>OY978222.1:32215177-32842022 GCA_963854785.1 Vaccinium vitis-idaea
AAAAAAACTTTGAAAACATTACAAATAAAAAGATATAAATGTTTGAAAATGAAACGGATATTCGTAGGGAGCATTTAAAATGGGACAGATGGAGTAATTTTTATCCTAATTTTTTAATTATCAAATAAAGAAGGGATTTTATTTTATTTTTTGAAATGGACCTTCAGATTTATGATTTTGCTATTTACCAAGCTTTTACATAAGGGTGTTTTGGCTAAATAAGTCACATGGCTTATTATTTTGTCTTTATTTAAATTTTTGTTGTATTTATTAGTTTCATGTCTCAAACTTTTATGGATCATTGATTCTTCTCGGTGAGAGAAATCGAGAAGTACAAAAAAAAAAATTGATCCAAATATAAACTTTTTTTAATAAAAACAAAACTCAGGCAAAATGTCAGATTTTTTTGGGCTTTATTAAAAAAAAAATTCTTGATTCCTATTGTTGAGAAGAACTAATAATCCACAAAAGTTTTACGCAAAACTAACATATGCAAAAAAAAAAATTAAAAAAAAAACAAAAAAACACCCATTGTCAGGGACGGATCCAGGAATTTCACTATATAGGGGAGATTTTTTTCCAAAATACTGTGCAAGGGCAAATCGATATAATAATTTATTGGGAATTTTTTTTATATAATACTAGAAGTTTTTTTTTTCTTGCAGAGACGACCGCCTCTACTGGCCCCCTCTGTTTCCATCCTTGCCCATAGTTCCAATTCTACAAGGAGTACATTATGCTAAATTAATTTCTTTACTCATAATTTATGAGTGAAGTAAATGTCGGAGATGACCTAATTGCTCATTCATTAAGTATACAAACCACTACTTTAAATTTTTTTATTTATTTAATGCCCTTCAAGTTTAGAATTTTGCCACAAAAAAATTTTTTTTATATATATATTGAAGTTATTCAATTGGAATACTTAATATCAAATGATATTTTCAATTAGATTTTACCTGAATTTGAGTAAAATTTCAAGTAATAGCCAGTGATGGCCTAACTGCTCGTTCATTCGATTACACAAATTACAAAAGGTATACGTTCTTTGCGCCTTCCAGAATTATAATTTGCCTTTACCATATTTCTACGCACATGAAAAGTAGAGTTTGGCTTTAAAAAATACAAAGAAATTATTGTTGGGATTTGCTGTGTCTCATGGTCCTAACCATTCATTTTGTTCGGCTTGTTGAGTTTGTCATGCTAAAATTGAGATTGATCAAGATCGGTGACAATAAGAACAAAATCCATTTTTTCTTGAAAAAACATTGATGGTTACAATTTTAAAAAATAAGTTTCTGTCATATTGGTGGAGAGAGAGAAGGTCCGTTGTGAAGGGTAAACACGGAGTAAAATGGTTAATTAATTCTCTCCTAAATAAAAATTCCCCGGCTATGATATTTACTTGTCTTTCTATGTTTGGGGATATTTTTAAAAACTTAGCTATGAGTATAAAACACAGTTTGTAGTAGACACCAAGCTTTCGAAGGGATCCCTTTGCTACGGTGCAGATTTCATAGTTTCCGGTCATATTTTGATAATCCAAACCGTTCATGTGTAAAAGTTATTTCTTTTTTTTTTTGAAGAGAAAAACATAAAGATTTTATTAATCTTTAGAATGGTACAAAGATTAAAGGAAAACGAGACCCTCCCCAATGATTGGCAAGGAGCCAATTGAGAAAACCAAGGCCGAAGCCCAACACCCACAATGCCCTGCAAAAACAAACCAACCCAAAGCAGCAAGCCGCCAACACGCCACGAAACCGCAGCCAAAGCCCGCCAAACTAAAGCCACCTGAAGAGGACAAGTCGCTGCTACAAACCAGCATTGCCGGCTTCCAGGAAGCAAGAACTAGTTGCAACACCGGAGAACGTCTCGACCGCCTACTCCAAGACACTGCAATTCGCCATCACCACACGCAGAAGTCGTAGAGAATACATGGGTCCACCGCCGCAACAACCGACGTCCGTGAGTCCTCCCAAGCCGTTAAGCACAACCGAAAACACTCAAGAGTGAAGAGTGAACTGGTGGGAGGATCGATGATCCTCACAACCACTCGCCATCAGAACCCGGTGGACAGAGAGGAGGACCGAAGGGGAGGCTACCACACCGAAGGCGAGAGACAACCAGCAGAGGGAAGAGAGAGAGAACCCGGAGGGAGGAGGGTGGGAGCTCCCCCCCGGCCGCAGATCTGGTTTGGAGAGAGAGAGGGAGGAGGCGAAGGGTTTAAAACATGTTATATGCAGTTTTATGAAAAATTACTTGGATCAAGCCTTTCCTGGTCATTTTCTTTTTACTGATTCTTTGAGGGGACCCTTAAAAACATGTTTTAAACACATTGAACAGTTTGGAGCATCAAAATTTGATCAGAAAAGGGTAGATCCGCATCGTAGGAAAGTAAGAATCCCTTAATGGAAGTGGACTATTGTTGTAGTAGATACCAAGCCAGGTTGCAGAGCCGGCTTTGGACTAAAGCTCATAAAGCTATCACTTTAAGCCCCCAAATTTTAAGTAAAATTTTAAGGCCTCCAATTTCATAGACCCACGTGCAAGTGAGGCATGAATAAAAATTAAATTCAGTCAATTGAGTTGTGTTATCGAATATGCCGCCTTATATCAATCATGGTATGAGATTTTTTCCCCATAACTATTTTGATTTATGCAGAGTCTATTGAGATTTAGAGGTCCCACTGAAAAAATATGCTTTAGGCCTCACAAATGTCAAAGCTGGCCCTGCCAAGTTGTGCACACTGCAACTAATAATGTGCTACCTAAATACCAGTCCCGCCGTCCACTAACAAAGCTTACCACATTCTTATTTTGTCTTTTCGCCTCTCTTAAGCTCTTTTTCTGTGCTTAGTGCTATGATTAAGGTGAGACTTACAGAAGATCAACGACAGGCCCTGGACTAGCCATTTCGTGCTGAGGATGTTCGGACTGCTCTCTTCCAAATGGATGGCTTTAAGGCTCTGGTCCGGATGGTATGGTAGCAGTGTTCTATCAGAGGAACTGGGATTGGTTGGGTGGCGATATTGTTGATGCAGCGCTTTTTTTTTTTCAATTCTGGATTCATGCTGAAGGAACTAAATCAAACTATTATCACCCTCATTCCTAAGGTACCTAATCCGCGGACGGTAGGTGACTATAGGCCTATCAGTCTTTGCAATGTCCTATACAAGACTGTATCCAAGATGCTTGTGAACCGGATGCGGGGGGTGCTAAAGAGCAGCCTTGTGTCCAATTTGCAAAATGCTTTCGTTCCGTCCAGACTAATCTCGGATAACATTCTGATAGCTCACGAGATTATCGAGCATATTCATAAGAGAAGAAAGGGAAAGCGTTCCTTGTTAGCCCTCAAATTGGATATGAACAAGGCATATGATAGAATCCGGTGGGATTTTCTTTTGGATGTTTTGCGGGCCATGGGATTCAGCCAGATATGGGTGGTCTGGATTCAACAGTGTATTTCCACTGTATCCTTCTCTGTCATGATCAATGGTAATCGTTCCGAGACCTTTTTTCCGACGTGTGGTATTCGCCAGGGGGATCCACTCTCTCCGTTTCTATTCATTTTGGTGGCACAAGCTTTAACAGAAGGGCTCTCATGGCTGGCTAATAACAAGGTGTGTATGGGTATTGCTGTAAGTAAAAAGTCTCCTCCGATTAATCATCTCCTATTTGAGGATGATTGTTTTTTGTTTATGGAGTATAATTTATCTCATGCCTGGTGTCTGAAGTGGTTATTGGATCATGCCTGGTGTCTGAAGTGGTTATTGGACTTATATTGCGATGAAGCGGGCCAGAAAATTAATTTTACGAAGTCTGAGTTGTTTGTTAGTCCGAACATGCATGATATTGATGTTGGCTATGTTGAGTCAATTTTTGGAGTCAGACGTGTTATGAAGCCTGGCATCTATCTTGGCAGCAATTTGGATTTCACAACGAAAAAGGGCAGCTTATTTTCCAAAGCTTTAAACCGAATCAGGAATAAGCTAAGTAATTGGAAAGCTCCACTATTATCTTTCTCGGCCCGGGTGGTGTTAGTTAAGCATGTGTTATTAACAATTCCTTCTTATCTCCTCTCAGTGTTTCGGGCACCCAGATATTTCTTAAATGAGGTTCGGCGAATTGCCTGTCGCTTTTTGTGGATGGGGAGGAGGAATTCTGGGATTGTATGGAAAAAGTGGGCTATTTTTTGTCAGTCCAAGAGCAGAGGGGGTCTGGGCTTGAGGGATTTGGTTAGCTTTAACCAACCTCTCTTAGCCAAAGTGGCTTGGCGGATGGTGATTTTTTGTCGGCCTCAGCCCGTGCAGGCTGCTCATGGGGATGGCGAGGTATTATTTGGGGTAAGACTTTATTGCTTAAAGGTCTGAAATGGAGAGGAATGCAAGGATGCTTTATATTGGGAACCGGCCAAGGATGGTAACTTATCGGTAAAGACAGCCTACTATTTGCAATTTCAGAGGAACTTTGCTGCCGTGGTGGATACTAATCACCCTTTTCATGGTCTATGGAACAAGGTGTGGGCTCTGAACTTTCCCCCTAAGTTTATGTTTTTCATTTGGAAAGTATTCTGTCGTATTTTGGCAGTTAAAGAGGCTTTGTTAATGCGACATATCAATGTTAGCCCTTTGTGCCCGGTTTGTGATAGTTTATGTGAAACCATGGAGCACTTGTTTCTAGAGTGCGAATTTGCTAAACGTTTATGGCGTGCGTCCAATTTGGGGTTTAACTTTGATGTGGGATCCCCTGTTAAAATAGAGGTGTGGTTTGCGGAATGGATTAGGAGTGCTCCAGATCGTAATGCGATTTGGGATTCAGTTTGTATTTTGTGGACTATTTGGTGTGCTAGGAATGATGTTCTGTATAGGAATGTTCGACGCTCCATTGATGAAGCTTTGTCCAAGTTTTCAGTGCTCAAAGGTACCCTTAAGAAGTGTGAAATGAGCAAGGTGCAGTATAGTGGTCTTCTGATGGAGGCTTCTACCTCAGCCAAGCTTAATGGGAGGGAAACCTCATCTGTTGATATCCGAAGAGATGGTTTTGGTGATAGCACGAGCAGACGTCTGGTTTTGGTCACAGATGGCGCTTCTCTGGCCCGGTCCTTGATAGGTGCTTTTGCGTGGGTGGCTCTTGATCAGAATGGTTTATGTATGCACTTACAAGCCAAGCAGATTCGTGCTCAATCGGCAGCCATGGTTGAGGTTTTAGCGGGTGTTAAAGCGTTGGAATGGGCTTCCATGCAGGGTGTCACAGAAGTCACCATCCTTTGCTCCAACCCCTTCTGTATGATTTTATTTCTCTATGTTCTAAATTTCTGCTAGTTCGTATTATTAATTAAAGTTTGTAGAAACGTTGTTAGGAAGGCTCACTCCCAAGCCAAGGGAGCGATTCGCTCTTATTAGTAATGATATAATCTGGGTTGATTTTCTCGTCAAAAAAAAAAAAAAAAAAATCCAAAATCGCATGAGCATAAGTATTTTGAGCAAAAATAACCAACTTTCATCTTCATGATTCAAACGGAAAGTAGATAAATACATAAATAAATAAATAAAGGAGTTACATATGCAAAAAAATGACACAATTTTCTTCTAGTTTCTAGTTAGTTGAAGACAAGGTCCTCCTCCTTATGATACTCCTATTACCACTCTGCAGGTATTCCCTCACCTCCCCTCCTCCATCCACCACCTTCACTTCCTTTGACTCATCAAATGCATCCCCCACAAACAATGGATTCATAAACCCCTTTGATCCTGATGATTCACTCACCTCATCTTCTTCACAATTCTCATCATCATCACTTTCACTTTCACTTTCAACATCACTGTGTGATTTTTCCTTTCCTTTCCCCTTTGCTTTCACTGCTGATGCCTTGTCTTCAACGAAACTCGATTCCGTCTCCTCTTCGCTGCTGCTATCCGTCGATGAAGTATCGCTTAGAGCGTGGAATATGGTGACACTCTCTTTCCTTGAACCTTGAAATGAATAGCTCCTTGTTTTGCCGTCGGATAACGGGAGGAGGGATTTCGACTTTGAGTTAGTTCTATCCCTTCCTAAACTGTAGGTTGTTGAGAGCTTCTTCTCTATGCCTTGCTTTTGTTTTACCAAATCACCAAGTTTTTCAAGCATTTCATTTGCCATTGCTTCCTCTGCAGCTTTTTTCTCAAGCTCTGTTATCGTCCTATCAAATGCTTTCTTTTGTTGCTGAAGGGAACGCTGAAAACAATAGTAAAATCAGATCATGGTTTCTTTTCTTTCAAATGAAAATGAATTTTTGATTCCTTTGGTTACTTGCCAAATGAAATGAATAAAATCATATCATGGTTTCTCGGAAACAGCCTCTCTGCTTGCAGGGGTAAGGCTGCTTACATCAACTCTCCCCCAGACCTCACGTATGCACTGGGTACGCCCTTTGGGCTTTCCAACTCACTCAATAGTTCCTTTAAATGATTAGGCTGTTCCAATACATGTCTAAACTATATAATGGGAGAAAAAAATTCTTCTTATTTAACAGGAAAAAGGACAAGCGAAAAAGGAAGGATGTTAAACTTACTCTCTTTTCTAGGAATTTTCCGAGGTCCTGACCTTGAAGCTTCTTTTTACTCCAAAACAGGCAACAGAATCGGACAACAATAGCGAGGACTATCAGAACTGCTGTTTCGAATAGCAGAAACAAGGGAATTGCCCTTTCGTTACCTGAAATGCGCTATGTTTCATAACCAAAAGTTGCCACACGGTAGAAAATGTGGAAAAGAAGAAGAGAGGGAAAAGACACAAAAGGATGTAGGAATTATGGTGGTAAATTATTATGTATTATCATTTATCCATGTCTAAAAAAGTACTAACAAGTAACCTGCATAGATGCTGACATGCTTAGGCTCTGCTTGGGAGCAAGTGGATGCAAGCTTCTGGCCTATGGTAAAAGAAGAAAACGAAATCAACTCAAATAAGGAAATCAAAAGTAAGGCAAAAAAAAAAGGTGTTTATAAGAGGGAGTTACGTGTGCTGCGGCATGGAAGCGGGTTTCCAATCTCTGCATCAAATGGGGAAGTTAAATTGCAAGTTCGAAAAAACCATGAGGGAGCATAACGAAGAACTATTGCGTAAAAGTAAACGACTAGAGGACACATGACCTAACCGAGAATGCCACTTTGATTGCAGAGTAAAAGCTTCCTGTTTGCTTGCTGTTCTCAGAATCTGTTTTTCGGATTCATTTTTGTCTCGAAAAACACAGATAAGTTGTCCATTTATTTTGAAACAAAACAATGTTTGAAGAACCCTCAAAAGGTATTATAATATTTTTAAAACCCATTTAGTCGGTTAAAAAAAATGAAGAAGGTTTCAAAACTGAATGTTCCTACTTTCTGAGTTAAACCCCGCAACAAAAAAGGTTTTCTAGAAGAAATAAGCATACAGTTCAAGCGACAAAATCATAAACAACACATCCGGTGGAATAATTTAGAAGCGCGAAAGTTTTGAGGAAAGAATCTCACTTGAAGCAGTAATAAAGGCGAGCAGGATCCTTTCATCCAGCACAAAATATTGCAGATCACTCTTCGACAACGATGAAAATTGACCTGATGCTGTCACCGGTTAACACTTAGAACATTTTAAGCAGTAAAAGCTTGTGTGTTTGAAACAATAACAATGATTTAAACACAATGATATCAGAATTACCAGGATAGCTTTCGGACCAATAGATGGATCCAGTAGCCGGGACAAGCAAAGTGAAGACTACTTTCACAGGTTTCAAAGCTGAGATGTAATTGTTTTCACCGATTGTGTGACTGATTTTTCCTTCCATTACGGTCTGAGATATATAGACAGCATATCCAGAGCAATCAAGAAGTGGACTAAATTGGAGTACAGAGTCTTGTGCATCTGCTTTTGGGAATTTCTTGAGAATCCCAGTTGGTGAAAATGAGTACAGGAAACCATCCAATGATCCAATTGATACCCAGCCTGTTATAGGGATTGAACAAACAAAAAGTGAGTTCATTGATTGTATATACATATATATCCTCTGAATGTGTAGAGATACAATGCCGTTCATTTTTCATAAATGGTTTTGAGAATATCAAAACATCTTTCTAATACTTTTAACAAAATGGGTTGTCTGCCACAAAATCAAATATCAAATTTGAAGAGCTTAACCAAAACAAGTTTTCGAAATTCTTTCTGAAAAAAAAGATGATGAAAACTGTTCTAAATTCATCAACAACATGCTGCTGGTGCCGTACTTGCTCTACAAATTAGCAATGTCTTGCCCCAACTCACAGACTTTTTGGTGCAGTAGGTTTGAGGGTATTAGAGTCATTAGCATCCTCTAGTATTAGTAGGGTCCTTGAGTCTATAAATAGATAGCTTAGACTCATTGTATTTTCCTTTTAGGGATTTTTTTCTCTTGTAATCAATCTTTTGATTTGGTTGCATCACTTTTCCATCTCGATTAGTCCTAAAAACTCATGTGTAAGTTTTGTTAGGCAAACCGTTTTTGAAATTTATTTCGACTTATTTTCCCTTTTTCATCACATGAATTGTCATGCAACACGCCAATACTTACCGTTAGAGTCGATGACTGGAGCACAATCTGCTGTACTTAATGGCCCAATATTTCTTTGCCACAAGACTGTTCCAGTATTAACATCTAGTGCCAGCAAAATAGCCTTGGCCGCTAAAGTAACATACAAGCGACCATTGTTTCCAGGAGTAATGGTAAAACTCTTGTCGAACGAACTCAAATCCTGTACCCATTTAAAGCGAGGGCTCCGAACTGACAAAGAATAAAGTTCGCCTTCTGTATTTGAGATCTGCAACACAAACACAGAAGGCAAAACAAGGTATATTCCTGTGGGCACAGGTAGATTATCCATTTATCCGTAAGAAAGAAAAGCTTCCAAACAGGTTTTAGTTCACTGGATGAAGGGAGAACCGGAGGACAACAAAAAGAAGTTAGTTTTGGATGAGGAAATCTTCATAAAGGCAATATTTGGAACAAGATCATAACGGAGTTCACGTTGCTGGAGTAATTTCCAATACAACAACATTTTTTCCTTTCCCCTTGAAACAAGACTGCTTTGGAAAAATCAGTCGGTCATTAAAACTTTTGATACTGAGAAGTATACCGAGAGCCTGTTTTGTTTTCTTTGTGCCCTGAACGTACTCCAATAAAATCTAGATGCAAAAATAGGGAAGTAAATAGGGTTGAGCAAACCATACATATAAACTAGCTTCACACTGGTCAATCACGGGAACTGAACGAAAATAGCAATCTTTGACATTTTTTCTGCAACCTTGTCGATAACCATATAGGTAAAGCACAGGTCCAGCACTCCAGAGCAATTGGCCTTGCAACCTGTATGCAAAGAGTCCCCTAGCTTTAACATTGATGAAGACGGATGAACTCAACGTGCTTACCGCTGTCCCAATAATTTCACCCCCTTCTTCTCCTGGCTTTGGACCAAAGAAAACCTCTACAGCAGGTTCAGAGGTTCCAATATTCAATGGATTGACTCTCAACACTCTATTTTCTGCAACCAAATAAATCTGCCATGATTGGCCTTGAATCAATAAGCAAATAAGGGTGTAACTAGGATAACCGACTGGATTTAGATTATGGAGAGGCATTGACTAAAACTACACAAGGTTACAAAGGCAAAGGAATCCATAAGAACCATATAATATCATGAACTTCAAAAGCCACCGAAGCTTGCGCTTGTTATGATGCAAGGAGAATTATATTCCTACAGAAAATTCGTACAGATCGTGACCATAATTATGTCGGGTGGCACCTCCATATACAAGGGCGGACACAAGGGGGTGCAAGGGTTCCCACCCCTTTTCCAACTCCAAATATTCCCACTAATTATTCTAAATTTTCAGGTTAATTTAGGAAAGTTTCATGGGATTGGCCCCTAGATATTCCTTGGGTGGAAGAAAACTCCCATATATGTGTGGAAAAAGTCCCCTAAAATTTCAAGTTAGTAACCATGTTTTGGTCGCACTAGTGAAATTAAACGTCAGCTGTATATATATACACACAAAATCTCGCCTATCGCCCAAAACTAATTAGTAGCAATATATACTTAGGAAAACAACTTTTTTTTATCTTATGGCATACATGGATGTCTTAATATGTAATGCGATTGGGCCTTTTGGGTCCCTGGTAGTTACAAATCATGCGCCTGCTGCTGACCATTAATAAAAAAGCATTGTGGGTGTTGCTTTAACCGGAAAAGCCCATATTCAGCCACATCATTCTATACGAAGCAGTGGAGGATGGAGGATTAGATTACCAATTTGGCTTGGTTTGCAGGGACCATTCTTCAGTAGTTTTACAAAAAAAATCCAAAAAGTACACTACAAATAGGAGGAAAATTGGAGTGTAGGAGGCAAACACTCCCCTTGCACCCCTTGGGTCCGCCTCTGATACGAAGTTAGCGTCTATACCCTATTACCGAGTACATAGATTATGTTATCAACGTACCAGAAATAGCAAGAAAAGCACGAAAATTGAAAAGTAAAATGCTAAGAATCACACCATTCCCATAATGCAAACAGAAACCCCAAAAATATCAATAAACCAATTCCAAGTAATTCAAACTTGATCACAACCTTGCAATTAAATCTTAAAAAAGAACCAAGCAGAGACAGCTCTCTCACCTTTCTTGAACCACCGTGAATCGGAGCTATTTCAACATTACAAGTATAATTCAGGTTCACAGTCCAAGCAATGGACCCATTACTTTCAAATGCGAACAAGTTCCTTTCTGAACAACTGTAAACTCTTCCATCGTCTCTAACAAGAGGTTTCGAAAGCCTCCGAGCACTTTTTCGCCAAGGCTCCTGACCTGAAAATCAAAGGATTCATAAGACTGGAAATTGGAAGGAAAAAAATTGAGAGAGAGAGAGAGAGACCTGAAAATAGGTGGGAATTAGGAGGGTAATCTTGGAATTGTGGTTGTAATGAAGCAATGAAGGATGATCGGAGGAAGAGGAGAGAGAAGAGAATTGAGTGGATCGGCATCAACATTTTCTAGGGTTTGGTTTTAGTTTGATTTGGATTTTGTTTGAAATGGAAGAAACGGTTATTTAACCGCCTTGTGCAATTGGCGGGAAGTGGAAACGCGAGTTGACCCGTTTTGCCTTTTCTCCCGCTCCGTTTTGATTTGTCTCGTACCCGATGACCTGAGTTATAGAAACGAACTCGATGCCTCTGCCGTTCAATCACAGACGTTTATCGCAATAATTAATGGTTCAGATTTGTAATCACTTTTGAAAGGATGAAATCATGCGAACTTCCGCAAACAAGTTGTTTTCTTTAGAAACCGTGTTACTTGAAAGTTGAAATCGCGTTACTAGAAGTCATGTGTCGAATTAGGGTCTTGGGTTTTTTTGTTTTTTTTTTTGTTTTCTTTTTAACGTACATATAAGAAATTGTTTTAGGTTAACCTAGAGAAGAAGGGATGAGATCTTACGATAAGACTTGACAAGTGTCGGAATATATTATTCGGATTTTGATGCTTTGTTATTCAAGTTTACTTTAGTACGACATCAAGATCGATAAGACTTAACAAGTCTCGGAATATATTATTCGGATTTTGATGCTTTGTTATTCACGGTTTAGACATCGAGATCGAACCTGATGCGTTTAAATAAAATAGTAGTAAAAATCAACATCCAAAACCCAAACCCAAAGGTTGATCAAAATCTATACAATAGCTTTAAAAGTAGTAAAACTCGTTCACTTTTCATTTTTTCAGAGTTACATCTACATTTGTCACTACCAGAAAAAATTCCTTTTATTTTAGTTTACTTTTTATTTTTGTTTCAAAATTGAATTCATCTCAACGAAAGAAATTCGTTTAAAAGTCAAAGGTTTTGAGCAAAAGCTATGTTTTTTTTTTCAACTAAAATACAAAACTAAGTTCGCAATTTTGTTATTACGCTTATTTGTATTTGCTCTAACTGTTTATAAATTTGGTTCACATTATTCACTATTTTATTCCTCTCATCGAGATGAATTGGATTAGGATTTTCATCTTGCAAATCCTACAAAAACACACCAAAGCCCGAAACAGGTCATAAAAAATTAGCCCAAACTCAACTTGATGAATTGGATTAGGATTTTCATATTTTTCAGGTTCAATACTCTTCCATTTTTGTTTCTTATTTCGGGTTTATTAGTACTATATATGAGCTTTTGAAGGCCTGAGACCATAGAAAGTTGGAAATCAGCTCCAACAAACACATTAAGTTGCAAATAGACCAGTTTCCCAGTTAGGCTTTTCGAAACGAAAGTTCAATAGCTATCATTTATAAACAGTACAGCTGCATTACTTAAGGGTTTCGTTAAAAATCTCGCGATTCTGCAAAATCCGACGTTCATGCCCTTCTACTGGAGAGCTCTTCTGTCCCTATGGGCAATTACCTGAACCACCATCTCTGAACCGCAGAAAGTGGAGTGTTCAGAAAGGGTGCATAACGTTGCACCAGTGGATTAACAATCCTCCCAATCTTAGCCCATACGCTCTGATGGTAACCGGCAGTCACCGGGGCATGATACATGAGCTTTAATAGCTGCACAACACAATTGAAGAAAAGTAACTTAGATTAAATTCTGAGACGTGATTCAGAAACTACAGTTAAATCTTTCCTACGGGGTAACCGCAAATATAATCCTTTTTGTTTTTCACGGTTACCGCTAATAAACTTGCCCCGTCAAATGCAGCCAAAAGTCTAGAATTTTCAATTCTTTGACTGTGCTGGGTGTTCACATTGTACAGTATGTGGTTGACGGTTGACCAAATATTATCCTCCTAGCCTTGACAAACTCCTATGTGCAATTTTGATAGTTATCAGACTAACAACCGACCATTCGACCACAATGTTTTGTAAATCCAGATGCAGGTAGACTACTAAGGGAGCCCAGATATCGCTCCAAGCTCGGGCCATAGTCAAAATAGCACATGTTGGACTCATAGCTACATTTGAAATATGAAGCCCATTACAATTGCATCCAGATTGGGAACGAGGCATAAACAAAGAAGGGTGAACAAAAAACCCTTCTTTGTTCACAAATTACAAAACCCTTCCAGTGGAGACTAAACAACGCATATCACAGTTCAGAACGAGACAGGTCCAAGCCAAGAATGTTAAGACTTCACGGACTTCACAAATTACAAAACCATTTTGTCATATAGCAGAGTGCAAATTTGTTCACCCTCACTTAACGAGGGTGAACAAAACCCTCACTCTAGTGTAGGGTCCACCACAAAAGTGATGTCATACTTACCAGAAAGTGATGGGGTCCACAAAATGATGTCATGCTTACCAAAAAGTGGTGTGATTTTGTGGACCCCACACATTTTCCACCAATCAGAGCGAGGGTTTTGTTTACGCTCATTAGGTGAGGGTGAACAAATTTGCACTGCGTATAGCATGGTCCAACACATCCTACAACAAAACTTCGACGGATGGAAGGGTAAGAATAAGTGTTATATAATCTTTTAGACTTCATAATTGGCTACTCCGCTAAGAAAAGCTTTGAATAAGCCACAAAAAATGTAAACATGAAGTTAAAAGTTCCACATACTGTAAATCAAAAGAAACTAAAACGAACCTGCCAGTACATGAATGTCTGTATTATGTTGCGCTGCCACCTGCAATTCAAATGACGAGGGGAAATTAGAAAATGACACTTCAAAATAACAGGAATACAAAGGCAAATGAGCTGAACTACTGACGAGAACAGAGCAAGAACTAGAAGAAATCCAAGTCCAATCTCAGCTTGTGAAGAAAGAATGCTGAGTGTAGTGGTGTTTGACTCTACCCAGACACATGGCTCTTCCAAATACTTCCTGTCAACCAATAGAATATTAGTACTTCTTGTCAAACACCCCAGAAATCTAACAAATGTGCAGCTATCAAGGTATAATTTCCAGACAAAATACAATGAAGGTTAAAACACACATTGTTCTTGAACTACTCTGCAGTATTTAGTATACAGGAGGTATGCCAGAAGCCTTGAGACAAGTTTCTCGAAACGGTATAAAAGTTGTTTTATGTGTAGAGAGGGTAGGGATAAGAGTAAACAGTGCACGGTAATTACGTTAACCACCACCAAAATAAATAAATAAACACTTGAGCGGTTTATGAAATCCATAACAAAGACTTTTAAAAAAAAAAAAAAAACATCACAATAACAATATCCACATGATTAATACAAAAAATCAGATCTCCTTTTAGTAATATCTGATCAAATTTGACAAGTCAATCATCATAGAATGAACTACGAGATTTCTCAGCAGGAATATGGACGCAAGTCATGCAACTCTCAGGAGGTAGCGGGAACACAAATGAGGGGGCTGGAATGCTTAAGGTGGTCCATTGCCAAGAAAAGAAAACAAACTGAGACTGCCACTTGAAAGAAACATTTGATTCGAGGCTGAAACTTTCGCTATAACCTAATACCAAGAAGAAAGTATTACCCATTATGCCATAGCCCCTGAGACTCGAGACCGAATCAAGCGTCACAAACAGGAAAGTTTTAACCATTCTAGGAATTCCATGACTAAAAGCTCCAATCTAAAAAAATTCAATTCATTTCAACAAAAACTTAGAGATCGTTTACCTGTACAAGGAAGAACGGCTAAAGTTACGTCTAAGGAACTTGGCGACATGTTCCAAAGCCCAGCATAATACGGGAATCAAAGCAACTGAACAAATGCAGCATCAGTATACAAGGGAGCAAAGGGAAAAACAAGAAGCAAGAAATGAATACAAGAGGCCAAGTGATACTAACATTTGAGGTGAAGATGTGAAGTGACAAAAGTAAGACAGTAAATGAAGTAGATAAAGTCCTTCGCTGCTATCACAGGCTGAAACCATACTTGCAGAGCCTGCAAATTCCATGCCCTAGGTTTCTGCAGATGAGATGGAAGGTTAGTAAAAGAAGCCCAAAAACCATTATAACCCAGATTGACTAAATCATAAAAAATGACTTCGACTGGAACAGCAAGGTTACCCCATAGAGAGAGTACAACGAATACAG
Source organism: Vaccinium vitis-idaea (assembly GCA_963854785.1). Lineage (NCBI taxonomy): Eukaryota > Viridiplantae > Streptophyta > Magnoliopsida > Ericales > Ericaceae > Vaccinium > Vaccinium vitis-idaea. Next base: position 32,230,230 of record OY978222.1, read on the forward strand.
AGAAGAACATGCTGTGCCCAAAAAGGAAAGCCGGTATGCCCTGTTTGAAAGATTTTTTGGTACAAGAGGAATTATAGCAAGCATAGCCACCACAAATACCTGGCCAAAAAAGAACACGATATTCTAAGACACGAGAAATTTCAATGTGTGCTCTGCAAGCGACAAAAACCAAAGGAGGTTACAGTATGCATCCCATTCAAGACAACACAAAACTTGTTTCAAGGATAATACGCATAGAATGAACACAAAAGCGCTCAAGTACCAGCAGAATTGAAATATTCAAGAGTAGCATTTGTTTACAATCCAATTATGACATCGAGAACTTCAATTATGCTCAGAAGCATCAAGATTAGAGTAGCTTGTAAAGCTTCGCCAAGAAGTTCTAATGCTTGTTAGTTCCATTTCTTTCTTTTCCTTTTGCACACCTAGTAGATAAAGACCACTGTGGCAAAAGAAAAACACTCGTCCTTTATAAACAGTAAATTTGGGTGAGCAAACCAGAAATTAGATGAGCAAAAAGTTCAACACGGAACTGTGGAAGAATCGAGCCAAGTTGAGAATCCATAGTCTGAATAACAAAATCGTACAATGTGCTACTACAAAATCTTTGAGGCATCCATACGGTGCCAAATATACTCTCAAAGTTTGAAGAATGTCTTCCTTGAAAACATTAATCTTAGTAGAAACTAGAAAATGAATAGCCATTTATGAGGGGAAAGTAGGATTGCACGCAAGTAACATGCGACTATCAAATTAAGTTAGTGAGACGAAGATACTAGGAAAGGGGCAAGTCAAGATAATCAGTTTCTTAGAAGTCTCTCGTAGGCTTGTAGGGAGGATACTAAAACATCCGTGCTTCTCCATCAGTGTCTACATGACCAATGAAAGGGATGGGCCACAAGGAAGATCCTAGAATGCAGCATCTCACATCTTGTGAAATAGGCTCAATTTAAATTGATATACACCATAGTCCTTATGTATTCACACGATGCAGCTTGCTGTAATTATTCAAAGTAAGCTAGCTTCTCAAATACAGATGACCAATAATTAACTTTCAACTAGTTCCGAGCAAGGGTAAAGTTTGTCAAGGAGTCCAATCAGAGATGTTTACACCAATCCACATTCATTTCTATATCACTATACAAAAGCATACCCAAGCATTGACAGAAAAATGAATGGTTTGCCGATCCCAGCGCAAAGAAGTTGGAGTTGGAGCTGCAGTTGTTGATGACCCTGATGTTCTACTAGTTGATCCTACAACATAAATTAGGGTAATCTAATTATAACAGCAATTCCCTAATTGGTAAAGAAAACATGAAATATTTTCTACCTGAGTTACGTTGTCGTGCTTGGCTATTTGGAGTTGAAGATGATGATGGCGCTGGCCTTGCTGACTGAGAGGAACTACCAGAAGCAATTGCCTCAACAACAAGATCAGGATCCTGTGTATTACAAAAGCATCCCAACAATACCAAGTAAAAACCAAACACCAAAATCCAAAGCCCAAAACCACAGTTAATTTACAGTTCTAACTCTGAAAATCAAAACAAGAATAACATGGAACAAATGTCAGGTAAAGATATCTATCAAGTATGAATAGAACCAGAGGGTAACTAAAAAATCAGCAGAATCTTAGATTTTGCAAACTCAAACCACTCAGACAAGAAACTACAAAACCAGCCAAACACCAACAGTATAACACAATTGAACGGAGCCTCAACCAATAATATATAGTAGTACTTCACTAACTCAAGCAGTTTTGCCAAGATCCCCACAATAAACGTACAGGGAAGTCCAACTCAAATAAGATGCATCCAATACTGTGTTGGGGATATCAAATGCATAACACAATAGAAACACAAAGCCAAAGCTCAAATGCCTGAAAGACAAAGGCCCAACCACAACACAAAAAAGAAAATGACATTCATTGGGTGCAATGTAATTACGAGAAAGCCACACAGTGACAACATGGACAAGTACATCATTGTCTCATTGCATGTTCAACCAAAAAACCACATCGGCAAAGTACAAAATTGATAGTGCAAAAACCTCTACAAAAAATTACATAAAGCATACAAGTCTAAAGTGTCAACAACTGATAATCGCCAGTTCAAAATCAAACTTCGGCTCAGTTACAAAAAATGCCAAAACATGTCAAGAAGTATAAGATCAAAACTCTATGCATTAAGAAATAGATGGTTGCTACAAAGCATAAAAGGAATCATTCTCTATCCAAGGAAATCCATTTATTAAGAACAATGTAGAAGGAAAAAGTGATATAAATTGCACAATCCAACATTCAAAATAATCTAATTGAAAGATCTAAGTATGTACCTATAAGACGAAGTAATTCTTCGTTTCTGTTACTAAGAAAACTAGACATCACAAGAAGATTGCTATGCAACCAAGAATAAACATCAGTCAGTAAAAGAAAACATCAGTGAAATGTTGAAATCAAAGCTGCAAAGGCAGGACGATGAAAACTCAGTTGAAAACTTGAAAATCACGAGAAGAAACCAAGGTTCGAAAAGTCACTAGGTGCTAGTCAGGCGGCTGGGCACTGCCTAGCGCCTAGGATAGATTGATCGGCGCCTAGACATTAGTCAGATTTTCTATTTTTTTATATTTTTTAAAAATATTCTCCTACCCCCTCCACAAGTTTAAGAGCAAGTACATCAACTTAACTAGAACAAAACATTAAATAACATGGAAACTAAGTAATAATGCGAAGTTCAACTAGGTACTGGGTTTGCTGGAAATAAGTTTATATCATAGGAAAATTACACCAAAGGCCCTTATACTATATTACCATGCCAGTAGAGCCCTTAAAATTTTAAATCACATCACCTAGCCAACTAATCGCCATTAACGGCGCCTAGATCACTGCCTAAAGCCCTGGGCAAGGCGGCAGGGTACTGTCTAGCGCCTAGGCGCCGATTAGTCGGCTGCCTTATAGGACACTAGAAGAAACATATACTCCAAGAAAGTGGTAAAATCAAGAACAAACTATGCTGTAATATGCTTTCATATAAACGTGTATACACTTGTATCTCCACAACTTCAACAGAAATCAACAGCCAGTGAGCCAGAAAGTGCCAGAACCATAAAACCACATATTATCAGATACGGAGTCCAAGGAGAACATTTGGTCTTGATTCTAAGTACAGAACCACAGAACCAAGAAGAGCACAAGTATGAAGCCATAGTAATTATATTCCCATGAATCAAATGCATAAGTCCAGTCCAGGTAAGATTAAAGGGTTAAGGGAAAAAGTTTTAATAACAAAACTAGAAAGAAAGCTAATGTAAATGAGACCAAAAATACCCAAAAAATCAGTTCGGCGTATTCCGACGCGCATGAAAACAAATAATCAATAGCACGGAGAAGAATCACATTAATGGAAGTAGAAAACAATTTCACTTCAGTACTGTTCAACTCTTGCTTCAAATAAACTCATTGACAAGTAATACTGGTCAAAATTCAAAGCCACAATGAAGAATCAAAAGAGTACACCAAGAATCAATTTTTCAGTATAACAACGAACTATTTCGTAATGCTCAACTCTTTGCGTTAAATTCACGTAATACTCTAAAGAGTGATCAAAATCCAAAGCCACAGATCAAAGAATCAATAGAACACGACCACGAATCCCTTTTTTTGGAAGGAAACCCAATTACTTCTAGTGCTTAGCTCTCACGTTCAATTCTCCTAATTTTGAAATAAGAATAATCAAAATCCAAAACAACAAAACAAGAATCAAAAGAACACAACCAAGAATCCTTTTCTTCAAAAGAAAACCGCATTAGATCCAGTAGTGTTCAACACTTGCATTAAATTCAAGCAATCATCTAATGAAAAGATGGTGATACGAATAGATTAAAAAAAAAAAAGTAATTAATAAAAGTTTATAGACATGAAAGGAACCGGTAATAGGGGTAAAAAGTACAGACAATGACAAAAATTCATATTATTTTCCAGTAAGACTGACCAAAATTCAAAGCATTATTTACCGAAAAAAAAAATTCAAAGCATTAGCAGGAGAGGAACATGAGATGTTTTGAAGGGATAGAGAATCCTAGGTTTAGAATCAAAAAAATTTTGGTTTGTAGCTTGTATAGCTGGAACAAGAGGGAATGCAATCCCTCTATTGACCAATTCATAGATTGGGTTGATCTTTTCCCTTCTCATGATAGTGTATAGGGCCTTTTTGTCGTGGCCTTGTTTTGTACATGGGTGGCATTCCCTTGATGCCTAATTACTTATCCAAAAAAAAAAAAGAGTATGACCAAGACCCAATTTTTCAGTAGAACACTGAATTACTTCTAATGCTCAACACTTGTGTAGTTGTGTCAAATTCACGTAATTCTCCAACAAGAATGATCAAAATCCAGAGTGACAAACCATAAACCATTTTCAGTAGTGTTAAACTCTTATGTTAAATTCAAGCAATCCTCTTATAAGAATGATCAAAATTCAAAACCCACAACCCAAATTACGACTAACCCCTAGGAATTTCATTCGATCACAGGAAGATTCCAAGACTAAATAAGAGGAGATATCACTCTACTGAGAATCACAAAAAATTCCAAGACACCAAACAAAGAATCAACAGAACATGACCAACTCCAAGAATCCCATTTTTTTCACTAGAAAACCAAATTATATTCAGTAGTGTTCGACTCTTCCATTAAATTCATTTGATTCTACACAATTTTTTATTTTGATAACCAGGTGCCTCCGCCGTCCACTAGCAGTACCCCATTTGAAGCCAGAGCTATGGACGGACCCCAGAGGAATTGATAGCACCAGAGGTTTTAAACTTGAGACCTCAGGAGGAAGTAGACCCTAAGTCCCAAGCCTTGGGGCTATTTACTACGTAGACCAAAACCCAAATCAACAAATGGAATAAATAGAAAAATCAATATTTTCCCTAGAAAACCCAATTAATTTCAGTGGCGCTCATATTTTCCGTTAAATTCAAGTAATTACCAAACAAGAACGTTCAAACCCCACAACCCAAATTACGACTGAAACCCCTAGACGAATAGTTTCATTCAATCACAGAATCGATAGATACAAAAAATATGGCATAAGGAGGTAAGGTAAGAGAGTACGGACGATGTAACGCTGGTAAAACTTGCGCTTGTAATGGTCGACGAAGTCGGAGCGAGAAGCCAGGTGAGGAGGGATGAGTATGTTTGACCAGTAGTCCGCCCATCTTGGGTCATTTTCGTAGTCGTACGCTGCCGCCGCTATCTTCTTCAGCCTCTGGGTATCTTCTTCTTCCCCCATTTCTCTCTCTCTCTCTCTCTCTCTCTCTCTCCAGCGTATAGTCGCGTTTGTTTTGGTCAGATCGATCGATGAAGGAAGAGGGAGGGTCGTGGTATCTTCCGGGTAGTTTCGGTGCCGCAGTAACTGCCTAGGGCCTAAAAAGGGCTATACGTTTCTTATTACTATCTTTAAACGGCGTCGTATGTTGTTTCCCTCTTTTTTGTACTGTTAGGCTATGTTTGGTAACACTTCTGTTTTTTTTTTTTTTTTGTTCGTCGTTCCTAATCTATTATATGGAGGGAAATGGGACTCGATCCCGAGATGCATTGTGGGGCATTCAAGAGCTCTACTGCATGAGCTAGCCACCATTTGCAAGGTAGTATTGATTAAGGAGAGTGATTTTTGCAATTCCCTTCTATCTGGTTGCACTCTTTTTCTTTTTCTTTTTTCTTTTTCTTTTTCTTTTTCTTTTTTCTATTCACGCAAAATTATCAAACTTTTGTTACTTTTTAATTCACGGTATACATGTGAAGGATTTTTTTGTCATTTCCTGTAAATAAAGACAATAGAAGGAATTCAAGATGATAAAAGAGAATTCAAGATGATAAAATCATTTCTCTTCAATAAAAACAGAAAGAAAAAAAAAAGTCAGGGTCTATTTCGTATTTTCAGAAGACAATAAGTGTTTGTGTTAATACTCTACAAAACAAAACAAAAAAATACTTATTACTCACTAATTGAAAGTGACCCTTACGCTAAAGAAAAGAAAAACAAAAGTACAAGGTCAACGATGTTCGCTCATAAAAGCATGAAAAGTATTTGATCAAATTCGCAGACGTTCTTACGAAGAATTACTTACGATACATACGTCAATATATATGAAGTGCATTTTTTTTCTTGGTTTTTCCCCTATTTTCGTTGACGAAATTCATAGTGGTATTATTTTGTTGTATGACGATAAAAAAATGTGAAGTTTAGTGGCGACCCAATTAATGTTTTGAGGGGAAATGACCAAAACATGATTTTTAAAAGTAAATATTCCGATTTCATGACAAGGTTTTTGGAAATTACCAAAAACATGACAAGGAAAAAAATAATTTCACATACATGGTACCAACAAATTACATGTCTAAAATACCCTTCTCATTTTTGAAGCCTAACACATACATCCCCTTCTCATTGTTCCTGGAAATATTAGCTACCAGAGTTGCACCGTGCATGCAACAACATTGCACTGTGAATGAAAAACATTTGCACTTTCCAATAAAAGAATTGCACTCATGTTAGTCCAACTTGCCTTGCTAGTGTAATATCAAATCAAATATTTTTTGACGGACAATCTCAAAATTGCACTGTGCATGCAACAACATTGCACTGTAAATGAAAACTCTTGCACCTTGCAACAAAAGAATTGCATTCATGTTAGTCCAACTTGTCTTGCCAGTGTGAGATCAAATCAAACATTTTTGTACGGACAATCTCAAAATTGTACCGTGCATGCAACAACATTGCACTGTAAATGAAAACCATTGCACCGTGCAATAAAAACACTGCACTCACGTTAGTCCAACTTGCCTTGCCAGTGTGAGATCAAATCGAATCTTTTTGGACAAATAATCTCAAAATTGCACTGTAACTGAATTAGGTTTGCACCTTGTATAACATTGCACCTTATATCAAAATTATTGCACTTGGGGTTTTGTATGATTTGGGGGAAAAAAAATACACTCAGGGATATTTTGGGCAGTGCAATGATAAAATGTCATGTATGTGAAATTATTTTTCTCCGTGTCATGTATTGGTCATTTCCGAAACCATAACCATGAAATCATCATTTTTTGTCCTCCTTGCCATGTTTTGGTCATTTTCCCATGTTTTGATACATGAAAGTGTACATGAAAACTTACGTAAATAGGGGGAAAAAAATATCCTGACAAGATAATAAAGTAAACCCCTTCATAATTCCATGATCAAAACGTGATCTATATAACAATATCGAATATGTCAGGGTGCATGAAAACTTTTTTCCTGAAAACGTCCAAGAAAAAGAAATAGACGGCTCAAATCTATAAAATGTGAATTTGAGCCGTTCATTTATCTTTCCTGAACATTTTTAGGGAACACCTTTTTGAATACTACTACTACTCAAAATAGCATATATGTGGATTCCAGGGGAATCACCTTTCATCCCAGCTTCATTCTAGTTAACTAAATACTGCCCAAGTTTTTTTTCATATCAAAATAAGAAATATGAGGCTGAAGGAACGAAGGTCTGCAAAAGACAGGCACAGATAGGACCTTACAGGCGGAAAGTTCAAGGTTTCCGGCAAACATGGAAAATTTGCAGAAAATAGTAATCTGTTGATTATAAGTACAGGGAAAGTTGGGTAAATGACTATCAACACAAAAAGAATAAAATTGAGCAAGTAAAAAAGGTTAGCAGAGAAAGAAAAAAAATACAAGAAAAAAAAAGGGAAAAAAAAATTTATGTAATGGGCCGAATACAAGATCTCAACCCTCAATGGAGGGTCTCAAAATCATAAAAAGACTAAGAGAAGAATGCAGCCCTTTCGAGTATGATGATTCGGCATACTTTGGTATTGCCTAGACAGGTCTATGCTTTGTTTCGGTTGCTGCACTAGTCTCTAGACTCTCTACTCCGCCAGCTACTATGAGAACGATCGAAGAACTCTGAACTGCTGATGTCTTGGCTTCCAAATGCCATCCTTTGGAACATTCTGATCTGAGCAGATTGTTCCCTTGAATTGAAAATCTCGCTTTGTCCAGGTTTCATCCCGTTTGTTATATCTGATAATTCACCTATGGTATCTAGAGCTCTTACCACCTGCCACGAGGATAAGAACAAGGAAAACATTTTGAGTCATTCATAAAGGAAAATAAAAAATAAAAAATTACTAAAAAAACGTTTACGTTTTAATTACCTGACTCATCCGCGGTCTCTTTGAGGCTAAATGACGTATGCAAACTGCAGCTGCTTCAATCATCCCGAACATCTCAGTTGCAACATAGTTGTTTTCCAGCCTTGAATCTATCAACCCTTCCAAACTTCCACTTTCAAGTGCTTGACTAAGCAATGGTCGAGCCTAGTACACCACAAGTAGGAGTATCACACAATAGTAGTGTCTTAACATTTAATCCAGGTTTTTGTTAAAAAGATAGCGAGTTACCTCACTACAAGGCCCCCCAAATCCATGCAATAACTACACAAACACTAAATATTTCGTTGTCTTTTCACATAGTCTCACACATTTGACAGGCATCTTTGCCGTTTTGAATACCGAAGGACTGTTTCTGCAGTTAAGTAATATGGGGTTTTGGATAACAAAGGCCAAAGCTGGACCTCTCCACCAACCATCCCTCCAATATCAGCGCTTCACCGAGGTTTGATCTTTTTTCCCCTCATTTCATGTCAAAACTGCTGTTATCGGCTTTCTTCATTTCTCAATATTTCAAGGGGGAATTGGGTATCCCATGATGACAGAAGCATCCCATTGTGGTGCTTTCAACAATTCCACTCCACAGCTAGTTTGACTTCAATCACTTCATGTTAACAACGCAACGAGATTTTCACCATATCTCGATTGGTATTCCATCTAGTATATTACAATACAAAGTGGTTTTGTCCCAGTCATATTTTCTATCTCAGTCATCATATTACATTTTATCCCTCTCTGCCAACTCACTCCCCCTCTCTCTCTACCCTTTTCCTCCACCAGCCCACCACACCTAAAAATTTCAAACCACATTCTCTCTCTCCCCTTTTCGAAATTCAAACCATATTCTCTCTCACTACCTCCTCTCCTTCCCCCTTTCTGAAATTCGAAGGACCATAAAGAATGGGCAAGGACAAGGGCAAGGGCATGGGTACGGGTACGGGCGTCGATTGCTCAAGCCGTGCCTTTAGGCACGGGCACACACTAGTTAAAATACATGCATGGCCTCTGAATGGCATGAAGTAGGGTTGAACAATTTATTCCTAAAAATTATCCAAAAGTCCCATTGGAAACAAGCCATTCCTAGCCAAAATAGTACCCTGAGAGAAGCAAGCATTCTATTTGCAGGAACCAATGAAGTAAGAAACTATGAATGTATGATATTGAAGAATCACTCACACACATGATAAGAAAGCTGAATAAAAGTTATCTGGCAAATCGAAGATATGTCAAAGCAACTCCAAGGGCTACAATCTCGTACAGAGGATTAAGGTTTATATTACGCAGGAAATTTCAAAACATTCTTCCTTGACTTCAACCTAGTCCTAAGTTGCGCAACATTGACCTATTGAAGGAATTTTTTTTAAATTTCATGCGATGACATTTCACGTTCGTAAGCAGAGATTAAGATTCAACAGACAAATGACGACCACAAATTAAAATCTCATCAGCAGACCACCAAATTGATTAATGTGAACTTAATCTCAATATGGTAACAGCACATGCATCTACCGATACATAGTAACATATAGTACTAAATGACGACTAAAGATAATAATATGTCACCAGTGCACCAACAAATTGATTAATGTGAACCTAATCTCAGTATGGTACATGCATCCTGATACATGTACTTCCTGCTTAACTGAAAAATAGGAGATGAAATAAAGAAAAAAGACAGAAAAACGATCAGGATTCCAAGGTACAGGGTCTGTAGCTTACCCATTCGACCAGACTCTCATCACCCAGTGGTTGAGATGCATCCACAGGTTTGCGGCCAGTAACAAGCTCTAGAAGGACTACTCCAAACGAAAATACATCAGATTTTTCAGTCAACTTGCCACTTGATGCATACTCTGGAGCCATATATCTGGAAAATTACCAGCGACACCATTTAACACATTCATCCAAATGAGATAAGGAAAGCATTTCAAACACCCACAACTCTTCATCTGTTGTGCAACAAATGAAACACAAATACACAAAATAGCATGAAGAATAAAGATCAAAGACCAACCAGAACAGCATGACACAAAATTTTCGTGGTTTGGAAAAGAGGCCTATGTCCATACCTAACACCAGATTTCACTGTCTTTTTGAATGAGAAAGAAGAGTTACAGTGATAGCATCCAGGTTAGCCACAGTATTATACTGCTTAAGTTTAAACAACAGAATTACCATAATGCCTAGTCCTAGATATTTTTGCCACTGGGGCACCCCTGGAATCCAAGCTGCACAATTAAGCCAACGAAATCGTGGGCCTTGGATCCAATACTAGTTTTCACAAAACCAAGATCATCCTCATAGATGTGTTTCTTGCCATATTTTGGGAACAAAATTGGAACAAAGAGATGCAACATGCAATATGAAATACTGGTCATTATGTGCTTTTACTGAAATCCCATTATGGCAAAGATATCTATAGTAAAGGCCTTCAAACGTATCATTTATGCTATAACATTGACATACAATTCCATCTAAAATATAGCAGCGCCACATAAACCAACAGATCGGCAAGCAGCCACATGGTGTGATGATTTCTTCGTAATCTAGCAATGCTAACAATTTACAGATTAACAACTTCAAAAAGATTTTTGCACAGATTACCTACCCAAAGGTTCCCATCACACGAGTTGTCACATGCGTATTTGCATCCAATGCTAACTTTGCAAGCCCAAAATCTGCAACCTGTCAGTCAGACAAATCTCCACAATAAGACACAAGTGCACAAGTAGGAGTTCTTAGGATACTGAAAACACCAGTCAAATTGTAAAAATTGAGGTAGATTAGCTAAAAATTAGGAAGGGTCTCGAGCTTTTTTGCGTGTTACTAGACCTTAGCTATAGAAAAGGCTTACCCGAGCTTCAAAGCTGTTGTCTAACAAAATGTTTGTCGATTTGATATCCCTGTGAATAATTCGGGGATGGCCTGGTAAAACAAAGCACCCAGAAAAAGAGAAGTATGTCATGGAAGACTTTATTGAGAAACACAAATGTAAAAAGTTATGCAACAAGGATGTAGAATATGAATAATGCAGCCCCAACCATGTAATTCATAGTTGTAAGAATTAAACATCCCTTCATAAGATGCTTTTTTTTTAAGATAATAATGTTGATAGGCATCTGTATCAGATAAAGAATGACTTCTCTTCTATGGGAACCGGAACAAGCAGAAGGAGATAAGTAACAGTATTCGCAACCATCGTTACAAGGTTCTGCTTAATTTTGATGGCTTTGACGCCCCAGCATGTCTATGTTTTGCTTCTTCACAGCAGGATAATTGAGATTACTTCAACAGTAAAATATGATAAAATAAATGCAAGTGTGATGATGCATTGAAACTTCAAAAGTGCCAATGAGTGGTGCTGAAAAATAGTTATTCTTCTCAATCTACAGGCATTACAGGAAAAACAAATGGATATGAACTAGTCCAGACAAAAACAAGAAAATTACAGTCTTCGTGCAAGTAGGCTATTCCACGAGCTGCACCAGCCGCAACTTTTACCCGAGTTGCCCACTCCATAACTGGCCTACCTTTAGCTGTAAGAAGAAAGAAGGAACATTATATTTTGCTAGAAGGGTGATCATCTATTGAAAATCAACTCAAATAACTTAGCTGACTTTCTATAAAGCTTTAACAGCAGACAACGCATCACTAAAATGGTTTGTCAATGCAAAATCAACCATGATAGGTTGGAGTCTCTATCTCCTTGACTGGTCATGTGCATGTTCAACGACAGAAAAGGTCACACTATGGCCTTTTTAAACGATTTTACAGAAAAGACCAACCATGACTTAGACACTAGGTCACATGGATATCATTCCAAAACAAATATGCAGGGAAATAATTGGCTTTTTCAAAGGAATCGTTTCAATTTTTTTCTCCTTCTCTTTGGATACTCAACAAGCTTTCTTACCATGGAGATGATAATGAAGGGTGTTGTTTGGGACATATTCATACACAAGCAATCTTTGGTGCTCAGATATACAGTAACCCACAAGTGTAACCAAATGACGGTGGTGCACTCGGCTGATAATCTCGACTTCTGCTCTAAACTCACGCTCCCCCTGTCCACCGCCTATCTTTAGTTGTTTAACAGCCACTTCTCTTCCATCTAACAGCAACCCTTTGTAAACACAACCAAATCCACCTTCACCCAAAAGATTCTGAGCTGAAAACCCATTTGTAGCATTGGCTAGCTCTTCGTAAGTGAACCATGACCTTGAATTCCCTACACCACCAGGATCTGGCGAGTACACGAAATTGCTTCCAGAAGCATTTCCGGCTGGGTGAGTTAACTTTTGGGGCCTTAGAAATAATGAACCTGGAGCGCAAAAGCAAGATTATTTTCATATCTTTAGTATCATAAAAACATCAGTTGTAACTTGATAACCAACTCTCTACATTATGGCTCAAATCAATGATTTATTGTGGCGTTCGTTGTTAAGAAGAATAACTGATAAAGGTCTTTCAAATTCAGTTTGTTTCATTTGGCAGAAAGGCAATCTTCAGAAACGAAAGAGAAAGCGAAACTGAACGGAGGGACAAAAGTTGGATTAGCAATACGTTGAAAGATTGTATAAATAGAGAATTTCGAATAAAATAAAATAAAAATAAAATTATGCGCCTTCCAAAACATAGGAAAACACACAGCTTAGCAAAAGATACTACCATCTATGAAGTGCAATGAGGAACAAATGTGAATAACTAATCCTATTAGATTGTACTTATTTTAAGTCTGGCTTAGTTAAGCAGATGACCTATCATTTGCGCTTTTGACAAGTCTCCATAAATGATCAAACTTAAGATTATCTGAACTATTTAACAACATGGATCAAAAGCATGCGCAGTAGGTGCAATAAGCATCAGACATTACTTTTAATTGTTTTGCCAAGAACACGCTCTGAGTAGATATCAGAGTTGAAAGGCTTTAACACAAGGACGATCATAATAGGTAGTACTATGCTGCATAACATAACATGTATTACAACATCCAACTCAAAACTAATTGGCAATAAGTGGAGAGGGCTCTCAGGCTCATATACAAGTTTTGAAGGTCATAATTGACCAAAGAGGACAGGCTCTAATACCCCACCCACGTGCAACCCCTGACTCGCAAGTGGGATGTAAACAAATTATCAATAACATCGGGATCACAAAGAAGCAAGGTGCACTTAAAGGAACAGACAATGAGGCAATCAATTAAGAGAGTCTTGTCCAAAAGCCTCCAAAACCCTAGCTCTAATACCATGTTAAAGTGCCCAACTCAAAACCAAATGACAATAAGTGGAGAGACTACCCAGGCTCATACACTAGTTTAGGAGGTCCAAGGTCATAATTAACCAATGTGGGACAAGCTCTAACAACACGCATTGATAATCTACCAGATAATGAACAGCGTTGCCTAGCAAACAAATGAATGAAGCATTACTGAGAAACCTATGATGTACAAAAAGATTCACAAACCTATGCTGTCCAGAAAGATTCACCATACAGAAAGAAACCAATTGAGCTACTGTTAAACATTATGCAAAAAATGAAAGAATTACCTGATTCCTGGGAAGAGGCATATGGAGAAGACATACCATAGCCACCACCCAATCCAGCGACACGTTTCTTTCGTTTCCGAGCGAACCACACAACCATCACAACAAGACTAAGGGCCATTAATCCCACAACGACGCCAATAGCTGCGGCACCTGCAGTAGACATACCACTACTGCCCGGTGTTGCTCCCACATTTGCCCCATTATTTGGACTTGATGTACTTGCTTTTGCAGTTGGATCCGCAGTAGACGCAGGTGGTACAGGTGAGGTATGGGTAGTTCCATTAACAGATGAATTACTTGGAGCAGCAGGAGGAGGAACAGAACTTTGTGAAGAAGATGAAGGCGTGGGAGGAGGAGAGGTGGAAGCCGTTGGTGAGGGAGAACTTTTAGGGGGCGTAAGTGCTGGTGGAGAATCAGATGCAGGAGGCGGAGGAGAACTTTCTGGTGCTTTCGCAAGTGGTGGAGGCGGAGAATCGGCAGAAGGTGGAGTTGGGGATGTTGTCGGGGGAGGTGGAGGAGGAGAAGCGGTGGCAGCAGGGGGAGGTGTAGATGAAACTTGTGATGGCGGCGGTGAGGATGAAACCGCAGGGGGTGGTGAGCTGACAACGGGAGGAGGTGATGGAGGTGGAGACGGTGGGGGAGCTGGTGGGGGAGAAGCTGGGGGAGAAGGCGGGGGAGAGGGTGGTGGCGACGGTGGAGGTGAAGTGGGCCGCGGTGTTGCTGCTGGCGGAGGTGAAAGCGGTGGGGAAGGAGGAGGAGAAGCGGCAACTGCCGGTGGAGGAGATTGAGGAGGTGGGGTTGAAGAATTGGAAGAGGTTGAAGGGGTTGGTACTTCAGCAGCCTTAGGCTGAGAAACTGTGGGAGGAGTGGTTGAGGAATTTGAAGAGGAAGGATGTGATTTTGTAGCCATCTCCCCTAGGGATGTTTCCTAGTCAATAAACTGTGGATCTAACAACGTATCCATCCAATGTAGCTAGCTATTCATATAACCATACACAGTATAAGCAACAACGTCTCACAAATTCTTGTCCAAATAATTCCAGAAATCCAATGGCAAATCCCGATTAAACAAAGTACTTCACAACTAATATCCTAATTCTCAAAACCCAAGTCGAAAGAACTTACAGTTTCACTGGCTGGGAATGATAATTATCGAAAAAACCAACAAAACCCAACAGAAATTCTTGTCCAAATAATTCCAGAAATCCAATGGCAAATCCCAATTAAACAAAGTACTTCACAACTAATATCCTAATTCTCAAAACCGAAGTCGAAAGAAACCACGGTTTCACTTGCTGGGAATGATAATTTTCGAAAAAACCAACAAAACCCAACAGAGAAACCTCCAATGTGAGCCAAACCCAGACCACCAATTTCAGATTCTGAACTAAAAAGAACAGATCAGACGCAGAATTCCTTAACTGCTTTCAAGAACCGAACTTTATTCAGATTCAGTAATCAATCGTTTCTAAACCCTAAATTTTCTTGAAAACCCAGATCAATGAATCTGATTCCAAGAAAAGAAAAATCTGCCCAATGCACAAGAAAGTCTTACCTGTGTCCTCTCTCTCCTCTTCACTCTCTCTTTCTCTCTCTTGGGTTGGAATCCTCCAAAGGAATAAAGCTCTCTTTCAAAGAAAATGGTAAAGCTGGACCCAAAAAATGTGCAAGCAAACGTGGGGACGACTTGCAAACAGTCCTCACGTTATGGAGAGAGAGAGAGAGAGGTTTAAACAAAATCTAATCTCTTAAAGAGGTGATTAAAAAATTAATCACAAGAGCTCGGCACGATCAAGGGATTTTCAAGAATTAGCTGTTTATTTAGGCTAAACAAATGGGTACAAATTTGTTTTATATAATTTGTTGTGAGAAAGTAACGAGGTGGCTCCGAACGAGGTGAGAGACGACTGTTTAAAAACGTTATTGAAGGAAAAGAAAGTCAAAGAAACCACGATCATGTTAACTGGGCCGTGTTGGAAGGGAGGGGAGGATTCTATTGAATCGATTTGGAATCGTGACATAGAAATGTTTTTGAAAATTATTTTTGTATTTTTCTTAGATCTCATTCCCATTTGAAAAATAAATTTGCTCTTTTGTTGGACTATTTCTGTTTTGTTGGACTATTTCTGTTCATACGAGTAGTATTCTGGGTAAATCACAGTAATATCCCTTGAAGATTTTGATGTTTTGAGATATATTCGGATATTCCTTTCTCCAGTCTTACAAAATTACATTAATGTCCTTTAGTTTTTCTGGCACAAACCACCACTACAGTCTACACTAATAGACCGTCAAGGTGCTAGACGTAAATGGCTTACATTAGGGCATACTTATCAGCCTCACCAAAAAAAATATCAAATTTAACCTCAAAAACACATTTTATAAATTAGCAAGTCACTTTATCAAAAGGATTAATCTACCGTCCGCCCAATGGGCAGACAATAAAGTGTATAGAATCTGAATTCTTACATGTAAGAATTCAAACAGTGAAAACTCTTTCATGTAAGAATTATGATTGTTTTGTGTTTTACCATCCGCCCAGTGGGCGAATAATAGAAAGATCCCTATCAAAAACTCACAAAATCAGACTTGATATTCTAACTTTACCCTTACTTTTCTATTCAATAATACCACTAGTGTGCAACCACACAAGATTATTTTTCCCTTACTTTTTCCCAAACCTACGTTTGTCTCTCTCTTTGTCTATCACTTTTCCTTTCCCAAACCCAGACCTCCATCTCCGATTACCCACGCCACCGCCTCTCTCTCTCTCTCTGATCAATCCACCACACCACACCGCATCTTTATCCATTTCAGATCAAACCCATCTCAGATCCAGAAAATTAATCCGACATGAGAAAATCAGGCAAACAATCCAGTTGGCCGATCAACTGGGTTTCCCGTCACTGTGCGATTTCGAGAAATTAATCCAGCCACTGTGCGATACGTGACCAATTTTCCGGCGAGCATCAGGTAAACAATTCGGCATGAGAAAATCAGTTGATGTTGTTGCTGTGTTGGCATGAGAAATTAGTAAAATAAAGGAAAGTGAGTGAACAGTAGGTACTCAGATTTGTTAAGTTATTGTTCATCCCCTAAAACTATGAGTTAATTTGTGTCGCCTGATTTTGAGCAATTTTTGCTCTACACTCTCTAGTCTAGCTTTTGCAGGCGTTTGAGTCGTCTGATACTGATGCTCTTAGCCGCCTAACTACTTGTGAATTGGGTAAAGTGTTAAAGTTTTAAGGGTTCGGATGCGGAAAATTTTCAGAGATTAAGCAGCGGAAAAAGCGATAAATCCTATATGCTAGTAAGAGGGTGTTTGGGAGCCTTATTTTTAGCTTTTCATTTTTAACTTTTTAATATTTTGACTTTTTAGATTATGGAAAGAATGTGTTTCAAATCTGATATGAGTGTTTGGGAGAACTGTGCAAAATGCATTTTGAAAGAGGAGTAGTGTTTTGAAAGTAGAAGGAGAAGTTGAAAAGCTCTTCCAAAGCTACTTTTCACTTCTGGCCTCTAATGTTAAAAACTGAAAACACATTCTATTAGAATGTGTTTTGGGGACGGGCTCCCAAACACCCATAAAGCCAAAAACAAGAAGTTGAAAATGCAATAAATCGTTGGCCAAACACCCCTTTAATATAAGTGTACAAAAACATTCTATCGATACCTTTGACTGTTTTGGTCTCCTTTGTATGAAGTTTGGCCATGTCTCTTCGGTGCCAACAAAAGGTTTGCTCAAAGCCTTGCTGACAGTGATTTGGTTGTCCTTTTACAGGTAAAAAGATCAACTACGTCTCTGCGACGCTAACAACAGTTTGCTCAAAACCTTACTAACAACAATTTGGTCTCCTTCTTCTCACAAATTTAGTCGATTATTCATGGCGAATTTTATACTCCTGCTCTCTAACTAGAAAAAAAGAATCAAAGGTGGTAGTCTTGCGGGATTTAGGGTGATGGTAATGGTTGGAGTGCTAACAACAACGACATCGAACCGATGGTAGCTATAAAGCACAACTGCAAAAGAACACAGTACCCCCAAATATTAATAAAAAGATAAGGACGACAATAACACACTCTGTTAACTGCGTCAATCTGACAAGTGTGGTCACTGTTATTTCAAAAACTTGAGAAGGGGGTTCGTATTAATATTAAAACCCGAGGGGCGATCACTATAATTTACCCTGATGTCTTTCTCAAAATGGGTTAACTACATACTATTTTGTCTGTTTTTACGCGTTTTGGTTGCTTGATTACTAAAAAACAAAATAAAAAAAAACATCTTTTGGGGAGGGGTATGTGTGCATGTGGGGTTGCTCCATTTTTCTGAGTATCATTTTCCTTGCTATACTTTCGGTAGTGGAGGGGTTATTTTTCAATTAGAGACTTATCTAATTTTTAGTGTTAATTACTCACTAATCACTACAAGCTTCAACTTTTCATGTCCCACTGCCACGTGGTTACAGTGAAGAAACACCATAAGTCAAGATTCGCATCATAAAATGGAAATCTCCATTTCATGCAATGCTTAGCTGATAATTTTTTATTTTTTTTTCATTTTAAAATAGCCAGGTTCAGTGGAAGTATGTCTTTAATTTTCATTTCACTTATTGAGTCTTTTATTTTTTTGATTTTTAGACACAAATAAATTTATATTCAATTAGGAAAATGATTCAATTAAGCGATGAAGCAGCACTTGACAGAGCTCAATGGAAAAAAAAAATCATGTAGCCGACCCCAATTGATTGGAACATAAGGCTCGGTTCGGTTCGGTTTGGTTTGGATCCCTTAGATTGTTATCCTAACATGAAAGCTGAAATTCTATATTTACGAGAGGAAACGTAAGGCAGATATATTCGGACCCAAACAAATCTGAGCCGTCCATTATCGAACTGATCTGCATCATCTATCGCTGAATACAGACAACTCGAATGGGGTCAGCACGCATGTTGTTCCTTAAGGGACTTGTCCCTCACCCCCTATCCCATTTGGAGAGATGGTGAAAAGAAACTTTAGTACCGTTTATTGAATCCATTAACTTCTTTCAATTACTTTTTTTTCCCCTATAGTTGTAACAAGCAACACATGATCTCACATAATTCCTAATGTTGCTGGTTGCAAATTTTTTTGATATGTTTCCAATTAATTTGTGAAACTAAAGTTATCTCGAAATTCTGTTTTTATTATTATTATTATTTAACTTTAGCTCGTTTAGACAATTTAGGAGAAATAGGTTTGGTGAACAACTGATGGAATATGGTTTTCTTCCAGCTGCTTTGCATGTGGGAGGTATAAAGGTAACGGGCTTGGTCCAATTGGACTGCACTCTGGCAAAGGCCCAACTCTCTCTCTCTCTCTCTCTGGGAAAGTCATTATTGTTAGTTATAGTTAGAGTATTTCTAGTGCATTATCTAAAAAATATTAGTGTTCGTTATGTACTAAGAACTTAGCTAGCTAGTTAAGAAGAATGCACTTTAATGGACTACCTATATATGTTCATTATCTTTTAGTCTTTTCTCTCTCTCCTCTCTCTCTCTCTCTCTCTAGTCTCTCCCCAAATTTAGGTAGTGACTTGGGTCACTTTAGAGAGTGAGAGGTGACACCTAGGATTTTAGGGAGTCAATTTTTGTGCACTAGAGATCATTTTTTTAGTTTTCCTTACTTAGCTAGGTCACTTTGGGGGTACTCTTTTAGGTAGTGCACTAGAGATGCCCTGTTTGAACTTCAGTCAAATGCATGGGAGTACACGGTGCCTACAATAGATATACCTAACTCTAAAACTTCAAAGATGTAGAATTCATGAAGTCTTGTGATTGCTCACTACCGAACTTTTATACAACTTGGTATATGGTTTAATGGAATAACTAATTCGAAAGACAAAATCTTAGCATCCACTAGCAGGAACCAATCAAAGTAGGGGTGATGATTCGATTAAATTGGCTCAAGAGAGAAACTGATAACAATCATGTGGGAGTCGAATTTCAAACTAAAAGCTTCATGAGACCTTTAGTTGCCAGACGACTACCACTGTCCTGAATTTTCTCGTACCAAAGAAGAAATATTCTGAAAAAATTTCATGCCAAATTTGAAAAGAAGTAAAACTTGGAAGAAGCATTGCGAAATTGCTATATCGTTAACTTGACCTCGGAATTAGACAAGATGCGTTCAAATTGGTCTAGACATCTGGTTATTAACAAAAAAAAAAAAAAAAACATTGCGAATTTACACCGCATGCCTTTTTTTCCCCTGAACGAGAGGCAATTTCATTTCAAAGCCCAAAGGCATTGCATGCCATTTCAAGCAACCGGCTTTTCCCACATCTTATCATATAGTAGTATGAGAGCTATCCAGGACAACATCAATGGATTTTCTTAACCATGAAAAACCTGAGAAAGATTATATACTATTGCGTTTCTCTCAAAAAGCAGAGAAATCCAAGCAATGTTGGAGTAAATCCTAAACCAAAATCCCAAATGATGGCCAGATTCCAAATTCACAAATTCAACATCCGACACCATATCACGACGATTTACTCGACCAAATCCTATCCTCCGGCTTGTCAGACCTCGCCGAGCCACCACCTCTTGGTCCCCTGGCACCTATAGCCAACTCGTCTAAGAAGGGTGCCTTTTTATAGGAGAATTCTGTATTATAGGCTCAGGAAAGAAGATGTAGGCAACTATATCAGTACACTCTCTCACATAACAAATCGAAAAAACTCAGGAAAGAAGTTCAGAAGAAGAAGAAGAGAAGCTATTGCTTGAACTCTTTTTTGGTGTGTTGAAACTTGGAACAAAGAGTGCCTTTTTATAGGAGAACCCAACAAGCCTAAGCCCAATGAGAACACAAATTTATTATGCAGGTATTTTGAGCCTGTAGACCACATCAATTTCAAACTAACCCAGACCAGGCCATAGACCACAGGTCGCGGGCCCACGAACCTTGAGTCCGAGTGTTCAGCGATGGTGAGCTCGTGGGCGTCCTTCCTTTTATAAAACTTGGCTTTTCCAATTCCCCTAATGAGACAATTCTCATTCATCCTTTAAATGGATTTGTTCATATTTTGGCTCACCATAATATTTGAACAACTCATGCATATTTTCCAACAAGAACAAGCAAATTTATGTGTAGCAGTAAGTGAGATTGATTAACACACATTTTAGAATTACGATCCTCCTTCCTAATACTTCTCTACTTGATTACATCTGTTACAAACTTCCAATATTTATCCCAAAACAAAAAAAAAACATCACACCAATCTGATCTCTAAAAGAATCTGTTTAAGAAGCTGAAAAACGCAGAAATTCAACAGCGAAAAACGTGCTACGAAGAAATACAAATATGATCCATATCATCTTAGGTATGTAACAAAATAAAGGTGTGTAAAATGAGCTGTAACAAACAAGCAAAAGGAAATTAATCACAACTGACATAATTATTCTCAATAGAAATGGTCTAGGCCTTGGAATATACTCAGAATCATAGGAAAATTCTGTTATTCAAGACAAGACTACCCTCAACAATGAATTCACCATTTCAACGAACCATAGCCGACCCCAAATGATTGAGACTTAAAAAGGCTCTGTTTGCTTCGGTTAATGGCAGTAATGACCAAACAAGCAGAACTTCCCTCCCCCCTCGCACCCTTCTTCATCACTACCTCTACTGTGAATCCACCACAAAAGATTCGTAAGCGAGTTCCCGTCGTCGAACCCATTCAAGCTCCTAATCTTACCCAAAGCACCTTCTTTATCATAAACCCCTTGTAATGCATACAAAAACCCCTTCCACCCTTCTCCAACTCCTTCTCTAGCCAAGGCCGGATACGTCCATGACACGAGCTCTCTCACGAACCCGACCTCAGAAAACAAAACCTCGGAAATAGGCAACAAAGGCAGCAGCTGAATCCCCAGCCTGCATTCCTTCCAATCCGGCGGAGCAAACCAAAGACCACTGTCCCTCTTGTTAGACCATAAAACCCCCACCACCCGGTTTTCTCTTGTAAAATCTTGTGGATATAATGTATCTGTTTCCCTCACGTGCCACCACGTTTGAGCCGAATGAATCTCCATTGCTGAGAGTGTGGATCCAAGGGCAACGAGGTGGGTGTCCCCATAAGCCAACCCCATCAAAGCTGCCGAATAGTACGCATTCACAGCCTCACTCGTGCTCTCTTGATTTCGCCCGTCTCCAAATTCTGTCAAACCTCCAGCCCATGAATGTAGTTTCCACAAATCAAAACACCTCAACCGGGGATACTTCGAATTCCCACGCCTACCCAAGTTCATAAAATCTGCCATAAGTGAATAAGCTTGACGCCTGTACTTTCTCCCCCAAGCCGGATCAATCTTTGCCAGCACCGCGATTCCATAAAGAAAATAACCCAAATGGTAATGGTGATCGTTATAGAGACCGAATCCGAAATCAGCCCCGGAATCCAAAGACCCTTGTTGAGTCACAATCCCACCCCACTTGGCATCATACAAGAAACCGTTCGGCCCAAATGTTCCGTCTAGCCATGGCTCGAGTGTATTCTTTAAGTACTTCCGGATACTTGGGATTACATCAACATAACACAACTCCTCAGCAATTAAACCTAACCTTGCTGCTCTTGCAATCAGCTTTCCATAAAAATAAGATGAATTTGTTGATATTGAGGCTGCATTTAAATCCCCAACATCTTTGACAAGCGCATCGATAATTTCAGGATAAGATTCTTCTTGGACACCTCTAATAGAATGCCAATTAACAGAAACAGGGTCAGATTTCAATACCCATGAATCTCCAACAACACCCACAAGTTCACCATCAATGCTTTTGTACTTGAAATTGTCCAAAACAGTAATTCCACAATCATTACCGGAAAGAAGCCTGAGATGGAGAGGATGGGCAAGCATGAGCAATTCTCCCCACCCTTTCTTCTCCCACTTGTACTCCAGACAAAATGGCTTAGTGAAAACAGCATCACCGGATACCGGATAACAAGAACTGAAACAATCTAGGATTGCTTCGGATTTAGCATCAGAATCCGGTAAGATTGCAATCCGAATTATCCCAGCAAAACCACCTGAAGTAAGGAAAATATGTCAATTAATCAGCGAAGAAGTTGAAGAGTCCACTTCAAGTTATTCTCCATGCTACTTGAAATGAACGTTTGAAAGGCTAGATTTATTCATTTCAATGACTTACGTGCGAAGAATACACCTAATACTTCAAAACTAAGCCACGTAAAAATTCACGAAACATCATGAATTAAGGTCATCAGATATGATTGCAAGAAACTGTTTTAGCAATTTTTCGATTCCACGCTGCATGCCAACAGTCAAAAGAACAAGAAGATGGGTATCTACGAAATCATTATGCAAAAAAACCCAGCAAATCAGTCATACAACAAGCAGGCCAAAAATAAGAGAATCGTAGACATTAAGCATTACCCATTATGGACAAGTTAAATAGCCAATAGGTAAACAACAGGCATAGCTATGGAAAAGTTTTCTTATAGCTTTAGAATTTGTATTCTAATAGAAGCGAGTAAATTTGTTTACTGTGACTGTCATGGTCAAGTTGCAGCAAAAGTTGGGCAGTCAGCATTCAAATTACACTCGTCGCAAAAGCAGACCGAACCCAACTTCTCCGAAATCTTATTTTTTTTTAGATATTTTCTTAGTTACAATTCCATAAATTGGATTCCACTGTAGAGCACAAACCTCCCGGTGACCGAACAGCCACCACAGCCCGGTCACTAGGACCCTGCCCACATCGGGGCAAAGCCAAGTTTATTTTTGTTATAATCGAAGTCGATGCAAACATGCCTTCAACCTAATGGCTTCAGGCGCAACTTGCGTTCAAAGACTCGATGATCACGGGATTCTGTAATTCACGCCAAGTTATTGCATTTCGCTACTTTCTTCATCGATGCAAGAGCCGATATATGCTTTGTCGAGAGTCGTTAAATATATTTTAGATAATTTATTAGCTACAATTCCGGAATTCCAAAATCTGCACCCACTTTATTTTTGTTATATTCGAAGTCGATGAATAACTGGAAGAGGTGAAATGATTAAACTACAGAAGGCAAGAAATGAAAACGAAACAAAAGCCATGACTCACCTGATGTTATGGAAGAAATGTCATTGCTCAAGTTAATCGGCGAAGAAGTATACAAAACCCATTTCTGATTATTGTTCAGAGTAATCGTGTGTTTAGTACGAGAGCCATTGGAATTGACATTAAGAATAGCATGAATGGTGGAGATGGAAATGGAAACATTGCAGGAGGCGACACAAGTCAAAAAAGGGCTGCCCCTAACAAGAAAAAACCTGAGATTACTCGACGGCAAATCAAGGGTCAAACCCAGATCGCTGAAAGAAGAAACTTTATGGGTGGAACTAGGGTTTGTGTTGTTTGCAGCAGAGATGGTGAGATCAGGGGTGAAAACCTGGTAAGTGAAGGCGGGGCTGGAGAACTGAGATGGGTAGGAGAGAGAAAGGGAGGAGAGAGAGGATTTGATGAGGTAAGGGTGGATGTATTCCGGTTGATCGCCGTTTTTCAAGACAAAGTTTTGGAAGAAGGAGTTTGTGGGTAAAGGGGTGGAGAGGAGGTGAGGGGAGAAGAAGGGAGATGGGTCGGGTAGGACCGTGGATTGGATTTGGGGGAAGAGGAAAGGCTGGTTTCGGGACCGGGTTTCGGTTTCGGTTTGCGGTGGCGGTGACATGGTGGTGGAAGGTGGAGGAGAGGGTGGCCGCGGTGGTGGCGATGGTGGTGGTGAAGGCGATCGAGCTTGGGGGGTTTTGGGTTTTTTCTTGAATGGTTTTGTGACTACTGTTTTGACTCTTCTCTTGAGTTTCTTTAACACCATGATCTCTTGGTGATTAATGAGGAGAGTACACGTGTGCGTTTGTAATTGGACAAAGCAAATTGATTGGTTGGGATTTGGTAGTAAGAAACAAGGAGGAAGTGGTGGGAGTTGACTGGATTTTATAGGCAACAACATTCAGGGGAGGGAGGGAGATCATGGGTGAGACTTAGCTTGGAGGATTTGCCAAAGAATGTGGGGGTGGAGGGGAGGAAAGATGGATTGGAAGTGATGCTTGAGGGACTTGGACCATTTGGTTGTTTTTTATTTAGGGGTGTGTGAGGATGGGATCGGAAAGATACCTTTTTATTTTTTATAACTCGGGTGTCTAAAGTCTGAACCATTTTTCGCGTGTTTCAAGTAATTTTGAGAGTACAATCTGACCGTTTACTTGTGGGGAGTCCAATCCAAGAAAGTCAATAGCACTTGAGATATTTTGAACATAAAATCTTAAGAAGGTGCAAATTTCGAAATCGCAGATCTTAACCACCAGGCCCACTCTTGAGTTATCGAGGAGGTATGTGTGCAATTTGAATTTTGTGAGGGAATGAAGCAAAGGATAAAAAGGGCGGGGCCATAAGAATTTAGAATAGGGAAGTCCATAAAATGAAGGGTCCTTTAACTTGGAAAGTAGGAATGGAAGATTCCGTTGTGCTCTACATTTTGTTATGAAATTTCTCCCTGAAGAATAGTTGGAAGTTTCCCATTAATGTCCGGATTTTGTGGGCATGTGTGATGCCGGAATTGCAATTCCGAACTCGTATAGTGTAAAAGGAAATATGTCACCCCTCTGCCTTTTGAGATCCGGGTGTTGGTGTGCGATCTTGGTGTGCACATTCGGACTGTCTATCTCGGTGAGCAACAATCCGGATTTTAAAAGGATCAATTTTTGACGTTCTGGATGTGCACTACATGGTACCCCGATTCCGTTTCCAATTAGTTGTGCGTTTGGACTGATTTAATTTTTGGTATAGATAATCAACATTATTTAACTCTTCCAAAACTGTTTTTGATTGTGCCAAAACTCGAATGCATAAAATGCTTATACTTATGTGCAATGTACATACCTTTTATGTTTTGGAATTTTGGCACAATAAAAAACAGTTTTAGCATTAATTTTTACATTATGTCAATTTTCTCAACAATGAGATTTAAAAGTACAAAACCTATTAAAAGTTGAAAAAAGTCCATGCAAAATGATGTTGACGACACTAAAAGATTATCTTATTTAAACTTTTTCTGTCTCTAATGAATTCTTTTTTTCAGCTTTTTTTTCTACATTTTACACTTTTTTGAGAAACAACAAAAAAGACTAAGTCAAAAAGACCGAAAAAGTTCAAAATGTTAAGTATCAAGAAATGATATCCAGAAAGTCGGAATGAGTGGCCTAGATGAGAGTAACGTGTATGTAGCAGTGTAGAGACCCGTAAATTCGAACTCTATTTCAACTTATTTATGAGTACATGGATGAGTTTTAGTCGAAGTTTAATTATGTATTTCACAAAATATTTGTATGTTTGTACGTATATTTGGTATGCCGAGAGTTCATTGGCTGGATGGGAGTTATATTTTGTAATTGTGAGATGATTTGTGGGTGTCAGGGTTGTATTGATGACACACGAGATTCAAAGGGGTAGAAGGAGGAAGTTTTAAAAAAATTCTAGGCCGAACCGGTACACACTTTTTGCTAGAACCGGTACTGCCATCCAGTGACATTGTTTTCGGCCGAACCGGTTCACCACTTTTCTCAGAACCGGTTCCCATCGAATAGAGTCATTTGGAACACTCCAGAACTGGTTCAAGCTTTTTCTCAGAACCGGTTCCCACTGCAAATTTTTAAAAAAATTCGGGCACGATCCGGACTTCTATTTAAAGGGGCCCTTGCTCGTTTTTCACTCCAAAAACCATGAACCAATCCAAAAAATCACCCTCCACCTTCTCTTTTCAAGATCTACTCGTATATTTCGGTTTCCACCTTAATCCATCATAAATCTTCAAGATCTACATGTGTGGAAACATCAATCATGCTTGGATTTCGGATTTCATCACTCATAGAGGTAAAAACTCATGTCATGGTCTCAAATCTCTCTCTCTCTCTCTCTCTCTCTCTCTCTCTCTCTCTCGGTTTGTGAGTGAAACCTCAATCTTGTACTTATTTTTTACTTGATCTAGTTCCTTAATCGCATTGTGGAGCTCGAGTGGAGTTCATTCTTGGAGTTTGGAGTCTAAATCGATTGGGGTTAGGGTTTTGCTCAAAACTCATTGTGGTAGGGATCTCTTTCTTCTATTTTTAATCATAAATGGTTGATTTGTTGCATATACTTCTAGTCTTGATTATTAATTTTGGTGATTAATTTGGTTGTTTTCCATCAAAACCATATTATTGGTACCCTAATAGACTAGTCAATACTTGGCCTTTGATTAATCCTCACTCTTGATTAGCCTTCTTGGTCTGTTTTGTTGAATGGGTTACTCTTTGGCCTCCGGTGAAGTCGTTTAATCGTACCCTTGTAGTATCTTTAGTTGGTACTTCTAAACATGTTCGAATTGTCTTGCCTAGTTCAAAACTCCTATTGTTGATAAACTTCCGGATACGATGATACTTACGAATATACACGTATTCTTGACACATGATAACGTAGTAGAAACGTCCTATGATTATGTTTTAAGTGTAATGAGTTATGCTTTGTTGGACACGAGAAGGGACACTCGATGTTCCACATTTGTCCTTGTTGATCGTGTCGTACCAAGTCAACAATATATTTATAAAAGCAATGAATTAACCCTTATTCCAGAGAATAGGGGTAAGTCTGAGATCGATCTGCGAAAACAATTTGGCTAAGTTATGTTATTTTCGATTGGTTACTAATTGAATTCGATGAAAAGAGGAATTGGTTTGAGTGATTGAATTTGAAAATTAAATTAATTAAGCAAACGAGTAATGAAATTGATGAGAAACTAGTGAGGGAGAAATATAGGGTTTGGAATCCACCCCGACCACGTAACTAAGCTATGTGTAGGCTAGGGTTATTATTCAAATCACAATTCGTCAAGAGAATAATTGAGTTGTTAACAGGCATGGACTATCCCATAGCACAGACCGTCTTGCTAACACAACCCGTCTCTTTCAGGGGTGTCTAGTGGCACGATCCGTCTTACGAGCATAATTCATCTCAGTTACCCAAGCACAAGCATAGAAAACCATTGATTAACTAGGTATTTGAGAGTGAACACACAAACACTCAACCAATTGAAGGATTCCATCTGATCGTAATGAAAACATGTTCTTAGTTAAACAATCGATTCGAATGAATAAGCCTAACGCCTACACATACACAAAGTCACTTGGAACGAGGCTTCTTCTTCCCCTATCCCATAGAAGGTGTTTAGTCGGTGTAGACACCCCAATTTTATCCTCGTGTATCCCCAATGATGAAAGAAATGGACAGTAGTACCTTGGAACAACTATTGAGAACTTCAGAATCTTTTGGACGGAAATACCCCTAGCCATACTGTTCACCATTCAAGCCGTACGGTTCACCATTCAAACCGTACGGTTCACCATTCAAAACCGTGCGGTTTACACTTCTATAATCAAGCCGTGCGGTCTACTCATTTAAACCGTACGGCTAACCACTTCAACCGTGCGGTTAAAATCAAGAAAATATTCGTTTTGCCAGCAAGAGCATCTCATCATGAAATGGCAGGGAATCGTACTCATTTTTATTCCTTTCTTCGGTTATAAGAACACTCCTCCGTTTCCATTTCAACAGAAAACAACGACACCCTCCCTCCGGCAACACGCTGAAAAATTTCCCGGCCATTGTCCGTCCCAAAGCCCGTCCAAAAAAGATCTCATCCGAAACCTCCGTTCGAGCCACAATATACCTTCTGTCTCCTTATTAATCCATAATCCATACCAGAATCTCCCATTCGAAGTTTGCATCCAAAACATTCGAAGTTCTCAAGTCGTTCGAAGTTCTCTGTAAAGGTACAAACTATATTTCGATAAGCCGGGTTCTAAACCTCGGTCTTTGAGGGGATCCCCCGAGTCGAGAGTGACTCCGATAGTCATCACTAGGCTCGGGTGGATGAAATTTTTTACAAAAATCAGATTTTTCAAACAAAACAAGCTGTTGATCAGGAAAGGAAATTTTGAAAAATTTTCCAAAACAAGAACCGTGCGGTTTGATTAATGAAACCGTGCGGTACGATCGAGTAAACCGTACGGTATGTTTGAGTAAGCCGTGCGGCTTACCCTTCTAACACAAAATCTCCTCTGTTTTCCCCCTGTTCACGCTCTGTTTTCTTGATTTTCTGCAAATTTGCTTATTGCATTTTCACCCCTTTACTTCTCTATCACTGCCATTAAGTCTTCTTGTTTAATTTTATTTCCATTATGGTTTTATCATTGTTTCTCATTATTTATCTATTTATTTGCCCAAGTTTTCAATAAAACGTTTTCCAAAATCCCACGAAAATTTAGTAGAGACCGGGAATTCCCCGGGCGAGCGGGATGCTTTTCAATAAAACCTTCCCCGTTCGTAACCTGGCTTCCGAATCCAAGAATCTTTTCGCAGATCAAACCTTTTCCAAAACGGCACAAGAGTCATCAATTACTTTTCAACGGTTTCTCGGGTACCAAAATCGCTTTCTAAGTAAATCCCGGGTGGCGACTCACTTTTCATCAACTTTCTATTTTTTTTTAAACCGAAGAGCCGCGTGGATCTCACCGTCCACAAAATGGCGACTCCGCTGGGGAATTTTAAATTAATTCTTATTTTGGTATTTTACACTTGTAAAACGACCCCCGAAAGCTTGACAAAAACGAACACGCCCCGCGTGATCGAGAAAGGATTGGTGCAATAACAGGGCTACGCCCAACCAATCCGGACTGGAGCTTTCCCGGTTGTTTGCTTGAGTAAAATTTCAAAATAAAAATTAATTTATTGGTGAGCCAAACTCGAAAATATTTGTGGGATTTTTGGAAAATATTTTATTGTTAACCTTTTGCATTGCACGTGCATCGATGTTGGATAAGCCCCGCCGCTGCATCTTGGTTACCCTACCCGGCTTACCGGTGTTAGGACATCCCAAGATTCTCGGCAACCCCGGACGATGATGAGTCAGCCTGCCGTTCGACCTTTGCCATGCAGTACACTTGGCACTGGGAGGCAAATATTGGCTCTAGTCTAGGGAACCCCCTTTAACCAAAACCCAGCCTTTGCATGTAGTGAACCGTAGTACCTTCCAACCTAGGACAGGAACCCGCAGGGTAGGGCTATTTGCCATATCTTGTTTACCTGTTATCATGTTTACCTGTTATCCTGTTTACCTGTCATCCTATTTACCTGTACGTCCTATCTGCATGTCAATCATTCATCCATCCTTATATATATCACTTCATGTGTATACTGTGGACGTCCTGCATGCATACGTAGGGTAATTTAACCATAGGTCGCCACATCGTATTCACATCCGTGAGGATTGCCCCATCGATCGCGCATTATGTTGGATAGACGAAAATTCCTCTCAAAAACAAAAAAAAATCAAAAAAAAATGCTACGGCTGGCTCTCTTTCCCAAAATGAAATACGCATTTCCTTTGTAATAGAGAGTCATCATGTCTGGAGGACCATACAAGCGATTCAAGTCCACCCTCACCACCCACCAAGGGGCGCCCGTGTGGATAATCGAAGAAGTTCAGCCCGAACAACCCCCATGCAAGCCAGAGGAGCCTCAGCCAGGAAAACTCAACATAGAAGACCATATGGGGGAAGAACTTGACGAAAAACTCAGTCTGCTGGCTGGAGCCAACTTGCCAGGTGTGTCTCTCCAATGGGATGAGAATGTAGGATGGAAATTTTGCTTTCCAGAAGAGCCAGAACCAATGCCGGAAAAGATCACCCTCATGATGGAACCAGATGATGAGCAATTCGCAGCCATGCCACCTGTGAAATACTTTGATGCCAACGGCCAGCCCGTCTACTACTTTGAAGACCCAGTCACGGGCCACAAGTATTGGGACGAGTGTGAATGTGATGTGTGCCTCGCAGATTGCGTTCTCAACAATGACGGCATGACCCCACAGCAGCTTAGGGATCAGTACAAGCAAGAGGAAAACAAGGACCTCAAAGGAAAAGGAAAAGCTGATGAAACAGAGCCCTCCGTGGGGTCAACATCTCCGAATCATCCTTCCCCTTAAGAACGGCTTCCAAAGTCGAAAGCAATCATGCGACGAACAAGTCAAGCCAACAAGGGTTTCTTTTTGAAGAATCGAGTTAACATGCGGTTCTTAGTTTATTATCAAGTCTGTTGCTGTCAATTATCGAGTCTGTTATCGAGTCTGTTGCCAGATATGAATGTCCACTGACTTAATCCAGCCCGCAGGGCTTCTTTTGAAGAATCAAGCCAGCTTATGATTCTTGGTACCTTTTTATTATCGAGTCTGTTGCGATTTAATTATCGAGTCTGTAGTCGAGCCCGACGTCGGGACGGGTCATGTAAATAGTCCATGCTTTCAATAAAAAGACCTTTTGAGAAAAAGAGCCAAAGTTGTAGTACTGAACTACGTCACGGCCTGATTCCTCTCTAAAAGGATACGTAGGCAACCTCCGGTCCGGCCGTTGTTTTCATAAACCATAGGAATTTGAATATATCCAACATAATACAAAATTTTTTTTGGGGCAATCCTTTCATGCATTATGCATCATCTCCTAGTACATACATCTTACTTTTTCTCTTTCATTTTGTACATACACTGCACATTGCATCCCTAAGTCCTCTTTGTGCATATCATCAGTACTAACCATTGGCAAAAAGAAGAGAATCCTCATACCGGGCTGGACTCGAATCCCCGAACAGCGATTGGTTCGAACTGAGTCAGGAACAGAACAGTCAACCAGGGGTTCAGCTATGGCAGAAGAGAAAGATGAAATTCAGCTTCTCAAGGATGCTTTGGAGGAGCAGAAAACCAACAGCGCCAAACAATTGGCCCAGATGATGCTCATGATCCAAAAACTGACTGCTCAACTCCCTCCGCCAGCAGGGGGCTCAAACAGTCAAAACATGGAGTCAGTACTGACCAAGCTAGCTAAGCTTGAGGAATCTGTCCAGAAGCAGGAGAAAATAGCAGCTACAGGAATTGACAGGGAAAAGCTGTGCCTTTTTCTAGATGCAAAGCTTCCCGACAAGTTCAAACCAATGGATTGGGACAAGTTTGACGGCAGTGGTGATCCGAAAGCTCATCTGCAAACATACGTGGGTACTCTGTCCATGTATGACGTTGGAAAGGATGCAATGGGCCAGATGTTCCAGCAAACCCTGACTGGGCCTGCACTCCGCTGGTTTCTGAATTTGGACATCTCTAAGAAGAGGACATGGGAAGATATTGGGACAGCCTTCGTCACCCAGTACAATTACAACATTCAGCTTGAAATGACTATCCGGGAGCTGGAGTCAACCAAGATAGGAAAGAATGAGTCCTTCGCTGACTTTGTCAAAAGGTGGAGAGGGAAAGCCTCTCAGATGATGGAACGACCTTCAGAAAAGGAACAGATGAGAATCATCACAAGGAATCTGGAACCGGATTTCGCCAAGCACTTGGTGGTCTTTCAGACTACCGCCGATTTCAAAACTTTCTATGAAGCTGGCCTGGCAGTTGAAGATGCCCTACGAAGCGGCATATTTGAGAAAGGTGAATCCACCCCCAAACCACGACGAGTTTATTCTGGCAACAGCAACACCTTGTTTGGGCCCAGCAACTACAATCAAAACCAAGCCAGCTCTTCCAATCCCAAACTAGCCAAAACTGAACCTGTTAACCAGATTGTAGCCCAGTCACAATTCCAGCAAACAACTCCCCGGCCAAGAAGAGAATTTCACCCACTCCCTTTTCCCCTTGTTACAGTATACAAAAAACTCCTTGACCGAAAAGCCATCCAGCCTCTCGAGCCTCGAGAATTACCTAAAGAACTTTCCCCAAACCACAATCCAAATACCTACTGTGCCTACCATCAGATGCCTGGCCATCACACCAACAATTGCATGCGTCTCAAACACAAAATCCAAGATCTTGTGGACGATGGAACCATCCCACTTCCTGATCAAAAGCCCAACACCATTTCAAACCCTTTACCAAATCACAAACAAAATACCCAATCTGGCCAAATATCCTTTATCTCCACTACAAAAAGCCTTACCTCCGCTACATTTGATCCTAGCCTCTATATCATCACAGCTACCCAGCCAAAACCTGTTGTCCCCCTGCCAGAAGAACTTGGGGTCCAGCTTCTCTCGTGTGCCAGTACAGTTCAAAATCCAAAGTGGAGTGATGTCGTAAAACAAGAAGAGTGGTCCATGAGCGACCAAGATTGGGAAGAATCCCGACAAGCATTGTTTGGTTCTTTGCTAATCTCTGGAAACTCAAGCCAATCCATCATCCCTGAATCTCTGGATAAGCCTATTGTTCACATGCCCGAAGAAGTGTTAACCCTGGGCAAACGTCTATCAAGTACTGTGTCACCACTCGCACGCTTCAGAAAGGAATGTTGTTCTATCATGGAGGCCCCTTTTGAAAACCAAGATTGGTTCCCACAAGCATACATTATTAACGGGTCTTTGCCACGGCCGTCGGTACCATTCCCGCCGTCACCCAATGTATCAGTACTAGTCACTGACCCCATGGCTACCCTCTGGGATGAAGAAGCAGTAGTTGATATCCGAGTAAGTAATGACGAGGTGTGGACCGTCAACAAAGCCATGCTGGATCCATCCTTTTGGCAAGACTCTGAAGTGGACAACCTCAAGACAAAAATGGAAGCAGTCGAAATCAAGGAACAAAGGGCCAGAAACGATCTGATAAATTTCTGGACTGAAGATCAAGAAACCATCAGGACTGGAAAACGGAAGGCTGAGGAAGAATACATGAATTTCTGGGGTGAAAATCAGGAGTTATGGGAAGAAACGGTTAATAGAATAACCAGAAGTGGTCGAATCTACCAGCCAGCCCATCTCCAAGGTGGAAACTCCTCCAATCATGCCACAACAGGGAATTTTGCTTGGGATGATCCCATTTTCGAGGACACAATTCCTGACCATCCAGAAGTAGTCATCCAACGGAACCTAGCTGCTGGGCCACTCTCGAAGAATCCTCCGGTAACAAGTGATCCAATTCAGAAACAGCTCGAAAGAACTCCAGCCTCAGTGTCTATTTGGGGGTTACTCTCTTCATCTCGAGAACATCGTCAGAAACTAATTAAAGCTCTGTCAAACATGGAGGTGCCACCCGACACTCCTCCTGAAACAATGGTAGCTCTGCTTACACCAACCCGGGCGAAACATGTTGTAGTTTTCACTGAAAAGGATTTGCCACCAGAAGGCGCCGGTCACAACAAGCCATTGCACATTACCCTGAAATGCATGGGAAAATGGGTCCCAGTCGTGTTATTGGACAATGGATCTGCCTTGAATGTCTGTCCCCTGCGTACAGCTTACTGTTTGGGTTTTAAAAACAAAGATTTCCAGCCGTCGAACCTTGGAGTGCGTGCTTACGACAATACTCGACGAGATGTGGTTGGGACCATTCAAATGGAAATAATAATCGAGGAATTTGAGACTAATGTTGAGTTTCATGTGCTCGACATTCCCTCGTCATTCAACCTGCTGCTGGGCAGGCCTTGGCTCCATCGATCAGACATCATGGCTGTCCCTTCCTCTCTACATCAGAAAGTTCAGCTCGGACTAACCACGGGAACCTTAACCATCTATGGGGATTCTGGAATTCGCCCACATGTTCCTGACAATGCTCCCTTGCTTGAGATCGATCATGGAGAAGAAGACATCACTCTTGGAGGTTTTTCCTTTGATGCTTCCGACGGTATATTCACTATCAAGATGGACGAGGATTTCTCAATAAGATCAACGGCCCTGGACATGATGCTAAGGATGGAGTATTTGCCCGGATTAGGGCTTGGTCGCAACAATCAAGGGGTAGCGGAATTTCCCAAGTTTCTAACAAACAACCACCGTTTTGGTCTCGGTTATGAATCTGGTCGTGCTGGGAAAACACAAACCCGTGCCAAGAAAGGACCCATCCACTTCACAAAAGCTTCGGAGGCTCCTTATCAAGGGGACCCGGAACCATTCTGGGACATGGAAACTAGAACCAAGCTGCCAGGGTTTGAAATCTTTGTTGATAACACCTGGGAAAATGATGATGAGGAAGAAAAGTGGGAAGAGCCGGCTAAAATACTCCATGATGACTGGATCGAAGTTCTTGACTCAGGGAATCTTTTATCGCTGTTTGGGGAAGAAAGTCCACTAGGTATGAGAGGGGACAAGCCCGCTGCAACGATTGCTGATCTAAGGCCTGTTGAGGATATGCAGCTGATGATGCTGGGACAGGAAGCTCTGGAGGATGTTGCCACACTCATCATGGATGCCAATGGAATTTATAAAAATTGCACTTTTGTACCTAGAATCATTTACACTGGCACTGATTTTGAATCTAAGTCTGAGTCTAGCACTGCATCTGGTATTGAGTCTAGTTTTGAGTCGGAGCTTGAATCTGTTATCACTCCACGTCATCACTTCACTTTTGAGTTTGAGTCCACTCTCATGTATCATGCCCCTGGGGCCCCCTCCTTTGAAATGAATGAAATCGACTTTGTTTATCTTGCTGTGTCCGAAATAAATTGTGTCGACCCTGATGATGAGGGGATCGAGTTTGAGGAAGAAATTCCAAAAGAACTCCGATCTCTAATCAAAAGGGAAGATGAAAGGCATGCTCAGCCTATAAAAGAAGAAGTTGTTTCTATAAATTTGAAAGATGAGAGTAATCCGCGCATGGTTCAAATCGGCTCCGGACTGTCTCCAGAAGAGTTCAAAGCTCACTCAGATCTCCTGAAAGAATTCGAAGATGTTTTTGCATGGTCACACGCAGATATGCCCGGTATCGATCCCGAGATAGTGGAGCATCGAATCCCTTTGTATCCCGACACAAAGCCTGTCAAGCAGAAACTGAGGAAGATGAGGCCAGATTGGGTGTTGGAAATCAAGAAGGAAGTTCAGAGGCAGATAGACGCAGGGTTTCTAATGGTCACCGAGTATCCTCAATGGGTCGCGAATATTGTACCTGTTCCTAAAAAGAATGGAAAAATCAGGATCTGTGTAGACTTCAGGGATCTGAACAAAGCAAGCCCGAAGGATGATTTTCCCCTGCCACACATAGACGTGTTGGTAGATAATACCGCAGGGCACGCGTTGCTATCATTCATGGATGGATTTTCAGGTTACAATCAGATTCTCATGGCTCCCGAAGATCGTGAAAAGACTACCTTTACCACAGAATGGGGTACCTATTGCTACAGGGTTATGCCGTTCGGGCTGAAAAATGCAGGATCTACCTACCAGAGAGCTGCCACAACATTGTTGCACGACATGATCCACAAGGAAGTAGAAGTGTATGTGGATGACATGATTGTCAAAGCCAAAGAAAGAGAAGGACACCTGCCTGCTCTCCGGAAATTCTTAGAGAGAATCCGCAAGTACAGGTTGCGCCTCAATCCCGAGAAATGTACATTCGGAGTCACGGCCGGAAAAATGCTCGGATTCATGATCACTACGCGAGGGATCGAGGTGGACCCATCAAAAATCAAAGCCATCCTGGAAATGGAGCCGCCACGGACAGTGAAAGAAATACGGAGTTTCCTCGGAAAAATTCAGTTTATCAGCAGATTCATCGCCAAGTTAACCTCTACTTGCGAGCCGATGTTTCGCCTGCTCAAGAAAGGTGTGACATTCAAATGGGACGATAGGTGTCAACAAGCTTTCAAGACCATCAAGAAGTATCTCCAGAACCCTCCGGTATTAATGCCGCCCATACCAGGACAGCCTCTCATCTTGTACTTATCTGTCACATCTTCGGCCATGGGATGCATGCTGGCCCAAGAAGGAGAAGGAGGAAGTGAAAAAGCTGTTTACTACATCAGCAAGAAAATGATGGGATGTGAAGAGCGATATACACCATTGGAAAAAGTCTGTTGGGCATTAATTTGGGCCTCCAAGAAATTAAGGCATTACATGTTGGCTTACTCTGTGAAGTTAATTTCTCGAATGGATCCACTCAAATACCTCTTCGAAAAGCCAGCACTGACAGGCAAACTGGCACGGTGGTTGCTTATGTTAGCAGAATTCGATATCAAATATGTCACTCGGAAGTCTGTAAAAGGAAAAGCAATTGCGGAGTTCCTAGCAGATCATCCTGTGGAAGGGCCGGAGGATGTAGAATTCGAATTCCCTGACGAAAACGTAATGACGACAACCAACGACGTCTGGATGTTGTATTTTGATGGAGCCGCCAATCAGAAAGGATTCGGAATCGGAATATTACTGGTCTCACCAGAAGGGTCACACATCCCTCTTGCTTTCAAGTTGAATTTCGAAGTCACCAACAACCAATCAGAATATGAAGCATGCATAGTAGGGATGGAAGCTGCCTTGGAAATCGGAGTTAAGAGACTGGAGGTAGTAGGAGATTCCAATTTGGTGGTATCACAAGCCAACGGAGATTGGAAGGTAAAAGAAGACAAGCTCAAGCCTTACCACCAAGATCTCGAAGATCTAATCCCACGATTTCAGACAGTCACATTCACTCACGTTCCAAGATTGAAGAACAGATTTGCAGACGCTTTAGCAACTTTGGCCTCAATGGTAGAGATACCGGATGGAATTAAGCTCAGACC
This sequence comes from Vaccinium vitis-idaea, assembly GCA_963854785.1. Taxonomy (NCBI): domain Eukaryota; kingdom Viridiplantae; phylum Streptophyta; class Magnoliopsida; order Ericales; family Ericaceae; genus Vaccinium; species Vaccinium vitis-idaea. The sequence continues at coordinate 32,267,605 of OY978222.1, forward strand.
AATCGAAATTGAGCAAAGGGACAAACCTGTTTTCGAGTATGTCATGATTGTCAATGAACCTGACGACGGCCTGCCATGGTATCACGATATTTGGAACTACATCGAGAAGGGGGATTATCCGGCGGGAACTGAAAAAAAGGATCAGATTGCTCTTCGAAGAATGGCCTCTCAATACATCATTTGCGGAGGGAAGCTATATCGGCGGTCGCATTGTGGAATGCACAAGTTGTGTGTACATGGTACAGAAGCCACCATGATCATGGAAGAGATTCATGAAGGAGTCTGCGGTCCTCACATGAATGGAATAATGCTTGCAAAGAAGATTCTCCGTCAAGGATATTACTGGTCAACCATGGAAACTGAATGTGTCCAATACGTGAGAAAGTGTCACAAGTGCCAGATTCACGCTAATCTCATGCATGTACCACCGTCAGAATTACACTCCATGACTTCACCTTGGCCTTTCTCTACCTGGGGCATCGATGTCATCGGCAGAATTACACCAGCTGCGTCTAACGGGCATAAGTTCATCTTGGTAGCAATCGATTATTTCACCAAGTGGGTCGAAGCCACTTCATACACAACTTTGACGGCAGTTCAAGTCTCCCACTTCATCAAGCAGAACATCATTTACCGGTATGGTGTCCCTCAGGCTTTTGTGTCAGACAACGGGGTTCATTTCAAGGGTAGAGCCGCAGAAACTCTCGAAGATTTCGGAATCCAGGTTCATAAGTCAACTGTTTATCGACCACAAACCAATGGAGCTGTGGAAGCGGCAAACAAAACCCTCAAGACAATACTGGAGAAAACCACTCAGTCTACGAGAGATTGGCACGAACAACTACCGTTAGCATTATGGGGATACCGGACGTCCATTCGTACCCCGACAGGGGCAACACCTTATTCCTTGGTATATGGCATGGAGGCTGTTCTCCCGATTGAGCTTGAAGTACCGTCTCTGAGGGTCATGATTGAATCAAAAATCGGCGAAGCGGAATGGCAAAGCTCGAGATTCGAGGAGCTTATGTTGTTTGACGAAAGACGGCTCAAGGCTCTGTATCACGTCCAGGGTTATCAGCGCAGAATTGCAAGGGCATTTAACAAGAAAGTAAAATCCAGAGACTTGCAGGAAGGTGACATGGTTTTAAAAGAGATCCGAGCTCCGATCTTAGATCCTCGTGGGAAGTTTCGACCAAAATGGGCAGGTCCGTACATCATCAGGAAGATCTTGTCTGGAGGCGCAACGCAACTCATTGATCTTGACGGCAACGAATTCTCCACTTTGGTTAACATGGATCAGCTCAAGAGATATTACCCCTGAGAGAGGCTCGCTGGGCTGAAAACCGCAAGGGCGGGCAGTGCCAGGAAAAATTTGGAGTAAGCCTGCTAGATCGAAAACCCACGTCGGGCGATTTAGGCAAAAGTTAAGGCAAATCAATCAAACGAGCTCGCTAGACCGAAAAACCCGAGAGGGCGGTACTAGGCAAAATTTAGAGCACAAAAGGAGAGTGTCAATACTCGAGTGAACCCTAGCCAAATTTGTACTTTCGAACTACGTCATGACCTGATTCCTGTAAAAAGGATACGTAGGCATCCTCACCTTGAGGACCGGTCGCCATCTTTCAAAAACGTCTCTTTGAGCTGATTTCTAATTTCTCGCGCGAATCTAAATGCAACTCTCATAATTCATCTTTATTCAAATAAACTTCTTGGATTACATGGCTGAGCATGAAACTTTCAAAACACAAAGCAAACAACAGAGCATGACCTCACACGAAGCATCTCGTGGGTCTAAGCAATTTATTTCAGGCACATTAAGATTGAGTTCAAAAGTCAACTTTGGCTTCCATATTCCCTTGTTTCCATGTCTCTTATTAACCATCTCACATAGCGCTCTGAAAGATTGACACTCGGATACTGATCTCTTGGAATGGTTACACGCTCCCTCCAAGTGTTCTGATAAGCTCTGAAAGTGGCAAAGTTGTGATTAGGCATGACAAACCTTCCCCGTTCGTAACCTGGCTTCCGAATCCAAGAATCTTTTCGCAGATCAAACCTTTTCCAAAACGGCACAAGAGTCATCAATTACTTTTCAACGGTTTCTCGGGTACCAAAATCGCTTTCTAAGTAAATCCCGGGTGGCGACTCACTTTTCATCAACTTTCTATTTTTTTTTAAACCGAAGAGCCGCGTGGACCTCACCGTCCACAGTCGGCCACGGAGGTGGAGATGAATGCTTGATTTGATGAAGAGCTTGAAGCCCATGGATTGGCTTGCGTTTCTCTCTCTAAACTTGCCTCTCAATATTTCAGAACTAGAAAAACGTACATAGCAACAGTCTATTTATAACAAAATCCTAAAAATCGTGTCTAAAACACGTTTCTCTGCTAGAATCGGGCAAAACCGTCTGGATGGTTTCTAATTTTCGTTCGAATGGGATTTCCAGATTGTAAATCTTGCTCCAAGCTTGCTCCCGAGTGCTGCCTTTGTGCTCCATACTCTCATATCGACTACAAATTGCATTTTTAATGGTCTGGCACCTTCCAAAGCCTACAAACACGATTCAACCATTAAGTTTTGCCAAGTAACACTATGATTGGACTATCAAAGTGTAAATTAGAGGATTAAATGAATGCTTTTCAGCACCTATCACTTGTCCTTACCATCGATCTTTGCCACCAACAAACTGCACTTCTAGCCTGATTTGTTTTTCATATATACTCACTCATTAACCAATCTCATAATATTAATTTCCAAAGGAAGTACCTAGTAGGATCAGCATTTTAATGTTAGGGTCTCCAAATAAACCATCCATTTAGTTAACCATTGAAGAGAAGGAATGTCTAGCAAATGAATTTTCGCTTTCCGTTAATAATTAGAATTATTAGTTAGTCTTGTTGCGAAGAATCTAAAAAATATAAATAATTAGATCAAAAACTTAACTTAAAAAAGTTCACTAAAACAAAAATAATCGAAAAAAGATAGAATATTTGAATTATTTTTGTCTTTATTCACAGAGATTTTAATTGGAAAAATTAGTCAAAATGCAACATTTTTTTACCTCTTTCAACAACAAGACACGGGAATTTTTAGATGGGTCAGGAGGACTTTTCTTTTCAACATCTAGACATAAGGACATAAAGGAGTTCCACGACTCCTCACCAGGAAACAAACCCACTTGTGCCCATGGCCTTCTCCAGTTCTCCTCCCTCGTCATTTAGATCGCCAGAGAGAGAGAGAGAGAGAGAGAGAAGCAAGAGCAGAGAAGGAGATGATATACCGCAAATGGAGTCTAGTAACTAGACCAACTTCAATTTTGGGATCAATTGTCGCCACTGTCGACGTCGCCAACTACCTCTTCGTCAAAAACGTACTCTGCATGTGTGTTTTTAGATTTTCCCATTTGCATGTAATTTAAAATCCGAATGATTTTGAGTGCGATTGTATTCTTTAATGACCAAACAAAAACTTTTTTGAGCTAATCAAGAAGATCAGGGGTGTCATAACTTCTAAGCATTTCAAATGGCCAAATTGCAATTTTATTTGCAGTGCTTAGTAGTGGTTTCTTTAATCAATTATAGTGAAGCCTTTGATTTATGCTCGACGCCTGCAATTTCAATCGGTGTGGGTGTCGATAGTAGTTTGGTATTCAAGAAATGATTATTCGAAAGGTGTCTGTTTGTTTACATATGTATATATATATATATATATATATATATATATATATATATATATATATATATATATGTATGTATGGTCTGTACAACCAAGAGTTTTTGCATTTACGATTGACCTCAAATCATGTTTTGAATTGGTTGAATTTCTGGTTGGTAGAGGACTTCATGCCGAGATTGTTAAGTCTAACGAAGAATTGGATCTGGTTGTGTACAATGCTCTTCTTAATTTTAATTCATGTGTGTGTTTTGTGGATGTAGTCCAGGTGTTTTACGAAATGCCTGAACGAAATCTTGTTTCTTAAAATTCGTTGATTTCTGGGTTTGCATTAAGAGATCAACTATGTTCTTGGAGCTTGTCAGAGGGAAGACTTTAGCCTTTGTTGGGGATTCAATGGGGAGAAACCAAATACACGCATTCACATTCCAAAAGGATAAAATTCAGAAGCCTAGATTCCATGGAGAGGTCACAAGGATTTGAATCTCATGTTCATAATTTGAATTTTTAAAAATTAGTGACATTTCTCTAATTTTTTTGGTCGCTTGAACTGCTCGGCCAGATGTGGGGTGGTGGTCGGCCGGAGGTGGGGTGGTGATTTTTTTGAATTTTATGTTCGAAATTTGAATTTTTAAAAATTAGTGACACTTTACTATTTTTTTTGGTCACCGGAAGTGCTTGGCCAGAGGTGGAGTGGTGGTTCCGGAGGTGGGATGGTGATTTTTTTGAATTTTATGTTCGAAATTTGAATTTTTAAAAATTAGTGCCACTTTACTATTTTTTTTTGTCGCCGGAAGTGGTCAGCCAGAGGTGGGGTAGTGGTCGGCCGGAGGTGGAGTGGTGATTTTTTTGAATTTTATGTTCGAAATTTGAATTTTTAAAAATTAGTGACACTTCACTAATTTTTTTGGTCGCTCGAAGTGCTCGGCCAGAGGTTGGGTGGTGGTTGGCCGGAGGTGGGGTGTTGATTTTTTTGAATTTTATGTTCGAAATTTGAATTTTTAAAAATTAGTGACACGTCGCTAATTTTTTTGGTCGCCAGAAGTGCTCGGCCTGAGGTGGGGTGGTGGTCGGTTGAAGGTGGGGTGGTGATTTTTTTGAATTTTATGTTCGAAATTTGAAATTTTAAAAACTAGTGACACTTCACTAATTTGTTTGGTCGCCGGAAGTGCTTGGCCAGAGGTGGAGTGGTGGTTCCGGAGGTGGAGTGGTGATTTTTTTGAAATTTATGTTCGAAATTTGAATTTTTAAAATTAGTAACACTTACTATTTTTTTTTTGTCGCCGGAAGTGGTAGGTGGGGTGGTGGTCGGCCGTAGGTGGAGTGGTGATTTTTTTGAAATTTATGTTCTAAATTTGAATTTTTAAAAATTAGTGACTCTTCACTAATTTTTTTTTTTTGTATTTATGTTCTATTACAAAAGTTCATTGTCCTTCCTTTTAAAAATGACAAATGTTTTTTGTTTTTATGTTCTATTACAAAAGTTCCTTATCATTCCTTTTAAAAATGGCAAATGTTTTTTATTTTTATGTTCGATTGCAAAAGTTCCTTGTCCTTCTCTTTAAAAATGTCAAATGTTTTGAATTTTTGGCTAAGTGACCCATTTTAATTTGATTAATATTTTTTTACATTTTATATTCCTCTCGTTGAGAAGAATTAATGATTCTCAAAAAATTGATGCAAAATTATCAAATGCGAATAAGGACAGATAAATAATATGACTCAATTAGGCCCCATTTTGCTAAGGAACGTTTTGATTTTTTTGGTTTATTACGTTTTTTTGAGTCACATCATTTTATATCAACTCCTCCAATAAAAAATTAAAAAAAAACCATAAAGCGGGACGGGGTCTCAAGTTGATATAAAGGGGTGAACAAAAAACCGACCGAACCGAACCGAACCGGTTCATTTTTTCGGTTTTTTTCATTATCCGGTTCGGTTTGGTTCTCTGAGTTAAAAATTTTTTGAAACCGGTTCGGTTCTCAGTTTCTGAAAATTTTCGGCGAACCGAACCGGTTTTATTATATATATTAAATATTTTAAAAATATAATAAATATATATACTACATTACTACTGTCTACGACTCTACGTATTTCCTAAGTTCCTAACCCTAACCTGACTCCTCACTGAGCTCACTCTCTCTCACTGGACTCCATAGCCGACACACACACACTCTCTCTCTCTCTCGTCTGGTAGCGACGGCCGACGGCCGACTAGCTGGAATAGCCACACCGATCGAACTTCGGGCTCTGGAGTAGCCACACCGATCGAACTTCACCGATCGAAATCGACACCTTACCAGTACCAAATAGCTGAACTAAGGTGAAATCTCTCTCTCTCTCTCTCTCTCTCTCTCTCTCTCTCTCTCTCTCTCGTATGTAGTATGTACCAGTACCAAATAGCTGTGATTCAGTGATTATGTGAAATCATCTCATATTCTCATCTCATCGCCGATTTACTGTTACTGTCACTTGGTTGACTATCGATCTGTACACAGTAGTCTATCATCCTCTACTTGGGCTCTCTCTCTCTCTCTCTCTCTCTCTCTCTCTCGTATGTAGTATGTATACATGTGTTTGCTTTTCTGTATGTTGATGGATCTAGTATGTTGATGGATCTGTACATGTGTTTGTTTTTCTATAGATCTGTATAGTGTACATAGTAGTGACAGTACATTGTCGATTGAACAGATTTTTTTGGATCTATAGTTCTATACATGTGTTTACTGATTTATGATTGACTACGTCAGTAAGTTTCCAAACACTCATGTATTGTATCCTTCTGCTATAGGAATTTTGGACTACGTGAGTAATGCTTGCGCCCTTGGATTGTATTCCAATATTGATTCCCCAAGCGTAGGGTTTAGGCCGGCGATAGCATAATAACCGGAAGTCCGGGTCGAGTCCTCAGAGACCGAATGCGCAGCGCGTGTTGATTTGTTTCGCGAATGAAGGTTTAGCCTTAAAGCGGCAAACTTGGCTTTGGTGATTTGTGGGTGGAATTCACTTAACTTCGTGAATGACTCGAGATTAAGAAAACTAATTAAAAGAAGGCAAGGTTTAGGGGTTCTCAACACCCATGCCTTAGGTCGATTCACTCTCCTCTAAAATGACCGGCTCGGGGATATCGTTAGACTTTCCCGAACGGAAGATTTGGTGATTAAACTCGTTTGAAAAGAGATGATGTTTCTCAAAGAGTAGGATTTTTGTGTCATTTAGACAAACATTTTGATTGACATAGCCCGAAGCATCACACGTGCCAAGTGGTCAAGCCCTTGGCTACGTGTGATCAACGGGATTAACAAGTCCGAATTTTGATACATAAAATCAATCCGTACTCTTTGATTAACAAGCATAGTTTGCATTATGGCGAGGAGAGTGAAACAACCTAAGCCACGGGGTGCTAATCACCCCATGACCGAGCCTATAACGACTACTCGGTAATTACTAAGTAAAACATGACTATTTTTATGAAGGAAACAAAGAACATGACATATAACTTTAAAAACTGATTTTTATGGAAGATTATAAGTCTACCTACAACATTAATGCTTGAGAAAATTACCAACAACACTTGGAAACTAGAGATTTTGAGGGAACTAGCTAGAAAAGCAAGAAAACAAAGTAACCGATAAAAACGGAAATAAACTAGATTTATATGAAGGTCTCAACAAGTACTACAACATTAAACAAGAGGAATTACCTTGAATCTAAGTGGAAAGCATGTAAATCTAGAGAGAAGGTAGAGCTTAGCTAAGAGCAAATTAATGGAGGTAGAGAGAGAAGGTGAAGAACCAAGCTAACCCTAAAATTCTGAGGTTGAAGACCTTATAAAGGCCCCAAAAGTCGTCCCAAGTTATTACAAAATTGCCACTAGATATTTCTTGATCGGGCTCAAAAGTTGCAGAAAAGTGCAGCTTGTACCGGTAGAAACAAAAGTGCTCTACCGGTACAAGAACTCACTGTATTTTGCTGACTCTTTCTACCGGTAGAAGCAAAAGTGCTCTACCGGTACAAGGTGCAAAAATTGAGAATTTTCTTGTCTTGATCCCTTGACCTTCCGGCTTGTCATCGTGACTTCTAGGCTTCCCGAGTCTTGTTCAATGCTTCATTCCTCGACTCCCGGGGCTCCGTGATGGAGTGCTATGTGGCCTCGGGTGCTTGGATATCCCTTGGTTCAACCATGACGTTAAAATACATCTCATTCTCGCCTTTTACCTGAAACTTACAAAAAGCACCCTCGCGCAAAAATCAATCGTATAAAGCAATGAAATATGCGTGCGCGTGATAAAAAAGGAGCGTGATAAGCCCCATTATTAACACTTTTGGGGGCTTATCACACCCCCCAACTTGGAATTTGCTCGTCCCGAGTAAACTAATCCGAATTAACTTTACCATATATGCTATGTAAACTTCCAAAGATCCATGATACGATACCTATGCTCGATTAACAAAACAAAGTATGAGTACACGCACCCCGGTGAATCCGAAATTATGAAACCCACGCATACACATTTTTTTTGGTACATAGGAAACAAAGAAAACAAACAAAGGATTACAGCCTTTCAAAGGCCACCCCCCTCATATCCGCTTCAAGGAGGGGGATGATAACATCTGGGGGAGAAATGTGGGAGACCCACTTCTGAACCTGAGCCACTCCCATATTTGCAAGCTTATCAGCCACTTGATTCCCTTCGCGGTAGATGTGATTCAATGAGCATCCCGTGACTTCAATCAACGCCTGGCATTCTTTTATGAGGACCTTGTGGGGAGAATGGATAGGAACCTCTCCTTTGATGAGATCAATTGCTGCAGCCGAGTCTGAGTCAATTTCAACAGCCTCCATGTTTTGACTCTTCACCATCTCCAAGCCACGAAAAATTCCCCACAACTCTGCTTCGAGACTAGTGCAATCCTCAAGTCTTCCATAAAATCCAATGACCCAGTGGCCACGTTCCTCTCTGAAAACACCTCCAAATCCAGCAGGACCTGGGTTTCCTTTGCTACTGCCATCAGTGTTCAGCTTCAGTTTGCTTGTACCTGGAAAATTCCACGTAATAAGTTTAACTGGTCTGATTGAGGCTGGGAATTGGCATATAAACGCAGACACAATCTCAGATGTAAACATCAAGCATTGTCTATGCACATTATCTGAGTCAAAAGTAGTGTCATCAAACACTTTATTGTTCCTAGCAATCCAGATTTTCCATAATGTAACCAGAACAAGCACTGAGTTAGAGTAACTCCCTTTGTCCGTATTGGTGTGTTTGACATTTTCCTGCAACCATGACCTCCAAGCACTTAATCCACCCGTAGGGGGACCCAGGATATTAGGGATCTTAGAAACCCACGCATACACATGCCATGAACTAGAGAGAACAAATCATGTCAAGAACAGTAGTCAAGTGTGTGCACCACATCAAGCTTCAATTCCAAAACCTCACAAGGGTACGCTCGAATTCGAAATTTTTTTTCTCGGTGAATACAATCACATCCCATGAAAGGCGCTAGCGAGAAATTGCAATAGCGAGAGATAAAAGAGCTAAGCATGCTATCAAAAGAGCGCCGGATTGCTAGAACAAACTACGTATTCACAACTATGCAAATTTAAGACGGAAATCATGCGTAGATAGATATAAACATCCAAAATGCATCACGTAGAGTTAGGAGTGACATAACTAAGATCAACTAAGGTCTTTTAAAGCATATAATGACCGTGGTTTTTTTCCAAAGAAGGGGACACAAAAATGGTGGTGGCCATATCACTTGCTAGGTCAAACTACCCTTAGCCACCACCGACCCCGCAAAACAAACCGTCAAGGCCACATGCCGGCCACAACAAAAACAGCATGATTCTAATTAAACTAAAAGTTTGACACGAGAAATGTAAATCCTACTAAATAAGTCTACTAACACTAAGAACCACCGACTCAAGCTTACTCCTCATCTTCTTCCTCCTCTTGGTACTCTCCCTCATCATCCTCATCGTCATCATCTTGTTCGAAATCAAATGACTCCTCCGAGTCCGAAGTATCCGGCACTCTATCCTCCTCCGTTTCCACAAATTCCTTTCCAGAGCGGGCCGTCTCACATTGAACTAACCATTTCACCATCCTCATGATTTTACCCATCTTCCTCTTTTGGCGCCTCTGACTTGCCTTTATCTCACGGTTGTCATCCATAAGGATTTGTTGGCGGAAACGGAGAATCTCATAGTATTGGTTGACACGCGCAACACCCTTCTTGGCGGTAGGCATAGAGGAGCCAACGGTCTCGGCACGAGGATTTTTTGAGAGGGCTTTGCTCTTATTCCACGAACCGGCAGTGATTGGCCCCGGTGAGCCGGGAACTAGTCCATCCCCCGAAGCCGGCTTGCACTTGGCTTTTTCGCACAATGCCGAGATCATAAGGGGGAATGGTATTTTGCCCCTAGCCCCTCCTCTTTCCCGGAAATCCCTAATTTCATTCCAAACTCGCCTCGCCCAGTCAACCACATCCGTCTCGGACCCAAACACCACCAACATCTCTCCATCTTGCGTCGAAGGTGTTTTCTCATTGCTAAAAGGCGTGAGGTTGCAATGCAATATCTTGTTTAGCGCTCGGTACTTCTCCCTCAATCTCCCCGCGACATACTTCCCATCCTCAACATCATAAGAGTTAGGATCATCGGTGAGAATATGCACTTGCTCATTTAGGGGCTTCTCCCATGCTCGCCGAGGGTATGTGATGGAATCGCGGTCGGGGCGCCTATAATGAAGGTATTCGGCGATAGAATCGGGTGTCACAACAACCCGTTGGCCCCCGATCGTGGAGACAATTTCAAACTCAGGCTTGTGAATCACCATATTTTCATAGAACGTCTGGACCATTTTCTTCCTATACATCCCTCACTTCTCGAAAAAGAACTTTAGCCCTTGGCGCACAATGGATTGCACAGCAGGATGCTCTTCCATTTTCTTTAAATCCACTTGCCGCTCGCAATTGAAAACCCTTTTTTTCATTTTCTTCACCCACTTTTCTTTGTTAATTCTCTCCTCTTCCTCCCTCTTCCTTTTCTTCCTTTCCTCCTCTTCATTTAGTTCAACCACTGGCCGTTTGCCCAAATTTTCAGCTGGCCCCTTGCTCGGCCCAGACCCATCTTTTGGTTGCCCGCTAAAACTCGTTTTCTTTGTCGCTACGTGTTTTCTCTTAACCATGGTTGTAGGTGCTCTCAACAACGGGACGGAAGCAACCAGCCAGAATTTCAAACTCAGCCCACGGGTAGAGGTTTCAATAGACATCACAGTAGTAGCAAAAACCCCACAATGTGGTTCAATCCTCCGATCAACTCCAACCGACCCCCTACTTCACAGTTTCAGACAGCCATCAACAGTGCAGCTCAAAAATTCAGTACATAATGCCTCACAATGCAGTAAATTAACAGTAGAAAGCAGAACCCAAATTCATAACCCATCAGATTTTCGAGTAAAGGTTTCGAACGGGTTCAAGGAGGAGAGAGAAACCATGTATTACCTTGATAGAGATATAAACTCAGAAATTTCAGCCCAACTGTTGAAAACCCCAAGGTTTGCGCTTGAAAAACCCTCTGATTCCTCTGATCCCCTTGAAATTTGATGGAGATACCCAAAATTTCCCTACAAACTTGAACTTCCCAGTGAAACACTTAGATTTCGGACTGCCATGGAGGGAATGGTGAGGGTTTTGTAGTGGTTTGATTTGTAAAGAAGGGGGTTTTCGGTGGTGGGTTATGGAAGGTTAGGGCTGGATTTGGTGGCTCACGGTCGAGGGAGACAGAAATTTGTGGGTTTTCGAGTGGTGGTGGTTGTCTGGTGTAGAGGGAAGAGAGAGACACAGTGGTGGTGGTGACTCACGGTTCACCGTGAGTGAGAGAGAGAGTGGTTACGGTGGAGAGAGGATGGTGAGATGGAAGAAGATAGAAAATGGAGGAGAGAGAGAAGGGAGGCTGTGGGATTTTGAGATTAGGTCGTGGGTAGAGTTAGGAAAAGAAGAAGATGTTTTATATAGTGGGGTAGAAGAATCGGGTTGGGCCCCCCCCCCCCCCCCCCCTTAATTTCTGGAAATTTTGACCCTTGTACCGGTAGAGCATAAAAGTGTGTACCGGTTCAAAAAATTTCCTGAAGTTTCTGTTTTCTCTGTACCGGTTGGAGCAAAAGTGGTGTACCGGTTGAGCCTGGAAATCTTGATTTTTCAATATAAACTTCAACCCAATCTCTTCCAACCTTATTTCACCTGTTCACACACCTCCAAAACACCTTCCCACATGAAATTCAATTCCCCACAACCCTCCGCACATCCGGTTTCCTATGGTTGAACAACAACGGAGACTCGGACTTCGGTTCAAATTAAAGGACAAGGGAGACACGTGAGTGGTATAATCATTCAAGAATGCCTTGTATCACTTCCAAAGTATGTCACCCACTCCAATGTGATGCATTAATGATATCCACACTACTTGAGCATGAATGAAAGAATATTATTTGTGCAATTGCGGGAAATGAGAACAAAAAGCATGGGATGCTTTAAAATGAACTTCCACTCTAAACGATGCACGACACTTGTCCGCTAGAGATCAAATTGTTCGCTAAAGTTCATGTATATGCCAATGATATGGATTTAAACACAAACTTGAATTCACCGGCGTACCAACTCTTGACATTATGAACAAAATCGAGCATATTTAACGTATCATGCGTGTTAAAACCTAATCACAAAGGAAGATTACACACAAAAAATTTTAATTTTATGCAAAAACAAAAATGTAAAAGATTAGTATAATCCACCCCCCCAACTTGAAATGTGCAGTGTCCTCAATGCATGAGATAAAAAGTAAGGAGAGGGCGGAACAAAAATGTACCGACGGGGAGGCATGTCAACCTCCAAGACCTCGACCAAGTGTGAGGAATTTTTCTATCACTTACTCCGTTCGTCATCGGCAATGCTTCCAAGGCTTCCTCCTTCGGCCCCTATCCGGGACCACAGTTAGTCGTACAAGACCATCCTCAACGACTTTATAGGCCTTACAACCGCGACATTTCGTCGCACTCATGCTTAGAGCTCCTGAATGCCGCACTCGCCGCCAAGTTAGGCCCAAACTACCAAGGCTGGTACGGTAGCATGGTCACCCTGCAAAAGACTTAATTGCCAACTACCTACTAAGAGAAACGATATGAGAACCGCCCGGCTCATGTTATCCGGGCTCCACAATGAGCAATATTTACAATATGTACAATATATACAATGAAAAAGGAAAACCCACCATGATCTTCACGCGATCGCTTGTCATCGTGACTTCTAGGCTTCCCGAGTCTGGTTCAATGCTTCATTCCTCGACTCCCGGGGCTCCGTGATGGAGTGCTATGTGGCCTCGGGTGCTTGGATATCCCTTGGTTCAACCATGACGTTAAAATACATCTCATTCTCGCCTTTTACCTGAAACTTACAAAAAGCACCCTCGCGCAAAAATCAATCGTATAAAGCAATGAAATATGCGTGCGCGTGATAAAAAAGGAGCGTGATAAGCCCCATTATTAACACTTTTGGGGGCTTATCAAGTAAGTTTCGAGGATTTTGTTGTATTTTGACTCGGCATGTCAAAGGCAAAGGTATTAAAAGTTCTGCCCCTTTTAGTTATCTACCTTCTACCCCTTTTTAGTTTTTACATGTTCCTTGGTTCAACTTGAAATTGGTGGTTATTGTCGATTAATGGGAGTTCGGTTGGCTTGTTGGCTTGTTGCTCTGCATGTGATTTTGTGTTATGGAGTATGGACTATGGACTATGATATTTATTCGCTTTTTGTGTTGTTGTGTTGTTTCTCTTGTAGATGGATGTATCTAGGTCTAATACGATTGATATTGATAATGATTTGGAAATTGATGATGACCCCATCTTAGGGAATAATGAGGAAGATGAACCCGAAAACACGAGAGCAAAACCTAAGAATTCTTCCTTTGTATGGGATCATTTTACAAGATTACCCGAGCCTAAGGTACCACCACCGGGTTACAAGCAAAAGGCTACTTGTAACTATTGTGGAACCGAATTTGCTTGTAATTCCGATCATAATGGGACATCGTCAATGAGAACCCATCTTGTTAGAAGATGTAAACAATACGAGCTTAGCGATGCCTATATGAAGAAGCATGGGGGGGATAAGAGGCAAAAAACCCTAGGGTTTGAACCCGTTGGTCCAAGAGATACGGTTCCAAAGCTTACCGCTGTTAGCTTTAGTGCGGAGGCATGTAGAAAGGCATTGGCCGAAATGATTATTATTGATGAATTGACCTTCCGTTTTGTTGAAGGTCAAGGTTTTAAGAGGTTCATGCATGTGATGCAACCAAGGTGGACCAAAATCCCATCTAGAGTAACGGTAGCAAGAGATTGTTTGCAATTGTTTAAAGATGGGAAGAAAGCCTTGAAAAAAGTGTTTAAGAATCAACGCATATGTCTTACCACGGACACTTGGACTTCTCTTCAAAATCTTAATTATATGTGTCTTACGGCCCACTTCATTGATGGTGATTGGAAACTACATAAAAAAATCATGAACTTTTGTTTAGTTCCAAATCACAAAGGTGAGACACTTGGTAAGGAAGTAGAAAGATGTTTGGTGGCATGGGGGATTGAGAAAATCTTGACACTCACAATTGATAATGCAAGCTCTAATAATGACATAATTGATTTCTTGAAGAAAAAGACCATGAAAAGAGACAACACTATTCTTGACCACGAGTTTTTACATGTTCGGTGTTGTGCTCATATATTGAATTTGGTTGTCCGTGAGGGGTTGAAAGAGGTTGATGTGTCCATTGCAATGGTGCGCAATATTGTGAGGTATGTGAGATCATCACCCCAAAGGTACCGAAAGTTTAGAGAATGTGTTGAAAGAGATAGAATCGATTCTAAACTTGTGCCTTGTTTAGATGTGCCTACTCGTTGGAACTCAACTTTCTTTATGTTGGAAAGGGCCGTGATTTACCAAAAAGCATTTGAGAGATTGGAAGAGGAAGATAGTCTAAATGTTGTTCTTGGTGTTAGATGTGGTTGGTCTAGTAGACCATGACAATGCGATTGAAAATGTGTTGGAAGGGGAAATAATTGGTGGGGGAAGCGAGAGAGGGAGAGGGAGAGGGAGAGAGCTTGGTACTCCTACTAGTGAGGATTGGAATGTTGTGCAAATGTATGTTGAAATTCTTAGAACATTTTACATTGTGACCGAGAGATTATCGGGTTCTTTGTATGTGACTTGCAATACATTTTACAAAGAGGTCACAACCGTTAAAAATGCAATTGCTAAATTGGAATTGAGTGATGATCCAAAGTTGTTGCTTTTGGCTAAGGGTATGCACTTGAAGTTTGACAAAATTAACCAATTGTTGTTGTATGCTAATGTTCTTGATCCCCGTTACAAATTTGAGTATGTGAGATGGAGCTTGAGAAAATACCTAACCGAAAGGGAGGTTGAAAGCAAGATTGTTGAGATCAAGGAAGGGATGAAAAAGGTTTATAATTGGTATGAGAAGAGGACTCTTGAACATGAGGAAGCCGAAGCATCAAATGTTGAGACCTCTAAGAACAAGGAGAAGAATGGAAAGCGGAGCATGGATTTGAGTGAGGCATTGGATTCGGAATTTGATCAACACATGGAAGAGGAGACTAATATGGTGAGCAAGTCGGAGTTAGAGAGGTATTGGTTGGAGACTATGGAAGATCGAAAAAATGAAAAGTTTGATCTCTTGACTTGGTGGTCCACTAATTGTACAAGGTATCACATTCTCTCTCAAATGGCACGAGACATTCTAGCTATTCCGGTATCTACCGTAGCATCCGAATCCGCTTTTAGCACCGGAGGACGTATTCTTGATCCATACCGGACCTCTCTTTCTCCCAAAATGGCGGAGGCCCTTATTTGTGCACAAAATTGGTTGAGGTACCCGTGCGAAATATCTCTTCGAGATATGCTAGATGAGGTGGAGGAACTTGAATCGGGTACAACTATTTAACTATGATTTGTTTGTTTTACTTTTGTTTTACGTATTTCATGTTTTAAGTTGTTCGATGTTTCCATTTTTTTGGTTCTTTTTTAGTGGTTGCGGAAGCTAACTTGGACGAGTCATGTGTGACGGAGGTATAATTTGGAAGAAGATAGGTAAAGGGAAAGCGAGGTAATGTACTAACTTGCTTTTCTTGCTTAAAGTTGTTGCTTTTGTGGTGTTAATTTATGCATGTATGGGCTGAAATTCCTATTTCATTTTGCCTCTGTTATGCATAACAGAAAGTGAAGCTGGACAGTGAGCAGCAGTTCAACTTCAACCCTTGAAATAATTTCTTTTTCGAATGCCTTTGAGACTAAGTAATTGGACTGTAATGTAGACTTAGTTTTTGAGATTTGGTTGTGTTTAGACTAAGTAATTGGACTATAATGTAGAGTAAGGAATTCAATCACGTCATGGTGTTGTTTGAGACTGTGTTGCTGCTGGAAAGTGCTGCTACTTCGTGTTGTTTGAGACTTAGTGTTGATGTAATGTTGCTACTGTGCTGCTACTGTAATGTTGTTTGAGACTTGTGTTGCTATAATGTTGCTACTATGTGCTGCTACTGCTATGTAATGTTTCCTAGTTTGAACTTCAATAGATTTGGTTTGAACCACTGCCATGCTTGCAAGTTGCAACCTATTTGGAGCTTGAATGAGAGTTGCAAAATGTATTTGGAGTTGTGAGTGTTGCTGACTTGCTGTAACCTTTTTTTTTTTTTTTTTTCTGGGCTGCTATTCTTTTTAATTGGGCTTGAAAAATGAATTGTTGAATTGTTTGAGAGAAGGCTAAAATATATGGGCTAAAATAAATTTTGAATGGGCTAAAAAACTTCAAAAGTTCGAATGGGCTTAAAATTCAATGGGTTGTAAATTTGGAATGGGCTGAAATTGATTTTAAGCCTTAATTAACATTAATGGGTTGTAAATTTGTAATGGGCTTGGGCCGAAATAGGCCCAACAACAGGAACCGGGAGAACCGGATGAACCGAACCGAACCGACGGAACCGAACCGAGAACCGAACCGACCTTCAAAACTCGGTTTCGGTTCCTACTTGTCCCTGAACCGGTTTTGCTCGGTTCAATCAAGCCGAGTTTTGAACTCCAAGTCCGGTTACACCCTGTTGAATAACTCCAAGTCCGGTTTGGGTTTGACAAGGACACGGGCTGAAACCAACCCGTGTTTGCCGTCTGAAAACGGTCACTCTTCGCTGGAACAACTTTGGATAATTGCATCTCAGAGAGAGAGAGAGAGAGAGAGAGAAGGGATGGCCGGACTGTTGGCCTGGGCAGCAGACGTGGTGGGTGCAGGCGGACACAGCAACGACGAAGACGACGCCAACGCAACAATCCCACTGGTGTTCACACCCGAGCAGCAACACCACGTAAGAGAATTGGATCTGAAAGCGGCTTCCCTTAACCGTTCGATCCAAGATCTACGGCTGAGACTCCCTCCCCCTGACATCTCCCAACGACTCCCTCACCTCCACGCCCACTCCCTCGCCTCCAACGCCGCCCTCGCCCTTCAACTGAACGCTCACTCCACCACCAAGGAACAGGTCCCTCTATAATTTCGCTGTCTTTTCTCATATGGGTATTTCTGGTTTTTTTCCTTAATTTGATTTTCCGTAAACCCAAGGGTTTCAAGGCCTAAACTTAGGAATTTGAACGCTAAAATTTCTTTGGGTTGCTCTGCCATGTAATTGGACCTGCTAGTAGAGTCCCAAAAGTAATCTTAATCGAGGTGTGCGTAAGCTTGACAGGTCAGGGTGAGCTCAAAAATTTGATTTTAGATGGGTTTATGATTTTCGTTACTAAAAACTAGATACAGGAAAATATGAAACGCTTTAGCCCTCCACGCTCACTCCCTCACCTCGAACGCTGTCCTCGCCCTCCAGTTGAATCCTCAATCCACCACCAAGGAAAAGGTCCCTTGATTATTTCGCAGCATTTTCTAATATAGTTATTTGATTTTCGTTCTTAATTTTATATTTCCCATACCGGTTGGCAATTTTTGTTGTTAAATGTGTAATGTATTTTGGGTTTCTTTTTCTACTGCAGATATTGCTGTAGCCTGTTATTCTTTAGATTTATAAGGTTTAGTGCTTCTCGCCTATATGGTATCTAGACTGAAAAATTTATCTGATTTTCGTTTCTAATTCCTCCACTTACACATACATTGGTGTGTGTGTGTGTGTGTGTGTGTATACTGTATATACTACTACATATATCCCATATGAGTATCTGATTTCTGTTCTTAATTTCGGTTTCCGGTTTGGTATATGGGTTTACAGTTTTCATTATCAATGTGTATTAGATTTTGGATTTCTTTTACTGCAGAAATTGCAAATGCACTTCAAAATTGATTTTCTAGTGTAATTTGGAAATGTGTTGTGTGTAATTTAAAGCACTAAAAACAAGTTTTACGGTGCGTTTACAAAATAATCGAGTGCGAAGATCATTTCTTTTTCACATGGGTCTGAAATTCGACTGACCTTCTTCACTGGCAACCCGTAGGATGCCACGATTCTTACATATAAGACTCATTGGTTTCAATTCAGGAGCTTTTTTGACGTGGGTCTTAGATTATCAAATTAGGTTGTTATTTATTGGTATTGTTGATGTGGTTCTTTAGGTTTATATGGTTTAGTGCTTGAATCTTTCACTAATTGATTGAATCTACTCTGAAAAGTTTGACTTCAAATTTAAAAGTTCCTCCAGTATTGCTCTATCTTGTTGTGTTCAATTCTTCAACTAATGAGTTGTTTTTGGCAAAGCAGATTGTCACAAAGAAAAGTAGGACCGAAGTGATGCTAATTTAGTATATATGACTGGATTAGCAATTTACTCTTCGGCCTTACCTCAAATTATAACCTGCCCCTACTGCATAAGATTTGAGATTGACTTTTCCTTTTTCTCATACAGTTGGTAGTTGGATGAGCATTTAGTTTGAACCGAGGTCTAACCTTTTGGTAGTAATATTCATGGCCAGGCACAACTGCGAAAGGTTACATTACAAGAAGAAAATGCTGCATTTGAGAAAGCTATATCCAATTGTGGGAATAAAATACAAGAGAAGCTACAAGAAGCAAATTTACTTCAGACTAAGTTGCAGGTTAGAGACAAAGTGCCGAAATTTTATTTCCTTGTTTGGCTTTCATTTCCTTGGGAGAGAAATGACATGTTCTATCTATGTGTTGTGGTTTGCTTTAAACTATTTTAATTGCTGAACATATGTATGTTGGAAGTGGTTTCTGAATAGTTTTCAAAGGAGTGAAGAACTTTGTCAACAAATTTGGTTAACTTTGTGGTTTATTTTAATTGAGCATATCTTTTAACTAAAATGAGGATGGAAGCCATGTGAGGCACATTCAACTCTTTCTAAAGCAGTGCATTCATTCAGTCCTTTGCAACGTCATTGAGGCAAATTAAAAGTACTGCCTTGCAGGAAATGGACTTAACTGAGAGAAATCTGAAGGCGGAGTTGGACAATGCAATTGCTGCATTGGATGACAGGCAATCTGAAAAATCAGGTGAACTTTTGATTGATTCAGAAACCACAGTTAAAGCTCAAGAAGTTACAGAAGATTCGGAATCTGATCTACTGGGCAAGTTGGAGAACAAGAAAAAAGAACTGGTCTGTTTCATATTTCTCGTCATACAGATGTTTTTTTGGTCCTATTAGTTTTCCTTTGTAAATACTTTTGGTGAGATTGATACCATTTTATCTTCTCAGGGTGCAATGGAAGAGATCGTTCAGAACTTGGAGAAAAAATGGTCAAAAGTCCAAGAGAATGCACTGAAGCAGCCTTCTCCTGGTATTTTACATTACCTGCATCTTTATATGTATAACTGGTATGAACGTATGTTTTATAATACGGGCAACAAGGTAATATTTTTTGACATGGTTTTGTGATGGGTGTTTCTAAATTGTAATCCTTCGCCCGCCATCCGTATTGCATCTGTATGGATAGGACGTGGGTAGGTGCCTATGCATTTTTGTCGTCGAAAACATGAGAAAATTGGAGAAAGAAATGTCAAGGAAATGCCGATAAAACAATGTTGTGCTCTCTAGTTCCCCGTTCTGCTACTGTTGCTTCCACTTTTCTTTTCGTGCTCCTCCATTTGTGTTCTTACACTAAATTAAACAGGGGACCTATCTCCTGTTGGGGGAATTTCGTTCGGAGGTGACTTGTTGATTGGCCATGTATTAACAGATTCGGAGTCTTAGACATGTTAGGAGCATGCTGGCATTAGTGGTTGATGTTTGACATGACTTCTTTTATGTGGAGGTGTCTCAAGTACTTAGTTTGCTTGTGCTATTAATATCTTAGGAGTTGGATTGTGCAGGAAATATTAGGAAACTCGGGCATAAGGCTCTCTAGAACGGGAATTGGCAGGGTTCTGGTTGTAGGATGGGACGCTTAGGGTTAGGGGGTTATAAGACTGGAAAGAAGTAGGTTAGGGTTTAAGTGGGAAGTGGCCAAGTTTGAAATGTTAGACTGCAGGGTTTTTATTCGGCACAGTTTGGACTTGGAAGGTGAGAAGAACGGCTGCACCATGGTTTTGGATTTAAAGTTGAAGACTAATTTATAGTGAAAGGGTTATGACTTCTAGTTGATTGGCAGTGGAAATGTAGGTATTGGGTTGAAAATTGGAATTTTTTTTGTATCTGCGAAGATGATAATCCCAATATTAACTTCTTGGGAGCCGGAGGAAAGACAAAAAGAAGGGCAAGAATCCCACCTATAGCTCACTAGATAAGGATTCTTTAGTATAAGGTTGCACAAAGCATCACATAGTGATTATTTTTTCATTTATTTTTTGCTTGGTGATGGTCAATATTGTTAGTTGTAGTTAGTGAGGTTGGAACCCCAGTCAAATGCAGGGGAGTACATGGTGCCTACCCACTAGACTACCACTCCGCTTGGCACTTGCTCACAAAGTGATTGTTACCAAAAGAACAATGACTACAGTTGGTCTTATTAAATGAGGTTCTATAATCTTAGGATCATATGCATGCGGTAACCATTTGTGTAACTAATTGGAATCATAAACCTTCAAGAGGGATTATATACTAGCGTGGTCTGTGGTTTTCTCTTTTCTGATCTCATTTACTTTATAGCTTTGGAAATGTAGCTACTCACTCTTGAAGTACGCCATCGATGAACTGGGCACTTCGTTAACTTTTTGTTTTCCTGTTTTTTTGTAATGACAATTTGTTGAAACTCTGGAAAAAGTAGTGTAAAACTTTGACCTGCTTCTTCCTGCTTGATGTATTGAGGTGGAACCAAGAAATTTAGTTAAGCTTTTCTAACTTCTTACTTGATGCAATTTCCTTCAGCTCAGAGAGAAAAGATGTTGGATAAACAGCTACATAGCCTAATTGAACAACTAGCGACAAAGCAGGTGTGAATTGAGTATTTTGAATTAGCTTGATATTAAATTATTTTTCTACTTGACAGTAGAGGAAGCTCTTTTTGTTGTCTCCTTACTCCTTGTAGGCCCAAGCAGAGGGACTAGTTAATGAAATCCATCTAAAGGAGATGGAGCTAGAAAGGTTAAATGGGCTGTGGAAAAGGCTTGAAACCAGTACAGTGGAGGCCAATACTGCAAGGAATCGATTGGGAAGAAGCAACTCTGGTTACATTGTGGACCCACATCATAGGCCTAATAATCACACGGCTGGCCGAAGTGAGACCCTACAGAGGCTCATGCTACTGAGGTCCGCTTTTGTTGTTTACATTTTAGCTCTGCATATCTTGGTCTTCATCAAGATTTCATTCTAGCCAGTGTAATGGTTCTTCTGCTGTTGAATCTGGTTTTTATGTTTTTTGCCATTCTATTGTATCTGGTTGTACAGAAACATGTCTATTATATGAAATGGAAGTAATTTTTTGGTTCTATCTCCTGTCATTCCTGCCAATGTGTTCCTATATGGTCAATAGTCTCCCTTGGCATTGACTCCTTTTTGCTTTCAACTGCTGTTTTTCCTCCCGAGCGTAATTAGTTGTGCTTTCATCTTTACATTTGTTTGGCAGCTTCTTTTAGTAACGTCTGGAAAATCCTGGTGACCTCTCCATGGAATCTATACTTCTGAATTTTATCCTTTAGGAATGTCAATGTTTGCATTTGGTTTCTCCCGAATGAGTGTCCCCATCAAAGGCTAAAAGTCTTCCCTCTGACAAGCTCCAAGAACTGAACTGTGTCAAACAAAGGTGCATTCATCTGACTTTACCTCCATTTTGTGTAATACAGCCCCATAGTATATGGGACCCATTTTCTGCTGCCATGGTCACACTTAAGGCTTTTTGAACCATTGGGTTGTTGGACTAAAAAATGGGTTCAACTAAAAAACAAACAAACAAACAAACAAACCATTGGGTTTATTCTTGGGCAAGTGTAAAGGAGAGCTCGAATTGTTTTTCTGAAACCGCAGATCAGAGTGGGTGTTTGTGGAGATAGAGAGGTATTGTGGTGAAAAAAAGTAATGAGGATTGGTTAAATGACCTTCTGGAGCTGTTTAGAACTGTATTTCTTCCTCTGGGAAGCTCAATGAAGGTATTGTTGACCTTCATTTGATAATAGTGTAGGAGAAGGAACTTTGCTTTGGGGATATATGTAAAGGCACAGTATTCATTTATTTATTTTTTCATTATTACTCAGGCCTCAAGGTGTCCAGCCTAGCTTATGCGCTCCTCAACTATTCCTCAGGGGACCAATCCTACCGTCCAATAGTGGCAGCCCGAGAGTTTATTGCACTTAGGACAACCCCACAAGAGTTTATCACACCTAGGAAGTGCAGGTACCCTGTCGCCTCCGCTAGGGACTGCTGCCCTTTCATACCACACCACCATCTTTAGGGGACTCCACTGCTGCTATGTCGGGTCTAAAGCTAAAGTCCCACCATCTTTAGGAGATTTACGATGCATCCTGTACTCCATTAGGGTTAGAAGATTCATGTGGTGGAGTGGTTTCATAACATGCACAACATGCTGTGCTGGTTACAGTGCAACTGATAAGTCAATTTCCTTTCAGATTGAGATTTTTTTTTTACACTGTAACTACAGCAATCAAATTGATTTAAATTGATCAGGCATTACACATAACTGGATTATAGTTTCAAACTCGCAATCAAATTGATTTAAACCATTCGATAACTGATGAGTTGAGATGTTCGCGTCCATAAATATGAATGTATGACAAAGGCCCTTCATTGTATTGTTTTTAATAACCGGGTTTCCGGGCCTTGAAGTTAGTGACTACATAAATCTTCAATGGCTCCAAAGTTTTCTGCTGCTAGTGATGGTCGAACGTGCAAACTTGGGAGCGTAAGCCCTTAACTTCTGGCATGTTCCCACTCCACCAAGCCCTTGGGGTTATGTAGACATTTCATTTTCCATCAAAGCGTTGGAACTTTAGGCTACTTTTGTTGGTTCTGTGAATGTGGTGAATTCTTTGTTGGTAGGGTTCACCAGTCGAGATTTTTCTGCCCAGTTTTTATTGTATTTTATTTTATTTTCTGCTTGTATTCAATCATTTAGAGCACCTTCAGCCCAGACTCAAACTAAAAATCTGAGTCAAAACCCCCAAAACCTCACTCCAGTCTTCGAACCAAACCCATACCAAATCAAACTTTACTCAAAATTTTCCTCAAATTTGGGGAGAAAAAAGGGTTTGAACCAAATTTTCACCACCGTTGGACCACCTTCCACCACCGTCCTCGTCTTCGTCGTCGTCGTCGGACCACCTTCCACCACCATCGTCGTTGTCGTGGTGGTCGTCACCGTCGTCGTCGTCAAGAGAGAGTTGATTTTTCAAGGAGTGGTGGTCGTCGTTGTCCAAATCTGGAGGAGATGTGGTGGTCGTCGTTGTCCAAATCTGGAGGAGATGTGATGGTCGTCGTCAAGTGGTGGTGGTGGTCGTCGTCAAGGAGTGGTGGTGGTGGTCATCGTCCAGATCTCGATCTGAGTTGTTTTTGCATCAAATTTGAGGAAAAAAAAGGGTAAGGGCTGGACTTGCTCTTAGGGTCACCTCAGTACAAGAATATCCGACGTGCCTCGGTTGATTGGTGGTTGGGGATTTGAGTAACAACTGCGTAGGTTGGTGGCAAAGTAACTGATGAGTAGAAATCTACAATGCTTTTCCACTTCTCTGTTAGTAGAACCTATTATAGTTTGGTTGCTAACTTGCTGCATAACTTTACCATGGCAGACGGGTTTTTAAACGAGCCTAAAATTCAAGCTTGAGATCAGCTCTTTTATAAACAAGTCGAGCCCTTAACGAGCGGATCCCGGTTCAAATCCTAAACGAGCCGACCTTTTTTAGGCCGATAAGAACTTTAGAGTGTTGAGCTCGGCTTGTTTCTTGCATAAGCCTAAAACTCAACCTCGAGCTCGGCTTGATTCCTAAACTTGTGGAGCCGAGCTAAGCCTTAATAAGCCGAGCCTAGAGTTGCTCGTGAGCAACTCGGTTGGTTTGCAGCATACCCCTACCTTTATTGTTTTTTAAAAATAAAGAAAAAACTTATTTGACAACCAACTTTAAAACTTGAGGGAATATTTGGAAAATAGCCCTTTTTGAGAGCATTAAATAGGTTTTCTGACTTCTTAACAACTACTATTTTCGCAAGTGGTGGCTAGCTCATGCGGTAGAGCCCTTGGATGCTACACACTGTATTTCGGGATTGAGTCTTATTTCCCCCTTCATGCAATAGATTAGGAAAGACGAATAACCAAAAAACAAACTACTATTTTCACTAAGAAATGAATTCCTTATGATGTTTCTTAATGTACTATTAAAATCTCTTCTATCCAATTTTATTGAGTGGATGAGAATTCCTCAAATCTGTGAAGGCATCAGACATTTCTCCTCAATCACATGCAATTACATCAAAGCCAAGCTTCCTAATTCTTTTTTTTTTTTTTCTTTTCATTTCATTAGCTTTCTAGCTGAATAATCCACTTTTTTTTTTTTTTTTTGGGTAATTATAATCCACATTCTTTCGCACCATTGATTTTCAAATAACTGTCTTACCGATTGACAAAAAAATAATGTATCATAAATAATTTATAACGACTACTTCTAAACAATAAATGTAAGTTTTTTTGGCCTGAAATACTTGAATTTATGAACTAAGTTACAAACTACAATTAAACATGGGGGTTATATAACTCTTGTAATTATATATAGCATATTAATTGACATGGGTTTAGTGTAACCTTTGGCAACTTATTAGCAAAACTTCTGAATCAATCCTATCCTTCCACTATAATCATAATACTCCAACAAAAAGTGCAACAAACAATGTGTTAGAAGCGAGATCTCCACGGGATTCGACGCATAGAGTATGTTTGTAAACAAATCGGCATGTGAGTATGTTCTTGTTGATTATCGACGACTACGAGAGCTTGAGAGAATGATTTGAGAAGAACTTTGAATAGAAAGAAATGTTTAAGAGTGCTTGAGAATTCTCTTGGCCAAAAAAATAATAATAACTAAAGTTTCTCCTTCCAAATTTTCCTCAAATGAGGGTTAATATGCTAAGGCTTCATAGTGGGCACAACTCACCACAAAACCCTTACAAAAAGGCAATCCTCCTAACCCTAACCCTAGTTCTCACCACCCTAATCATTCTTCACTATTTGTATGACAACATATCAATTCATCCAAACATATCAAGCCCTCTGTACCAATCGAAATCATCGGTAAATCCCAATGACTCAATAAGAATGAAGTTAGGGAACCAATGCAACATATTTAAAGGGGAATGGGTGCCATATCCCAAAGGACCTTATTACACAAATGAAAGTTCATGTGCCATTCAAGAAGCACAAAATTGTCTTAAGTTTGGAAGGCCAGATACAGAGTTTTTGAAGTGGAGGTGGAGACCAGATGAGTGTGAGTTGCCTCTGTTTGATGCAGTTGAGTTCTTGGAGATTGTTAGAGGGAAATCTATGGCCTTTATTGGAGACTCATTGGCTGGAAATCAAGTGCAGTCTTTGGGGTGCCTCTTGAGTAGTGTAAGTGCTTTTCATTACCTTTTTTGTCCCCCTGTTTTCTGTTTTCGTTTTTTCGGGAAAAAAAAAAGAAAAAGAAGAAGAAGCAAGGAATAGTTTAAAAAAGTGCTCATGGTTTATCCATATTATTTACGCTTACGAAAACGTTTTTCGACTTCTCTAAACACCATATTTTGAAACTTGGGAATTTTTTTTGGTGTTTCCAAAAGAATTTTCCGAAAATAGTTCGTCGAGCAAGGTTTCTGGTTTTTGCAGGAAATGAATACTAAGCCTGACAGGCATAGCATCCATGCATGAATTCCATTTCAAGAGTTGCCTATCGATAGCAAACACCTACAAATACATATCGATAATCGCAAATATTCATGGTCCCTTCCTCCTGAATTAATCTCTCTATTTCAGGAAAACCCGAAGATGATAATGTCAAAACTGTTTTTGTTGATTACATGTGATACGAGTCTTTTATGCACTACGACTTTTGGCCTTATCAGCACCCTTTCATAAGTAAAATAGAAAGACTTCCATTTCAATTAGAAAGATTTTTACACCTCGAAAAGGCAGGCAATGCAAGGATTGGATTAAATCCACATCATCCCATTCAATAAGCAAACAATCACTCCAAGCTGAACAAAATGGAAAATCTTAGGATTTGATGTTGAGATACAATTGTAAATACGTACGGAGCAATCAACGGACTCGAGCAAACATTTTCCTGTTCAAAAGAAGATCTCACGTACTCTACATTCTCAACAGGAATGCATCGAGAAAATTGCCCTTCCATGTAGATCATCGTGGCATGAACTCAATATCTTCTATGCCACCGCCTGTTTACTAAGATCATCATACTATTTTGTGCTTTTTTCTGTATTACTAACCACTATTACTCCCATCTCAGGTTGCTCAATCTGTGGAAAAATCGTACGAAGAACATCCAAGATCCAAACGATGGATTTACAAAGATTACAATTTTACAATAGCACTTTTATTGACTACTCATTTGGTTGAAGCTAAAGGCATCAATGCTGTGTCCACGAGCCCTATGGAACTCCACGCGAGCCCTGTGGAACTCCACTTAGATGAGGTTGATAAGGCCTGGTCGACTCAGGTTCAAGATTTTGACTACGTGATCATCTCAACCGGACACTGGTTCTCGAGGCCCTTAATGTACCGCGAGAAAAATGAGGTTGTCGGGTGTAGCATGTGCGGTAAAGAGAATATCACAGACCTCACCAGGTATTTAGTTGTCTCGAATACTCACCGTATCAGTTTAATCTCAAACTACTTGTGGTCGGATTCAAAAAAAAAAATTTCAGGTTTCACTTAATCTTTTTCCAGGTACTATGGATTCAGGAAGGCGCTTCGATCCACCTTTAGGAATCTTCTCGATCGCAAGAACTTTAAGGGGACAATAATTCTGAGGACGATAACGACCCCACATTTCGAGGTCGAGGATTCACGAGGGAGAGGGAATTGTGTGAGAACAAAGCCATATAAGAAGGAAGAACTGAAATTGGATTGGGATGTCATGATGTACTACTTAGTTGAAGTGGAGGAGTTTTTGGCTGCAAGATCAGAAGGGAAGAAAAGGGGATTGGATTTCAAGCTGTTGGACATAACTGAAGCTATGAGGCCAAGGCCAGATGGTCACCCAAACCATTTTGGGCAGCCACCTGAAATGAGGTTCATGCTTTTTTCTGATTGTCTCCATTGGTGTTTGCCTGGGCCTATAGATTTGTGGAATGAGCTTCTTCTTCAAATAATGAAAATAAAAGGTGATGGGCTCAATTGGTCGGTTTGAGATCGGGTAAACTTACAACCGGGGACAGATCCAGGATTTCATTTTTTCAATGCGGATTATAATAGACGGTATAAGTGAAATATGAAGGTTTTGTTAGATTTTGGGGGTGTGGTAGCCCATCTGTCGCTAGAATTCACCACTGCTTATAGGGTACTGGAATTTCAAGACAATTAGCATGGTTTGCTGATACTTGGCATCAAAAGGAGAATATCATGTAGAGAAACCTCAAAGAATGTAGCAGCTAATTTTGTTGTTTTATTTTGGTTGTTTCTCAATTTAGTACTGCTTAGAAGAGTACTTTTGTATGAATGGCTTAAAGATTGTTTCTTTCTATGGGAAGAAGACAGAGAAATGCATTGCACTGAGAATTTGGCAACCAGCTCTCAATTGAAATTAGCAAACAGACAATCCCTCAATTCAACTTAGAAACTTGGGTATTTATGTCTTTCTTTTGTTGCTCGGAAAAAAGGAATTCATTAACCATTGAACAGAGATTACAACGATTAAAAGGACCTGGGCATGATAATATCACAATGGAAGAGCCTAGCATCCCGACAATGTTGGCACCCCAGGACCCGACAATCATATGCCACCCAAGGCCACGTAGCAGTTGGCAAGAAACCAACCAAGATACAAGAAAACAGAAACCGTAGCTACTGAAACCAACCCTAGGCATGAAAGATAACTTGAAATCACCATGCCAACAATCACAAAGGTTAGGTTGGTATAAATTAGACTTGAAATGAAGTTTCTCTCTTCTGCCTTAAATTCGTTCTACAATTATAGAGGATTGTAGGAGACTCATGTGTTGATTCTCAATAGTTTCTGATCGACGAGAAATACTACAGCTTGACTGAGATGATAAAAAGGGAAAGAGAGCTGAGAGTTGTGAGATATATAGAGCTTCACGAAGACGAGTGAGAAATAAAAAGGTGTTCGAATAAAATTTTACCTTACAAGCAATGTTTTAAAAACTGGATTGGTGAATAGGAAAATGAGGCAGATGGACGGATCACTACTTCTACCGCTGTTAAACAGTGACGTCATTTGCGTAAAAAATATACTCTATTATTATTCTACAAATAGCTAAAAGCATGGCACAACAGAGTACAAATATAAAAAAATGTTGGAATTTGTAAGTATCTCACACATTTGCAACGCAAGGAGATTGCTACGCTAGTCGCCCCTTTCAACCTTTTTCAAAAAAATTCTCCTAATGAAGTTTCTACGACAGTGTGTCTAGATTTTGTATTTGTAAGGAGAAAGTAACCAAAAGAAAAGAGTAACAAGTACATTTTATTTCTCTTCTCCTCTTTGAAACTCAACCAAACAAAACAAAGGATTTTAACTTTCTTTTTACCTAAATCACAGAATCTAAAGATCTGATGCAACGTTTCCATTCTCTGGAAAGTTAATTTGTAGCTTCAAAAGGCTACACTAGATGGCATGCGATCGTCTGTCTCGAACTGTCTATCTCCATGCTTCTTTTTTTTTTTGGGATTCAACAAAGGGTGCCTGCTGGATCACCTCAACTAATTTTCTTTCCTGTCTGGTCAAAGCAAGTGGCCATCTAAGCTAGGACTACAAAAATCATGATAGAAACTCTCGCGTTGGTTCAACGATAAGGAGTGTAACAGCCTGCTTACTCGCACATCGACTAATCAAAGGCATGCCATTCACTACGGGACTGATAACTTGCAAGAGAAAGTCTTACAACCTAGCCCCGGGACTATGCCTTCGATACCCCATCGGTAGGAAGAGCTTTCAGACATCGGCATAAGGTTTGGGAAAATTAAGGGACCTCAGGTTACACTATACTACACTCAACACACACAATCATTTTTCCTTGATGTCACTTTAAGAACACAAATTTAAAACTGAAATAAATGTTAACTAGCTGTTACATAAACGAAATCTTAATGAGCTTTATGACAGTTATAACAAGAACAACTGGTATACTAAATTCAAGCATTTGTGTCACAAACAGATGGCAACATGTTATAGAAAATCTGAAGCTAAAGATCTAGGCTAAACCTTGTTGCATTTGCTTCAGTTAGCACATTATATAGATCACCTCAACTGCAGTGTTTTTCATGCTAATGCTTAGCCTCAAATGAAGGTTCATGTCTCCGAAATTCGCATCGCTAAAGGCTTCATAAAAGTGGTCTTATTGCTCATAGCATCACTTCTTCTCACCATAATCCCTCTCTCTATCCTCAGCACTTCCCCATTTTCTTCACACTCACCAGAACTTTCTTCAACCCCACCCTCACTTTTGCAGTCCCTTGGGATGACTTCTAATGGTTCGAAAAGTGTTTCCATGAAACATAAAAACTGCAACATCTTTAGAGGGAAATGGGTTCCGTATGCCAAGGGGCCGTATTACACGAATTCAACTAGGTGTGTGGTCGATGATCGACAGAACTGCATGAGATTCGGGAGACCGGACACGGGGTTCATGAACTGGAGGTGGAAACCAGATCAATGTGAGTTATCCCAGTTCGACGCGAACGAGTTCTTGGAGCTTGTTAGAGGCAAGTCCATGGCCTTCATTGGAGACTCGGTGGGAAGAAACCAAATTGAATCCTTGATGTGCCTTTTGGCTAATGTTGAGTATTTTCTAACTCGTATAGTACTGCTACATATACAAAAATATTTCAGAAAAGTGTTTGGAATGCGGTGTTACAGTACTATCTATATGCATCCTATTGTGTTGCCATTCTTTTGATCGGCGATAAAATTTATTAGTGAAACTTGGACAATGGTACATCAAGGAGAGAGGGGAGGAGACTCCAACCGAGTTTGAAGAAATTAAAACACCTAATGGGTCAAAACCTAAAAAACACCCGGTGGGCAAAGCCCAAATAACCTAGTGGCCTATCCCGGACCCCGGTTCAAACAGTAAAAACAGTGAAGCCCGGTACATCAAAGGGGATACCCAATGCAAATATATAAGCCCAAAACCAAAAGCCAAAAAAAAGGAAACCATAAGCAACCTGCTGCCACCCCACAACGCCACCACCAGCCCAAATCGTATTGTGTTGCAGTTTGTCCAAAATGAATGCAGTGTGTCCCAAACAACATTCTCACCAATTTCCTAGACTATTTTTGGAGTCTGGATTGATTTTTGTAACTCATGCCACAATTATCATTTTGCTTATTGATGAGATTATTTTTCTCTCAGGTGGCCCATCCGGTGGATGATGCACCACGTTTAGAAGGTTTGATGGCACGCTGGTTCTACCGCGATTACAATTTTACGCTAGCAATGGTATGGTCCCCTAATTTGGTCAAGTTCTGTGATGGAAACCGCAACGGTTCCTCCATCGTGGGCCTATTGAACCTCCAATTGGACAAGATCGACGAAGGATGGACATCAAAGATCGAAAACTTCGATTACTTGATCATCTCAGTCGGACATTGGTTCTCTAGGCCACTAATATACCAGGAGCAGGGAAAGGTTATCGGGTGCAACATATGCCAAGACGCGAACATCACTAGCCTTTCGAGGTATTACGGATACAGAAAGGCCTTACGAACTACCTTTAGAGCTATTTTGGGGATTCCAACTTTTAAGGGGACGACGATTGTGAGGACATTTTCACCAACTCACTTTGGGAGTGAGGATTGGGTGAAAGGGGGGAATTGTTCAAGGACAACCCCATTTAGAAAGGAAGAGATGGTGATAGATGGAAACAACTTGGAGTACTATTTGACACAAGTGGATGAGTTTAGGACAGCAGAAAGAGAAGGGAGAAAAAGGGGATTGAAATTTATGTTATTGGATGTTTTTGAAGCCATGGGAATGAGGCCAGATGGGCACCCAAATCACTATGGTCACCCACAAAATAAGAAAGAGGCTATGGCTGATTGTCTCCATTGGTGCTTGCCTGGCCCTATTGATTCTTGGAATGAATTTTTGCTCCATATGTTGAAGGTGAAAGCTCAAGAGATTAACTGATTGATGAAACAATTTGGATTTGGAATATATCTGTGTTAACAAATTTTCAGCGGCGGTGTCATGGACACAGATGTTTGGGCATCTATTCCAGATACAGATGTATCAGGAGTCGTTCGATGCAAGTAGGTCTCGTGTGACACACTTGGGACTCAAATAAATTGAACGGTTGTGAACACATCAGTGTGTCTGAAACATTTGCCAATTTCCAATGAGGGAGCTGTTATTTGTATTGTCTATTGTCTGAGATCAGACAGTGAGGCCAAAATTTTGTAAGTATTAATCAGATCTAATGCAACAAAGGAACCAAAGCCAGTTATAGCTCTGGTGGTTGTAAATTATCAGGGGTGTTTTTTTTTTTTGTGTGTGTTTTTTTTATGACCTTTAAAACTAGAAAAGAAAAAACAGGAGTGTGTGTGTTGTTTATTTTGTATTTTGAGACTGTGTACCAAAGAGTTTGGTAATTTGCAGAGGTTTCACCAAAATGCTGAAGGCACTGATCAAAGTGCTAGGATTCGGACATAGATGTCTTATGAAATTGTAACAGTCCAATGTGTTCCACGTCTGTCGACCGAGTGGAACTCACATTTATTAGACATTTTGTGGGACTCACATTTATTAGACATTTCTAGACACATTTGCGTCCAATTTTTTGCACTGTCAGAAGTATTAAGACCCAAAAAAACTAAAGCAACTACAATAAGAAAGTCACTAAGACTTTGGGATTGTACAATTTATGCAAAAAGCACCCTTTTTCAGATGAAATAACAGGATAACTAGATAGGCTTTAGAAGTTAGTTCAAAAATAAAAATAAAAATGGTGGGCACGAAAGAGGCCACAAAAGACCAAAAGAAAGAAAAAAACAAGAGAGTAGTCTTTAACATGTTTTGTAACCTAACTGAACTACTGGCCAGCATTCTTGCATCTCACTAGGAGGTCAGGGGTTCGAATCTCTCCACCTGCGTGTGGATGTTATTCCCTTGTATTTGTTGGGTTATTTATCTCGTTAATGGAGCTATTAGTTGGGTTGGTCTTATAGTGATTGTGGACTTTATTTCGACTATCCCCACATGTGTGTGGGTGTTTGAGTTGGACTTACAGCGATTATGGAGTTTGTTTTCGGTTTGATGTAATTCATAATTGTATCCTCCCACCGTTTGACACACACAAAAAAAAAAAAAAAAAACATTGTTTGTAAGTTGTCTTTTGAAATGGTTTAGGGGCCACTCCATTATGCAGAATTGGCTTGTGGCTTAATTTGTACTATACCTATAGTTGTTCCTATTTTAAAACACTGTGTTGGCCATGGCCCCTCTTCCTCATGTGTGCCTTGTCTCAGAACGAGAGTATGAATAAGGAGTTTAGATTCTTCGGTATCAGGGACGGAGCCAGGATTTTACCTTTGTGGTGGCGAAAATTTGTACTTAAAAAATAAAAAGACAAATTGCATTATAAATGTTCATCTACTCTAAGAAAAACTATAATAGCATAAAAACTTTGTGGTGGCGAGTCTATCTAATTTGGGGATGAAAATTTATTTTTTGCGTAATAATTGTATTTTTTGAAAACATTGTGGTGATAGGCGCAACCACTCGTCCCCCGACTCCATCCTTGTTGGGTATTAACCTTAGTCACATGATGCGTGTTGCTGAGTAAGAGCAAAAGCGAGAGCGTTAAAGCGAAAGCGTTTATCAAAAACATTCTAAATAGTAAAATTCACGAGAGTGAGAGCGAGAATTGAGAGCAAGCGTGAAGTATCTTACCGAGGATATGTGACTTAGATATTAACATGTTCGACTTAAGTGCTAGTGATGATAACAACTTAGAATTATTGAAAGTTCATCCCGTAGTTAATTCTATTAATTCCTCAAATATTATTTGAGGTGGCGAATTAGCCCGGTTATTCAATTATCAAGGAAAAAATTGTACCGCAATCTATGCATGAAGATGTTCGCACGTAACACGGTTCAACAAAAATATGGAACAAAAACAAAGGCTACCTAAAAATATCGTATGCAATTCCGTCGAACAAATATTCACCTCAATTTTTCCCAAATGAGACCGTAACCCTAAATTTTGGACTTGTCTTATATGGTTATAATACGATCAAACATCCCTATCCTTCCTTAAAGAATAACAACCAAAATTAGGTTAGGGGCTAAAATGATTGAAATTAGTTACAGAATCGTACCTAAATGAACAAACTTGTTAGAGAACATTTTGCAAGAATTTTAGGGAAATGATTCATTTGCAAGATGGAGACAATTCCTTTAATTTTCAGGTCAAATTAGTTAGGCTTCCAAGTGGGCCCACCCTCCGATTGGGCCAACCATTGAAAAGCACACACAATTGTCATTAAAGTGGGAGTGTCTATTCAAAAAGAAAAGAAAAATTAAAGTTGGAGTGTATGAAAAGGATGACAGGTTCTCCTTTTTCTCATCTCAAATTTTCTTTTCTTTATAATGTCTTTTTCTGGTTGTTTTAGGGATAGTGAAATGACGTGTACTAGTGTACTTTTGGGGGAAAAAAAATTTCATTTCAAAAAATAAAAAGATTAACTAACTATGACTTAAATAAATCAGTTAACTTATTTTTTAGAGTCTTTCTTCGACAAGGACATGGTATAAGAGTTAATCATGGAAACATGACAAACTAATTCCTTAATGCCAAGAGAACAAATCACCTACACATTCCAAAAATTCCCCCGCTAGCCTATGAAAGTGCCTAAACTCTCCAAAGCCCTATGAAAGTGCCTAAACGCTCAAACATAATGAAAGTGTCTAAAACTCTTGGGTACCCTATGAAAGTGTGTTTAAACCATTAAAACCCTGTAAATGGAAAGCGCACCCTAAACTTAAACCCTAGGGTACCATATGAAATTGCCTAAACCACTAAAATCCTATAATTAGAAAGTGCACCCTAAATGCCTAAACCCACTACAAGCTACCCCAAAGAGCCTAACCGACTAAAATTGAACCCTAAAATTAAACACGGTCCTAAAATTAAAGAGAGAAAATTAATATTGTCTCACCCAGAACCCATGCATGAGAGAGAGAGAGAGAGAGAGAGAGTGAACCGACGGGTTAGCATTTAGCAGCAAAGGTAAATTGATGCTATGACATGTCGCTTTCAAATTGACGCAAGGGTTACGTCGGTTAGCAAAGGAAAAACCAAAAGAGTGACACCGGCTTTCTTTTTGTAATTTTTTTTATTATTAAGGGTATTTTTGTCTAGCGTTGTCCTTAAATCCTCAAAAATTTCACATTAATTTATTGGAGACTTTAAAATAAGTTTAACTGGACTAAACACCCTTTAAAGCTCCAAACTTGGTCTTCAAAACAATTTTATGTATTTTTTCTTGTCTTTATTCTAAAAAAAAATTCAAATTTGTTAGGTCTGTGTCAAATATTTGTTCGTTATTGGTTTTTTCTTGACTAGAGGAATCGAAAATGTACAAAATTATGATTGAATCTTAAAAAAATTTAAAACAAAGAAAAAATAAATAAATCAAGAACATGAAACGATTCGTGAGGTGGTAGGGGTGGTATCTATAGAGGATAAGTTGAGGGAAAATAGACTAAGTTGATTTGAACATATCTACCATAGACCTGTCGTTGCAGTAGTAAAGAGAGTTAATAGAAAATTTTGAGAGAAATGCTAGGGTGAAGGAAAGACACAAATTTACTTTGGATGATGCAATGCACAAAAATATGAGTCTATTGAGCCTAGCTAAGTGAACAAGTAGCCCTTGACCTTTAAAGTTGATACTCAGACTTCAAATTCGAAGATAGGGGACATACCTTAAAAGGGGCAGACTAGCATTTGAGGGCATGCTTATGTTCGTTTATTTTCCCAGTTCAAGGGTGTTAGCTAACAACACCCCTCTACGGCTCTACCTTAGAATTAGCTTATCCAAGTACATAGGAAGGCAAATTACCCTTCAATTAAACTATTTTCTATTCACAAGGTAATAATTTAAAGAGGACAAAACAGTAATTTCACACATTATCAACTCTTATCCACTCTCCTTTTTTATCCCACAAAACCTATCCGTCCAAAAAACAAGCTGTAGATTCTACTGAAACGCTTCAAATTGTGTAACTTTGGTCATACGCTACCTCTGCTGGAAATGCTCAAATACATCTAAGAATTAGCCCTAGAACTGGGAAAATAAACGAAAAATGACCCCAATAATTTCAATATGAGGTAGTTTAGTTGGCCAAGACTCATGTATATCACTATAAAGTTAGGAGTTTGAATCTCTCCACCTGCGCGTGGGTGTATTATTCGGATCCGGATCCTCTATGAGGATCTTGTGAGGGTTTTGTTGTGAGCTTGACAACACAATAGTAAAGAGATCCAACGGCTCACAACCCCCTTCCTCGTTTCTAAATCAAAACGGCGCCGTTTCATGGGGAAAAAATGTGACGGAATGGCAAGCCACAAACGACCATTTTCTTCTTCAGTTTCTTTGTTTTCTTCCGCGCTCAAATGCAGATAATCGGACACTAAAAATGGTTTTAAAGTTTTTCTGTCTCTTCTGGAGTTTGCTATGGATGAGTAAGCATGAAATAACTGAATTCTTATTGTTTTTCATTATGTGTTGACTCCCAAATCTTGTTATTGAATTTCGGAAAAATCAACTTAGCTTTTTTTTTTTTTTTTTGTCATTCGTCATTCCTAATCTATTACATGGGAAAGGGGGGAATGAGACTCGATCCCGAGATGCAGTGTGGGGCATCCAAGAGCTCTACCGCATAAGCTAGCCAACACTTGCAATCAACTTAGCTTTTAGGCTTGCTTGAATTTTGTGAACTTTCTATTTTTATTTTATATCAGAATTTGAGTGGTCAGATTAGAAGTATTGACTAAATTCATAAAAATAAAAATAAAATTTACAATAGGGAAAAATAGGGTAGACATTTGGTTTTTCCTCTCTTTTTTTTTTTAATCAACTTGTTTATTAGTTTTTGCAAACAAATTCAACTTTTAGGAGTAAAATGGAAATTAATAGAGTAACCATTCCTATTAACAGGATTTCATCTTCTAATTTGATAATGAAATTCTCTTTTCCAGTAAAAAACAAGAGAGGAGAAGATTAACCATGGTCTTCGTTTTTTTACCCACTTTGGGTTTTCTTTTTACCGTGCAGGAAGAAACAAGAAATGGAAGAATAAAACTACCGTTAGTTGCTTCCCTTCCATCACATTTTTTCCCAATAAAATGGCGCCATTTTGATTTAGAAACAAGGAAAGAGGTTGTGAGCCGTTTGATCTCCTTTTTGGTGTGTTGTCAAGCCCATAGCAAAACTCTCACAAGATTCTCACAGAGAAATCTTCATAGAGGATCCGGATCCGTATTATTCTCCTTGTATTTGTTGGGTTATCTCTCCCCTTAATGGTTCTATTAGTTTGGTTGGTCTTTACAATGATTGTAAACATTGTTCCTGCCTATTAGTTGGGTTGGTCTTATAGCGATTATTGACCTTTTTCCCCGAATCTTCTCTCCTGCGTTTTGGTATTTCCAGTTTGATGTAATTCAAATTTGTGTTCTCCTAACATTTGTCCAAAAAAAAAATAAAAAAAATAAGGAAATGGCTACAATACACACCCTTTATTTGGGTGTACCATATGCACATATTGTATGGTTCAGATTGTGCCACCTCATCGGCAATCATAACATTTTTTAGTTTTTCGTAACTTTTCAGCAATATGATTGATAGCATTTTCTATGATTCATAACATTTTAGTGTGTCTCGTAACTTTTGTAAAAAATTCGTAACTTTAACAAAAAATTCGTAACTTTTATAGGGGTGTGTATCATATACACCCAAATAAGGGGTGTATATTGTAACTTTTTCAGCTTAACAACGTTAACATGTGTAGATTGTATCAAGAGGTCGATGATTATTTCAGTTGGTTCCAGGTTTGTTTCTCACATAATGGATCAATATTCAATTCTTGGGGTCAGGTTGCAAGAAAGTAATTTCTTGTGAATCCCCTAGTCCCGGAGTGAATGGGTCTATCTTTAACCGAACCGGAGCCAGCATTAGTCAAGGCACACGCAAATTGACTTAGACATCAAGAAACCAAAAAAAAAAATGTATGGAGAAATCTCATGAAATGTCTCTAGTCAATTATCCCGGAATTGGTGCTATTCCAAGTGAAACGTGACAAAAACAAATCTTCACAAGTCGTTCAAGCGATTCTCCTGATTGATGTGCATCACTTGTCATCCTAATCTACACAAAATCATGTAATGCAATGCCCTAATTTCTTTATTACAAATATTTTTTCCTTTATTACAAAGATTTTTTTGTTCTCCTTTATTACAAAGAATTTTTTTTTTTTTTTGTAATTCGTCATTCCTAATCTTACATGAGAGAGGGGGGGAATAAGACTCGATCCCGAGATGCAGTGTGGGGCATCCAAGAGCTCTACTGCATGAGCTAGCCACCACTTGCTATTACAAAGATCAAACAACAACGGAAATGGCTACAATTGCCACCTCATTGGCATTCCTAACATTTTTTAGTTTTTTGTAACTTTTTAGCAATATGATTCGTAACATTTTGGTGCGTATCGTAACTTTTATAAATAAAAAAATAAAAAATCACAACTTTTGCAGGGGTGTGTATCAAATAAGGAGTGTGTATTGTAACCTTTTCCTCAAAGGAGACTACTAATATACACATGGCTTGACATTTGCAGTTCGGTTCGAAAAACCCATGAGTGATGAAGATGGCCCAACTAACAAGACCCATCGCTTTGCCATGATGTAAGGCCATTTTTGGGCAAATAGGCCATTTTCGCAGTTTAATTGAACATTGGCTTTTGTTTATTATTTAGTCTACAAAACTCTGTTTCGATCCAAGTATTTTTAAGTATATATATCCTTGACTTTCCTTTAGTTTTGAAATTCTATTATTTGCTTGCATGATTAGCGAGTAATTACCACTTCTTGATTACTCCCTCCTAGCACATTAAGTTTTCTTTTGGTCATACGATATTCATCAGTGGAGGTTAGTGAGGAAGTTAAAGGGAGTTCGATATCTCTCCATAGACTTGAACCTCAGATCTCCCCTTAACAGGAAAGGGGTACAACCCGGTTGGTTATAAGCAAACCCGAACATTAAGTCAAAATAAAATAAAATAAGGTTGTTCCACAAAACTAACTTAAACTCAAAACTGACTTATTGCGCTTTACGGGATAGGTCACTCTCTCGTACTCCATATAAACTCAATTTCGCTTAATAATCCAGTGTCACTAGTTTTATTGCCAATAAATCAGTTTGTGGAACACCTTCGGAAAAATGACTACTGTTGATTACTCTCCACATGATCCACTTTAAAATCTTTGCTTGTGTTTGCATTCAAAAAGTAACATAAAAGACAGGAACAAAAGCCAAAGCCAAAGCCAAGTCGGTTTTGGATATTGATTGCTCCCTTTGTTCCTTTCTCTTTTTGAATAATATTGACAACCACACAATAAGAGAGAATAATTGTCTTTTAAGAAACTTATTCAATACATTATCAGGCGTACAAGATGACCCGAATACTTTAAATCATAAAAAATACATACGGTACGTCATCGGGCGGATCCAACTAAATATAAGAAGATCATGTGCCCTCTGGATCTTTCACTCTTATGCATTGACCCCTACAAGCTTATAATATCTTTCATTTATCCTCCTGCATAATTGTAATAGTGCCCCCTAATATGTCAAAATTATGGAGTCATCAACTCAAATAAGCTTTTAAAAGTAATAACAACTCCTCCAAAATTAATTGCTTCACTACTTTGAATTTCCAAATCGCTTCGCCTCTATTTTCTAATTTATTTGATGTTTTACATGATTAATGTAAGACTAGACTTTTGTTACTTGATTTTAGAGTTAAATCTAAGGAATGTTGTATTCTCGAATGTTAGGGATTTTATTGTTGATGTTATTGACAGAATTCAGATTCCTTATATTATTTTGCTAGCTTCTTTGATCACTGTATATATTGACTGACGAAATGCTTCGGGAGTTTATAATATAAAGCACAGATCCGAATATTACCGCAAATAACTCAATCTTTCGAACTGCTGCGGCTGAAGTTATTTTGAAAAAAAAAACAATCTATAATACTCGTGATACGTACAGTGAAACCGGCATTACCTTGATTTTTTTTTAAAAAAAAAAAAATACTTCTTAACTCATTGCTATTCCACTATAAAAGATTGTTTCTTATAATAGTCAGACGCGCGTGCAAACAGGTCCGAGACAACTGCGTGAGAAAAAAAAAAAAAAGTACTATTGCTTTCTAGTCTCAAGTATTGCGGGGCGAACAATGATAGGTACACACCCTCCCAACCACACTCTCTCTCACATGTGTGGTGGGGCCCACTGGGACCACCGGGCGAACCCCACCACACATGTGAGAGAGGGTGTGGTGGAGAGTGGTTGAGAGGGTGTGTACCTATCATTTTTGATTGCGGGTCTGCCATCCCTAACCTCTTCTTAATGCCTTCATCGTGACATCCAACCGTTATACATTCTCTCTCTCTCTCTCTCTCTCTAAATTTCTACATAAAAGCCATACATACAGCCTAATTCTCTTACCCAAAGTCCTCAGGTTTCTCTCTCTGTTCTTTCTTCTTTCTTTCAGTTTGCAATCATCCCATATGATTAAGGGAAGTTTTGTTTCTGTTCTTTTTGACAGGTTTAGGTAGATAGATATAATATGGGGTTAGAAAGGTTGGTGGTGAATCTCAAGTCCAAACTCAGGAGGTCTCTGAAACTGAAGAAAACTGATTACGACAAGATCGAAAAGAGTGAGAGCATGAGAGTGGAGATTAGGAGCAGGAAAGCTCGGCGGATCGTCGAAGAGACTCTGAAAATCGCAGACTCTCCCAAGAGCAGAACTTATGCTCTCTAAGGCTTTTTTTGATCAATACCCATGTGTTCAACCCCATATAGTTCCTCTGTTACTGTTGAGTTGAATTGTCCACCATGGTTTCCCCTGGTTGATAAACATAAAGATGTTCTTCTTTACTTTGTCAATACTCTCTCTCTCTCTCTCTCTCTCTCTCAATGTTATAGAATCTAGGTGTTGGACTACCTCCTATGCCTAGGCAGGGATCAAACGAGGGAGCCTGGTGAGCCATCACTGCCATTCGTTCGGCAACCAACAGTCCGGATTATCTTAAATGTGAAATCGTTATCTTTACATGAAGATAATGTGAAAATAATCCAGACCGTTAATTGCTGAACGGACGGTCGTGATGACTCACTACACCTCTGTATTGAGACTCACTACAGGACTCTCGGGTCCGGCGGGGATTAGTCGGTTTAAGCAGCAGACATTTAGAACACTGTATCTCATACAAACACACAGAGGGACCGGACAAGGACTATATCAAGAACGTGGGGTGTATATTTACTCAGGTTTGGGTAAGGTTTTGAGTTCATTTGGGGGAATTGTGATTAGGTTGGGATTTTCATGTCCTTTATAGCGCAATTAGCTTCACAAATGTTACAGGTATTCAATCTGACCCATTTCTTTCTTTGTAGTAAACCTCAATCTACCCATGAAACTTTTTGTTTTTTATAACTCAAGTGTCCAGGTCAACTTACGTGTACCTCGATTAATCTTGAGGGAACAATTTCACCGTCCGCTAGTAGAGCCCCTAATTAAAGCGCTAGCAGAGGCCCCAATTAAAGCTAAGTAGGAATGGCTCCAAGTAAGTTGATAACACCTGAAAGGTTTCGAAACTGAGATTAAGAAGGGAGCAAGCCCTTAAGTCCAAGCCTTGGCCACTAGGCTAACCGCTTTGGGGTTTCCCTTGAACTCAATTATAAATCTTCATATGCAATTATATACCACATATATGTTCACACCCAACTCAAACTGACTCATGGTTTCAGTCATGCTCTTTTCATTGATTAACCACCTTTAACTCTCTTTGATAACTAGCCAGAAGTGTCCGCAAGCTGACCCACGACACCCATCATTATAAAAAAAAAAAACTCTTTTTTGATATTTAATGATTATGGTTATCTTTTCATTGATTGAATATTAATCCAAGAACGCTATATTTATGCTCAATAATTCAAGAGCTTGCAAAAGTCAAAGTTATTGAATCCTATCCATACTAATATGCAAACAAATATTTGCCTATTACTAGTAATTTGGTACACCAAGCAATTGCCAATCAATCACGTTTAGTATCATCACAACATGAGCATGAAGCTCATTTCATGTTCCGGTTCATTCAAACATCGTTCTGTGTAACCCATTATTTAGCTTGAACACAATCTGAAGCTCGTTAACTGCCTTATCTCTGCTCCTACTCGTTTTCGTACCGTACATACGCTCATATCATACCCATGGCGTATCGATGTAATTCCCAAAATTACAGTTGTTAAATCCAGAATCGAATCAACCCAAGTATCCACCCTGCACCCGTGGCGAATCGATGCCATTCCCAAAATTACAGTTGTTAAATCCAAAATCGAATCAGAATCGAAATATTTCTTTCTAAAATATGTCGGAATGTATGTTTATGTCTTGTCAGGCCAATCCCATGAGTAGCAGCTAGTGGCAACAAGGATGAGTTTCGAAACTTTGACAATTCCATGGGTCCAGCTAGAAGAGAGAAATCTCTTGTGATCCCTTAGTTCCGGCGTAGATGACTTGTCTTTAAAGGGGAATAGTCGAGGTATGTATAAACTGACCTAGACACCCGAACTGTCGGGATAAAAAAGAAGATATTTTAGGCCTAAACCAATAAGAAGCTTGTCCAAGTAATTATTGTGTAAAACCCCCAAAGTGGACCCCAAAACGCATATGTGCAATCTGTGCACACAGTAGTAATTTTGTACCGCACAAATACTCGGTCCTCGTACCATACTATTTTCAGGGTACCCGTAGTTCATAGGGTGCAACAAAAGGAAAAAGACAAGGAGAGATGAGTAGGCAAGAAGAAAAATAATACAAAGAGAACAGAAAAGGTTATACAACTTGGATCCTTTTGAGTCAGCGTCGAGAATTGAAATGCTAAAAAGTGATAACGATACGGGTGGCTGCGATAGAAGGTCACGGAACAAATGTCAGTGGTTATTTTGTTGTTTTCTAAAACAAAAAAAGGAAGGGACGATCAGGCGTAACAATCTTTCTATGGACATGACCATATCCACAACAGCAGCGGAAGCCTCTCCGAAAGAGACCCAAAACCTATAGGTGTACACCGCCCCACCCGAGACCAAAGAAGACAATAAGCGGATCATGGGAATCAAACGGAAGCAAGGGGAATCGGCACGCCGCTAACTTGTGACCAGCTGAACCCAATGGGAGTAAACTATTGCCAACTACCGTGGGTGGTAATGTTAGGGGTTATTGTTTTGCCATGGATTTGGCTTTTTGTACAGAATGGGATTTTGCTTCCTCAACAGGAAGTTCCACGTTGCACTCCATATTTTAGTGCAATCATTAAGGCAGATCTTAAAGTCGGCACGGCTCATTTATGCATACTTACACAGATGAGCTATAAATCCAGGTATCTTGAATTCGAAACTTGACAACCTCTTCAGACCAAGCCGCAAGAACTTTTCTTGTGAATTCCTTGGTCGCTGGTGTGAATGGTCTGCCTTTGACCGGACTGGTGAGGAGATTTAGTCAAGGTACGCTCAAGCTAGCCAGAATGCCCCTAACCGCCAAACCACATAATGTACACATAGATGTGACAAATGATGTGTACAAAACATTGAAATACCAAAAGGATCACGTCAAGACTAATAAAAAATATCAGCAGTCAAAACCAAACCATGTCTAGAAAATAGATCAGCTTCTCCATTGAATTTGATCTATGTAAAATTGTAGTCAGATGCAATATTTCATAGATAGATAAGATTGTATGGATCAAATTCCACATAGCGTCACTTGCAATAGCGATGAAAATACTCCATGTTAAAACGTTTCTATGTATGGAGATACAATAACTCACTTTTGGAGAAGCACGCTAATGAATGTGATGGTAAAGCATTTGAAGATCCTTACAGTGAATACATGTCCAAGGGAGCAAAGGAGGATCCAGGCAGTAGGAGTGGATGCACCGA
The DNA here is from genome assembly GCA_963854785.1 of Vaccinium vitis-idaea. NCBI lineage: Eukaryota > Viridiplantae > Streptophyta > Magnoliopsida > Ericales > Ericaceae > Vaccinium > Vaccinium vitis-idaea. The sequence continues at coordinate 32,311,203 of OY978222.1, forward strand.
ATGTGGCAGAGATGACATCGAACGAGAAGATCCTCAGGTTCACGACAACAGCATTCGCTACAGACTGGCGTCGACAAGGCCTATGATAATTCCGAAAGGTAACAAAGAAATAGAAAATAGTTATCAAGTCTGGACAGATTGTGAAATGAATCAAATTTTAATAGGAAATAACTCCATGAATTTCATACATCCAGTTGACTGTACTTGGTTAAAAAAAACATGACACAACTAACAATGTCCAATAAAAGATGGTGGTAAAAAACAACAATGCTAAAGAGAAATTAGAGGAAATAAAAAGTGAAGCCATGATGTGAAAACCCTTCAGAAGGTGGGGTAGAGTCACCAACACTATTTTTCGATCTGCTCTGAAGGGACCAGAAATCAGGAAAGATCTTAATTCTAAGTTGAAGATGCTAGAAAAGACATCATAGCCACCTGTCAAGGTTTTAATAAATGACGGGCTATGTTACACGGACTCTCGTAATGGAATAAAGTACCCGTGTCGGACACTCTACACTCGGATAAGGGTGTGGGATATGTGTCCGATAAGTTTATTAAGACACTTCTATAAAAAACCTAATTGTAATTCGAGTTTATCATGGAAGTATGCGTAAACCTTTCTTATTATCCATGAAATGCGCTATAGAACCTTAAAGCAACATTTTATGTAAGAAAATACACAAAAAATAGAAACAAATTTGAATATTTTGCCGTGTCCCCGTGTCATTGAAATGAGAAATAGTTGAATCCAACACCTAGATACATACCCGCACCCGACACCTGTACCCGAGTCCAAGTAACATAGATGACGGGGCCCTATATGGAGCTAATTAAAGGAGGGTCAGTGAAAGGACGCGGGGGTCCCGGAGGGTGGCATCCGAGCCGTTGCCGTTGATCTCGGCAATCAACGGCTCGGATTTCATCTTGGCGATGGATAGCTCGGATCTGCATGTCGATATGAAATCAGATCCATTGAAAACACATCCGACGGCTCAGATGCCGCCATATGGGGAGCGCCCGGCAGGGTTGTTTCCCAATGAAAACAACTCCAAGGAGCTGAAAATAAGGATTCATCTTGTTTCTCCAATGTATCACACTTAATTAACTTAAATATAATGATATGACACAATACAAAGATGCAGTATTACCCTCTTCATCACAGATTTTTTGCATAAAAAAAGGAAAATCATGTGACTTTTAGGAAGGAGAAGCAGATTTGACAAACAGAAAGGTGTCACGTTAAGTAGCACAAAGTAGAAGGTAACAAACCATAATCATGGCCACCAACCTGGGGTCCAAAAGATGGTGTTTCACTGTCAGGAAGAATGAAAATATCCATTCCTGAAGGATCATATGGAATCGTCTGCGAGTATATTTTCTGGTCAGATGTGGCGGCATCGTCTACCTTTGTGATGCTCACAAAGCTGGCCTTGCACAGCGGACATGTTGAAATCTTTCTCCTTGAAGCCTGCAGAAACCAATACCAACTTACATACACGGTAGAAGTAGTACAGATTCAGAAGTTTTAGAGAAATTATGCATTTGCAATACCCATGCCAGACAAAATTATGGAAGATGAATTTTCGTGCAGAATTGATTCGAACTCCCAACAACAATAAATATCAAGTTATGAACAACAATGTACAGTGGGCTACTGTAGAAAAGAATAACAAAGTTTCAACATAGAGAAGTACTTAATAAAACTTAACAAGAAACCATCAAATTCCGTTATTTTTCCACAGCATAAAATTCCAAAGAGCACACAAATGAGAAATGAGAAACAACATACATAAAAGAACTGCAAAACAAGAAAAAAGAGAGAACATACCATGAGGTCAGCCCAGCTCTGGATGCATGAGAAACAAAACCGATGCCCACATGGCAAAACCCCCCTCGTTGAACTGAAATCTGTCCAACATATAACACATGACAAATCTGTTGAAGGAGAAAATCTGTCCATATGTTCACTCCCATTTAAGTTGTCATTGCCATTAGAACAAGAGTCTCGAAAAGTTCTTTCCACGATAGCTGGTGCATCCTCATTATGTAAATCTGAATCTGTAAGCGTTTGAGCATCATTCATATCATCCACTTCCTTGACATCTTGAAGTCCTTCATATCTATTTCTTAACCTCTTGTTGTCCCTCATAACATCTGCGGGCCTAGATGGAGTTGTAACATCATTTTGTTGTTGGCGAGCCCTAACCACATCCCTAACCTGCTCAGAATCTGAAGGGAAAAACTCTGTAATATTCTTTTTCACCAGCCTACGCCCTTTACGACAAGGTTCAGTTGAATTAGTGCTTGTCCTTTCTCGTCTTGCCAATAACATAGAGGAAGGAGAACTTGGTTCTTCATTCTAGTCCAGAAACAACAAATGAAACTAATTCTGTTTAAGATACATTAAAGCACAAAGTGGCAAGACATAGCTTGTATCTACTATCTAATCTAATAATATGACAGAGCCAAAAAAATGAAGAAAAAAATAACTATTCATTACCTCCTCTCTGAATGACTTGTATACAGGAGACTCCTCATACCACCTGCTGCTTGAACAACCATGCCTCAAAGTTCTCTTAACTGTTTTATTTCTTAATCTATCAGACGTATCGTTGCTTGTACCCAACTCAGGAAACCAATTCTGTAATTAAATACAATTATTGATAGGAATCAAGGTTCGATACCTAGCGGCGAAATTAATCAGTACTAAACAAAGCATAGATTTTGAAGAGCAATGGTTAGATGTATACCATATTTCCAATACACTTTAACTCTACCACCAAAATAACATAGAGAAGGAAAATTTTAACTAGAACCAAAGGCAAAGGGATTGGACCGTTACCTCGCTTAGCAAGCGAGAATGAGTTCCAATGAGATGGAAAGTCGTTCCATGTTCAACATCCGTACTGGGTCTTTTATAGTTATTGGGAGCACTGTTTTGCTGAGGCAGCATGAGACTCTTCTTTTCTGCAACAAGTGGTGTTTCCAACTTCAAGGGCCCAACTTCTTGCCCACTGCAGAAAATGCAAAACTAACAACTATTACGCTTTGATTGCAAAGCCAAATTGTTAGTCCGATGCTAATTAACCATCATTAAAACGTAAACTATCTAGAAAACAATCATGACCTTACAAATCTAGTTCTACAGTTGTAATCATCAAATCTTCACATTTGAAAAGTTTAAACTAAAGATGAAGAAGAGAAGGAAAAGTTCATAAAGAGAGGATTATCAATCCAAATTCCCTATACAAAAACTGACAAAAGCCAAAAGCACATCAATGGATAGTATAATTCATCTCACCTCTGCCATAAATAAGGCTGCTCAGGAACACGTCGTCCCTGTTGTATGCATTCTTCGACCCATCTATGGTTGACTATGAACATATTGAACTGCTTAGCAAGATCGTATTTCTTTCCTTCAAATCTCCAACACACCTGATCATTCAATTCGCAAAACAAATAGTCCTTCATAAAACAACACCTAACTCGGCAACTCTAGACTTAAAAATTAAATATGAGTAAAAAAATACCCAAATCCCTCTCAAGTGTTCACTCAAGATCACACTAAAATGTGTTTCCCTCTTTATAAAAACTTTGAAGGCTATTTATAGCTTTCCAATTTACCATTCTGCTATTGATTATAATTCTACTCAAATTTACACTTAAATCTGGGCTTTCTTTCTCAAATACAGTCAAAGCTTGAGTAAAGGACTGGAGGTAGCCCAGTGCATACAAAAAGAAGCTTCCAAATCGTAAAATTTTGAGTAAAGTGCTAGAAATGGCTTAATGCCCACAAACATGCGCATTATTTTTTATAACTCAGATGTAAAGCCAGCTTACGCGTAGCGCAGCAGCATAGAAGACCAATATCAGGGTACAAATATGCACATTGTAAGATACAAAATAGATAAATTAAAACAATGGCAAAAATCTGAAACCTACCAGGTGAGTCGTGGACCGATTCATTGTCCCCACGTAGCTTGCGCCGGATTGAGATATCAACTTGATGAGCTTGAATCGCTCCGTGCCGTGGTACCCGCTCACGGAGGCGACAACCGACTCCATGCCTTGAATGGGAAATTGTGATGAATCTGATAGATGAATATGTCAGAAAATCTCGAATTTTGACAAAATCCAATAAACGTAATCTCGTAAAAAAAGGGTATATGAAGGTCGGGGAGGATTCGAATGAAGCCCTAGTTTAGAGAGAGAGAGAGAGAGAGAGAACCTTTGGAATCGTCTGGCATGGCGAGGAGTTGAGGGATCTGCCGGGAAAGTGAAAATTTGAATTGAGGCCGACGAAAGCCCCAATCCTTGAGCACAAAACGGTTTTGTGGGTCGGTTCAAATTATGGGCCGTGGAAATAGGTCCATTTTGTTATCTTTTTTTTCTTTTCTTTTTTCCTAATTTTAGGGTGTGTTTATCGTAATTTTTTGTCTTTTAGTAAATTGTAGCAAAAGTAAGATTGTTTTTCTCTTATTGTGGCTTTTTGAGCCCTTGAGACTTTAAACTTTTTGTCGAAAAAGTCGATAAGAGGAACGGGGCCAGTTTAGTGGAAAGGAAAAGATCAAGAAAATTACGGGAAAAGGAAAATTGAAAAAAAAAAAAAAAATTTGTTAAAATATTTTCATTTGATTACTTGCCGAGATGTTGAATGAACCAAAAACATTGAATAAGGCTCATCTAAAAAGAAAGTGGCTCTCTGCAGGTGCCAAAATTTTCCATTATGCATTTTTACATTTTTCAATGTTTTTTTAGCTGTTTTTAAAACACATTCTGCAATAGTACGTTAAAAATAATTTAGTTGGAGGAATGCAAAATTCAAAACTTAGTTGGAGTTGTTTTTTTTAAAATTTTGATTATATTTTATCCCGCAAAATTTATTATGCACATATAGAGTGTGGCAACAGTTTTCATTCTGGAACATCTAGAAAACACCTTCTTGAAGTTTCTTTGTAAACTGGAGTACAAAGTTTGACAAGAACTTTCATCTCCTTCGAGTTTATGAGAGAATTTCGAGTACAAATTTGTTCACCCTCACCTAATGAGGGTGAACAAAACCTACACTCTGATTGGTGGGAGAGGTGTGGAATTCACAGAATCACATAACTTTTTGGTTATCATAACATGACTTTAAAATGAACCTCACACCTCTTCCACCAATCAAAGCAAGGATTTTGCTCACCCTCATTAGGTGAGGGTGTAAAAATTTGCACTCGAGAATTTCCCTATCCGGAAAGAGAGTTTCCTGGTAACTATTATCTCTCCATCCACTGTCAAATCATATGGACATTACGACTGCGTATCCGAAACTTCGACCTGCTGATCTTTGATCTGCTTATCCATACAAACCATGTAGCCGGCGGTACAAAATTTTAGTCGGGCACATAACAAGCTAAAGAATAAATGACAAAACTGCCTAATTAAAATTTCGCAAAACAGACATTTGTGACCAGAAATCCTTGTTTCAGCCTCAAGGCCATATTGTAAAAGAAAAAGAGTAATGATACATGCACTGGCCTTGATATTGCCTAAATTTTATGCCAAAGCAGCCCATTTTGCTAACCCTCGCAACCTTCACCGATAAATCATACCTCAACATATTCAACAAGAGCTTCTGCATAAGGAGTTGGCTGAGGAAGAAAGAAAAAGCAATCGCAGGAGCTTCAATGTGATTGAAACTAGAGCAAATAAATAGTCAGGCGAAACCAATACCAAGAGGCCAACATCTCAAAAGCTCATCTATGTACAGGGTTTCCACCTCGAGGTGGTAGTGGTGCCGCTTCATACCCACCACTCACAGCGCGACTAGTCGGCGTTGCAGACCCATAAGGCACATTGTTAGGAGGTGCTGCCATCTGCCCTTGTGGGTTAACAGCACCCCCATAACCAACACTTCTGGCATCATACCCATAAGGCGCGTTGTTGGGTGGCGCTACCTGCCCTTGTGGGTTTATGCCACCTCTAGCAGCACTATCATACCCACCACTTCTGCCTGGGTCATAAGCAGATCCTCTTTGCATTTGTGCATCATAACCGGGTCCCCTCTGCAAATCATAACCGCCAAAGCCTCCTTGTGGATCATAGCCGGCAGCAGCTCTCATCCCATCATAACCAGCTGTTCTCTGTGCATCATAGCTGTATCCTCTCTGTCCATCATAGTGGGGCCCACTCCGTGCATCGTAACTTGGTCCTCTTTGCGGATCGTAATCGTGTCCTTGTTGCGTTTCATAGTTGGCCCCTCTCTGAGCATCATAGCCGGTTGCTTTTGGTGGTTCGTAGGCAGGCCCCTTGGGTGGATCATAACCAGCTCTTGGAGGAGTGGGTCTGGATTGAGCACTGGCAGCCGCAAGAGTAGGAGCATCACCAGCCTTAGCAACAGTAGTTCCACTTCCAGGAACGGAAGCGCGTCCCTGTTATGCAAAATGCAAGTATTCTTTGAGGCTGCAATTCTATTTCATCACCCAAATTAAGTCCACATTGACCAAAAATATAAATTGATGAAAGGAATCGAAGTTCCTGGGGGGAAAAAGATCATTCACAATTCCCAGTGGGTGGACCTCAGCTCATAAATGGTACAACTAAATAACCTTCATAAATGTGTCAAATTCCACTCAACTGTTAATATTCGTACTAGTAGACACAGCAAAACAAATCTAGTAATAGCTTTCGATCGTGAAAATTCATCAGCAGCATACAAATTTTACATTTTGGTAGACAAGTTTCCAGAACCACGCCAAACAATACCTATCCTGATCAAACTCTAAGCGTTATAATCCCTCCGTTCCTATTTGATAGCCCACCTTTCCTTTTTTAGGTGTTCAAATATCCAATGGGCGACTTGTTCAAAAGTCCTAGGCAAAGAATTTGTAACCCCGTTAATCCACCAAACAAGTTTATAACCTATCCAGTCCTAACGTTGGCATCTTTTTTTTTTTTTTTTTTTTACCTTACCAAAAAAAAGTTTGTACCCTAGGAAAGTGCCAAAAAAGTTTATACCCTACGAAAGTGTCTAAAACCCTAGGGTACCCTACGAAAGTGCCTAAAACCCTAGAGTACCCTATGAAAGTGCCTAAACCACTAAAACCCTATAATAGGAAATTGCACCCTAAAACCTAAACCCTAGGGTACCATATGAAAGTTGCCTAAAACCCTAGGGTACCCTATGAAAGTGCCTAAATCCTAGGGTACCCTATGAAAATGCCTAAACCACTAAAACCCTATAATAGGAAAGTGCACCCTAAAACCTAAAACCTAAAACCTAAACCCTAGGGTACCCTTTGAAAGTGCTTAAATTCTAAAATAAAAAATAAAAAAATTCATGGACCTTAGACCTTGTAAAACTTTAACATGGACTAAATGCCCAATAAGTCCCCACTTCTGGACCCTAGAACAATTAACCGATATCCAATTTAGAAAGTTTAACATAAAAAAAGGATGCAATTTTCTCATTTTGCCTCCCTTCTTTGAATTCAATTAAGGTCAATTAATGCTCCTTGACAGCTTTTGATATAAGTATATTTGAATCCCCAGGGAAACCTCGCCCCTTTCACCGCCAATTGGGAGGAGTAATTATTAAGGAGAAAATTTACCTCTATTTTGTGCCAATTAGCTGCCTAAATTTTGAAGTGGTTATTTTGTTTTAGAAACAGCCCCAAATGACCAATTTAAACTCCAACATAAATTTTTAGGGACAAATTAGGAAAGTTCAAATTATGTAAAAAAGGTGGATTCCCGAAGCGGGACTATCAAATAGGAATGCAGGGAGTTCTACAGTTTAGCTCTCATAAAACTACGGGAAAAGGTAAAATCATGAGTACTGGAGAGCATTTTTTTTTTTTTTATCGGCAAAAAAATTTCATTAATCTTTGGAAAGGGAAACAAAGATTAAACAGATCACGGGCATACACCACCCGAGAACCAAACCCGAAGGACTGCTACTGGAGAGCATTGTTGAGTGCCAGTAAGGCAGAAACACGTTCATGACATTTCTAGAACTCACTAACCTGGTTTCATATCCATGCATAATGAAAGAAGCAAACTTTGAAGTGTACATCCAATTAATTTTCTGGCCTCGAGAAGGCAGTTGATAGTGAAGAATTTATCAAGCAATAAATAAAAGAATAAAACTATTGATATCCAAACAAGTTCACATTGTAACAAGGCCCTTAATCGTGATGAAAGGGTAGGAATGGAGAACACACTCATCTACACAGCATGCATATCGAAATGCTTATAACACCATTACGCCCTTATGTGGATTTCTTCAAGTAACTAGGTCCATAAAAGGCATTTGAGAAATTAGGCGAATGGCTGGTACTTGAGTTAAAAGTGAATAACATGGAAATCAACTGTACCAGTTTCTTCAATATTCAATGACACGGAAGATCAATCGTATTTCATGAGGAAAACAAAAGTAAGTATCCCTGTCCAGGTTCAGTTAGCAGCTATAAAGAAAGCCCAAGCTGAAATCGAAGTGTGTTCATGCACAAAATCAGCGCCACAAAATCTCTCTCAGAAGCCAGTTCAATACTCTACAAATTAAGTTTGTAGTATAGCTTCTCTGTCATTTTTCGCATTGTACAGATGGCAGATGAAACTCAAATCCATTGATATGGTATCTACGGAGGCATATGTGATATATTAATTCACAATATTCTTTTGGATTTCCTTTAATTGAAGTATGCATACTGCGATACATTTTTTAACCAAATCAGCATGAAGAAGATCTCAACCTGAGCATAGCCATCTTCATAGGTGTTTTGTCCTCCAGGATAATGCCCAGAAACCTCAGTCTCCTTGTACCCAGTGCTCCCATAAGGCACACCTGCACACAATGCAATGATAGTGCCCATGCAGAAAGGAATAGTATGAAAAAACAAGAGTCCTGACAATAAAAGACAATTTATCATTGTTAACAATAAATACTAAGATTACCAGTTCGTCTGTCAATGTTTGCAGCTTTTGTTAACTCTGCTTGAAGCTTTTCTACCTCTCCGGCCATGGTCATATAATTCTTCTCCATCACCTTAAGGGACTCAAGATGATCACCGTATAATTTCCTTTCAGAGTCATAGGTAACCCTGCGCAGAAAAATTATAGAAGGTCAAGGCACCTCCAAAATGGAGCTTAACATTTAGAATTATATGAAAATTCTAAGAGCATAGTGAAAGAACTTCATAAAAAACTGGTGAGCTTTTAAAATCAGCTCACTCTCTATTAGCCAGGCATCCATCACTTTATAAGCAGGGTTGGGGATTGGTAAACAGAGATCCACACCTCATAGAAAATCGACATATAAAAAGCCACATGTTATCCATTATTTATTCACACGATGTTTTAGGAAGGGCATGAGATCCCCAATGCCCAAACATTCTTGTCATTATGTCTCAATGAATTGACAGCCACACAACATAGTGAGCATCTCAAAAGCATACAAATCTCAAGACACAATCATGCAGCTGTCTGTGCGCAGGAAAATTTCCATTGAGTTGAAAAAAATTATGGGATGACCCCATGCAATGAAAATAGTGGAACCGACTGTCTATAATTATAAGTCATAAGAAGTCACGACCCTTATGATCCATCTGCATTGTGGAGGGGGGGAAACATAGTTATTGCATGTTCGCAGATCCACTGGACTTTTTTATACACTATTGAAAGGAAACAAAATCAATGTGAAGGGACTAATCCGTCAGCGGAAACAAGATACATTTACAATGATATCCTTTTTGGATCTAATAGTAAATGTTCATTATACACCTCCTTTTCCTTTCTAAATTATTTCTCACCAAACAAAAGGACTTACATATTATCGTCCCCTCTCACTAGGCAACAACACAGGAAGAGAGATACCTCCCTTTCCTTCTCCCTCGTAACTAACACTTCCCTTCAATTCCTACCCTCAATCCAAACGGTTTCTCCAGCAAATATCCATCAACAAATAAGTCAAAAGTACCTGCAGTGCTGATACTCCTGTCTGAGGCTCTCGAGTTCTGACATCAAAGCTGGAATCTGCTGCACATCCATGTGGGCCCTCTGAAGATCCTGATGCAATTTCTGCGACTTAGAAACAAGCTCCTGCCTCGCAACGACTAAGCTCTGTGCATCTGCTCGTGCCTGCTGCAGCTCCGATTTTATAGGTTCGGCTGCTTGAAGTTCAGCTTGCAACTTTCCAATTTTATCCAGAAGCCCCCTCATCTGCTGCTCTCTCTCAGACTTCACAGCTCCTATCTGAGCATGCAATATCTGCAACTCATGCTGTGCAGCAGCAAGTTCTTGTCTCAATGTTCCATGGGTAGCAGCAAGCCTCTGGTTTTCGGCCGCAAGCTTCTGCATCTCTCCGTGTTGTGCGTGAAGCTTCTGTTCCATGACTTCTGGTGGAGGTAACATGTCAAAAGGAGGAAAAGCACCAGGAGGCGGGCGCATTCCAGGACCAAATGCATCAGGATGAACCATGCCAGGACCAGGAATAGGTTGTCTTAAATGAGGAGGTGGCATTCTACCTTTGCTTCCCATATGAAGTTCCTAATTGCAACCCAAGCAACAATAGTTGAATAAATCAAGTAGAGGTCCATGGAGCAGATATGTTACTTCAAGCATAATCAGGTTGCATGCAAGGTTTTAAACTTTCAAAAAATCAACTTAGGCCACAAACCTTTTGAAAAAAGTTAAAGCAACAACAGAACCATTCATTCTTGAGAGAGAGAGAGAGAGAGAGAGAGAGAGAGAGAGAGAGAGAGAGAGAGAGAGAGAGAGAGAGAGATGCAGTTGAATCTGAGTACCAACAGAACCATGATCGAGAATTTTTTTTGCAACTGCAATGTCAATCACGCCAATATCAACAAGAATTTCTTTGTTCCTAGTTTCAGAAACTACTATTCGCATTCCTTCCTTCGAATTATGTAAAAACAGAAAACAAAATCCATTCTTTATTTGTTTTTCTTTTCTCTCTCTTCACTCTAACAAAGCTCCAAACTCCAAATAGATAGCTTTGAAGCCATTTAACCAATGAAAAAGTAAGTTTCCAAAAAAGAAAGAGGGAAAGACAAAATGCACCAAATTGCATAAGTAACACAAGTGGGAAGAAACCTAGAAAGTCACCATTTCCGTACCCTAAAAAGATGCTAAAAAGAAATCTATTCACTCATAGTGTGTGGATTGGACATCCCCTTAATCCTGAAAATGTGTTTCAGCATCTAAACTACCCATGAAAAAACAACACAGATAGAGATAGATGAACGCTCACACACAGAGTTACATGTTATTATCATAGGAGAAGTGTTGTTCACTTTCCAAGATTAGAACTTTTTTTTTATCTATCTCTATCTGTGTTGTTTTTTCATGGGTAGTTTAGATGCTGAAACACATTTTCAGGATTAAGGGCTCACACGCATATCTAATCATGGGACAACTCCAGAAAAAAACAATTAGCATTTGATCCATTCGCGAATTAGACGCTGCATTCTTAAATTTTAAGAACTCCAAAACATGAACTTCTACCATATCCTATGTTCCTACTTAACTCCTCTAACGAGAAACAAATTGCGCACGCAGCATGTTACACCTGTTATTCTGTTGAAAATGCTAAATTTCCGTCACAATCAAACCTTGTTTACACTCTCCGCTGAATCTAAACAAACTAAGTGTCAAGATACTATCATGTATTGGCATACAAGACCCACCTAATCTTCCTCAACCAGACACCTGAGACCCACAGTCACACTCTCCCCTCTTCTACGCGTGCCCAAGTGTACACATTCAACAGAAAAATCATCACTCCAGAGGATTCAATCAAGACCTACCATCCATACGCCATTGTTTTAGGATCGATTCGAAACTAAAAAAATCCAATACAACATATATATGCATAGACACACATAAATATGTAGTATGTATATATTTGGGGATTACACTAGAACAAGAATTTCTGTGAAAAAAACACGATGTTTACCGGATGAGTCGAAGGTTTACGATGAATGTGAAGAAGTGAGGTGGAAAATTGAGGCCAATCATGAATGCAAACTTTGGACCAACAAAATGTAAACCCTAGCTAGGGTTTCAACTAAGACGAAAGGAAACGCAGAGATGGTACGATTACACTGGGATAAGGAGGAGAAAGGATGGTTCCACTATACGGCGTCGTTTAAGAGCCGTTTTGGGCTTGGCTATACGGCTGATACCCGCGTCAGATCCAAAAGAAATTGGAAGGCTGGAAAGCAGCTTTGGAAGAGAAGCATTATATCAAGAGGAGTTTTTTTCCAAAACATCCCTCAAACTATACACCTGTTGTTTACTTAGTCCTCAAACTATAAATTTTGTTTACTTAGTCCTCAAACTATTGCATTGTATTTTATGTGGTCCTAGGCTAACGGACGTGGATGGAAACTTTAACAGATGGCCTTTTTCCACCCCATCTAAGAGTACAATCGTCATTCCACTTGATTTCTCTCCCAAGATCTTCAGAATTTTTCAGAAAAACAGCAGCAAAAAAAAACCTAAGAGAGACAGCAACACTATTAAGATAGAGAGAGAGAGAGACCATTTTTCTCCCAAGATCCCAGAACTACAAAAAACGAAAAAGAAAGAAGACAATGGCCTGCCTAGTGCCTTCAACTAGGTATTTAATCAAACAGCTTATGTGTCCGATTGAATTGCCTTGATTCAGCCACTAAAACAATGAAATTCGGATCAAAACAGAAAAACAACAGATAATGATCAGTTGATCAATCATCACTAAATCAAATAAAGCAAATTCAACACTGAAAACTACATCAGGGATCAATTGTCAGGAGGAGACATGAGTACACTATACATATGCAAGAACATAGAAACTCACATGGGTTTAGAATACCCAGATACCGTGGTAACTCACAGATTCGAAAATACATTGGATGTGGCAACTTACAGTTTGGAGTTCTCTCATCCCCTTCCCTTAACTGATCAGATTTGCTCAAGCCTTCATGATCGACTTCTGGGTTTTGAGCGTGTGGGAATGCTTTGGGTTTTCTTCTGTGGATTACAATTACAGAGCAGAGAGAGAGAGAGAGAGAGAGAGGGGGGTGTTTGTACGGGTAACATGAGTATTCAATCGCGTTTTTATCCCTTGAGTTGGGGGAAATTAGGCATGTGCCACTCAGGTGAGTTTTTCCCAAGGTTCTGAATCTCATACCGGATAGGGTACCGATTTTCTTATTGGTACGGTACGGTACTGGTACCAGACGGATACCGGTACCATTTCGGATTTGGCGCTACTACCATTATATGTAGTTATAACAACCAAAAATTTCATTAAAAAATTATGCTCTTACAATATTAACTCTATTTTCTATTGAAAATTTTCACTCTAATTCTATTAACTCTACCAAAAGTTGGTTCCTAAAAAAAAAAAAAAAACAAAAAAAAACCTATAGAATGTTAGTTAGAGACTTCAAATCTCAGTCTCAAAGGTGGGAAAAAAAAAAAAAAAAAAAACTTAAACATTTTCAACGGGAGAAAAGGGGGGTTATTTGGTCATTTTATTAAATGTAGGGCTCTCTCTCTCATCTCATATAAACTTCCTAGTTCCAAACAGTAGCCGCACTCTGTTTTTGTTTCTTCCTCCAGATTGCTCCAGCCCCCCCCCCCTCTCTCTCTCTCTCTCTGTCTCTGAAATAGCCTCTGTTTTTTTTTTTTTCTTTTTGCATTAAGGTCTGCCCCAGATCTCACCTCTCTCTCTCTCTCTCTCTAGTCTCGATCTCAAAATACTTTGGTTCTCCAGTCGGAGGCTTTCCTCAGGCAGCGACATGGCCGGATTTTGTGAAACGGGAATCACAACCTTGGTTCTCGCACAGATGGTCCGATCATCTTCTTCAGACGTGACTGCAAAATCTCGGACGAAATTTCCGGTAACATCATACCGGCCGGTATTTGCCGGAAAGTCCGGAATGCTCCGGTAAGCACCGGTATTTACACCGGAACGGAATTTAGAGGCTAGGATACCGGTTTTATAGAAATCCGGTACGTACCGGCCGGTACGGTACGAGATTCACAACCTTGGTTTTTCCTGACAGGTTTGTTAACGGAAATCGTCTATTTGACTAAGGGGGTGTTCCACTAAGGTGATTTTTTTGAAAAATTTGGCTTTTCACGATTTTTTATGTGATGTATTGTGAGAAAATAACCTGTCTCAATTTTTAGAAAAAATAATTTTTTGTTAGTGGAACACCCCCTAAATAGAATGCAAAGCAATAGTTTGAGGGTCAAGTAAACAAAATTGATAGTTCAAGGACTAAGTAAACAACATGTATATAGTTTGAGGGATGTTTTGGAAAAAAACTCTATCAAGAGATTAGAGAAGCCTAATACTTACACAATGACCGTGCTACCCTTTTACTTTCTCCGTTCTGAATTTTTGTCCATTTACGTGCATACGTTCCAATTGTAAATTGCTTATATCTTTCAATCTATAACGCTTTTTACAGTTTTGAAAACTTTGTTTAATAAGACTTATCGAGAACTATCAAACGGGATCCATATTGAATATATATAATTTTATACATTTCAATATATATGATTACGTTTTTACAAAATGATTCTGGTTGCACTTGGGAAATGGGTTGATTGGAAGGTTTTGACGTGCGAGCTTGATTTTATTTATTTATGGGAGCTTGAAGTTCCAAAAAATTGAACTCTTAAATCGCAAGATTTGGTTCAATTTACCGACGTCCCATCAACTTAAAATTTTAAATCGTATACATACTCAATGAGAGAAATAAAATGAACGATTTAGATCAATCATATACATACTGTGGACCCATATCGCTCCACAGTATGTGTGTTACCCCGCATAGCACACACCCTGCTCCCTTTCTAAACTAGCATTTGTGGAGGTGTGTGAATGGGTGGAGATAGGAAAGTCGATGTCAAGTCCAATCAAAAGCTCTTTTTGTTAAGGGTGCACAAGAAAACCGATATAACCGCTAAACCGATCCGGTCTAGACCAAACCATTCTATTTGGTTAGGTTTTGCGGTTCATTGGTCTAGTTATGGTTATGAAAAAATAAGAATCGGTAATTGTGATTAGGTTACTGGTTCACAATTTAAAAACCACGGTTAAAACTGAACCGGACCGTATAATACTAATACATATATACACATCAATGGAGTATGTAATATATTTATATGTTATTACGTGTACATAATTATGTAGCTTGATTTGGTAAGTTAATATTTTTTTCCCTAGTAAGGTATTCTTTTATGTCTATTTAGAGTAGAAATCTATTTTGTTAAGAAGTCTTTAATATATTACTATAACTATTTGATCATACCAATACCTAATTCTCAATTTTAATTCCCTAGTAAGACATGCTGCTGAATTTATTTTATTTTCTCATTTTAGACTATCCATTCTTTATTTAAGCTACTTTATTGGTTTTCATCAATTTTACGAGTTGTTTAATTGACGGTAGATTATCAAGTACTTTCTGTATTATATGAACCATATTTGGTTTCGAATCTTATAAAATCATATAATTATTTTATCAGTTGTTTGATGCTTCAAATTCTAAATAATCTTTTGAGTTCATTTGTTGTGAAAAAGTGTTCCAACGATAATCGGATATAACCGGAACCGAACCAAAACCGGTTCGGTCTTGTGGTTTGGATATGGACAGGTTCTACATGTAATTGGTTAGGTTTTGGTTCTTAATTTTCTAGAACCGGATGGAATGGTTTGGTTACTGGATTTCTAAAGAACCGGTCCAATCCAAACCGTGTGCACCCCTACTTTGTGTGTGTGTGTGTGTGTGTGTGTGTCATGTCGTAGAACGAAACTAGTACTCCGTTCTAAATTCTTGGTCCCACTTTTATTTTGGGATGTTCCAAAATATGTCTCCTTTCTAAAAACATCCATCAAAAGTTAGGTTCATTTTTCGGTTTTACCCTTAAAAAGCATTTTTTTTCCATCTCAATTGGTTTGTCAATTATCTTGTAATAGTTTTTATGATTTTGAAAACCTTGTATAATAAAACTAACTGATATCTATCAAACAAAATCCATATTGCATATGTTTTGAGCTTCATATAAAGTCTTTATCTTCAAAAAAATTGGCATCGTTATTATCGATTGGACTTAGGGAAAAACAAAAAAGACAATACAAAATTTTCACACCTCTTAGTAAGTTGGATTCCCGAAAAGGGGCAAAGAAATTGGAATAGAGGGAGTACCACAAAATTGGTGTCCAAGTACAAGTGCTTGTGTTAAATTGGGCACCACGTGGTGCCCTTCAGCACATCCGGACCATCCAAAAGTGTATTGATGGTCCGAATTTAGAGAAAGAAATAGGAGAGAGAGAGAGAGAGAGGTAAGAGATTTTTTTGTAATCGAACCGTCCAACACACTTGGATGTGCCAAAGGGGCACCACGTTGGATGCTACGTACCCTCTTGGCACCCAAGTTTTTCTCCTTAAATACAATAGCAGCAGAAGGCAAAAACCTCTTGGTGAGTGATGGCACGTGACCCCATGTCCCCTCACTTGGGTCTGCCCGTAGTTTCTAGGGTTACTTATACAAGGAAATTAGGTTTGTGATTAACAGTGAAGAGGCTAATAACACGTCTTGTTTGACTTGCTTCAAACTAGGACAAAAAAATCAATAGACTAACTTATTTGATTTTGTTATCTAGTGATGTTATATATTAGCAATGTGAAAATTGTCTGTCCTTCCTTCTAGCTTACAAGTAATAAAGAGTGATTTCTTGTTATGGTTCCGCATATCTCTTTTTATGGCAATTTGCAAAACGACCATTTACACGGCTAATATATATACAGAGATACTGCGATTTGTTGATGTGCTACATATGCATTCATTAATTCTCCATTCCAAAATCATTGCTAAAATTTTCCATCTTTCATCAATTAACCAAAATTTGGCATATGCAACAACGGTGGCGGCTCAAGGAATTCTTGTGAGAGTGTTCAGAAATTCTACTATGGTCCTTTAGAAATCATTTTTTATATAACTGGGTGGTCCAGGCTAGCTTACGCGCACCTCGACTAAACCTAGGGTCTATGTACGTCCCGTCACACACATAGACAGGGCAAAGCCAATACCCAATAAGAACAAGGAGATCTTGTACAAATGCCCCCAAGAAGTTAATTAAGAAGAATCATCTAGAAATCATAACTTAACATAAACAAAAATAAAAAATAAAAATTCTACTAATACAACAATGCCACCAAAAAACAACAATTCCAAGTCAATAAGGCTTCGCTTCGACGAGTTTTGAGGGTTGCTATCATCAAAAGTTTCAATAGGAGATAACTCTTGAACCATTCTTGATTTTCTTATCACAAACTTGTCCATGGTTCCAACTAACCAAACAAAAGTTAAAAAAGAATCAAAACTATGAAGTATGAATGACCTATGTAATAATCCAAATCTATTGTGTCTATATACCCTACGTGCATATATAGTAAAGTGTTTCACAAAAAAAAGATAGTGAACATATATTAAAATATTGATCTATATTTTATAATGTAACAAGTAATCACTTGGAATAAGTATAAATAGATTAGAGAGAGAGTTAAAAGTATTCTTACCTCTTAGAACTAAATGTGTAGAGACAAAGAAACACCCAAATTCTCAAATATCCAATTTATACTATTCTCTAATATCAAATAGTCCATGGTGAGTTCATTGAGATTGGGTGTTCAAACCTTTTGGGTAAGGTGTTCAAACATTTTGGGTAGAGTGTTCAAACATTTTGATTGGGGGGTTCAAAATGACAAAAAATTAATAAATAAATAATTTTTTACGTGTATTTCTAAAAAAAATATTTTTTTCAGGGTGTTCGGGTGACCACTCTCGGCTCTTCCTAAAGCTGCCTCTGTGCAACAACATGATTTTTTCGACCAATTTTTTTTTTCGATCAAAAAAAAAAAAACTACAACATGAAGTATGATTTGTGAGGTTAGGTTTTTACCGAAGAGATAACTTATACATGTCATGAGGCATGAGGCATTTATGAATGGGCAGAAACCCTCCTGGATTTCATACAATTCCCATTTGGGCCATTAGTAATTACTGTAATTCATACATGATAGCAATCCCCCAGTCAAAGTCGAAATTAAACGATATATATCCAATTGATTCACAATTCAATTCCCTACTATACAAGACTACAACCACCAAACACAGGCCTAGGCGCCTCATATTAGATTAAGGGTGTCTAATTCCGCGTTGTTCTTCGTTTGGTTCCCATTTAGTGTCTGGAATTAACTATACCGGACTGTTAACCCTAAGGGATTGGCAAAATGATCTTGCCTCGAGACTTAGGGGTTTTGCTCACACCTGAAGACTCAAGTTCGATTCTACTTGCCAGCAAACTCTTAGGACCCACTGGAATTATGTCCGATGGTTACCTCTAGGTTTCCAGAATTAATTGAGGCGTGCACAAGTTGACCTCAACTAATTATATTCACGTTATTATTGTTCTTGGCCGGTCCATCTCTGCAATTCGAGAAGACAAACTTTGCGATTCTCTTCCTACTGCTTTTTGTATTGAAGCTAACCCCCCGGTTGCATACAATTTCAACAAAATCATATGCTCCCCCAACTCTACTTGTCGTCCTCAACGACGACGGTCATGGCTGCAAGTGATGAATAAACTACCAATTCTAAGTTCATTTCTAATTCCATAAGTGCTTCGTATCACATAAAGCCCCTGCTTTCCTTACAAGCATTTAGAAAGTTCTTGGGGGAAAAAGTAATCTGTAGTGTATGAGCATGATAACCGACATATGCGTACAAATGTAAGAATTTTGCTCAAACTGACATCTTTTTTGTTGTAACAGGTAAAAGCATAGACTTTAACTGCAAGCAAGAATAAGGTTGTTTCGACTTGGGCTTCAAACGTACCAAAGAATACAAAAATCGATCTCCATGATGAAAGGCTCCAACCCTCTCCATTCTTCAAGGTAACCGCGAGCAAAAAGTGCCAAGAAGGCTTTAACTTTGCTCTCCGTTCCTCACAAATTAGGCTACAAATTAACCTCAAAGCTAAAAGATCATCGAACTTTTTAAGTGCACATAGCTTTCATTTGTTTTGGGTTAAAAAAATAATGAAGCTAGAACTAAAGAACAGCTACAAACAATTAGAAAAGACCAGCAAAAGGATTACTTATAATAATTTTCTTTATCTCTAAATGTTGAAAATCTATAGGCTAATTTGCAAGAACACCCCCTAAACTATCACTTTGTTGCAACATGACCCCCTAAACTACAAAACATGCCAACATGACCCCCCAAACTTTCAAAAACGAGCAACAACACCCCTTGACCCAAAAACCGTCAAATTCTTGAATGGCAACGTGTGAAAAGTCCATAATACCCTCCTTCATTAATTAGGGTTTTAGTGGACGACACTTATCAAAAATTTGTTGTTTCCTCTCCTTCTCCTTTCCTCGTTTCTTCCTCTCTCTCTCTCTCACTCCTTTCACACCAATCAATCTCCCTCCGCCCACAATGCCATGATCGAATCCTAAAGTCTCTTTCTCTCTCTCCGTAAGAATTTCAATCCCAACGAAGCAACAAACCCATATCGAGAAAATCTAGAAACCGCGAAGCAACTTTTCCGAAAAAATGTTCGATTTGTTCGAATTTGAGCCCGTAAGATCATCCCTCTATCCTATTCTGTACATGGTTCCGTAAGTTCTTCCCTCTAAGATTTTTTTGTCCGTTTGAAATCTGGAAAATCCAAGAAGAACATTCAAAATCCCGAAATCTGGGTTGGGAGCATTATAACCCGAGTATTTGAGCTTTCAAAATCTGGGTTCGATTTTCAAAAATCTGGGTTTTTCGGGTTCGAAATATGGGTTTGGAACTTTGAAAAATCATGGTTTTGAGGTTCGAATCTGGTTTCGAACTTTCAAAAATCTGGGTTTGGGATTCGAAATCTAGGTTCCATAAAATTTTCGGTTTAAAATTTTGGGTTTGGTTTGGAATCTGAAACAACAAATCTGGGTTTCAAAAAACCAAGAAATCTGGGTGGGTTTCAAAAAAATTGAAATCAGAGAGAGAGAGAGAGAACCTGGAATGGGATTTGGGATTTTTCGAACTGGAATGGGGGAATGGGATTCTAGGGAATGGAATTATTCTTATTTTCCAGCCTGCCCAAAGGGCATTTTGGGGCGTCAAAACATATTTTCTGTTAACTTTTCCATTGTCCATCCAAATTCTCTTCTTTTTTAACGGATTTGGACGGAAGGGGTGTTGTTGCTCGTTTTTGAAAGTTGGGGGGTCATGTTGGCACGTTTTGTAGTTTAAGGGGTCATGTTGCAACAAAGTGATAGTTTAGGGGGCGTTCTTGCAAATTAGCCAAATCTATATTGACATGAAAACTATTCAATTTTCTATATCTCGGGCCAATAATCTTTTGTACTGTATAGTTAAATGTTTATTGCTATTTTGCAGGATTGTGTTTCTTAAGACCAATTTCTCATGTTAGGTGGAAAGTTGGCTTTTCATATGAGTTTGATAAGCTGGTGGTTTTTGATGATGCCAAATCATGCGAGGAACGGAGCTCATCAAAAAGCGTAAGTTTCCTGACAAAGGAGAGCTACAAGGTGCCATAAAGGATTGGAATGTCTAGAACTTGCAAGCTGGCCCTGGTTGAGTGCTTGCTTCAAGTTCAGTACTAAACGAAGCAAGAACCACTGTGTTTTGACATAAGATTCAAAAACCAGTGTTTTGTTATATAGATCTATAAGTTTCGGGCTATGATCACTGAACGAACTTAATTGGCCCATATTAGGACCCAGGGACTTGCCTTGACGATTTTACTTTAAGCTACATACATAATACACCTGAGAGTGTTTTTTCCTATTCCATGGTGCATAAAAAGGATGTGAAAACTCTTTTCAACCTTGGGCATTGATCCCTTCGTTAGAAAGTCGGACAAAGCCGATTTTTCAATTCAACAGCTGCAATAGTGAAATTGTGGCTAGGGGTGCAGCCAGAGCCTTCTTGTGAGAAAGAAACTCCTGAGAAAGGCGTAGCATCGTTGGTCGAGACCTGGGCTCAGGACATAAGCAAGCGAACGCCATTTTAGCAACTAGAACAATGTTCCCCGCAACTATTGGATTAGTTGGAGGCGGAAGGCGTGGATCTAAGATGTCGGTTATCATCATGTTTTCCCTAGGAAGCGACCTCAAGGACGATACGATGTCTCCCGGATGCTTTCCCATGATTGTTTCTAGTGCCACCACTCCAAAGCTATAAACATCGCACTTTTCAGTCACAACCATTGTATAGGCAAGTTCTGCACAAACTTAAAGATCGGTTTCAAAATTAACCACATGCGTTTTTTTAAAATTAAATATCCGTTTGCTTGAATCAGACAAGTTTAGTACCCGTACCTGGTGCAATATATCCGTAAGTACCTGCAATTACCGTTTGGTTGGATGAATCGGGATTCAACAATCTCGCAGTTCCAAAATCAGCAACAAAAGCCTCAAGTTGAGAGTTCAAGAGAATGTTGTTGCTCGATATGTCTCGATGAACAATAGGCGGGTTGCAATCGTGATGCAAGTATGATAAAGCATGTGCCGTTGCTTTGACAATGTTTACCCTTTTGGTCCATCCAATTTCAGAAGCTTCAGCATCAAATCTTAGGGCACAAAATAAGCTTCCTTTTTCCATGTACTCATACACCAAGAACATGCATCTATTATGCAAACAAAATCCATAAAACTTCACGATGTTTTTGTGTCGTACATTGGTCAACATTTGAACTTCATTCCTGAAACAATGGTCAAAAGTAGGGTCCTCTGCTTCCAACCGATGAAGTTTCTTCAAGGCAACAACTTTGCCGCTTGGCAACTGTGCTCTGTAGACGCTGCCATATCCGCCTGTTCCAATGCAATATCTGATGTCGAAGTCATTTGTTGCATTGATGATGTCTTCATAAGCAATTCTTCCATCGTAGTTCCATATGCAGCATATATCCCCATGATTCGTTCCTCTTGTCTCACTTTGGATTGTTCGGTTCTTACGGAAACAAAAGCACACAACAAATCCTAGGAAGGAAAGGAAAGCTATGCCAAGGAGAGAGAAGACAAGCGCAAGTATCATTGTTCTTTTTTTTGTATCGACCTCAGAGGGAAAACCAGAGGAGCAATAATTGGCTTGATAACAAACCTCATAACACTCATGTCGAGATCGGTTTGGGATTTGACTTTCAAGCTGCGGATTGTATGACAAGCTGAAATTGCCTACTAAACAAAGACAATCCGGAATTTTCCCAAAAAGATTATTATGGGAGAGATCTAAATACTTTAGTTTTGACAAATACTTCAGTTCTCCAGGTATGGTTCCCTTTAAGTCATTTCTAGAGAAATTCAAATACTCCAAATAACAGAGTCTTTCTAGCTGCCTCGGTATATAACCATCGAGAAAATTTGTAGAGAGGTCCAAAAACCTCAAGTTCTTCAGTACACCAATACTGAGTGGGATATGACCTGCTAGGAGGTTATCACTGAGGTCCAAGTCAGTCAAACATGCCAAATTGCCTATTGCTTGAGGAATTGGACCATGAAGCTTGTTATGGTACATCAACACCGTAATCAAACTCTTCAGCTCTCCTATTTCACTTGGGATGGGACCGTTGAGTTGATTTAAAGAGATAGACAAATATGACAGACTTGATAAATGGCCAATTGATGGAGGGATGGAACCGTCGAGTTTATTTGAAAAGAGATATAAATGGGTTAGACCAGTCAAATTTCCAATTGATGGAGGTATAGGACCATCAAAGGAGTTGAAATACAAACTCAACTCAACCAAGTTCTTCAGCTTACCTATTTCACGAGGGATTGGTCCTTGAAGAATGTTGGAACTCAGATCCATCTCCACCAAACTCGTGAGGTTGCTTATTTCTGGAGGGATGCAGGCAGTGAGTCCATTTGAAAAAAGAGACAACTGGGTAAGAGCAGTCAAATTTCCAATAGATTTAGGGATTGAACCAACAAGGTTATTGCCATACAAATTCAACTCAACCAAATTCTTTAGCGTACCTATTTCGCGAGGGATGGAACCATTAAGTTGATTTGAATGGAGAAACAACTTGGCTAGATGAGACAAATTAGAAATAGATGAAGGAATTGGACCTTTGATATTAGTCTCCGACAAGTCGAGGTGGACTAATTGAGAGAGGTTTCCCAGGGTAGAAGGTAGAACACCTTCAGTTAGACCATGGTTGAGAGAAAAGTTAAGGTGGGTGAGCTTTGAGAGAGTACCTATTTCATTCGGAATTCCTCCAGTCAAGCCAGAGTCACTGAGGTCAATATATTCAAGATTCGGCAACGAAGACCAGTTCATGTTCTCGAGCCTTCTATTGCGATAAAAGGGAAAAGGTTCCATCCGAATAACACTTCCTGCGCCATTGCAAACAATGCCTGCCAAGTCGCAATGATTGGTTGAAGAAAAGTTTCCCCACCAATCACTATTTAGCAGAGCTTTCGCCTCTGCTGAAGATGAAAGCGAGGACGGTGATGATGATTTTGCGGATGATGGAACTAAAAATAGACTAACAATTGCTGCCATGCTTATTGCTACGAGGAAGATGGAGTAAATAGAAGAGCGTGTGGCATGTTGGCTCATAATTTAGTGTAGGAATGTGTGAGTTTTCGAGCAGTAGAATTTTTGAACAATGGATGCAGACAACAATGCTAAAGAGGCTTTTTTAAATCAGTAGGAGTCAAGCCAAGTCTCCCTCACTTTTCCAGTCTTTAGTCCACATCTCTGAGTATTTGTTACTCTATGAGTATTACAAACCTTTCTTCACTTCATTATAGTATTTTTCTGGAAATTCACCGGTACTCTATCCAGTATGATCCCCAAAAAAAAAAAAAAAAAACCTTAGCTGTCGTTCTCCAAAAAAAAAAACATTTTGCGTAATTATTAATTCTCTATACGTAAAACATTACGATAATTTCTGTGTTGGGAAACCGTGATGGGCCAAACACACTCAAACAAGTAGGAGAGACGTGAGGGAGGAGATAACACACAATACGTGATAAAATGCTTCAATAGTCTTTATCACATTTGACTACTCGATCGTAGTTCATTCACTCTATTCAAACCCACTTTTTCTCTCCACTTTCCATCACACTATTATCACTAGATTACATACGTATTTATAGGAGTAACAAGACGTAACACCCACTACCTCTAATTAACTAGCACTATTCCCATGACCTCCACTGGACAATAACTAGGGACCTTTCACAATCCTAACTTCTTATTCCATTACTTCAATCTAATTATTAAGACATTTCATTTCTAAAATTCTCACTAACAAATATGAAGAGTCCTCACAAAACAAAACAACTCAACTAAAATCAAGTTTACTTTCCAACATTTTGCGTAACTATTCATTCTTTTTTTTCTTTTTTCTTTTTTTCGAACTGGGAAAAGGTGAGAAGGGGCGACCAGCGTAGCAAGCCCCCATGGGCGTGACCATTGGGGTTTTCGACCCGCTGTGGAATGTCCGATTGAGCCATAACTATTGTCCAAATAGGACGGACCGTCACCATAGCACCACCTAGGCGACTAGTTGGCCAAAGGCCCTCCCTGCAAATCCACACAAGTCCCAGCAATGGCATGGGATGGATTCAAACCTGGGGGTCCATGCACAGGAAGGGAGAAGAATCTTATCCCACTCACTTTCGCCAACTAGGCTACCCACCTTGGTGGTGTAACTATTCATTCTATATACGTAAAACATTACTCTCAAACACGGCTCACATTCCGCATGATTTTAATAATAAAACTCTGGTATAAAAGATGAAAAGGCTTCCACACTTTTGGCCACTGATTCTTTATCTTCTTTACCAAAAAAGAGTGAGTCCAGCCGGGTCTTTGGCTCTAAAGTGGTCCCCACGGCGTAATTTTGCTTGTACCCTTACTTGACCTAAGTCATCTCAACTTTTGAAGTCTCTCTCTTTTATGAATGTGTGATGAGGTCCTATTTCCACATATTAAGGGTCCACACGGCGTTAAGAAAGCATACTGACGATCAATGGTGATTAATCAACAGTCATTCAAAAACGCGCCTACGACCGAGCCATGCATGAACGACTAAAAGTTTAATCGGATTCTTGTTCAATTCTAACGGTTTTTAACAAGGTTGCCATAGACAATAACGTGAATAGTGAATCGATAACGGTTTTTAACTTGACCAAAATCATACGTAACAACTTCAAAGAAAAATACGTAATGGGGAGTACTGTACGCCCCATTACAGGGGGCACACCATAGTGTTTTCCTAAACTAACTAGCGTTGTACCCGTTCGATGCATTGGGACAAAAAAACACATCGCATTTGTGTTTTTTGTTGCCTAATGTATTGAATGGACACAACGCTAGTTGATAAAAAAAAAAATCCGAAGTTTTTTCGGCCTGTTCGATGCACGCTACCATTGATTGCAAAAGATATAGAACTGCCAAACTTGGAGAAAAATGAATATGATCGAGGTACCTAATTCATTTTGTTCTAAAACATATTTCCAAATTTGTAGCGTTATGTGTTTGTGGGAGAAATCAACAGAAAGTGGAAGCTAATGTAGTTGCAGTTTATATGTGCACTGGCTGGTTTTTCTTTGAAGAAAAAAAAGAAGAAAGTGGGAATGTGGTCTGGGAGGTGGTTAACATTGAGAACGTGGGACTTGATCAAAACCAGGAAGAAAAAAAAAAAAAAAAGTGGGAACGTGTCTGCGAAAACAGTTCCGTGTGATTTTTTGTGACAAAAATAATTGTAAATTCTAGAAAATTAGGATCAGAGGTCTCGAGAGTTTTGGAAGGGCCAACTACATTGCTATAGGATGTGTACTAACATTGTGCCCGTTCGATGCATGGGGCAACAATCATGTTCCGCTCAAGGCTCACATCATGTTACAGTAGTTAATTACCAAATGATAGGAAAATCCAGCATACAAAGAAAGGACAGAGGGTAACATAAGAAAGGCATACGTATGGCCTTAATGAGACCCACAAACCTGTTCTCAATTTGAAGTCTCCATTCTCCTCATGAAAGCAAAATTACTTCGCGTACGTACGTCTGCGTACGAGATATGCACGGACGGTGCATTCTGACCGTCCGTGCATGAAATCAACGGTCCGGATTTCAAAAAAACTATTTGCGCGAATAGAAATTATATCGCGGACGGTAAATCCTGACCGTCCGTGCATGAAATCAATGGTCCGGATTTTAAATAAACTATTTGCGTGAATAGTTAGGTCAGAATGCACTGTCCGTCCATAATGCATACGCACGCATCCGTACACGTAGCCGTGTTCTCATGAAAGTGCCTGATTATCTGTTTTTTACAACCAAAAGAAAAAGAAAAGAGAACTCTTGCAGTTCAATAGTCCAAAAACAGTAGTTTGTAGAAAAATGCAGAACACCCTATGCTCTATTACTTAAACCACTTACATCAATCCCTCCTCTTGGTTAAACGATCGTTTGTCCAACAATTAAATACAAAAAAACACATGCTAGGGAATGGAATTTTTCCATCAACTGGAATTTCATGGAGTCCTCTGAGGGTGAAAGTATGCTATGCATTGGGTGTACATCCCCCTCCGTAGACCGAAGTATACCTGGAAAGAAGGAAATACAAAAAAGAATCAATTCAATATTGCATCTTCAAACCGTCAAATGTACCATAGTAGACTTGAATGCAATTAAAAGTCATAAACCAAACCGATTAGGCTTCAAATTTCATAAATGAAATCAATGAAGTGATAATGCAATAAAAATAGAAAAACACAAAGTCTTTTCCCATTTATTTTACCCATACTTTCCCTGCACTAAACACTATATTTGATGGGATAAGCGATAGCTGTTGGAGTATTTAAGTTTTAAATATCTTTTTAAATATTTAATTAATTCCAAGAGTTACCATTTAAGTTTCTAGGGTTGTGTCCCTTGTGAAAAGGTACAACATAAACCTATAAAAGGTACTACTTTTATAACGTTAAAAATACTTCAACGTAAAATCTCTCTCTTTCCCCTCTCTCTGATTATCAGAGTCATATATCTTCTTATTTCTTCGGGCAACTTCGATCATAGACAGTTAATCTTACTTCCGGTGGACGCAAATATCGAGAAGGCTTGGCCGTGATTTGGGTTGTATCTTGGAGTTGTTGATTGTTCGTCGATACCCTTGCGTGGGGAGGCAATAGCAACTTTAGGACAGCGACATCGTGCCTCTCTAATCACAGGTCAGGTTATCTCTTATTCTAATTTCATATTCGTTCATATATATAATTTATAGTTAATTACTTTCCCATAACAATAGCTGCTTTAGAAGTATTAGTTGTCTCCTAGATTACTAAGAAGATAAAATCTGACATGAATCAAAGAAATTTATGACCTCAAAACAAAGAACAATTACAAACCAAGAGACAGGATAAATTGAATGTTACCAACTGAGAGCAATTGCAAACCAACAGGCATTTCAGCGAACACTTGACAGGTCTTACTGAAAGACCCAAACTGTTGATGAGCTTGTATTGGAATGTCAAATTTTTTTGTCTGCTCGGAGGACTCATTAGTTAGGTACGCAAAATTTCAACTCCTGTAATGAAAAAAAAATCTCCAATGGACAAAGCAAGTTTTCATTCAACTCAAAATTTGAAGGAATCATGGGATGTTGCCTAAGAAGCATATAGGGCTACAATTCGATAGCTAATGAAACACGCAGCCCGCAACCCTCTAATTCGGTGTAAGGAAGTTGAACAAAAACCAAAGTACTTTGGAGTAACAAAAATTTGCACAAAAGTAGAGGTGACCATTCTTTGTAATTGTATGGTAACATGAAAATATAATAACAGGTGTCTTCTCTTCACCTCTCAATTAAAATAAAATAATAAACTCAATGGTAATAATAGGACTAACTCAATAGCAAATTGAGTTTAAATTATTTCCACCGCTGGTGGAAACAAAAGTTTCCTCCAACTCTATTGCATTACGCCACATGTCCATGTTCTACTATTTGGCACCACTGTTTGGACACATGGCGCAATGCAATTGATTTGGAGTAAACTTTTGTTTCCACTGGCGGTGGAAATAACTTAATCTCTAGTGAATTATGAGAGCACTGGAAACTTGAATAAAACTCCATGTTGTCAGCCGATTTATGCACTCCAAAAGTCCAGAATGTACCGAGCCCGGAGTTACATACGGGGGTGGAGCTCTTGAACGGAAGTCTACGGTTATAGTTAAGTCCCTAAAAATTTATTTTTAGGTACAAGTATGATGGATTGAGTCCCACATCGAATAAATAGAAAAATTAAGAGTAAGACCTTAATATACAATTGGGTGACTCACCACTTACAAGAGTTTAGCCTTTTAAGGGGATATGGGTCATTTGCCTCTGACGGATCAGACTCTCAACACTTATCATCAAGTTTGATTTGACATCAGCCCTAGGATCTAGAGACTTTTCAACCGTCAAAATTTATGTCTAACATAAGATTCAAAAACCGCTTTGTTTTGTTATATAAATCTATAAGCTTCGGGCTATGATCACTAAACGAGCTTAATTGGCCCATATTAGGACCCATGGACTTGCCTTGACGGTTTTACTTTAAGCTACATACATAATACACCTGAGAGTGTTTTTTCCTATTCAATGGTGCATGAAAAGGATGTGAAAACTCTTTTCAACCTTGGGCATTGATCCCTTCGTTAGAAAGTCGGACAAAGCCGATTTTTCAATTCAACAGCTGCAATAGTGAAATTGTCGCTAGGGGTGCAGCCAGAGCCTTCTTGTGAGAAAGAAACTCCTGAGAAAGGCGTAGCATCGTTGGTCGAGACCTGGGCTCAGGACATAAGCAAGCGAACGCCATTTTAGCAACTAGAACAATGTTCCCCGCAACTATTGGATTAGTTGGAGGCGGAAGGCGTGGATCTAAGATATCGGTTATCATCCTGTTTTCCCTAGGAAGCGACCTCAAGGACGATAGGATGTCTCTCGGATGCTTTCCCATGATTGTTTCTAGTGCCACCACTCCAAAGCTATAAACATCGCACTTTTCAGTCACAACCATTGTATAGGCAAGTTCTGCACAAACATAAAGATCGGTTTCAAAATTAACCACATGTGTTTTTTTAAAAATTAAATATCCGGTTGCTTGAATCAGACAAGTTTAGTACCCGTACCTGGTGCAATATATCCGTAAGTACCTGCAATTACCGTTTGGTTGGATGAATCGGGATTCAACAATCTCGCAGTTCCAAAATCAGCATCAAAAGCCTCAAGTTGAGAGTTCAAGAGAATGTTGTTGCTCGATATGTCTCGATGAACAATAGGCGGGTTGCAATCGTGATGCAAGTATGATAAAGCATGTGCCGTTGCTTTGACAATGTTTACCCTTTTGGTCCATCCAATTTCAGAAGCTTCAACATCGAATCTTAGGGCACAAAATAAGCTTCCTTTTTCCATGTACTCATACACCAAGAACATGCATCTATTATGCAAACAAAATCCGTAAAGATTCACGATGTTTTTGTGTCGTACATTGGCCAACATTTGAACTTCATTCCTGAAACAATGGTCAAAAGTAGGGTCCTCTGCTTCCAACCGATGAAGTTTCTTCAAGGCAACAACTTTGCCGCTTGGCAACTGTGCTCTGTAGACGCTGCCATATCCGCCTGTTCCAATGCAATATCTGATGTCGAAGTCATTTGTTGCATTGATGATGTCATCGTAAGCAATTCTTCCATCGTAGTTCCATATGCAGCAAATATCCCCATGATTCGTTCCTGTTGCCTCACTTTGGATTGTTCGGCTCTTACGGAAACAAAAGCACACAACAAATCCTAGAAAGGAAAGGAAAGCTATGCCAAGGAGAGATAAGACAAGAGCAAGTATCATTGTTCTTTTTTTTGTATCGACCTCGGAGGGAAAGCTAGAGGAGCAATATTTGGCTTGATAGCAAACCTTATAACACTCATTTCGAGAACGGTTTGGGAGTTGACTTTCAAGCTGCGGATTGTATGACAAGCTGAAATTGCTTACTAAACAAAGACAATCCGGAATTTTCCCAAAAAGATTATTATGGGAGAGATCTAAATACTTCAGTTTTGGCAAATATGCAAGTTCTCCGGGTATGGTTCCCTTTAATTCATTTCCAGCGAAATACAAGTACTCCAAATTACAAAGTCTTCCTAGCTGCTTCGGTATATGCCCATTGAGATAATTTGTAGAGAGGTTCAAAAATCCCAAGTTCTTTAGTACACCAATACTGAGTGGGATATGACCTGCTAGGAGGTTATCACCGAGGTCCAAGACAGTCAAACATGCCAAATTGCCTATTGCTTGAGGAATTGGACCTTGAAGCTTGTTATGGTCCATCAGCCCCATAATCAAACTCTTCAGCTCTCCTATTTCACTTGGGATGGGACCCTTGAGTTCATTTGAAGAGATATACAAATCTGTCAGATTTGATAAATGGCCAATTGATGGAGGGATGGAACCGTCGAGTTTATTTGAATGGAGATCTAAAAGGGTTAGACCAGTCAAATTTCCAATTGATGGAGGTATAGGACCATGAAGGTTGTTGTGAGACAAAATCAACTCAACCAAGTTCTTCAGCTTACCTATTTCACGAGGGATTGGTCCTTGAAGAATGTTGGCTCTCAGATGCATCTCCACCAAACTCGTGAGGTTGCTTATTTCTAGAGGGGTGCAGGCAGTGAGTCTATTTGAAGAAAGAGACAACTGGGTAAGAGCAGTCAAATTTCCAATAGATTTAGGGATTGAACCAGAAAGGTTATTGTGAGACAAATTCAACTCAACCAAATTCTTTAGCCTACCTATGTCGCGGGGGATGAAACCATCAAGTTGATTTGAATGGAGAAACAACTTGGCTAGACGAGACAAACTAGAAATAGATGAAGGAATTGGACCTATGATATTAGTCTCCGATATGTCGAGGTGGACTAATTGGGAGAGGTTTCCCAGGGTAGGAGGTAGAACACCTTCATTTAGACCATAGTTGAGAGAAAGGTTAAGGTGGGTGAGCTTTGAGAGAGTACCTATTTCATTCGGAATTCCCCCAGTTAAGCCAGAGCCACTGAGATCAATATATTCAAGATTCGGCAACAAAGACCAGTTCATGTTTTCGAGCCTTCTATTGTAATAAAAGAGAGAAGGTTCCATCCGAACAACACTTCCTGCGCCATTGCAAACAATGCCTGCCAAGTCGCAATGATTGGTTGAAGAAAAGTTCCCCCACCAATCACTATTTAGCAGAGCTTTCGCATCTGCTGAAGATGAAAGCGACGACGGTGGTGATGATTTTGCGGATGATGGAACTAAAAATAGACTAACAATTGCTGCCATGGTTATTGCCATGAGGCCGATGGAATAAACAGAAGGGGGTGTTGCATGTTGGCTCATACTTTAATGTAGGTATGTGTGAGTTTTGGAGCAGTAAAATTTTTGAACAATGGATGCAGATAACAATGCTAAAGAGGCCTTTTTATGGATGTGTGATGAGGTCCTATTTCCACATATTAGGGGTCCACACGGCGTTAAGAAAGCATACTGATCAATGGTGATTAATCAACAGTCAATAAAAAACGCATCTACGACAAAGCCATGTACGACTAAAAGTTTAAGAATCGGATTCTTGTTCAATTCTAACGGTTTTTAACAATGTTGCCATAGACAATAACGTGAATAGTGAATCGATAACGGTTTTTAACTTGACCAAAATCATACGTAACAACTTCAAAGAAAAATACATAATGGGGCGTAAGGGGCACACCATGGTGTTCTCCAAAACTAGCTAGCGTTGTACCTGTTCGATGCATTGGGACAAAAAAAAATCACATTTGTGTTTTTTGTTGCCCACGGAACAACACTAGTTGATAAAAAAATAATAATAACCGAACTTTTTTCGGCCTGTTCGATGCACGCTACCATTGATCGCAAAAGATATAGAACTGTCAAACTTGGAGTAAAATGTGAGGTAATTAGACCTAATTCATTTTGTTGTAAAACATATTTCCAATTTGTAGCGTTATGTGTTTGTGGGAGAAATCAACAGAAGTGGGAATGTGGTCTGGGAGGTGGTTAACATTGAGAACGTGGGACTTGATCAAAACCCAAAAAAAAAAAAAAGTGGGAACGTGCGGGCGAAAACAGTTCCATGTGATTTTTTGTGACAAAAATAATTAAAAATTCTAGAAAATTAGGATCGGAGGTTTGGAGAGTTTTGGGAGGGGCAACTACATTGCTATAGGATTTTCTAAGCAAATTAAAGCCACTAATTGCAGCAAATTGAGAGTCCATATTTTGAAAGACATGATCCAATTGCAAATTTTGGAGAAGAAAAGGAAAAGGAAACGACAAATATATGTGGGCGCAAATTTTGTACAGCCAGGATGAAGCTAGAGGGGGGTCAGTAGGGGCAGTCACCCCTGCAAGGGAGAAAAAAACCTCTAGTATTTTAGAAAAAAACCTCTAGGGCCCCGATAAGGAAGACTATGAATTATATAGTCTCACCCTTGCAAAGTATTTTAGAAAAAAAAAAATCCGCCCGTACGTAGTAAAATTCCTGGCTCCGTCCCTATGTACAACACTGTTTAATGTTGAATTTACAACGTTACGTGGTGCAGACCTGTGGGTGCCCCTCATGGAGGTATTTTTTGTCTAGACGTTTTGTTTTGCTTTACAACAGGTCAACAGCCGCCTGTTTTTTAGGAGGTTTTGTCGTGTTGGGTTCTTTTGCTTCTTTGGTTGTTTTCAGTGATTCTGGCATTGATTGTTCTTGGTTGGCTTAGGGTTTGGTGCTTTTAGGTTGTTTTTTGTGTCGTGCTATAGTTTTTGTGGGTGTTTCGGGAATGTGTTTTCCTGGTTTTGGGTTCGGGTTCTGGTTGGTATCTTTTCACCCTTTTCGTTGTTGGTTTTTCCCCTTTGGGCCCTTGGCGTTTTCAGTCTCGGATCCCTTTAATCTTTGTAATTCGTTTCCAAAAATTAATAAATTCTTTGCTTAGCAAAAAAAAAAAAACCATCATAATGCTTTTAGTTACGTATTTTTTGTCTAAACGCTTTGCTTTACAACAGGTCAACAGCCGCCTGTGTCCCAAATTCTTAACCTGTTTGTCCTATGTAGAACACATTATAAATGCTTTTTGTTACGTACCTACCTTAGAATTGAGTCGTGGCGTACTTGCGTTATAGTACTGTCATTGAATTGTGCAATTTTGAAAAAGTCGTAATTTCATATCAATTAAAACATTGAACTCACCCGACTTGATAATCTAAGGGTGTGTCACCCGTGAATCCACTCCATGCAAAACCAACACACCAAGGGAGACACATCGGGCTCGATATCCATACACTACTACAAAATGACATAAAGATCACGCACTAAAAATCTCAATTTTTTGAAAACCGTGGTAAAAAATATATTCTATAGTTTTAATTTCAGTTATACTGAAAAAATGAGGTGGAAATATTTTTTACTCTCAGTAATCTAAAAACTGAGATTGTAACTTAGAGAATAGATCTCGCTTTCTAAAAACTGAGATTGTACATGAAAAAATACATCCCGGTTTGGAAAAAACCGTGATTACTTAAAAAATTTACATCTCGTTTGGTAAAACTGTGATGGTAACTTAAAAGATCTCAGTAATCTAAAAACTAAGATTGTAACTTAGAGAAAAAATCTCGCTTTCTAAAAACTGAGATTGTATATAAAAAAATACATCTCTGTTTGGAAAAACCGTGGTGATTACTTAAAAAATTTACATCTCGTTTGGTAAAACTGTGATGGTAAATTAAAATTTTACATCTATTTAGGTTTATATGCATTAGACATAATTATTTTCAGAGTTGTGCTTTATCTTTTTAGACTTTTTGGTAAAGCTAGTGTATAAACTTGTGGCAAATTTTACATCTCGTTCGATGCACGGGGCAACAATCATATTCCGCTCAAGGCTCACATCATGTTACAGTAGTTAATTACCAAATGATAGGAAAATCCAGCATAGAAAGAAAGGACAGAGGGCAACATAAGAAAGGCATACGTATGGACTTAATGAGACCCACGAACCTGTTCTCAATTTGAAGTCTCCGTTCTCCTCTTGAAAAAAAGAAAAGAGAACTCTTGCAGTTCAATAGTCGAAAAACAGTAGTTGTAGGAAAACCACAGTTCTGGCTAGGGAGTGGAATTTTTCCATCAACTGGAATTTCATGCATTGGGTGTACATCCCCCTCCGTAGACCGAAGTAGACCCGGAAAGAGGAAATACAAAAAAGAATAAAAAATAAGTTCCCCACTGTTTTACCGAAAAAATATTTCTTGTCAAGAGAAGAATTGGCCATCAAAAGCATTTCACAAAGAAAATAAAATGGAAAGGTAAAGGAGAAAATTGATCAATTCAGCTAATTCAACACACGTCAAAATTGATCAATAAAAATAGAAAAACACAAAGTCTTTTCCCTTTTATTTTACTTACTTTCCCTGCACTAACACTATTTGATGGGATAAGCGATAGCTGCTTTAGAAGTATTAGTTGTCCCCCAGATTACTAAGAAGAGAAAAATCTGACATGAATCAAAGAAATTTATGACCTCAAAACGAAGAACAATTACAAACCAAGAGACAGGATAAATTGAATGTTACCAACAAACTGAGGGCAGCTGCAAACCAACAGGCATTTCAGTGAACACTTGACAGGTCTTACTGAAAGACCCAAACTGTTCATGAGATTGTATTGGAATGTCAAATTTTTTTGTCTGCTCGGAGGACTCATTAGTTAGTTACGCAAAATTTCAACTCCTGCAATGAAAAAAAAATCCCAAATGGACAAAGCAAGTTTTCATTCAACTCAAAATTTGAAGGAATAATGGGATGTTGCCTAAGAAGCATATAGGGCTACAATTCGATAGCTAATGAAACACGCAGCCCGCAACCCTCTAAATTCGGTGCGAGGAAGCTGAACAAAAACCAAATGAATATTAGATACTCCAATAAGACTACATGCTCTTAAACAAAGTACTTTGGAGTAACAAAAATTTGCACAAAAGTAGAGGTGACCATTCTTTGTAATTGTATGGTAACATGAAAATATAATAACAGGTGTCTTCTCTTCACCTCTCAATTAAAATAAAATAATAAACTCAATGGTAATAATAGGACTAACTCAATAGTGAATCGAGTTTAAATTATTTCCACCGCTGGTAGAAACAAAAGTTTCCTCCAACTCGATTGCATTACGCCACATGTCCATGTTCTACTATTTGGCACCACTGTTTGGACACATGGCGCAATGCAATTGATTTGGAGTAAACTTTTGTTTCCACTGGCGGTGGAACTAACTTAATCTCTAGTGAATCATGAGAGCACTGGAAACTTGAATAAAACTCCATGTTGTCAGCCGATTTATGCACTCCAAAAGTCCAGAATGTACTGAGCCCGGAGTTTCATACGGGGGTGGAGCTCTTGAACGGAAGTCTACGGTTATAGTTAACTCCCTAAAAATTTATTTTTAGGTACATGTATGATGGATTGAGTCCCACATCGAAATAGAAAAATTAAGAGTTAGACCTTAATATACAATTGGTGACTCACCACTTACAAAAGTTTAGCCTTTTAAGGGGATATGGGTCATTCGCCTCTGACGGATCAGACTCTCAACACTTATCATCAAGTTTTATTTGACATCAGCCCTAGGATCTACCGACTTTTCAACCGTCAAAATTTATGTCTAACATAAGATTCAAAAACCGCTTTGTTTTGTTATATAAATCTATAAGCTTCGGGCTATGATCACTAAACGAGCTTAATTGGCCCATATTAGGACCCATGGACTTGCCTTGACGGTTTTACTTTAAGCTACATACATAATACACCTGAGAGTGTTTTTTCCTATTCAATGGTGCATGAAAAGGATGTGAAAACTCTTTTCAACCTTGGGCACTGATCACTTTGTTAGAAAGTCGGACAAAGCCGATTTCTCAATTCCACAGCTGCAATAGTGAAATTGTGGCTAGGGGTGCTACCAGAGCCTTCTTGTGAGAAAGAAACTCCTGAGAAAGGCGTAGCATCATTGGTCGAGACCTGGGCTCAGGACATAAGCAAGCAAACGCCATTTTAGCAACTAGAACAATGTTCCCCGCAACTATTGGATTAGTTGGAGGCGGAAGGCGTGGATCTAAGATGTCGGTTATCATCATGTTTTCCCTAGGAAGAGACCTCAAGGACGATTGGATGTCTCCCAGATGCTTTCCCATGATTGTTTCTAGTGCCACCACTCCAAAGCTATAAACATCACACTTTTCAGTCACAACCATTGTATAGGTAAATTCTGCACATATGCATTCATTAATTCTCCATTCCAA
Source organism: Vaccinium vitis-idaea (assembly GCA_963854785.1). Taxonomy (NCBI): domain Eukaryota; kingdom Viridiplantae; phylum Streptophyta; class Magnoliopsida; order Ericales; family Ericaceae; genus Vaccinium; species Vaccinium vitis-idaea. The sequence goes on from OY978222.1 coordinate 32,347,600, forward strand.
AATCATTGCTAAAATTTTCCATCTTTCATCAATTAACCAAAATTTGGCATATGCAACAATAGTGGCGGCTCCAGGAATTCTTGTGAGAGTGTTCAGAAATTCTACTACGGTCCTTTAGAAATCATTTTTTATATAACTGGGTGGTCCAGGCTAGCTTACGCGCACCTCGACTAAACCTAGGGTCTATGTACGCCCCGCCACACACATAGACAGGGCAAAGCCAATACCCAATAAGAACCATGAGATCTTGTGCAAATGCCCCCAAGAAGTTAATTGAGAAGAATCATCTAGAAATCATAACTTAACATAAACAAAAATAAAAAATGAAAATTCTACTAATACAACAATGCCACCAAAAAAAAAACAATTCCAAGTCAATAAGGCTTCGCTTCGACGAGTTTTGAGGGTTGCTATCTTCAAAAGTTTCAATAGGAGATAACTCTTGAACCATTCTTGATTTTCTTATCACAAACTTGTCCATGGTTCCAACTAACCAAACAAAAGTTAAAAAAGAATCAAAACTATGAAGTATGAATTAATGACCTATGTAATAATCCAAATCTATTGTGTCTATATACCCTACGTGCATATATATTAAAGTGTTTCACAAAAAAGATAGTGAACATATATTAAAATATTGATCTATATTTTATAATGTAACAAGTAATCACTTGGAATAAGTATAAATAGATTAGAGAGAGAGTTAAAAGTATTCTTACCTCTTAGAGCTAAATGTGTAGAGACAAAGAAACACCCAAATTCTCAATCCAATTTATACTATTCTCTAATATCAAATAGTCCATGGTGAGTTCATTGAGATTGGGTGTTCAAACCTTTTGGGTAAGGTGTTCAAACATTTTGGGTAGAGTGTTCAAACATTTTGATTGGGGTGTTCAAAATGACAAAAATTAATAAATAAATAAATTTTTACGTGTATTTCTAAAAAAAATATTTATTTCAGGGTGTTCGGGTGACCACTCTCATCTCTTCCTAGAGCCGCCTCTGTGCAACAACATGATTTTTTCGACCAAATTATTTTTTTTTCGATCAAAAAAAAAAAACTGCAACATGAAGTATGATTTGTGAGGTTAGGTTTTTACCGAAGAGATAACTTATACATGCCATGAAGCATGAGGCATTTATGCCATGAGTAAAGGTTTGGGTTTTCGAATTACCTCTGGAATGAATGGGCAGAAACCCTCCTGGATTTCATACAATTCCCATTTTGGGCCATTAGTAATTACTGTAATTCATAGTACATGATAGCAATCCCCGAGTCAAAGTCGAAATTAAACGATATATATCCAATTGATTCACAATTCAATTCACTACTATACAAGACTACAACCACCAAACACAGGCCTAGGCGCCTCAGATTAGACTAAGGGTGTCTACTTCCGCGTTGTTAAGCCTAAGGGATTGGCAAAATGATCTTGCCTCGAGACTTAGGGGTTTTGCTCACACCTGAAGTCTCAAGTTCGATTCTACTTGCCAGCAAACTCTTAGGACCCACTGGAATTATGTCCGATGGTTACCTCTAGGTTTCCAGAATTAGTTGAGGCGTGCACAAGTTGACCTCAACTAATTATATTCACGTTACTATTGTTCTTGGCCGGTCCATCTCTGCAATTCGAGAAGACAAACTTTGCGATTCTCTTCCTACTGCTTTTTGTATTGAAGCCAACCGCACGGTTGCATACAATTTCAACAAAATCCTATGCTCCCCCCAACTCTACTTGTCGTCCTCAACGACGACGGTCATGGCTGCAAGTGATGAATAAACTACCAATTCTAAGTTCGTTTCTAATTCCATAATTGCTTCGTAGCACATCCCCTTATATTTGGATTTCATTTGTTTCATTAGAGACAACTGCAATGACGTGCTTGTTCTTTCTTTACTACTTTTTGTTTTAAGACTTTAACGTAACATCCAGGAGGGAAATGATATAGTAAAGATTTTTTTTGAAACGGGGAGCCATTGCTTCTAACAAAAAGTAGCAAATAAAACGAATAAAGCCCCTGCTTTCCTTGCAAGCATTTAGAAAGTTCTTGGGGGAAAAAGTAATCTGTAGTGTATGAGCATGATAACCGACATATGCGTACAAATGTAAGAATTTTGCTCAAACTGACATCTTTTTTGTTGTAACAGGTAAAAGCATAGGCTTTAACTACAAGCAAGAATAAGGTTGTTTCGACTTGGGCTTCAAACGTACCAAAGAATACAAAAATCGATCTCCATGATGAAAGGCTCCAACCCTTTCCATTCTTCAAGGTAACCGCGAGCAAAAAGTGCCAAGGAGGCTTTAACTTTGCTCTCCCTTCCTCACAAATTAGGCTACAAATTAACCTCAAAGCTAAAAGATCATCGAACTTTTTAAGTGGACATAGCTTTCATTTGTTTTGGGTTAAAAATTTAATGAAGCTAGAACTAAAGAACAGCTACAAACAATTAGAAAAGACCAGCAAAAGGATTACTTATAATAATTTTCTTTATCTCTAAATGTTGAAAATCTATATTGACATGAAAACTATTCAATTTTCTATATCTCGGGCCAAAAATCTTTTGTACTGTATAGTTAAATGTTTAATGCTATTCTGCAGAATTGTATTTCTTAAGACCAATTTCTCATGTTAGGTGGAAAGTTGGCTTTTCATATGAGTTTGATAAGCTGGTGGTTTCTGATGATGCCAAATCATGCGAGGAACGGAGCTCATAAAAAAGCGTAAGTTTCCTGACAAAGGAGAGCTACAAGGTGTCGTAAAGGATTGGAATGTCTAGAACTTGCAAGCTGGCCCTGGTTGAGTGCTTGCTTCAAGTTCAGTACTAAACGAAGCAAGAACCACTGTGTTTTGACATAAGATTCAAAAACCACTGTGTTTTGTTATATAAATCTATAAGCTTCGGGCTATGATCAGTAAACGAACTTAATTGGCCCATATTAGGACCCATGGACTTGCCTTGACGATTTTACTTTAAGCTACATACATAATACACCTGAGAGTGTTTTTTCCTATTCAATGGTGCATGAAAAGGATGTGAAAACTCTTTTCAACCTTGGGCATTGATCCCTTCGGTAGAAAGTCGGACAAAGCCGATTTTTCAATTCAACAGCTGCAATAGTGAAATTGTGGCTAGGGGTGCAGCCAGAGCCTTCTTGTGAGAAAGAAACTCCTGAGAAAGGCGTAGCATCGTTGGTCGAGACCTGGACTCAGGACATAAGCAAGCAAATGCCATTTTAGCAACTAGAACAATGTTCCCCGCAACTATTGGATTAGTTGGAGGCGGAAGGCGTGGATCTAAGATGTCGGTTATCATCATGTTTTCCCTAGGAAGTGACCTCAAGGACGATAGGATGTCTCCCGGATGCTTTCCCATGATTGTTTCTAGTGCCACCACTCCAAAGCTATAAACATCGCATTTTTCAGTCACAACCATTGTATAGGCAAGTTCTGCACAAACACAAAGATCGGTTTCAAAATTAACCACATGCGTTTTTTTTAAAATTAAATATCCGTTTGCTTGAATCAGACAAGTTTAGTACCCGTACCTGGTGCAATATATCCGTAAGTACCTGCAATTACCGTTTGGTTGGATGAATCGGGATTCAACAATCTCGCAGTTCCAAAATCAGCAACAAAAGCCTCAAGTTGAGAGTTCAAGAGAATGTTGTTGCTCGATATGTCTCGATGAACAATAGGCGGGTTGCAATCGTGATGCAAGTATGATAAAGCATGTGCCGTTGCTTTGACAATGTTTACCCTTTTGGTCCATCCAATTTCAGAAGCTTCAGCATCGAATCTTAGGGCACAAAATAAGCTTCCTTTTTCCATGTACTCATACACCAAGAACATGCATCTGTTATGCAAACAAAATCCGTAAAGCTTCACGATGTTTTTGTGGCGTACATTAGTCAACATTTGGACCTCATTCCTGAAACAATGGTCAAACGTAGGGTCCTCTGCTTCCAACCGATGAAGTTTCTTCAAGGCAACAACTTTGCCGCTTGGCAACTGTGCTCTGTAGACGCTGCCATATCCGCCTGTTCCAATGCAATATCTGATGTCGAAGTCATTTGTTGCATTGATGATGTCTTCGTAAGCGATTCTTCCATCGTAGTTCCATATGCAACAAATATCCCCATGATTCGTTCCTCTTGCCTCACTTTGGATTGTTCGGCTCTTACGGAAACAAAAGCACACAACAAATCCTAGGAAGGAAAGGAAAGCTATGCCAAGGAGAGAGAAGACAAGCGCAAGTATCATTGTTCTTTTTTTTGTATCGACCTCAGAGGGAAAACCAGAGGAGCAATAATTGGCTTGATAACAAACCTCATAACACTCATGTCGAGATCGGTTTGGGATTTGACTTTCAAGCTGCGGATTGTATGACAAGTTGAAATTCCCTACTAAACAAAGACAATCCGGAGTTTTCCCAAAAAGATTATTATGGGAGAGATCTAAATACTTTAGTTCTGGCAAATACTTTAGTTCTCCAGGTATGGTTCCCTTTAAGTCATTTCTAGAGAAATTCAAATACTCCAAATAACAGAGTCTTTCTAGCTGCCTCGGTATATAACCATCGAGAAAATTTGTAGAGAGGTCCAAAAACCTCAAGTTCTTCAGTACACCAATACTGAGTGGGATATGACCTGCTAGGAGGTTATCACTGAGGTCCAAGTCAGTCAAACATGCCAAATTGCCTATTGCTTGAGGAATTGGACCATGAAGCTTGTTATGGTCCATCAACACCTTAATCAAACTCTTCAGCTCTCCTATTTCACTTGGGATGGGACCGTTGAGTTGATTTGAAGAGATATTCAAATATACCAGACTTGATAAATGGCCAATTGATGGAGGGATGGAACCGTCGAGTTTATTTGAATGGAGATCTAAAAGGGTTAGACCAGTCAAATTTCCAATTGATGGAGGGATGGAACCGTCGAGTTTATTTGAATGGAGATCTAAAAGGGTTAGACCAGTCAAATTTCCAATTGATGGAGGGATGGAACCGTCGAGTTTATTTGAATGGAGATATAAACGGTTAGACCAGTCAAATTTCCAATTGATGGAGGGATGGAACCGTCGAGTTTATTTGAATGGAGATCTAAAACGGTTAGACCAGTCAAATTTCCAATTGATGGAGGGATGGAACCGTCGAGTTTATTTGAATGGAGATCTAAAAGGGTTAGACCAGTCAAATTTCCAATTGATGGAGGGATGGAACCGTCGAGTTTATTTGAATGGAGATCTAAAAGGGTTAGACCAGTCAAATTTCCAATTGATGGAGGGATGGAACCGTCGAGTTTATTTGAATGGAGATCTAAAACGGTTAGACCAGTCAAATTTCCAATTGATGGAGGGATGGAACCGTCGAGTTTATTTGAATGGAGATATAAATGGGTTAGACCAGTCAAATTTCCAATTGATGGAGGTATAGGACCATGAAGGTTGTTGTGAGACAAACTCAACTTAACCAAATTCTTTAGCTTACCTATTTCACGAGGGATTGGACCTCGAAGGTCGTTGGAACCCAAATACATCCTGGCCAATTTTTTTAGGTTACCTATTTCTATAGGGATGGAGTTGTTCAGGTTATTTGAAGAAAGAAACAAATAGGTAAGAGCACTCAAATTTCCAATTGATGGAGGAATAGGACCATCAAGGGAGTTTAAAGACAAACTCAACTCAACCAAGTTCTTCAGCTTACCTATTTCACGAGGGATTGGTCCTTGAAGAGTGTTGTCTCTCAGATCCATCTCCACCAAACTCGTGAGGTTGCTTATTTCTGGAGGGATGCAGGCAGTGAGTCTATTTGAAAAAAGAGACAACTGGGAAAGAGCAGTCAAATTTCCAATAGATTTAGGGATTGAACCAACAAGGAAATTGCGAGACAAATTCAACTCAACCAAATTCTTTAGCCTACCTATGTCGCGGGGGATGAAACCATAAAGTTGATTTGAATGGAGAAACAATTTGGCAAGACGAGACAAATTAAAAATAGATGAAGGAATTGGACCATTGATATTAGTCTCCGATATGTCGAGTTGGACTAATTGGGAGAGGTTTCCCAGGGTAGAAGGTAGAACACCTTCAGTAAGACCATGGTTGAGAGAAAAGTTAAGGTGGGTGAGCTTTGAGAGAGTACCTATTTCATTCGGCATTCCTCCAGTCAATCTAGAGCCACTGAGATCAATATATTCAAGATTCGGCAACGAAGACCAGTTCATGTTCTCGAGCCTTCTATTGCGATAAAAGGGAAAAGGTTCCATCCGAATAACACTTCCTGCGCCATTGCAAACAATGTCTGCCAAGTCGTAATGATTGATTGAAGAAAAGTTTCCCCACCAATCACTATTTAGCAGAGCTTTCGCCTCTGCTGAAGATGAAAGCGAGGACGGTGGTGATGATTTTGCGGATGATGGAACTAAAAATAGACTAACAATTGCTGCCATGGTTATTGCTATGAGGAAGATGGAGTAAACAGAAGAGGGTGTGGCATGTTGGCTCATAATTTAGTGTAGGAATGTGTGAGTTTTCGAGCAGTAGAATTTTTGAACAATGGATGCAGACAACAATGCTAAAGAGGCTTTTTTAAATCAGTAGGAGTCCAGCCAAGTCTCCCTCACTTTTCCCTGAGTATTTTTTACTCTTGAGAGTGAGTCCAGCCGGGTCGTTGGCTCTAAAGTGGTCCACACGGCGTAATGAATGTGTGATGACTGATGAGGTCCTATTTCCACATATTAGGGGTCCACACGGCGTTAAGTAAACATATTGATCAATGGTGATCAATCAACAGTCATTCATAAATGCGCCTACGACAGAGCCATGTACGACTAAAAGTTGAAGAATCGTATTCTTGTTCAATTTGATCCAACGGTTTTTAACACGGTTGCCATAGACAATGACGTGAATAGTGAATCAATAATAGTTTTTAACTCGACCAAAATCATACGTAACAATTTCAAAAAAAAGAAGTAATGGGGCGTACTATATGCCCCATTACAATGGCTCCGGATCCTCTGTCTTGACTTCTCTGTCCTAGCTCTCTGTTCCACCCCCACAAATCTGCCATGTTAACCACTTCTCTCCCCTTCCAATTTTCTTCCACTCCGTTAGTTCCCTATACCCCTTTTCACTCTTTTTTGTTCCTTTTAACTTATAAATAATCCTACTAATTCTTCACACAACAGTGGGTTGTATCTAATTTTTATGTGGGATTTCGAAAATTGCTAAGCAAAATAACCATATCTGATGTTGTAAAGACCCGATTTTTATTAATTATATTAATAGGATTTTAATAATCTTTATCTGTAAAACAAAATATTTTTATTGAAATTTTTGTTAGGCAGTAGATAACTATATAATGTAGATATAGAGATAATTTTGTAGTATATATCTACTAGTGATTTGTTTTGAAAAGAACTCTATCTTTTCTCCACTCTCCTAATAACTCTCTACCACTCTATTTGCCCATAAATACCAATCTTTATCTCTATCTTTATCTATTTTTCTCCTAGTATAATTCTCCCTCTTTTCATCAGAAATTCATACCTTCGGTGACGTTTGATTTTCGGTTTCTGAACTTCAGTTTTGTGCTTAAATCTACGGAAGAAAGGTAGGGAATTCTAAACCTAACCATTACTTTAGCTACTGTTTTTTTATATATATAGTGTGTATGTGGAGAAGTGTAGAAAATTTGTACACCGAAAACTAGTTCGTTATCGAATGGGTAGTGAAAGTTTGACATTGGAAATTCGAGTTTTCGTGTACTGTATTCTGTTCGTCAATTTCAGGTCTTTTTCGAGTTGATTCGGGAAAAACTCAAAACTGAAACGTTGTAGATCTTGAAAAGTTAAGCAACTTCAATATAGAACTCGTCTCGATCCGAGTTATGTAGAATTTTTTATGATTTTTCAAAGTTTCTGCTGTAGTGTAATACGAGACAGATTGCAGATTATTTTTAAAATCCAATTTCGACCTCTTTAATGAAGGATTTAGAACCTGGGTAAAACACGGAATCTGTTTGTAACGTAAAGATTAATGTTTCTGTAAAATCTCGTGATTTATGGAGTTAGTTTGCTATTTTTAGTAGATTGATAATGTTTCTGTTTTACATGTTATGTTAAATTTCTCTTTTTGTGATTATTTTAATTTTGTCGTTATGTCGGACTTATGTGATTAATGACCCACGTGATGCATGAACCCAATTGTTAAGTACTTATTGATCGAAATGTTAAAGTTTAAGAATGATTGGATTTAATCGCGATATTGGGGTTGGGACGTGTCCGGTATGGGTCTTGAGCCATGCACAGTTTATACTTTTAGGTAGCTTTACTGTGTGATCGGGCGCCGGAAGTATACTGTGGGTGGGAATCGATGCCGGATAGAGATTGGTCAATGGGTGATCAATCGTGGGTTGTGCGCAGCATACCCCGAGGTGGCTTTGCTGTGTGATCGAGCACCTGAGGTATACTGTGGATGGAAGCCTGTGACGGAAAATATATGTTCAAAGTTGGAATGAGATTAATAAAATGTTGTGAATCCTTTGTGTTGAGGAATGATGTGAAAAAAATTGAGTATTTCATACGAAATTAAATATCAGTTATGTGTGTAATTGTTGCATGAGTAACTTTAGTAAAGGGGTGGCTTAGAGCGCCCTACTAAGTGTAATTTTACCACTCACAGTGCTACTTTTTGTGGCCATGGCGTCCCCAACGCCAGGTACAGAAGGAGATGAGGAGGCGCCTGCTGATTACGAGGCGATGGAGCAGTTAGATGGGAATCAGGTGGCGGACCCATGACTTTATCAGTAGAATTTGGCTAGATGGCTCTGTCATTTATTTCAGTTGAATTTTAAATAAATGTTTAAGTTTTTCAGACAGTGTTCGAATTCAATTTATTTCAGTTGTAATAAGTTAGTTTACTTTCAATCTCCGCAAAAAAAATTATTAAGTATTCTTTGGATTTTTTTTAATGAAGTTGGTATTTTATTTAAATAATTTTGTAATTTATTTATTAACGTACCCAATTTTCGGGGCGTTACAGATGTTTTGTTAATGACCAAAGAAAATTGATTTTTTTTAAAGAATCCCAAGAGGTTGGTCTAGTGCTATCAATTTCTTTGGGGTTAGTTTATACGGAGCTTTGTTGTAGAGCCCTCGTTAGTGAACGGTGAGGTTGGTCCCCTAGGTTGGTCGAGGTACACGAAAGCTCACTAGCCCGGACACCTAACATATAAAATGAAAAAAAAAAACACTAATTTGAATAAGATTTTGAGGAACAAAAAATAGTGAAAAAGGGTATAGGAAACTAACGGAGTGGAAGAAAATTGGAAGGGGAGAGAAGTGGTTAACGTGGCAGATTTGTGGGGGTGGGACAGAGAGCTAAGACAGAGAAATCAGGACAGAGGATCCGGAGCCCATTACAATGGGGCACACCATAGTGTTTTCCAAAACTAGCTAGCGTTGTACCCGTTCGATGCATTGGGACAAAAAAAATCGCATTTGTGTTTTTTGTCGGCCAATATATTGAACAGACACAACGCTGGTTGATAAAATAAAAAAAAATCCTAAGTTTTTTTGGCCTGTTCAATGCACGCTACCATCGATCGCAAAAGATATAGAACCGTCAAACTTGGAGAAAAATGAATGTGATGTAATTAGACCTAATTCATTTTGTTGTAAAGCATTTTTCCAATTTGTAGCATTATGTGTTTGTGGGAGAAATCAACAGAAGTGGAAGCTAATGTAAGCGGGCTGGTTTTTTAAAAATGGAAGAATGCGGGGAGACTCAAGGACGGAACTAGGATTTGATTTATAAGGGAGCCGGAATATGAACAATGAGATTTTTATTTCTTAAGGTTTAAAAATGTAAAGGGTTAAATGTCTAAATAATGCCCGAACTAAACACACCCTGGCTAGGGAATGGAGTTTTTCCATCAATTGGAATTACTTTGAGTCCTCTGTAGGTGAAAGTATGCTATGCATTGGAAGTACATCCCCCTCCGTAGGCCGAAGTATACCTGGAAAGAGGAAATACAAAAAAGAATAAAAAATAAGTTCCCCACTGTTTACTCGAAAAAATATTTCTTGTCAAGAGAAGAATTGGCCATCAAAAGCTTTTCACAAAGAAAATAAAATGGAAAGGTAAAGGAGAAAATATGGAGAGAAAATTGATCAATTCAGCTAATTCAACACACGTCGAAATGAATGTAACACGATGAGTTCCCATGCAAATTCTAGAATTCAATCCATGTTTTATATTTCTTAAGAGTATTTTTTTCCTTGAGAGAAGTTTAAAAAAAAAATGAAGAAGAAAAAAGAGTGATAATAGTGCCTAGCTCGTGGAAAAGAGGGGGAAATTATGAAAAAGTTAGTAGTACAGGCTTGATATTGCTTACAAGCTGCAGGTGAAGTTGGTATTAACCCAATTTTGTCAAAGGGAATACAATAAAACAACTAACCGAATTGCATCTTCAAACCAAATATGGGTAGAAGGAAATGCAAAAGAAGAAAACACACACATACAGGCTTGATACTGCTTTTGCCAATTGCATCTGACAATCCAACAACAAACTGTCAAATGTAGATAAAAAGTTAACAAAAAATGTACCATAGTAGACTTGAATGCAATTAAAAGTCATAAACCAAACCGATTAGGCTTCAAATTTCATAAATGAAATCAATGAGGTGATAATGCAATAAAAATAGAAAAACACAAAGTCTTTTCCCATTTATTTTACCCATACTTTCCCTGCACTAACACTATATTTGATGGGATAAGCGATAGCTGTTGGAGTATTTAAGTTTTAAAACTCTTTTTAAATATTTTATTAATTCCAAGAGTTACCATTTAAGTTTCTAGGGTTGTGTCCCTTGTGAAAAGGTACAACATAAACCTATAAAAAGCTCTATTTTTATAACGTTAAAAATACTTCAACGTAAAATCTCTCTCTCGATCCCCCTCTCTCTCTTTCCCCTCTCTCTGATTATCAGAGTCATATATCTTCTTATTTCTTCGGGCAACTTCGATCATAGACGGTTCATCTTACTTCCGGTGGACGCAAATATCGAGAAGGCTTGGCCGTGATTTGGGTTGTTTCTTGGAGTTGTTGATTGTTCGTTGATACCCTTGCGTGGGGAGGCAATAGCAACTTTAGGACAACAACATCGTGCCTCTCTAATCACAGACCAGGTTATCTCTTATTCTAATTTCATATTCGTTCATATATATAATTTATAGTTACTTTTCCATAACAATAGCTGCTTTAGAAGTAAGTTTTCAAAGCAAGTTTTCATTCAACTCAAAATTTGAAGGAATAATGTGATGTTGCCTAAGAAGCAAGTAGGGCTACAATTCTATAGCTAATGAAACACGCAGCCCGCAACCCTCTAAATTCGGTGTGAGGAAGCTGAACAAAAACCAAATGAATATTAGATACTCCAATAAGACTACGTGCTCTTAAACAAAGTACTTTGGAGTAACAAAAATTTGCACAAAAGTAGAGGTGACCATTCTTTGTAATTGTATGGTAACATGAAAATATAATAACAGGTGTCTTCTCTTCACCTCTCAATTAAAATAAAATAATAAACTCAATGGTAATAATAGGACTAACTCAATAGTGAATCGAGTTTAAATTATTTCCACCGCTGGTGGAAACAAAAGTTTCCTCCAACTCGATTGCATTACGCCACATGTCCATGTTCTACTATTTGGCACCATTGTTTGGACACATAGCGCAATGCAATTGATTTGGAGTAAACTTTTGTTTCCACTGGCGGTGGAACTAACTTGATCTCTAGTGAATCATGAGAGCACTGGAAACTTGAATAAAACTCCATGTTGTCAGCCCATTTATGCACTCCAAAAGTCCAGAATGTATCGAGCCCGGAGTTACATACGGGGGTGGAGCTCTTGAACGGAAGTCTACGGTTATAGTTAACTCCCTCAAAATTTATTTTTAGGTACATGTATGATGGATTGAGTCCCACATCGAATAAATAGAAAAAGAGTTAGACCTTAATATACAATTGGTGACTCACCACTTACAAGAGTTTAGCCTTTTAAGGGGATATGGGTCATTTGCCTCTGACGGATCAAACTCTCAACACTTATCATCAAGTTTGATTTGACATCAGCCCTAGGATCTACAGACTTTTCAACCGTCAAAATTTATGTCTAACATAAGATTCAAAAACCGCTTTGTTTTGTTATATAAATCTATAAGCTTCGGGCTATGATCACTAAACGAGCTTAATTGGCCCATATTAGGACCCATGGACTTGCCTTGACGGTTTTACTTTAAGCTACATACATAATACACCTGAGAGTGTTTTTTCCTATTCAATGGTACATGAAAAGGATGTGAAACTCTTTTAATTTCAACCTTGGGCACTGATCACTTTGTTAGAAAGTCGGACAAAGCCGATTTCTCAATTCCACAGCTGTAATAGTGAAATTGTGGCTAGGGGTGCTACCAGAGCCTTCTTGTGAGAAAGAAACTCCTGAGAAAGGCGTAACATCATTGGTCGAGACCTGGGCTCAGGACATAAGCAAGCGAACGCCATTTTAGCAACTAGAACAATGTTCCCCGCAACTATTGGATTAGTTGGAGGCGGAAGGCGTGGATCTAAGATGTCGGTTATCATCATGTTTTCCCTAGGAAGAGACCTCAAGGACGATTGGATGTCTCCCGGATGCTTTCCCATGATTATTTCTAGTGCCACCACTCCAAAGTTATAAACATCACACTTTTCAGTCACAACCATTGTATAGGTAAGTTCTGCACAAACACAAAGATCGGTTTCAAAATTAACCACATGCGTTTTTTTTTAAATTAAATATCCGTTTGCTTGAATCAGATAAGTTTAGTACCCCTACCTGGTGCAATATATCCATAAGTGCCTGCAATTACCATTCGGTTGGATGAATCGGGATTCAACAATCTCCCAATTCCAAAATCAGCAACAAAAGCCTCCAACATTTTGCGTAACTATACATTCTATATACGTAAAACATTACTCTCGAACACGGCTCACGTTCCTCATGATTTTAATTAATAAAACTCTGCTATAAAAGATGAAAAAGCTTCCACACTATTGGCCACTGATTCTTTACCAAAAAACAGTGAGTCAAGCCGGGCGGGCCAATGGTTCTCAGTGGTACGAATTTTCCTTGCTCCCTTAGATGACCTGAGTCATTTCAACTTCCAATGGTTCAATCTAATTATTAAGACATTTCATTTCTAAAATTCTCACTAACAACTATGAAGAGTCCTCACAAAATAAAACAACTCAACTAAAATCAAGTTTACTTTCCAACATTCTGCGTAACTATTCGTTCTTTTTTTTTTTTTTGAACTGGAAAAGGGTGAGAAGGGGCGATCAGCGTAGCAACCCCCATGGGCGTGAACATTGGGGTTCCCGACGCGCTGTGGAATGTCCGGTTGAGCTATAGCTATTGTCCGAATAGGACAGGCCGTCACCACAGCACTACCTAGGCGACTAGTTAGCCAAATGCCATCCTTACAAATCCACACAAGTCCCAGCAATGGCATGGGAAGGATTTGATTCTGGGAGATCCATGCACAAGAAATGAGGGAAATCATATCCCACTCACTTTGGCCGACTAGGCTACCCATCTCGGTGGTGTAACTATTCATTCTATATACGTAAAACATTACTCTCAAACACGGCTCACGTTCCACATGAGATGAAAAGGCTTCCACACTTTTGGCCACTGATTCTTTACCAAAAAAGAGTGAGTCCAGCCGGGTCGTTGGCTCTAAAGTGGTCCACACGGCGTAATTTTCCTTGTCCCTTAGTTGACCTGATGAGTCATTTCAACTTTTAAAGTCTCTCTCTTTTATGAATGTGTGATGAGGTCCTATATGTAAACCCCTTTTCCACATATTAAGGGTCCACACGGCGTTAAGAAAATCAATCAACAATCATTCAAAAACTTTGAAGGCAATGGAAATCTGGGATGCCTACACTCTGCTGTGAATCAACTTTGAAGTCTTTGATTGAGGAGGCTAGCTTTCTTCTGGGTCAGTGCACAGCCTTTTGGATGTTCTCATCTCTTATGTATTGTAGCACACTAGGACCATATGTTTGGTTAACAAATGTTTAAGGTTGTCTTTAGTGAGGATGGTTGATCACTTGCCAACCTTACCTCCTTTTGGGAGCTTAGTGACAGATGTTTGTTGGGGGGTTAAGAAGATGTTTCCATCCCGTTGTGATGCCGTTTTTTATGCTCGTCAATTGTATCCTGACCTATCTTATCTTAGTATTTATAAAATTCCTTGTTTGCCGTGAGAAAAAAAAGTCATTCAAAAACATGCCTACGACAGAGCCATGTACAACTAAAAGTTTAAGAATTGGATTATTTTTCAACGCTAAGGGTTTTTAACGAGGTTACCATAGACAATGACGTGAATAGTGAATCGATAACATGTTTTTAACTTGACCAAAATCATACGTAACAACTTCAAAAAAAAATACGTAATGGGTTGAAGGGGCATACCATAGTGTTTTCCTAAATAAAAACTGAGTTGACCCTTTGCGAGAAATAAGATCAATAACCTAAATTGGACGGTAGTTTTCCCAAGTAAAAAACCTCGTGGCCCAACTCAAGTCTAAATTCATTAATCAAACTTGGGGCTTGGGCCGAGAAAAATGACGTATCAAGGCCGATCAATATCTATATATGCTGCTGACTGTGGCCGCTGAACCACCTAGGCCCGTATTTGGACCCATGCATATGCCTTACTGATTTTTACTTTAAGCTCGCACAATAAAAACTGAGAGTGTTTTTTAATCCAGCGGTGTATATAAAGAGGATACGTACATAATGGTAATAATAATCAAGGCCCGAAAAGGATGCGACTCTCTTGTCAAACTTGGGCACTAATCACTTCATTCGATAGTTGGTCAAAGTCTACTTTCTGATCCAGCAATTGCAATAGTGAAACTGTACGTAGTGGTGCAGCCAGAGCCTTCCTACGAGAAAGGAACTCTTGAGATAGTCGTCGCATGGTTGGTCGAGAGTTGGGCTCTGGACGTAAGAACTGGATTCGTCGGAAGTGGAAGGCGATGATCTAAGACATCGACTATCATCATGTTTTTGCTAGAAGGTGACGCCAAGGACAATAGGATGTCTCCCGGATGCCTTCCCATTATTATTTCTAGTGCCACCTAGGGGTGTCCACGGATCCGATCCGATCCGCTCAGAGTGGATTATGGTTTTTAAGATCCGGAACCGAACCGAACATTCACGGATCGATTACGGATCAGATCGGATCTGGCAGATTTGGCAGATTAAGAAGATTATTGAGCGGATGGAGCGGATCCGATCCGATCCGGATCCGGAACCGCCAGATAAGAAATTCTCGATCCGGAACCGAACCGAACATTCACGGATGGGTCAACGGACGGATCGGATTGGACGGATTTGGCGGATTGAGCAGATCGGATGATCCGCTGGACAGCCCTAGTGCCACCACTCCAAAGCTATAATCATCGCACTTTTCAGTCACAACCATGGTATAAGCAAGTTTTGCACAGACACAAAGATGGATCTTAAAAACAAAGGTAGTACATGTACCTGATGCAATATATCCATAAGTGCCAACAAGAACAGTTTGGTTGGATGAATTGAGATCCAACAGTCTTGCAGTTCCGAAGTCAGTGACAAAAGCCTCAAGTTAAGTGTTCAATAGAATGTTCTTGCTCGATATGTCTCGATCGATGAACAATAGGGAGGGTGCAATCATGATGCAAGTAAAATAAAGCATGTGTCATTGCTGCAACAATGTTTACCCGTTGAGTCCATCCAATTTCAGATGCTTTGACATCAAGATTCAGGGCATAAAATAAGCTTCTTTTTTCCATGTACTCGTACAACAAGAACATGCCTTTGTTGTGGAAACAAAATCCGTAAAGCTTCACGATGTTTTTGTGTGGTACATTACTCAACATTAATTTGTATCTCATTCCTGAAACAATGATCGAAAGTTGGGTCTTCTGCTTCCAACTCAAGGCAACAACTTTGCCGCTTGACAATTGAGCTCTATAAACATTGCCATATATACCTTTTCCGATGCAATATCTGTTGTCAAAGTCATTTGTTGCTTTGATGATGTCTTCATAAGCAATTTTTCCATCGGAATTCCACAAAGAAACACTCCTAGATTTCATAGGACTCCCATTTTGGGCCATTAGTAATCCATACTTTATAGCAATCCCCCAATCAAAGTCGAAATTAATTGATTCACAATTCAATTCACTACTCTACAACCATCAAACATAGGCCCTTAGAGTTATGTGCTTATACAGCCGCTCCCATAGATGAAAAGATCCACGCACCCTTCATGTTGTAAAGCGTTTATGTTAGAAGCATTCTGTTGGCAAACCCTACACCTACTTTAGCCTAAAAAAGATTATTAGATTAGTAGCAAGTGGTGGCTAGCTCATGCGGTAGCTCTTGGATGCACCATACTGCATCCCGGGATCGAGTCTCATTCCCCCCTCCACCCATGTAATAAATTAGAAATAACGAATGACAAAAAAAAAAAAAAAAGATTAGCACAAAACTTTTGCATGGTAATATAGGGAGCTTTGGCGAGAAGGACATATTATAGAGGCTTATAATGCAATTAGACCATCAACTTTTTCCGTTCTGCCGCCAGGACAAATGGCTTTGGCCTTCCAAAAATACCCTTAAACAAGATAGAAATGACCATATAATATTTGAGTTTCCTTTTAGTTGTGTAAAAATTTAGGTAAACTCAATTTGAAATAGGCTTGATTAACAATATAATCGAGTCAAGAAATTTTACTGATTCTAAGCCAAAAAAATAGAGTTAGAGTTGGAGATGCTCTTAATTTATGTAAAATACTAGCATTTTACTCAATTATTAATAAAACATAGATACTGTGCACATATTGGGTAAAATATAGGACCCGGGGGCCCTGCTGTGCGGGTGCCGCATGGCACCGTGCCATGCGGCACCTGCACAGCAGGCCCCCCAAATCCGTAAAATATATGGCACTAGCATTACTCTGTACAGGGATGAGAGGAGGGATTGTCAGATTTTAGCGAATTTTTTTTCCTTTCCTTTGATCATTATCACTTAGTGTTGAAATCCTTTTTTTTTTTTTTTTTGTGCTTCGGAAAATGAAAAAAATCCAGTTATTTGAACGTCGCCTACACTAATAGCTATTTTATGTATTTATGTAGTAAAACATACTCCACATGGTGCTTCGGAAAATTTAAAAAAAAAATCCAGTAATTTGAACGTATTTACGTAGTAAAACGTACTGCACATAGAAAGTACAATTTCTTTCTACTTACAAGTCACTTTTCTTAATGCATATGCTCCAACAGTACTAGCCATTTTGCTCATTAAACTAGACATAAAGGGAGATCAACACATATTTCGGGCTCCTTTGGGTGACAAAAACTAAAATGGTTTTTTGTTTTGTCTTTATTCAATTTTTTTTTAATTTGTTAGTTTTACGTCGATTTTTTTGGTTTCTTGGCTTGTCTCGACGAGAGGAATTAAAAGGTATAAAATTATTAGCCAAACTTAAAGTTTTGGATTATTTTTTGTCTTTATTCACAAAACTTTAAGTTTGGCTAATAATTTTATAATTTTTAGATTCCTCGCGTCGAGACAAGCTAAGAAACCACAAAAATCGACGTAAAACTAACAAATTCAAAAAAAAAATTTGAATAAGGACAAACGGAAAAACCAGTTTGGTTTTTTTAGCCAAAGGAGGCCTTAGTTAGATGGTTGATGAAGTGGTACTTTCTGATAGGTTAACAAAAAAATTCTGGCTTTGTATGACTAGCTACAAGTCGCTAATCAAAATACAAATAGGTAAAATGCCTACCCAAATGGATAACCTCGTTAGAGCATCTCCAATGGTGGGTGCCATTTTTTGGGTGCCAAACCCAAATTTGGCACCCACAAACCCAAATTTGGCACTCCAACAGTGTTTTTTTGGCCACCCTGCTCCAGTGGTGTGGGTGCCAAAATTTGTTTGTTGCGTGATTCTTTCTCAGCTTTCTTCCCTCTAATCCTCTTCCTCGGTGAATCAACACTACCTCCACTAGTACCTTGATCGCAGCTCATATCAACGCATGTCTCAGGAATCGAGGAAGAAGTAGGGGATTGGAATGCAGATTCCATACTTTGTGAGTTTCTGGTTGTGGTAGGAGGCTCCTGCCACTACGGACATTGTTGCAAAATTTCCCAACAATGATCGAAACGTAATTCCGTTTTTTTCATTTTGCAAATATAATTCTTTGGCTTGCCGAATCTACATATGTTAGTCACAAAAAAAAAAAAATAAGAAACATGACCAAAAAAAAAAACTAATTAGAAATGAACTTTAACAAATCAAATAAGTCTCGCCACATCAGCTTCAACAACTCCACTTTGATGCAGATTTTCTACTTGCGTTAGACACCCACGGTATTTGCTAAGACACTTACTGATTGTCCGCCAACGACTTTCGATAGACGATGGCGACCTTGTTGTATCATTAGTTGAATCAACATATCTCGTCTCTCTCTGGCCAATCTCTCTCGTCTCTCTCTCTCTCTCTCTCTCTCTCTCTCTCTCTCTCTCTCTCTCTCTCTCTCTCTCTCTCTCTCTCTCTCTCTCTCTCGCACACACACGGAGAGATCTCTCTCACCGATCTCTATTATCCCCTGCACTCCGATGAGTTTCCAGAGTGACAGTCCGGCGACTTTTGGGAGTGAAAATCGTTGTTTGGAAGTCCAACAATCCGGTATGTTTCTTGTTTCCAAATTAATTTTGATTTCTAAAAGAAATACAATTTTTTTGGGTTTTTTCTTGTGAATCTAAAATCAGATTTTGTTTAACAGATTTTTTGGGGGTTTTGGCTGTTGAAAATGGAGGGGAAATGGTGACGTGGATCAAATGACTGGAGCCATTTCCTCAGCCAAATTTGGCCAGAGAAATGGCTGGGGCCATTTTTGGCTCCCACAAATGGCATGCCGTTGGAGGCCCTGAAAATGGCTTGGGGTGCCAAAAATGGGTATGGCACCCCATATGGCACCCCATTGGAGATGCTCTTAGAGCATGTACAACATTGCTAGGAAGTAAGAAAACCAAAAAGTGGTTTTTATGTTTTTTGCTAGGCAATTTTCAAGCGCTTCCCCCAACAGCATGTGTCCTTGAATCCTTCCTCTATTGCTTTAAAAAATAAATATTTGTGTGACAGAGAGAGAGAAGCTAGGGGAGAGAGAACGGAATCAAAAGAGTACTCTATTGTGCAAAAAATAATAAATTAATGAAAGGTTGGTGAGTAGTGCCTCGCCCCATGTGGCGAGATATTGTAGCGCAATTTAGTTTGTTGACCCACTTGTCGAGGCTGCTGCAGTCCTTTTTGTGAGCTTTCAGTAGGTAAAATAACTAAAAGTTGTGTTTGATGAGGCTGTTGTACATGCTCTTAGGGCATCCTCATCAGCCTCAACAAAATTTGGACCAAATTTAACCTCAAAAACACATTTTATACTTTAGCTAGCCACTTTTTTAAAATCACACTGAATCAGACTCTCTATTATAACTTTATTGTATTAAACTATTTATTATTATTATTATTTTTCTACTTTTTAAAATAATTACAAATGTTGAAAACATATTATGGGACTCTGATAATATTTATGAGCTAGTCGAGTAGATTTTAATACATAATTACATATTCAATATTGGTCTTATTTGATAGATGTGGTCGAGTATATTTAAATATGTATTTTTTTCCGACATTGGATATGAAAAATAAAAGTTATAAATATTTTAATTTGTATGAGAGAGAGAGAGAGAGAGAATTCAGGGAGAGAGACACTATTAAACTAATCCTAACTGGTGAATAGTGCATTTAGCCAAATACCGAGTTACCGTAGCAAAATTATAAGTTTTGCAAAGCATCCTCCTCAGGGGAGGCAAATCCCCCTGATGGCTAAGTTGTTGAGTGAAAGGGGAAAAAAAACCTTCTAAAATCAGACTAAACAAATTTTTTGTAAATTTGCAAAACTTATAACTTTGCTACAGTAACTCGGTAAATCCTTTGAGGCACTATTCACGGGTTAAAGCCATTCTCTCTCCTGACTTCCCTCTCTCTCCGTCTATTCCCCTTTCAATCTCTTTTTTTTTTTTTTTTTACTTTTTAATTCTAAGTGAAGTTAGAATAGAGAGTCTGATTTTGTAAATTTTTAAAAAAGTGACTTGTTAATTTATAAAAGGTGTTTTTGAGGTTAAATTTGGCCCAATTTTCGTTGAGCCTGATGAGGATGCTCTTAGAGACGTAATTTGTACTTTTGTTAGTAAAAATAGCCAAACATGGCTTATTTACCTAGCCTGTTGCAGATGCTCGCAATCAACCAATTGGCTATATTCTTTCTCATTTGCAGAAAATTGTCTTGTTCCAGTTCGCCAAATATTTTACACAACAGCAGAATGGCAAACCTAATGGAGTTGGTAAATAGCACCCCTCACTCCCATTTGCTTTGAATCCTATGGGAATGCCTAAATTTACAGCTTAGCAACACAAGTCCATCATTTCTCTTCAAAACAAAACTCTCCACCAACACATAACAACCAAACCTCTTCCACTGCCTCCCACTGCTCAACTCTTCCTCCCTCTCCACTCTCACCACTCTCTCTCCTCCACCATCCCCCCACCCTCTCCTTTCCTCCACCCATCTCATCTTCTCGACAACCGCCGAACTCAAACCCACACCCACCCCTCTACTCCAAAAATGATGATAATCGACTCTAAACCAAATAAACCCATCATCATCAAAATGCCTGTCATCTTTCGTAGCTTCGGTTCCATAGACTAGAACCGCTTCTGTTTGTACCCTTTTATTCACAATGACAGTGTTACCTTCGTTTCTTCCCTTTTCGCATGAATATATCTCTTCCCACCATTGCTGAAGTGTGATCTCATATAACATAGATCTTCTAACTTGGTAGTCTACTTTAGCTTCCTCCTTCACGAACACAAACGGGCAATACCATCTCGCGACAACAACAAGAGGGGAACACTTGTAGTATATTGAAAAATCGAAAGGGGGGAGCTGTAATTGAAGAGAGGTGCTGAGGCCTTCCGTTTCTCTTACTTGAAATGAAGAAGTGGTATAAACTCGCCATCCTCTTTTTCTAAGGAATTTTGGAGGAAAACCGTCACCAGCTACAGAGATCGCGTAGAAAGTGCCATTGAAGTGGGGATGAATCTCAACTTGTTGGTATATGTCCCTGTGATTGAAAGGTATTGGTTTTACATCTGGTATGACATCCCTAAAGC
The DNA here is from genome assembly GCA_963854785.1 of Vaccinium vitis-idaea. Taxonomy (NCBI): domain Eukaryota; kingdom Viridiplantae; phylum Streptophyta; class Magnoliopsida; order Ericales; family Ericaceae; genus Vaccinium; species Vaccinium vitis-idaea. The sequence continues at coordinate 32,368,941 of OY978222.1, forward strand.
AACAACCAGCAATGTCATCCTCTCTTGAACATGTAAAAGCTAGCCTGCATAAGTTGATACAATAGATTCAAAAACACATATATCCGCCACAGAATTACAAGGCCAATTTACATCTAGGCTCCGTTTGGATAGTTGTGGATTTTAATGAAGGAATTTCATGTTGAATGCACACATTATACTATATGAAGTTTAGCTCTAGGCACCTCCAAAACACGATTTCAAATGATCATGATAAGCTCCCAAACTAATAAATGTCAAAAACCATACACAAGCTAGCAAATCTAAATTTGAGCTACTCCCATAAACACTAAGATGAAATCCCTCCATCTGAAAGGTATCAAACAGAGCCTTATAGAGTTCTTCAGTTTTCAGGAATGAAATGAAAAGAGAAAGAGAGAGGGTACCCCTTATGCTTGCCTTCCGCTTTGATGACATAGTACCGGTTCGATGAGAGGGGCTGAACAAGAACTGGGATGAACCAAACCTTTGTAACAGATGCCTCTTCATAGTCAGATGAGTGAACAACCTTCAAAATCTTGTCCTGAGGAAATGGTAGGTTTGTGATTCTCTTTTTCTTGCATAAACGACAACAAAATGCTTCCTGTGCTTCTGCTTCTTCATCTGTAACAACAAGATAACCTGAACATGGAGCCCCTGGTGGCGGCGCTGAACGAGCACTAGGGAAATTCCGGTAAAGTGAGAGAGGCCTCGTTGCATACATCTCTCTCTGTGTGACTAAAAAGGTCAAGTATGTGATGAGAACAATTGCATTATGGAAGATGACTAGATTGCTTCCTTATGTGTGCAGATGAGGAGGGGCATCTTTAATAATTGGTATCCGATGTGATATAGGAATGTCTACATAAGCAGATTTTAATAAACAATAAAGAAATAAAAAAGTATGAAAAGGAGTTAAAAGTGTAAAAGAAAAAAGAAACCAAAGAAAAATAGAAAGCAAAAGCAGAAAATGGTCAATCCACTGAAACTGAGGTAAGGACATACAGCACTAAAAATCTTGCAAATGAGAGAGAGAGACATAAAGTGAACTAACAAAGAAAAGAGACAGAAAAGCAGCTCTTGATCTCATCTTCCACTTTCTTTTAGATGCATGTTTAGGCACTATAAACACACAGGAATTTCAAGCAGCAGTAGGTTTATATCATTACAACACCAAAAATCTAGACATTGTGTAGTAGTTTTCATACCCTCTCACATGATCACATCCATAGAGAATGGAGTAGATTCATCTAGGCACTAACACAGATATTCTGGAAATATGGATGTTTGACAACGCAGCAGAGCACTTCTGGAAATGTCTCTTCTTCTTTTTTTTATCTCTTGAACGGTTCTGGAAATGTGTCCAGACTAGCATGCGCATACGTCAACAATCCTTTGTATGCTGGACTACAGATGAATTTGAACTTGAAACACAGAAGGAAAACCTAAGTGATTCCAATGAAGGTAAACACAACTGTTGGGTGTGTAAAGAAATATCCAGTATTCCCAAGTATCAACTTCTTATAAGCAACTTGAAATCCATCAATGTGGCCAGAAGCAAAAGATTAAAAAAAATCAAAATACCTGCAAATCAGGTAGTTCAACTCATTTGCAACTATAAACCTGATTTTGCTAAAATGTCCTGAACAACCCCGAAATTGGATTATGCAAATCGTCAGATCATAGTTATTCGGTTTTTTCTTAATACACCCGGTTGGTACGTAGGATGGGAGCATGGGACCCACCTCCAACCTCTGAAGTCCAAAGCGAGAAATTCATGGTCTAAGCTGAAGAAATCTCTTTATAATTCCCATCATCTCACCACCAGGAAAACGCCCAAGACAACCTCTTGCGGCTGCTATCTCATTGAATTCACAAACTGAATCACCCCAAAAAGCTTGGAGCTGTCCACTTCTTTTTGCCTCCTTGAATTCCATATTATCAGCTAACTCTTCACCAGCTTCAACTGTAGGAAGGGGAAATGACTCAGGAGAAATTTCCATAACAACAGACTCCCCGCCAACTGCACTCACAAAGTCCTTTAATCGGCACATGGTAAATGGAACAGGTTCAAAGCTGTGGTCGCCATATTCAACTGGAGTAGAGTGATCTCCTGTGACACATAGGAAAAACTGGAAATTCCCAGTTGATTCAGCCTCCAAAAGAAACCTGGCCAGCTGCCCTATGGCTCGGTCAACAGCCTCCAACCCTTTGACTTTGAAAATACTTGCTTTATCATGACCTGCATCATCTATTGCCTGCAAAGGCAAGCTACCCACCACTTTAAACTCATGAATATGGTGAAACTCTAAAGCACAAACAACCATACCCTCCGGAGAAAATCAATAACTCAAAAACCATAATGTTTTTTTATTTTAACTTAGCGAATTCTATGGTGTTCAACTGTGCTACATATGCCACAAAAAGTTCCAACAAAGATGGTCCAGAATTACGCTTCCATGACAAATGGCTTCATTTTGTCGCAAGTTGTGTATCAGCAAGTATATACTCAATGATGAAGTTCATTGGTTGTAATTTGATGTGAGCTATAAAAATAGAAACTCTGTTTGGTTGAATATTCAAAATCAGTTTTACAGACTATTGTTGAGCGCAAAGACAAATAGCTTTCCATATTTATCTAACTTTGATATGGCTTTTGTGGGCTTCATATCATTATTTTTATGTCTTCCAGAAAATGAGATCTTTTCAGAAAATTGTCGAAAGAGAATAAAATATTCAGTTTCAACACTTCAAAAAAAAAAACTCTTTTATGAGACGTTCTGCAAACTAATCATTAAAATTGCAACAATAAAGATAGCAGATTTTCCCCCCACATAAGCGGGAAAAAAATAGAATTCCAACACCCTGCAAACCAGGGGGAAAAAAGGAGTTGCAGAAACTGAGTTAAGTTAGCACCTTAATGTGAAGGAACCCAAAATCATAGCCATCTGGTCGGCCTGGTTTATGCTCATCTTCCCCTGGTACAAAAACTGGGGGGCAAGACTGGAGAGGAGCTGAGAGTGCCCTAGCAATTGCAGTTGCTTTAGAAGTCAAGAGTGTCCTATAGTCTCCTGTCGCTCCAGGAGCTTCCAGGATGTCAATTCCGAGTGATAAGCCCAAGCCAGCTATAATTTTAGTAGGGGCTACCATGCATGGCCACAACCCATGTTTCTCAGCAAATGGAGAAACCTGAAATAAATAAACACAAGGAAAAATTGAAACATACAAATAGTTTCAGACAGATAATTTAACTCTACAATCAAAATACATTAGGCAAAATATTCATTGCAGGCTAGTTCATATTCTGTCTTGTAAGGCTAAACAAACACTGAACATCTCAAGCATGGAGGTTGATTATTCTACGTGTTTAGAATCCATCAAAGACATTTTTCTTCCAGTTGAAATAAATATAACCAGATGAAAAGATTATCATCATACATTATGTGCTGAGAATATTATGGACGAAAATGAAAATCCAAAATATTAAATGCCCAAAATGTGCTGTTCTTTAACTTATGACCATTTTTTTTGAGAAATTAACTACCCTTTTCGATATTAGAACATCTACTTCCACATTGGAACAGACATAAGGAAAATCTGAACAACCAAAAGACCAATAAATAACTTCCTGGATTGATGCTTCTCTCCTTTACTTTTCGTCTTTTTGTTTCTTTTTTCCGTATCTGCTTCTTATCTTCTTTGGTTGTTGAGGGAGGTTCTACATATCATTCCACATAATTGGGAATTTGGGGGAAAGATAAGAAGATGTGTCTAAAACTACTCCTGCAATTATTATACTGACCCCAAACCTTGCACTACATTCGGTCGCGGGTCGCCTAAATTTTTACTTGCCTTCCTCTTCTCATATCCTCTTTTCACTTCTTCCAAAAAGCCAACAAAGTAAATACACCACTATTATGGCTTCCTGGTAATAAAATGCAACATGTTTCAATCAGTCAGGTTGTTGTGATTCTGTTCCAATAGGCAAACGCTCGGCGAGTGTGTGTTTGAGAGAGAGAGAGAGCAAACCTCAATTCGTATACCACAACCTCGTAAGAGGATAACATTGGCAATGTTCTTTCCTTCTGCTGCCCGTTTAACATTTAAAGGATGAGAAGCCAAAATCCGTGACATCTCCTTGGATAACTCATTAACAACTGAAGCTGTGTGCTTTGCCTCGTCAGTATCATCTAGTGCTTCAGCATGTAAAAGTAAGCGATTGTCCTTCAATGGGTCTGTTCCTGATATATTTCCGCTTAAGTTTGGTCCTTTCACGACTACTCCGCACCTATGCTCTGTCGCATACCTGCAACATATGTTTTCCATGTTAATTTTAATCAAACTTTATTATGAAATTATAATACATAGAATTACAGGAGACCAAAAGCACTACTATTTCAGTTGAGATCTATATATGAAGTTTTTCTAGCTTGAGCCTTGGAGATACAGCCCATTAACAGATAACGACAACAGATGCTCGCCAACCTCAATCTAATTATATTTCAAGATGCTGGAAAAAATAATAATCTAAGGTCTTAAAGGACCTTTCACGAAATGACCATTGGCATATTAGCAAAATTTCATGTGAAGCATCTGCACCTGACTCTAACTTCATACTCTGGAAATGATGTCAACTTCATTCCATCCAATGATGCGCACAGGATAGGCCCTTCTTCTTCAAAGTGACGATCAGCCCTCCTACTGATAACAATCCCAGTTTCCTCATCCAAGGTTGCAAAATTTGACTGGAAATTAAACAGTAAACAGTAATGGGAAGGGCCAACAATTAATAATTTCTGGAAAGTGGAAAGAAGGCAAAAATAAAAGTCAATGGATCAACAGAAATAAATTAAAAGATACAGACATATAAAAAGATCCTTCGCTGCTTTTACCAAAAAAAAAAAAAAAAAGAGGTCCTTCGCTGCACAAATCAACCCCGAAACATACAATCCAAGACCATTGTGCATGTAAGGCAATAGAATGCGAAGATCTCAAGTGGCATGGTGAAAAAAATAAAGAACATGAATATGAAATAATTATGCTAAATGGAAATCTCTCGCTGAGCTTTAAAGTACAAATACTTGTCTCTGAGTTTTAGCCTTGATATGCACAATTATAAAAAAATGCCTTCACTCCACTAAGCCGAAAACCCTCATCAAGGATCACAACATATCAAGTTAAGAGAATAATATATTATACAAAAGAGGTCACGGGAGAACAACTTTACGGACTAAGGAATAGTTATAAGAAGGACAAATGGGCACATACTTTGAAAGCAATATCACCAGGTGACATAGCCAATCCAGCTCCCATTGATTCAAATGCACCCCTACCTCGATAGTATACTCTTGGGTCATAGCCTAATAGAGAAAGGTGTGCCGTGTCACTTCCACATGCCAGGCCTACTTCGACGGGGTCCATAAGACCATTAACTCCAGCAGAAGCAATAGCATCCAAATTGGGTACCTTGGCTACTTGTAGAGGGGTCTTATAACCAAACCTCGGCAGTGACACATCACCCAAACCATCAATCAACACAAATGCTACTCTCCGTTTCGGCTCCTCCGAGTTCACCATCCTCCGGTATCCTGATCAACTTCCCTAGTTCCCTGCTTTATAAGAGGAAAAGTGATAATGAATATGCCAAAAATAGATTCTGGAAAAATCAAGGCTTCTCTCAAGTAGGTTTGAGTCTGACCACTTCAAGCATAAGAAGAAAAGATAATGTAAGATGGACAGTGCTCGATAGATTAAAAACTCAAAGCTCGATGTGCACTTATAGAAATAAAATCTAATGCACACATCATCTGAAAAAGTTACGTGTGTAATTGAAAAATTGAATAGGAAAATCATCCTCACCTCTCACCACTCATGTCTGAAAGTATTTAAGGTTCTACTTGGGTATTGCAGGCAAGTTTTGCAAAATAAGTCGTTGGCTTTTTGGGTTTTGTCTTTATTAAAAATAAAAAATCGCGATTATTAGTTTTGGGAGTAATTCATATCATTTATGATAGAGCTCATGAAGTCAATGTGGAAATCCATACGCAAGCTGTCAAAGCTAAGTTTGAGTGACCGGCATTGATCAATAAAGTCAAATCCATTCATCTGAAATCCACTTCTGTCCAAACGGAGCCTAACATTCATCTGAAATCCACTTCTTGTGTATGAATATACTACAAACCTAGATTGTCGAAAAATTGCAGGAAAAATATAATTTTGGAAGGGCAAAAGAAATTACTAAAAAATACTAGCTTTGTTGATCAATAACTGCTCTCGCTATGCAGTGTGCTCACATGTACAATCTCCATAGAGAAACCTTTACGAGAGAAAAATCAGGAGATAAGATCCCTATTCCCTTGTACAGGATGGGTTTTCATCAAAAGCACAAACCCAATAGAAAGGATTAAAAGCACCACAAAAAACAAACCAATCCAAGAGCAAGCTGATTTCTTGCAACTTCATCCAAAAGGAATCCACACGCATAGTTAGGTTTATGCAAACGGGTATCAATCAATACAAACCAATCACAGACAGAGCTCAAAACGACATGAACAGACCAGCCAAAAAGACAATAAATTTGAACACCTTGTGCTGATTTTAGTTGCAGGAACCGTGTACCTTGCAGACGCTCCTCCCCGAGAAACGCGATTCCGCGTTTCTCGCTCGGAAACGCGATGGGAGCGCGATCCCAAGAGACGGAAACGCGATCCTAAGGAAGATGGGAGCTTATCTGTGATTTCCGGTCGCCGTCGTCAGTTCCTTCCAGTCTCCGTCGACGATGGGAGCTTATCTGTGATTTACGATCGCCGTCGTCGTTACTGTATCTATCACCGTTGTGATGTGTCTGGACTCTGGGAAAGATAATGGAAGACGAAGGAAAGAAGAAGACGAAGACCAGAGCGCCAGATCGGAATATTATAGGCTGTATCTATCCTATGGTGATACTGAAACTGGGAAGTGTTTAATTATCTCATTCTTACACGTGTAGGGCTAGATGGGAATGTGTAACTTTACATTTACAATTCAAGACCCAACTCTTCATTTTCCACCTAATTTTTCCTCCTCTTTAGGGTATGTTTATGGGTATGTGTGCGGCTCGGGAACAATGAAAAATGAGCCTTGTTTTACTGTTTATGGGTATGTGTGTGCCTCTTCTAAATTGTTGGACCCTACAAAACACAATATCAAAATTGAGTAAAAAAAAATGAAAAATGAGTCGAATTATGTTTTTTCTTTAACGTTGTTTGAGAGTATTTTTTTTTTTCCTTTTTTTTAAAATGAATAAGACAACAAAATGGGGTGTTCCACTAACAATAAATTGTTTTTTCCAAACACCGAGACAGATCATTCTCTCACAATACATCACATAAAAAACAGTGAAAAACCAATTTTTTCAAAAAACCAACTTAGTGGAACACCCCAAATGAACTTTGGTAGTAGTAGTTGGGAGCTCATAATAAAATAACTTAACTTGTATTGCCCACTAAATTGTGAAACAAAAAAAACAAAAATCAAAATTTTTATGTATATTCCACGTAGTATTTTAATTAGATTTATCATTTCCATTTTCGACTTTGGGAGAGGTTCTATATTATGGAAAACGTAAAACTAGCACTTGGGCAACAATTGGAAAATAATGAGTTAGCTTACTGGAACTTTTTATATCATAAATTGTTCAGTAAAGAAACATGAAATTACATACTCCTATAATTTTCACAAAATTGTCATATCATTTCAAATAATTAAATCCTTTATGTTTAGATTTTTTTTTTCTCCAATAATCTCCAACTCCTATTTTTTTTTTTCATGATCACATCACAAATAATAATCTCCATTTGTCATACTCTAACTAAGCTAAGTCATCATCACTACTAATAATCTCGGTTAGTCATACTCTAGTCAAGCTAAGTTCAACCTGTAATGCCACATACTGGTCATGATCACAAACGACAATCTCCTTTTGTCATACTCTAGTATGTCACGCTACAGCTAACTAATGAGCATTACATTACATCTTACTCTATGTCTTAGTCCTATGATTTCACAATCACTAATAATAATCTACTGGTCATGATCACAAACGACGATCTCCTTTTGTCATACTCTAGTATGTCACACTACAGCTAACTAATGAGCGTTACATTACATCTTACTCTATGTCTTAGTCCTATGATTTCACAATCACTGATAATAATCTAATGACTAATCAAGCTAAGTTCAACACGTAATGCCGCATACTGGTCATGATCACAAACGACGATCTCTTTTTGTCATACTCTAGTATGTCACACTATAGCTAACTAATGAGCGTTACATTAGTAATGCCGCGTACTAGTTATGATCATAGATAGGGCTACAAATGAACTGAGCCGTTCGTGAACTGTTCAAGGCCAAAAAACTTCAAAGGGCAAAGGTATTGTAGCGGTAACAAGTGCCGAATTTTACCAAATTGTTACTTAAAGTCATAAACTGAAAAAAAATTGGGTTGTTGCAGGTAATACAAGCTGATGTGTCCTCTCCTAGTATGAAGAGAACAATTGCAGACATTTTTAAAACAAGCTGATGTGACAGGGAAGATGTGGACTTACTTTTTCATTTATTTCCCCTATAGTTTTTTTTTTTGGATAATATTCCCACTGTAGCTTCCAAGCTAAGCACGGGCAAATTGGGAACAGCAGTGAAACACCGCCTTATTCTCTCCCATCCTCATGCCGACACCGGCCACTTACACTCATTCCTTCTTGCCGCTGACCACAATCACACAACGGAAGCCACCGTATAACCTCCAATTTTGTGAATCGTTGGGCCCATCATTAAACGACGAGTCCCCGTCGAAAAACTCAATCTCTTACTAGTTCAACATCTTCTCTCACCTGAATTATCTCTCTTACCGCTCATCATCTTCAGGACCTATATATTGTCATGAGTTATATTTCATCGCCAATTTATAAACCCAATGGAAATTGTATAGCAAATTTTGGAATTATTTGATTTTAGAAGTTCTGGGATCGAGTTTTATTTTTTATTTTCAGTTCTAATTTGTTGATCTAGATTATCTTATGTAATTTTAAACTCATTGGGATGAGTTCAACAGTGAAACATTTTTGAATTTTTCTGGAAAATGGGATTTGCCTCAAATACTATGTTTTCTCTTACACGTGGGTGGATGAGGATATGATACCAATTAGGCTTTTTAAAAAAAGATATAGTCCAGATAACCACATCTGATCCCAAGTAGGCTTTAGAAAAAAGGTATAGTACAGATAACCACATCTTGTGAGTCCAGATAACCACCTCTTGTGATTCCAGGTATGGTTATCTGCGACGACTACTTTTCCGGCAAAGTTCAATTTTTCGGTGAGAATATATTATGTATTAAATTTAATGTGAGGGTATATTTGTCCTATTAAAAATGGGAAGTGGACCTTACACCTCAGAAAATGCAAAAAAAAATAGATTAGAGGTGTTATGAAAATATGAGGTGGACTAGACATGTTACAAAGAGCTATAATGGACCTTAGAGCAATTCTTTAAAATACTATAGAAAATTGATATGACATATTGAGGGGAAATTTTGTAATTTATCCCCTCTTTTCTTCAATTTTTTGTACTTCCTCCGTTCCTAAATAATAGTCGCACTTTCTCTCTCTTGCCATTTTTTAAATAAAAAAATTAAGTACTTCTGTATATCAATTTTCGAATTTTTTTGCACTAAATTGTCGAGTACTTTAATTCAATGCAAAAAAATTCGAAAAAGGATACACGGAAGTACTTCATTTTTTATTTAAAAAATGACAAGATTTTTTTAGTAGATTATTATTTAGGAACAGAGGAAGTACTTTTTTAAGGGACCCATAATTCTTTCCTGACCAAATCTCTAGGAAGGACAATGAGTCCCTCTAAGAAGTATAAAAAAAATTGAATAAAATAGGGGATAAATCACAAAATCTTCGCTCGATATGTTACATCAATTCTTCATTTGGAGTTTTGAAAATGGGTTAAAAATTAATCCCGCGCCAATGCTTTCGGGTTAGGCTATTACTCGAGTCTGTCTTGAAGTAATGTTTGTATTGTACTTTTATTATGGTGAAGGACTCAAGGTCATTTAAACTCAACTCGGGTCTATCTTGAAACATAGGGGTGCATAAGAAACCGTTAAATCGATCCGATCAGGATCGAACCATTCTATTTGGTTTGGTTATGCAGTTTATTGGTCTAGTTATCGTTCTGAAAAAATAAGAGCCCAAAATTATGGTTTGGTTAATGGTTCTCAATTTAATAAGAATCACGGTTAGAACCGAGCAGGACCGTATAATATTTATATATATGTTTTGTATGTGGGTGTGCGCATAATTATGTATCTTAATTTTGTAATTTAATATTTTTTTTCTCTAGTAAGTTATTCTTTTATGTCTATTTAGAGTAGAAATCTAGTTAGTTAGGAAGTTTTTAATATATATTTCTATAATATTTGACCCTACTAATACCTAATTTTCAATTTTAATTTCCAAGTAAGACATGGTTCTTAATTTATTTTCTCGTTTTTAAACTAATCTATTCCATGTTTAAGTTACTTTATTGGTTATTTTCGTAAATTTTAGGAGTGTTTTTATTGATGGTAGATTGTCAAGTACCAGAACTTGTTCGATTTAGGTTTCAAGACCGGTTTTCTCCATTATTCCACAATTATTACTCACCTTTCTTTCCAATTACTATCTTTATTTTTAATTATTATTCTTATTTATTCTAGCTCTCTCAAATCATTACCCCTATTTCTAATTAATACCCCTATTTATTCCTCCAATCATTACCCATAAATCAAACCAAAAAAACAAACCAAACAAAATTTTGTATTTCACGTGGACCATATTTGGTTTCGAATTTTTTAAAATCCTATAATTATTTAATGAGTTGATTGATGCTCGGAATGACAATACTACTTTGCGGACTCAAGATGAACGGTTCAGATGACGTATTAACGCATCGTAGGGCCTAATATGATGGTGGTGGAAAACCTATAGTTTTCACCGGCGGCGAAAGGAATTGTATCTTTCATTAACATTAATTGGAGTTATTGAACATGGATTTTTTTTGATATTCTCCTCCGTATTTTGTATACCGGTATCGGGGGAGGGGGAGCTGGCACATGCCACCCCAATTCTAGAAAAGAAAATGATTTGTTGATTAGGGGAAGTTGTTTTAGTACTTATTGGTAATGAAATTAGATTGTTTAACAAAATTGATGGAAATAGTGATTTTGTAAATTAATTGTAGTTCGGATCATAGATATGATATCTGAACGACCCTCATTTAAAGATCACAAGATAGACGAACTTAACCTTCTTCCAAGTTTATATACCAAAAAAAAACAACAAAACAAAGTCCAGCCAAAGTCTCATTTTACGTTTAACTTTCTTCTTCATATTTTGATGAACATCATGCGATAAGTAGTAGTGGGATTCTGATCGAATAGCAGGCCTCATTGCCTAGACTAATTTGCACATTCATTAACTACAGGTCGATGAAGCCGCAAACAAGTTTGATGAGCGTGCTCCACCTTCTGCCAAGCAAGGTGCCAGCAAAGTCCATATGGTGGTCCAGAAGGCATCGGAGGTGGCCCGAACCCTGGTACAGGAGGCCCAAGCTGGTGGCCTGTGTGCAACCGCTCATTATGCTGGTGCCTTACTCGAGCAGCTCTTCTGGAGTGTAATGGTGAGGTTTTGGTTCCTAATCAACCAGGTTCCACTCCTCTGCGAGGTGGCACAGATGGTTGCTCTGACTATGGCTCATTGGTCTGAGAAGTACAACAAGACGGTTGAAGACTTGAGCGCCAAGGGTTACACTTTCTTCAACGTCTTTCCATATATTCCCATTGATGGTTTAGCCAAGGCGTATAAGAAGATTGAAGCTTATGCAGCTGAAGAAGAAATGCGTAAGAACTAGGCACATGTTTATGGGTTGATTCTAGTTTGTTGCTAGAGGTTTATATTGTATTGCGAATGTGTTCAAAAACTTTGGCTGGTGAATGATGATGTGGTGTTGTGGATATCGCACTGTTTTTGGACTTGCTCTTCTTAATATGCCATTGTAAATGAGAGAAAGCTGTTTTGGTGAATGCCCGACTTGTGCATCGAACCGGTCCCTAGAGTGTCATTAGCATTTGAGAGTTTCATCAATAGTAGTAGTATATTAGGAATTTTCTATTCATATTCTTGTGTAAGTTTTTAGTGAATAACAAAATCATGACTCTCTTTTTCTTAATTATTAGTAAGAATTTTCTAACAAATCGTATGTGAACATAAATATAAAGTGAAATATTATTGGACTGTTCAAGTGTTGACTTAAGAGTGTATCCAATGGGGATGGATATGGGGTTGTAAAGTCATTTTCCATACTCCATTATAGAACTCGAACCTCCAATAGGGACGGGAAAGGGGATGAAAAATGGCAAAGTTGTCTATGGGGTTGTATGTAAATTTAGAACCCCAAATGGCTATAACCATATTTGACACCTCATCAAACCCAACTGCTATATACCAGAATTAGGACCGGAGTTTGCCTTAAACCTTGCCAAAATATGACCAGATTTTACAAAGTTGCTGAATCGGGCGAGGATGTGCAAGTTTTTATAGTTATTGTACTGCAAACAAAGAATATATTTTGGGACGAAAGTAGTTGCTGAATTGGGGTTGAGAAAATAGGGAAAAATGGAGTGGAGGCAAAATTAGTTAACATTTGAAAACTTTTGGGTCTATTTTACAACCCACCATTGGAGAGGGGTTACCCACTTTTTAACCACTTTTTGGTGCTAAAAATGGGCAAATAGCTTTAGCCATTATGCATCTCCATTGGACATGCTCTAACATTGAGAAAAACTCGAGTGTCGGTTGGGTACCACATGGCGGTACCAAGCGCGCATCTCAGCCTTTCACAAAAGTGTTTTGGACTATTCGGATATTACACACACACAGAGAGAGAGAGAGAGAGAGAGAGAGAGAGAGATGGGAGAAAAGTAGGGAGAAATCTGTGCTGCCCAAAACACTTTTGGACGGTCGAGATGCGCTCTTGGGCAGCACTTGAGCCAGACACTATTTGAACCCTAGTTTTCTCCCATTATACATAGGTGTGAACTGCCATTCCAGCAGGTTTATCGTTAAACACAAGTAACCCACATCAATAACCCAGATCAACTGCACATATTACACGCATTCTTGTCGATGAGAAAAAGCATCTGAAAAGCAACATTAATGAGCGTTCACCAAAAATATCTGAACAAACAAAAAGCTCAAAGTGTCTTTTATTCAAACCCCAAAACAAGATTCAAGTATTCAAGCATTACAAACTTGAATCACATTACCAACAGATTAAGTGATTAATTGTTGCAATCCTCATCGTCATGGGCAGCTCACACAATGAAAGGCTACAGAGGTTCCTGCAATAATGAAACAAATTTCTCAAAAATCAAAATTCTCTTGCCCAATGGGCAGAACCTTTCTAAAGAATCCACTCAATTCTCATAAATAAGTAATGGTTAGACGTATCTGACTGAAAGCAATATGGAATCTATCTTGGAGCTAAACATATTGCCTGACAAGTTAGTTTCTTCTCCTTCCAAAGGATACCGAATCACCGATGATTGGTACATTCAATTTTTAAGAGATACCATACTGAAGTTTGCTATCATGCTACATTCTGATGAACAGGTTCAAGGAATTAATATCATATCATCCCTTGGAAACAGACCATCTTCTCACAGATCCGTTAGAGACTGCGTTAGTATGATCTATGAAGCACAAACACTCCAAATAGGTCATTGTAACTATGTCAGGACACGGGGACACACCTAAATATGTATGGGACACGCCACGTGACGTGTCCCAAAAATTTAATTGATTTTTTCGGGGACACGTTGGGGATACCTCTAGGACACGGTTGGGGACACGGAGTGGGAAAGATGTGTAATATTTTTTATATTTTTTGGGGTAAAAATGACATTATTGTAAAAGTACAAGAAGTCCAGCAGCGTTAAGCTTTCAAGATTGTGTGATGCAATCTTGTTCTTTGGTGCAATGCTAAAGACGCCCTAGGTGTGATACCTCTAGGTGTAAGGCCTAGACTTCTTTATCTATCTACTGTTCAGCCCTAGGTGTGATACCTCTAGGTGTAAGGCCTAGACTTCTTTATCTATCCACCACCTACACTGTTTACACCCCCTACTCTTGGTGTTTTGATCATCCTTAACCCTATTTCATTATGTCCCACATCAACACTCTATCCCACGAAATCTTAAATAGTAACAATCTTAACCAAGGAAATCAAGAAACTATCAAAGCGTGTCATTTTCAAGGTCTTCAAAAGTTAAAAGATCCGATATACAAAAATGTTAAACAACTCAATAGAAGTCTATTCCCTAGATGGTATTATGATATGACTAACATCACATGACATGTTGCTGGCCTCAAAGAGCATTAGGCAAATAACCCAATGACATTCACAGTATCAATGCCAAGTCATCACCAACACGTTTCATGATCCGGTACCATGCTATTAGACTGTAGGCAACAACACAATTCACAGAACCGTATCAGTTGTGCCCATATGCTACATTAGGTATCCTCATTCACGCTCATTATCTTGTGAGTTTGAGGAAAAGGAAAGTATGTTGTGCGTTCTATTCAAGGTTCACCATCCATGTTTATGTCGCACTACAATAGTACAATGGGGTTATTAGTGTTTCCAATAAAATGTAGTGAAGGAGATACTTGTGGTAACAAAATATATTTTCCCGTATTCAAAAGAGTGAAAGTCAACGTTGCACCATATTTTATTCTCATGTAGAAGTATTCACATATTTGTCCCGGAATAATTTGCAGGTATTTAAAACCTCAAGGACAGCAGCTTAAATGGACAAGAACTTTTATGAATCACTTGCAAAGTTGCAGCAGAGAATATTCAACCTCCTTTCTCCACATTACAAATTATCAAGCTACAACTTGCAAAATTGCATTCCTATTCTTGCATCATTCGTAAGCCATGTTATCACCTATGGTATTGTATATTAACCCCGATTGATAGCACATTTACCATAACTCAAGCTATTGTAATTGTGACCACAGACTAAATCACAAGCTCATTAACAAAAGGTATAACACCACCACGTGAAAGTTCAACAAAATCTAAGCTTCTAAACAACAAATAGCTACAAATATTCAAAACATAGTAAAAATGTGCTCAATGAACAACTCCTAAAATAAAAAATGTACGAAAAAAATATAAAGCTTACAATTATTTGGAGGTGGAGGCGGAGGTGCCATAGGCATCATCTTGAAGAAGGTCATCATAGGGATCACGACGACCAGGGACCTGGCTAATCTGAGGGTCCCAAAACAGTTGAGCGTTGTGACGTTCGAATGTCCAAAAACCGTACGGACGGAGCGGTAAGTTCCACATCTCCTTGGTCTTGTGGCAACGATCCTTCAACGTGTACAAATGCTCTCTGAACTTGCGATCTCTTTCCTTCGGATCCTCCATCATCCTCAATATCAAGTTCTCAGCGAATTCCATTATGAACCCCATATCGAATCGCCTTATATACCTGAAAACATCAAAATCGCATGTGAGAACTACATATGTGATGGCGAATCAAATTGAAAACCCTAGTTTCGAAATCGGGCTCACAAATGGTTTTGGACCACGATTGCAGTGAAGATTAAAGTGAACTTACTCACGAGGGAGGTAATAGGAGTTTGATTGGAAAGTAATGTTAAGAAAGTCTCTTGTACAAGCCTATTAAGAAAGTCTATTTGGTGTTGCTAAAAGATTGGATTCCTCAGCCTCTTCGTTCTTCCTCACTTGACATTTGTTTAATCTTGCCATCCTAACATCATTACGCAAATAATGTGGTATAAAAGATTTATAGAAACATCATTATGCAGGTACTAAAGTGATAGCAAGTTAGATAGTAGGATTCTCGATGTCACCGAAATACAACTTAAATAGTAGGATTCTTGATGTCACCAACTATACCACACGAGGAATGCATAAAGAATAAACAGAAGGTACACACGGGGGTATTACCAGTGGCCATTAAATGAGAGGAAGAAGAACGAAGTATTAAAACCTAAAACTATGAGACCTTTATTTGTTATATTGAGGGATTCTAATTACGTTTGCATCCTCTTTTTTATGACTTCTAGAGAAACCAACACTCATCCTAACATCCAATTCCACAAAAAGAGGATATGATTAAAAAATTATGAGACTTTTATTGTTCTATTGGGTAATGGTTCTTGTTACATCCAATTACTTAGACGAGTCTACTTATGCCTTAGTAAAGACAAGTATTGGGAATTCATCCAAGTGGAAACTCTCAATCTAAGAAGCAAGGAAAAGTCTATATTTATACATTGGCGCTGCCGCTGCTGGTTTCACATTTTCTGAGCCTGTATTTATACGTTTGATCCAAAGTGTCTCTTTGTCCCGTGTCACACACACACACGCACACACACAGAGCATCTACCCAAACTACAGCTAAGATGAGCAGATAAGCAATTTCATCAATGTATAAGTAATTATATCACTATTATACTGCAAATTCACAAGTAAAATAGTCTCACAAGGCCTACCTAGACTCCTCACATTCATCCATGAAAAAACCCTCAAATACGAGTTCAGTGCCAAACTAGATAGTGTATGTTCAATGAGGTGCTGCCACTTACTAGATGTACACAAATTACTAAGGAGAAACGTTCAAAGAGCTTCCAAATTAAAACAAATTTAGAAACATGATTTTCACTATCTCAAACAGTTGTAGCATAAGTTCGATTCGCTGCAGACTGCAGTGATGCAGTCTTCATGATGGATTGGAAATTAGAAATTTCCGAAGTACCCAAAAAAAAGGAAGTAAGAAGTTAACCAAATGGCACATCCAGCTAAGGACACGCTCAATGCTAAATTTTATTCCACCAAAATATAGTCTAAAAAAATGGAAGGCCAAACCAAGCTTCTTATATAGGAATCTTGAGTTATTAGCACATCAGATGGTGTTACTCGGAAGGGTCAAAACAATATTATAGAGGTAAGCAAATATTTTGAAGTTGCAAAGACTAAGGAACTTGTTAGAAAGAAGCCCGTTGAATTTCTGAAATATAGTGTAAATCGGCATGAGCTGTTTCTTCATTGCTTGGCTTTCCAATTTCAAAATCCTCTTGCTTGCCTTCAACAAAGGCCCTCTCTCTCCTCTCCCCAATTCCTCACCATCCGTTGTTTCTCCATAAAAAAAAAAAAACAGAACAAAAAACCCACCTCCAAAATCCAAAACCAAAAAAACCTTAATCTGGATGTTCTTCTCAGATATAAGGAAATGATTCAGTTATAGAGCTAAAGTCGTAGTTTTCGAACGAGCAATCAAGAAGATTAAGAAAAGGTACTGGAGCCTAGCAATATCCAGTTCAAACAATAGTTAATCGGATTTCAAGATTCCCTTAGCTGAAAGTAAGCGCAGGTAAAATCAAAATGCCTATATGTAGGTAGATCTCTCTTATATACTCTATCTACTCTTTCTCATATGTGGTAATATAAGGTAGAAGACGATCTTTTGAAGATGATATATCGTCTGCATCTATAACTACTTCTATAAGGGCGCCAGTCCTCACGGGAAAGGCCTCTCATTTCCAAGCTCTCTGGCTACTGACCTGTCGAGAACTTTTCAGCCCCCAAATCGGATTGGAATTACGCTTTCCAGGGCCTCGTTTGTTAGCATCAAGAACAAGAGCTGGTACCGCAAGACACTAGCCAAATTTCATGCCATGAGCAAAGTGAAAAGCCAAAAAACACTTCCAGCGAAAAATTGGAGGGCAAAAAATTAGCACCTTAAAAAGAGAACAAGAGAACAAAAACAAAATTGTAGAAACATCGGGAAGCATCCAATTTCCAAACGAGGGGAGCCCAAAGAATCATCAGCATCGTCACACAGATCTCCATTAGCAACAATTGAAATAGCAGAGGAGAACAAGATCAAGACAAGGCCTGGCCGAACTCATGAACTTCCACAATCCAATGTTGAAATAGCATCAAAAAAGCATCAAAGCACATCCTTTCCCATCAAAATGCATAATAATGTAGCAGCCTGTTAACTATCTTAAGGGAATATTTTTTTGTTACTCAGTGGAGTTGATTAGTTTGTTAAGTGAAATTAGTTGAGTCGGCGGACCTGTGCATATAAACACACTTGTTCTCTTAGTGGAGAGGTCAGAGAGAGAAAACTAGGGAGAAACAAGAGGGTTATGCTCTCATCCATTCAGCAAAAGTTATGTAAATCTAGCGTTCAATCTCAAGCAAATATTTACAAATTCTTGCTTTCTAGTTTTGTTTCTCATTTTCTATATCCTCGTGGCCGCCTTTGTGCAAATTTATGACTAAACACCAATGATATTAACCTGCAGTTTACCGTAAATTACGTACACGTATGTGTATACCATCGCAAAGAGGGTGTATGTCGTTGTGAATAGAGAGAAAAAGCGATCAGATCCTGATCCTGTGTGTGTGTGTGTGTGTGAGAGAGAGAGAGAGAGAACCCTAACCTTAGCACCGAGGGTCCGAGCGGTACAGATTCGTCGGGACAGGGCTTCAGGGAAATGTCGCGTGGCCTTATCTCCCCCACTTGAGTTACTTCTCATCTCAACTCGAAAACGTGTCTTGCATACACGCCTTCTAACCACGCTTTCAGCTGTGTTTGGTTACATAGTTTAGTTTAGTTTAGTTTAGTTTAGTTTAGATGATGTCAGCAGGTGTAATGAGTGGAGAGAAATGATAATGTCATCAAAACTAAAACTAAAACTAAACAGGGAAACGAACAAGGCCTTCATTTTGTAGACACGCTGTCACTATTTTATTTTTTTGGTTATTTGTATAATAGAAAGCGTGTTTAAGAGGCACGTTTTATAAAAGCGTATTTACCAAACATGCTTTCAAACCGGATCACGCTTAACTTAATTTTTTCGGTTAATCTGTCTTAATCCACTGTGAAAGCGTGAAACAAAACCACGTTTTCTTGAAAGCGTGATTAGCAACCACGTTTTCACATAGTATGAGAATAAAGTTCGAAAACACGCATTTTATTTAATAAAGTTATAAATAAATAAAAACAAATCAGTTAATTAGCCCCTTATCTCCGCCTTCTCTGAGGGCACTGGAGTATTTTTTTTTTTACACAGGTTTTTTTTTCCTTTTTTTCTTCTATTAATTTTATATGATTTTGGTTAAATATTTAAATAATGTCGTTCAACCCGACGAGATTAATCGTAGAAGAAGAATAAAATAAATAGACCGAAGTTGAATTTTTCTTTTTACTAAAAACGAAGCCTTGCTGGTTGTTCTAGAAAATTGTCTTTTTCAACAATTTATGTTTTGTCTTTTCACGTTCTACGAGACATGTCATTCTCTCTCCACTACATCAACAGTGCATATTTGTTCACCCTCGCCTAATGAGGGTGCAAAAAAACCCTCACTCTGATTGGTGGAAAAGGTGTGAGGTCTACTACAAAGTAATGTCATTATTACTAAAAAGTGATGACCACAAAAGGACTTGACTATGGGTATAGAAATTTTGGGTACATAAAATGTACAAATGACTTGTGAGGCCTATTTTTGGGTCCCACACAAAAAATCTGAACTGTTCTTCAATTTTAAAATAATATTTCAAATGACCTTGCAAAAAATCAACTCAATTGGATATGTGTAACTGGTTGATCCAAATTTCAAGTTTTTATTTAGAGTAGGATTCTGAATGAAAACTTGAAATTTAGATCAGCGAGTTATGCATATCCAATTGAGTTGATTTTTTGTAGGGTCATTTGAAATATTATTTTAAAATTAAGGAACGGTTTGGATTATTTATATGGGGCCCAAAAGTAGACCCCACAAGCCATTTGTACATTTTATGTACACCAAACTTATGTGCCCTTAGGATTTTCCACCACAAAATTATACTATACTTACCCAAAAGTGATGTGATTTTGTAGATTTCGTATTTTTTCCACCAATTGCTCACGTGAGAGGGTAAACAAATTTGCACTCACCCAAAAAGTAAAAAAAGACAATTTTACGAAACAACTCAAAAGAACTCTAAGAGCAAATCAAATGCTAAATGGAAAATGGCTATAGCCATTGCTATATTTTGGCACAAAAAAGTGGTTTTTGGTGCTAAAATACAACACAATCTCCAATGCTTGGTTATATTTTAAAACCAAACAGTTCCAAATTTAATTAACTTTCCCACCACCTCACTTTTAATTACGTTTTCAACCCCAATTCAACTATGTACGTTATTTTCAACCCCGTTGTGATCTAATTTTTTAACCCCCATTCCGAAATATTTTTTAATTATGTTTTTTTTAATGGAAAGTGATTGTGGAAGAAGAAAATAATTGGTGAGTAATTTGTGAGAATTTTAAACATATTTATAGAGAGTAACGCCCTGTTTGGCTGGCGGATTTGCGGCCGGATTTGTGAAGCGGCCGGATTACAAATCCTGGGTCCACCTCTAATCCGGTCTTTGGCTGAAATTTCTCTCCCCCGGACTCCCCCGGACTAATTTACTGTTGGGAGATGTAATCCACCTGCGGGTGGATTTGCTAACGACGGCCTCACCCCCGTCGTTAGCTAATCCGGGCGTTTTTTGTACCAAACTGCCCCTCCAAATCCACCCCTGTCATTACCTAGCAACAGCAAAACCCGAAAAACCAAAAACACTGGTGATCGGAAAAAAATCCAGTAACAGCAAAATCCAAAACGAATTACGGGATAATTTTTCAATTTAGTCAACAAATTGCAAAAAAAATGGCCATTCCGGTGGGTTTCAGACATTACCGGCGAGTTCCGGTGATGGATTTTGCATGTTCCAGATTGCAAAAAATAAAAATAAAAATCAGAGAAGGAACATCGTTGGTCGATCTTGCTTGAAGATGCTGTTCAAATAAATCTCGCTTCAAGATGTATTGTTGGTTGATCTCGCTTGAAGAGGCCTCCCATGGGTGATTTATCGATCTGGGCAATTCCGGAGGACCAGACCTTGCAGGATATGAGAGAGAGCGAGAGAGAGAGAGAGAGGAGGAGGAGGAGAAAAAAAGAAAAAGAAAAAGGATCGGTTCAAAATTGATGGCCTACCAAGTGTATATTTTTGCAAATTTCGGTATTGAAGAAAAGCAATTGGTATTAAAAAAAAGCAACCAGTTGCTTCCAAAAGAAATTCTTTTTTATGGATCTCCTGAATATTGTTTTTTAGGAATATTCCAATTATTGTTTGTCCGGAAATAATTTTTGGAAATATAATTTTTTAAAATATAATATACTTTAAATAAATGTATGTATTTATTCCAATTATTATATATTAATTATGTATTTATTCTAATTATAATAAAATTAATCCACTTTATCAATTAAATTAATAAACTGGGGCAATTCAGTCATTTACCCATTTATCCACCCTTCAAATTCCTATTCTAAAAAAATCATCCAAACACCTCATTATAAATCCACCCTTCTTAAGAGGTGGGCCCGCCCTTATTACAAATCCGCCCTCATTACAAATCCACCTTCAAATCCGCCCTCATTACAAATCCACCCAAAATCAAATCCGCCAGCCAAACGCCCCGTAAAGGAAAAATTACCATTAGGAAAAATTGGGCCTTGGATCAGGCCGTTGGGAGAAAAAATGAAAAATTGAACATTGTTTAACTTCTTCCAAAGAGATACTTCTCTTTCTTTTTCTTGATAATTCCAAGAGAAGGAATCTCTCTCTTCCTCTTTCTCATATGCCCCGCCCCCTCTGTCAAAATATCATCCCATCTCCCTCCGACAGTGAAGAAAATTAGCCCATCTCCGTCCGATTGCGGTATCTGCCTCCCATCTCTTCTCCAATTCTCCTTCCATCTCCCACGGATTCTCCTCCCATCTCCTCTCCTTTGCAACTCTCTCAAACCCCTCCCTCTCTCTCTCGGTCCGATTAAACTCAACCTTTCTCTTTGTCGATCAAAACCCATCTTTCTCACCAAAACCCTTCCTTCCGATCGCCCATGCTTGCAAGATTCCGGTGCTGAATGATCAAACCGAGGTCGCCTCCGGCTCCTCTGATGGTGACAACAGCAGTTTCCGGCGTGAACGTAGCAGATTCCGGCGACAGCAGCAGATGCCTGCGATTTGCCGGCCATATTTAGGTACACTCCGGTTGGTTTTGTGAAGATGACAGTTATCCTTGATGATGTGGCAAGGATAGCTATGGCCATCCTTGGTTCTATATTTGCAACCAATTATGCAACTTATGCATTTTGCAACTGATTATAGCTATGCACTGGATTGATGATTTGCAAATTTTGGTTCTATAATGGCAATGCAGCTGGATATCCATCCCCCATTGGATTTGCTCTAAAAAGTTGGTCAAAAGCCCTGCCCGCCCCTTTTCAACTTCAATCCTTTTACCCGCGTTTTCTACATCGTCCACCACCAAATTCACCAGACGAAAATCGAACCCAGATGAAAATGAAACCCCTCTCCCTGTTTCGAAAAAACATCTCTCAAATCCGAACCCTCAAATCAAGAGCCCTATTTTCCACACAAACCCATCAACAATTTCCCCAAACCGACCAAACCCTAACTACAATCCACTCCATCTCCACAAACCCATTTTTTTCCCTCATGGGTCTCTGCAAATCCGTCTCCTCTCTCCAAAAAATCCACTCTTTGCTCATCGTTCACGGCCTAACCTCCAACCTCCTATTCCAAACCAAATTGGTTAGCTTATACGGTCTATTCGGCCGTGTCAGAACTGCCCGCGTGGTGTTTGATACAATTCCCAACCCGGATATCTATTCTTATAAAGTGATGATCAGATGGTACTTTTTGAATGACTTGTACGGAGAGCTTATTGGGATTTATGACTGTTTGAGGAAATGCCTCAGAGAATGTGATAATGTCGTTTTTTCGGTTGTGTTGAAAGCGTGTAGCGAGTTGGGGGATATTGATGGAGGGAAGAGGGTGCATTGTGAGATTGTTAAGGTGGGAAGTCCGGACGGTTTTGTGATGACTGGTCTTGTTGATATGTATGCCAAGTGTGGAGAGGTAGAGTGTTCTCGCGAGGTGTTTGATGACATTGTTGATAGGAATGTGGTTTCTTGGACATCGATGATCGTTGGGTACGTGCAGAATGATTACGCGGAGGAGGGTTTGGTTTTGTTCAATCAGATGAGAGATGGGTTGGTTGAAGGTAACCAATATACATATGGGAGTATAGTCACCGCGTGCACAAAATTAGGAGCATTACATCAGGGGAAGTGGGTTCACGGGTGTTTGATCAAGAATGGTATTGAGTTTAATTCTTTCTTGGTTGCTTCTCTTGTAGATATGTATGTGAAGTGCCGCGTCATCGGAGATGCTCGGTCTCTATTTGACGAGCATCATGTTATTGATCTTGTCTCATGGACAGCGATGATTGTTGGGTACACTCAGAGTGGCCATCCCAATGAGGCATTGGAGTTGTTTACAGATGAGAAATGGGAAGCCATTTTGCCCAATGCTGTTACCACTGCTAGTGTACTATCAGCATGTGCACAGTTGAGCTTTTTAAATTTGGGTAGATCAATTCACAGCCTTGGGATTAAACTTGGTTTAGAAGATCCTATTGTAACAAATGCTCTTGTAGATATGTATGCTAAGTGTCATTCGATAGAAGATGCTCAATTTTTATTTGAGATGGTTTCTGATAAGAATTTGGTTGCTTATAACTCAATTATCTCTGGGTATTCCCAAAATGGTTCCAGCTATGAGGCGCTGAAATTATTCCATAAAATGAGATCAGAACATTTGGTGCCGGATGCAGTCACGGTGGTTACTGTCCTCTCGGCTTGTGCTTCCCTTGGTGCTCTACCAGTTGGTTCCTCTCTTCATGCTTACTCTATAAAAGGAGGCCTATTGTCATCTAGTGTTTACATTGGCACTTCACTAGTCAACTTTTATGTGAAATGTGGTGAAGCCGAATCTGCGCGCATAGTTTTTGATGGGATGAAAAAGAAGAACAGAATCACGTGGGCTGCAATGATTGGTGGTTATGGAATGCAAGGAGATTGTGGTGGTTCTGTTGCTCTCTTTACCGACATGTTAAAGGAAAAGTTGGAACCAAATAGCGCGATCTTCACAAGTATTTTATCCGCTTGTAGCCACACAGGGAGGGTTGGAGAAGGGTTGGTGTATTTCAACTCAATGTGCCAGAAGTACAATATTGTTCCATCCAGAAAGCATTATGTATGTATGGTTGATTTATTGGCTCGTGCTGGGAGGCTGGATGAAGCTTGGGATTTTATTGCAAATATCCCATTCAAACCTGATGTGAGTTTATTTGGAGCTTTCCTCAATGGATGCAATCTCCATTCGAGGTTTGATCTTGGGGAGACGGCCGTAAAGAGAATGATAGAGTTGCATCCTGATGAAGCTTGTTACTATGTGATCATGTCCAACTTGTATACTTCAAGTGGAAGGTGGCACCAAGCTAATCAGGTAAGGGAGTTGATGAAGAAAAGAGGGTTGATCAAATCCCCTGGGTGTAGCCGAGTAGATATGGAAATGGAAGAAAAAATTTCTCCTCCAAGAGTGGCATCTCTTGGTTGACAAGTTATATGATTTATTCCAGAAGATGGTACCCAACTTGAAAATTGTGGAGGGACCCAAGTTGTGAAAGTTTATCCTCACCATGGCTTGTGATTGACGGATGGCAGTTAAAATGTTGGAGTGAATGGCAAAGTTAAGATGGAAGTAGGATGACATTGATGGACATCAACTTTGGAGTTAAATTGTTGATATTAAGGTCCTTCGCTGCAGACTAAGCATTATGTCTTCACTTGAATGGGCATTGGAGTTCTCATGGATCTTCAAGCTATTACTATGACAAAGCATTGATGTGTATCAGCACGAGAACTGCAGAAGTGAATTGTAAAGCTGGAGAAAGCGTAGAAAGCAAAAGTGCTCCAGCAGTCATGCTTAGTGGACTGAGATGACGAATCCGAGAACGAAGTGCATAGATTTTGGGTATCATCTCCTGTATAATTTTTGCCCTAGCAGAGAGCTTTCTGTTATCCATTAATATTTATTGCAGTTAGGAAACATCAGTTACAGAGGTTTGTGACAAAATCCAAATTACAAATGTAGATACACAAGTTTTCATGTTAAGGGTTTCTTAGTAATCCAGATAGTGCAAAAAGGCAACAAGTGAATCACATCCCTGCGATAAACCTTAGCTAATGCTCGTAAAGTAGCTTATTTTTTTCAGCAAGCCTTTTATTAACATTGCGAATAGAGTTGATGTACAAAATACGAAGGTCAACTCAGGCCAAGACACTAGGGTGGGGAGGAGATGAGGTCATCTCCGAAAGTAACAACAAAAAACAAGCCCATCAAGGAAAAGAGTTCGAGCCTATGTCCATCACATTCATGAAACAAGTAATCAGACCTCCTAATATCATTCCAGCTCGCACAAAGATCCCTCCTTCAGCGCCGAAATACAGCTCCTTCCATAGCAAATAGTAGTAACTTGCCAACCAATTAAGGTGAAGAAACAGCACAACAGTAAGAACTAGGATCAGCATTATAATGTAGCTGTAGTATGATTACTAAGCAGTGAGAAATCAAGCAGTGCAGGAGAAGAACACAGGAGTGGACAGTGAGAAAAAAGATGCACGACCCACAGAATTTAAATGGCAGTGAGCAGAGCAATTGCAACAGCAAGGAGCCAACCAGTGCACCACCAAAGCAGAGCAACCTCGAAACTAGCTGAAACAACACTCTAAACATCAAACAAACATACCACAAGCACCAAAGATAGAAGAGACAACCGCCAAAATGCTAGCATTAGCTTCCCTTCCCTGCGCTACTATGTATAGGTCAAAGTCAAACCACTGCGAAGTTATACGTCTAAACCAAACGTAAAGCCCACCCTTCGCTTGGATTTCTATAGCAAGACTAAGGTAGATATGTCATGTTATGTGCAGCTACCTTATCGTATCATTTACGTGCAAAGACTACAATTTCCATATAATTGCATCCCTCGGCTTCTCAATCTATCCCCAGTATGAGCAGCTAAGCAGAGGATAAAGGACCATCAAGGTACATTATTCCCTCACCATTGTGTTATCTTTCACCAGGCAGGCTGTGCAGTGAAGTTAGCACTGGGATGAGGCAGCATACAGCAGAATCTTCCAGGTCAGGCATAGGCAATAGATTTAGAGGGGTTTGAGCAATCACAGATGAGTGTAATTCTATCTGCCAGTGGTGAAAACCACCACCGTTTGTAGGGTCCGCAGAGTAATATATCAATAGAAAAATCAGTTTGATTGGATATTTGTAGGGATACCAAAAATTGAATTTTTGTTTATAAAATGGACTGTCATGAATTTTGAAGTTAATTTTCCTAGTGGATCCTTCTATATACCTGCCAGACTAAGGGTATGCAATTAAAGACATTTTTTGGTCATCAGATTACTACACCTTGGAACTCTTTATCATTTTTACCTGCTGTCTCTTCACTTCTGTTTCCTTTCCCTCTTCTTTGTGGTTTTTGTTGTCTCCTGATCTTGTTTCTTCAAATAGGAGCTGCCCCCGTACTTAAATAGTGTTCCTTCTTTCAGGTTCCACAATTACTGCAAGTTTTCAGAAGACGAGGAATCAAAAACACTAGTTGTAAAAATATATTATTTTGGGACAGCTTCACTTGTCAGTAAGTATAATGCTTAAGTGCTGATGGTTGCTACCGTTGTTGTGCGATCCATAGGCGTCTTAGTTTAATTGGAAAAAAATGACATTCAGCAATGCCGTGAATGTTACTTATGCTTCTATAACGTGAGTGGTCCTAGTGGCTCTGGTTTAAAATACAAACTTATTGCAGAAAAGCCGATTACCCCTTCTTTATGTTGAAGCATCTGAGGGTTCCAAGCTTCCCAAGACTTTAATACAGTTGTCTAGATACAAGGATAGTCAAGTTTGTTTAACACATTTCTTTCCCTGACATGAGTTCACATTCTATACACATGCCAGCCTGAAGTCTTGTATCTGAGAATGAGTTTCAGACATTGATAACCATCTTCTCAAAGTTCGGATATTGTTGATGAGCCCAAAATATTGTGAGTTGGTCACTTGGTCGTCCTTGGCTAAGCTGTTGTTTAAGACTAGTTTTGTTTGTTCCTCGTTGGGAGGAGTTTGTCGTCTATAGTAGTTTGTTTTTTTTGCTTGATTTTCATTGCACTTCTTTTCTTTTCAGCTAGTATAAAATTGCGTGCTTACCCAAGGAAAATGCATTGGTTTGAAAACTTTATACGTCTGCGGTGATTTAGAAGAGAAACTGGACTATGATTTTTCTCCTTCTGATCCCTTGATGCCCACCAACATGGTGAATATTATGGTGGGTGATGCCCAAGTATGAAACTGTTATGGTAAAGAGATTATGAACTAATTTGACAAAAAGCCACGAAAGCAATTGAACAAATTGGTCTAGAATTTGCAACTTAGCCAAGGTTATCTCTCTCTTGATGTATTATTTGTGGTTTAATGCATTTCCTTGTTCATGTCTCCAAGCACAGTATCATAGTCGTGCATTCATATCATATGAATCCTGATTTC
Source organism: Vaccinium vitis-idaea (assembly GCA_963854785.1). Classification (NCBI taxonomy): domain Eukaryota; kingdom Viridiplantae; phylum Streptophyta; class Magnoliopsida; order Ericales; family Ericaceae; genus Vaccinium; species Vaccinium vitis-idaea. The sequence continues at coordinate 32,396,595 of OY978222.1, forward strand.
GGGTTTGATGGGACTTACATAAATGATATATGCCTTATTAATGGCCATGCAAAATTTTGTACGTTGGCAGCGGCTACATAGAATCATTACTCATACTGGCCAATTATGTTTGGAGAGTAGAAAAAATTTCGAGTACTACTTACATATGCTATATTGCTGTTAGAATTGGTAAATCCATGTGGGCAAGTGGTAAACCTGTGCATCATCAAACTAATCCAAATTGTACAATTGATAGCTCAAATGTTGAAAACTTGTGAGAGTATGTGAAATGCATGGTGATGCAGATGGGATTTTAGGAAAATAGTATTTTATTAGTGTTTTTAATTTTAGGTAAAATCTTATGAATTAAGATAGCTAGCATAGAGTTATCTAGTTTCCAGATTGAGTTATTTTATTTCCTGTTTTAATTGTTGCTTGGTTGAGAAGTAGTTTCTTTGTTTAATCTTCCATTTTAGTATCTCTAGGTTAGGTTGTTTTTATTATAAATAAGGATATGAGCCTTAGGCCAAATCATTTGATTAATATATTGAGTGTTTTCGTAAGAGAGAGTATCTATTCTTTTCCTATAATTCTATTAATCTACGGGTTATTAGATTGTAAAAGAGTTGTTCTTGTTCGTGGAGTGATTCTGTTCTGGTTCACGTTTCTATGCTGCGTCAGTTGGTTTCAGAGCCTAGGCTCGGTTCCATATCAATCATCATGAAGCGAGGAAACTATCGTGGTGGTAGATAAGTTGCTGTTGAAGACGTGTCGATGATGCTACCCGAGAAGCACGACTGATGGCTCGTTAAGCACAAGGTTTTAATGAGCAGTTAAAATCGCTTAGACAACAAATAACTGCCATGATAGTTGCTAACTGCGTGCCCCCGCCATCAACCCCCTAATCCACGTCAAGTGGGGGAGGACGGAGATGATTATGTTGGGGATGAAAATGACTACCTACTTGCGGCTGATATGCCACAGAGGGGAGGACCCGAGGTGCGAGCAAAGTCTGCGCTATGGGATGTTGGATTCTAACTTGACATACGAGAGTTCAACGGTTGCGTGCAGCCTGAAGAATTCGTGGATTGGGTTGCGATAGTGGAGGAAACTATGGAGTTCAAGGGAGATGCCCTTAAAGATCGAGTTCCTTTTGGTCGTAACAAAACTAGTTACCACGGTGGAGGAGGCTACGATTGAGTGGCCATTCACATGAAAAATTAATCCGGATCCAATTGTGAATTGGAGCAAACCTCCAATTTACGATGAAGAACCAATCATTGATGAGAAATCGATTTCGATTAGTCGGGTTTTTGTTGCGTTATGCAAGCTGCAAGCAATTATTTCGTCCACGTTCAAATCAAGCGGACAAGCAAAACCAACTACTTTGCTTGTGTCTGCTAAGGATTTGATGATGGCCATTGAAGTTAATGGTGAAGGCATCACCATAAACTTGTTTGAAGTTGACCAGTGTTCTCATCCAGCGGATCATCCATCAAAATTGCCTTCAGTTGAAGTATATTGGACTCTGATTGGAGATATCGTTGTTTCCAAATTTGAAGACTCTTCTTTGAAATTTCGGTTCAAGAAAGTTAATGTAAAGTACAAGGTTGACTCAGCTAAAAAAAGGTTTCATAAGTTATTTAAAGTGGAAACTCGAGGACGAGTTTTCCCAAAAACGGGAGAATGATGCAGATGGGATTTTAGGGTAATAGTTATTAGTATTTTTAATTTGAGGTAAATCTTATGAATTAGGATAGCTAGCATAGAATTATCTAGTTTCCAGATTGAGTTTATTGTATTTCCTATTTTAATTGTTACTTGGTTAAGAAGTAGTTTCTTTGTTTAATTTTCCTTTTTAGTATTTCTAGGTTAGGCTGTTTTTATTATAAATAAGGATATGGGCCTTAGGGCAAATCAGTTGATTAATACATTGACTGTTTTCATAAGAAAGAGTATCTCTTCTTTTTCTATAATTCTATTATTCTGCGGGTTATTAGATTGTAGAAGAGTTGTCTTTGTTCGTGGAGTGATTTTGTTCTTGTTCCCGTTTCTACGCTGCGTCACATGGCAAAGTCAGATGTATTGTAAAAGAAAAATAAGTGATGATAAAGCTCAGATGAACTTCTGGTGTATGGAAGTGACATCCCTGGTACTTAGTGCAAGTTATTAACTGCTGCCTTTCAAACTCCTTCTGGGTCATGGAACTGGCCTGTTAGTGGTGGACATGGTTTTGGTAGATAAGACTAGGAGAGAAGGGTAATGTAGGAAATGAACTTTAAGCTGCTCTTTAGAGACATGGCTTCTTTGGATACCATTCATGACTCCCATGACAGAAGCGAAGTTTGGAAACATGAATGGGCAATGAAGTGCATTGTGTAACTAGAAAGAATTAGTTTTATATGTTTGTATGCTGACATATAACTAGACATGGATTGTACTTCCAATTTTCAAGACGGCAAGGACCACTGACAGGCTCAATTTCATGTTTCTAATATATGCACCTGTATATGCATCATAACTTCATAAGTATCCAAGTTATGGTGTGTTTGGATATCCTATTGAAATGGTACAATTTCCCTTCAATACCAGCTGAGGTGCAAATCCACATCCTTTGGCCTGTTGCTATTGTGAAATGAGAGCTGAAGCCCATTCATAGAATCAGAAGAGTGAAATGGAACATTATGTTGTTTATACATGATATTGTCATTTATCTTTCCTATTGTGACAACTCTTAGAGGCGCAACTAGAAGAGTTGGCCCAATAACAGAAAAGAAAATTGAGCCTTATTACTAGCATGCATTAGTTGCACATTGGGGCTTTGAAATGTCGGTATTTATATATCAACATGCGACATTACTAGCACTTAATCTGTATTTGATTAGACGGATGCATTCAATGGAATTTAGACATTTGCAATTGTTTTTTTTCCGAATCTAGGCTGCTGATGATATTGAGATCTAGAGTGCTTAGTTCCACCAACTATTGGTCTTAAACAGCTGAACTAACCTTGTTTCTTCTTTTATTGGCAGGAATGGCAACAAAAGTGCACAGCAAAAGCTGTGAGCCTGGTTATTTTTCCATGAGGGATCTCAATGAAGATTCTACTAGTAACTGGCCCCAATTTTATGGAGATCAAACTTGAGCAAATGGGCAATTTTGCAACAGCTACATGCCCGGGAGCTTCGGAGATGCATATCCAGGGGCGCATAAGGATGCCTTAAAGCAGACAATGCTTGAGCATGAAGCCACTTTCAAGCATCAGGAAATTCTAGTCTCAAGTGTCTGTAACTATAGTTTGTTTTCTAAATCTATCTCATTTTGATTCAGCCAGCTGATTTACCACTTCGCAGATTCCATTTTCCTTCTCGTAATTGAAGGGCCTTCGTTTGCTGTCAGACAAATCGAAGTCTTCTGTTGCCTTTTTTAGGTTCCGAGTAGTATGATCATTTTAGAAAACCTTAAATTATTTTATTTTTGTTGTCACCCAGGTGTTTGAACTCCACCGTCTTTACACAAGACAGAGGGACATGATGGACGAAATTAAGAGAAAGGACCTACGAAGGCATTGGATTCCGATGGAGACATCATCATCCTCAAGCCCATTGGTGTCTGAGATACCGTATGAAGATGCTTGGAAATGGCATAAACCTAACTTCCCCTTTGGAAATTCTGGTTCAGCTAGACCATCTGTTTCTGTTGCTGAAAACAATAGTTCTCCCCTGAGTTGTACAAAAGGGAACGGCAAACTAGCTAGTCGAATTCCATTTCAAAATGGGTGCAGTTCTAAGGATTGTGAGATATTGGAGGTCAGACCCTCCAAAGTTAGGAAAAAATTGTTTGATCTTCAGCTCCCGGCTGACGTGTATATTGATACAGAAGAAGGGAAACAGTCGCCAAATTATAAATATCCAACATATCAAGAAATCCTCTATCTAGAATTCAAAATATTCCTTCTGAGAGCAGTGTAAAGTCGAATTTTGGAAGCGTTCTGAAGATCGATTATGATGGAGATGCTTCAAGATTTGGTTCCTGTTTGAGGAACTCTGTTGGTTTGGCTGATTTGAACGAACCGATTCTGGTTGAAGAAGCAACTGTTCCTACATCTATTGATTTTATAGGCCGCGGTGCCTGCCCTGCAGAGATTAAAGATTTGGATTTGGGTGCTAAACCAAAATCTCAGTTTCTTCTAGGTTTGTCCAATGAAAATTTGGAGAACTCCCAACAGGGAAGCAATAATGGGACTTCCATTACTCCACAAGTCGAGAATAAAAGAAAGGCAAGAGAGTGGTCGTCCTACACATATGAAGCAGGTAACTATATTTCTTGAACTTGGAAATTATTTTTAAGGTTATCTTTCATTTTAAGTTACTATATTCTCCTTAGTGATTTGTAATGGAGAAATTAGTTTGTTTCGAATTTGAAGGAAGTCTTCACTCTAATGATTTAGGCACAAGCTCTATGTCTGTGTGAGTTCTATAGTCTTGTTACGGATGATCTATCTTATTATGTTCTCCCTCTGTCCAAAAAGATTGTCCCGTCCGCAAAATAAGAACATTAAAAAATGCATTTTTATCGAGAAAATTTCAAACTCTTTTTTGATGAATTTTATAAAATCATTGATATTGATTAACTAGCAGCAAAAAGTTTGAATTTTTTTGATTTTTTTTTGCAGCCCGGACAATCTTTCGGGGACAGAAGTAGTACTATTGAGCTGTATTTGAATCTTGGATTTGGGGAGACCGAAGGGTTTGTAGAGGTCCAGAAGACAGCCTTAGGGAGCATTCAGTATTTGTGGAGCCACAATTTTCAAGTATTGTTGATTTGATTTCATTAAAACAAAAGCTAGTACCAACGATGCCAATGAGGCTCTCTTTCTTTATATTTTCTTTTTTTGGGTGGGGTTAAAGCAGATGATATTATAGCAATTCTTCCTTCATGTACAGGACAAAGTAAAACCCATCTGAATTCTTTTCCTCAAGGTCTCCAACCAGATAAGCCGCTCATGTCTTCCCTACAGATGACTACTACACTAAACGCCGTCCACCAGCCCTTAGACATGCTTCCATCTAATTATAGTGGGGTAGATCTGTGGAGAGAGAGAACATATCATGGTTTAGAACTCCCCGAGAGAGGAAGTGATTTCTGTAGTTCTAACATTTTGGAACCTACTGTGGCTTCACGTGGACCGAAACCCTATGAGTTGGTTCGCACATCTGATTCGAACAGAGCTTGGTCCCAGTCCATCTCAACTTGGGGAAAGTCGGATATTAGCTTGACTCAGAAACTGACATCAAGTCAAACTCTCCGACATTCAGATGCATTGGGTACCATATGTAGGAGTTCTCAAGCATCTGCTCAGAGCCCCGACACTTCTATGGAGAAGTGGCATCTGAATAGCAGTTCTGGGTCAAACCCCGTTTATGGCAGTGGCCTAACACACTGTAATGGGGTTTACCACGGGTCATCATCCTGGCCTAAGGACTTCTCTTCTCGTTTCTCGTCAACTGGTTTTGATTATTCAAATGGCAATAAGGATGATAAGCTAGCTTCTGAACGGTCTATTAATTACGGTGCCAGAAGCTACTTAAAGGGTTCTAATGGTGTAGATATGAAGCCCGTAAAAGACTTGAACTTGAATGCATGTTCATCCATCATTGAAGACAGGAAGTGCGAGGGCAATCTGGACGTTTTGCCTTGGCTTAAGGCGAAGCCTGCTAATAAGGAGTGCACCAGTTCAAGGCGGGATTCAAACTCTTCGGGGCTTAGTTTCTTACGAGCTGATTCCAACCAATTATCCAACAGCACCGAAAATGTGAAAGGTACCTCTCAATCTCAATTTCTTACCCAGAAAATTACTTTACCTGCACGTGACTCTGAGTTCAGAGCCACGGGGAAGGAGGCAGGTGACTACCGGGTCAATGCAAAGATTCTTGGATTTCCCATTTTGGACAATACTTGCACTCCTAAGAAAGAGTCTTCATTTGTTGACTCCACTACAGCATCCATTCGACGCCCTTCTCTATATGAAGATGTAAAGAACGGAGGCAAAAAAAGGGTTGATTGACATAAACCTGGCTTGTGATCCTGAATCTGGCGCACAAATTACTGCAGAAGTACTCGTCATAGAGAAAGGAAGGGATGAACAGGTTGCCAATTTTAGAACTCATTGATTTGAACTGTTGTGCGAGTGAAGATGAAGTTACTTTGGCACCCTCTTTTAAAAGCAGCTCCAGTGTTAATGTCAAGATTGCAGTGGACATAAATCTTGAAGCAACCCCGGTTCCAGAGTCTGAGGAAGACATTATGCCACAGTACAATATTGAGAACCCTTCTGAAGAATCTGTCAGAATTGCCGCCGAGGCAATAGTTGCCATTTCTTCCTCCTGTCATCTTGATCTTGTGGAGGAAGAGGCCGCCACTTGTTGCCCATTTGAAGCACCTTCCGGGGATTCCCTCCTTTGGTTTGTGGAAGTTGTTTGTTCTTGTGGGGATGATCTTGAAAGCAAGTTTGGCACCAAATCAAGTGGGGGAGACAATGAGTTGTCCAACGAGTTTGATTACTTTGAGGCCATGACGTTGAGTCTGACAGAGATCAAGGAAGATGAGTATCTGCCTAAGCCTTTCGTTGTTGAAACCCAAAAAGTGGAAGAAGACGAAAGCGTTTCACCACCAAATCGATCACGAAGGGGTCAGGCAAGGAGGGGGAGGCAGTGGAGGGACTTCCAAAGGGACATTCTTCCGGGCTTAGCTTCTTTGTCAAGGCATGAGGTGACCGAGGATCTTCAGACTTTCGGGGGATTGATGAGAGCAATGGGGCATACGTGGAATTCAGGGTTGAACAGAAGGAATGGCACCAGAAATGGAGGTGCCGCCAGGGGAAGGCGCCGGTCCATAGTTGAGACCACCCCGGCTGTGGCAGAAATTGCTGTTTGCCCCACCCCACTAATGCAACAGCTTACTACTAGCTTTGAAGCTGGATTGGTGGATAGAAGTCTAACTGGGTGGGGTAAGACCCCCCGGCGGCCTCGCCGCCAGCGATGCATTCCGGCCGGCAATCTGCCGTCGGTTGCTTTAGCCTAATTATGGGATTAGGGTTTGGTTTTACAAGTTGAGAAATTTCATATAGGGATAAGTAGAAGGGAAGTTAGGGAGCTGGTTTTATGGCTTCTAAAGTGAGTTTGTTGTTATGGTATTTGTCTTTGTACATGATGTCTTCTTAGGGCCTTAATTTGGGTCCCCCTTGATTATTCTATTTTTGGGTAACAATATTTGTACTATTCATAAAATGCTGCATAATTTCTTGTGGGATATATATGGAACATTCCTATAGTGTGTGCCCTACTGATTTGGAGTTTTGTTTTTTTGGGTCCCAGAAGCTATTTTCTGGTAGCAAGTGAGATGGTTGCTAACCTTTTTGTTTTGAAATCAGTCAATTAATTGATTTTTTCCTAAAAATATTGATTATGAAACGAGTCAAATCATCTATCAATCCCTTGCCTAATCCCCATATGAGACAAAATGAAGGCCATTACGGTTTCATATGAGCCGTTTATTTGGTATTCTTTCCGTCTCAAAATTTTGGTACATCTTTTTAATTATAGATGTCTACAAAATTTGTTCATTTTTATTAGTATTTTTTGCCCGCCCTTAATTCCAAATTCAAAATTCAATAACAAAAGTGGAGGAAAAAGTATATTGAAGTTCAAAAAGTACATCATTGTATTTCAAAAAGGACGGTAATTTTAAAAAATCAATCATATGTGATGAAGAAAAATTATAATGTCCTTAAAATAGTAGAATCCCAAGAAGGGAAAAAATTTGGGACTGGAACAGAACTACACCAATATTGTGCTGGTTTCTCCATAGAACGGTATGAACTGACCAGTACGGTGTGGTATTCAAATCCTTGAATTGGAGTATCAATGTTGGTTTCTTACCGTACTAAAAAGAAAAAGAAACTTATGATTCTTGAAACCATTTTTCTTAGGGTACCGACCAGTGCACAGATCGAAATACGGGTCACACTTTCCGGGCCCAAGTGAATGATACGTATAGTTCATTAATTTTTTTTAGCGACATTTACCATCAGGTCACCTTTGGATCCCATAATTACCATCAGGTCAAGCCCAACTCTAAAAAATTCTCATCAGGTCAAAGCGATACCATAATTACCCTAGGTACCCTACGACTAGGGTACCCTATGAAAGTGCCTAAAATCCTAGGGTACTCTATGAAAGTGCATCATAAACCTAAACTCTAGGGTACCCCTATGACTAGGGTACCCTACAACTAGGGTACCCTATGAAAGTGTCTAAAATCCTAGGGTACTCTATGAAATTGCCTAAACCACTAAAACCCTATAATAGGAAAGTGCACCCTAAACATAAACTCTAGGGTACCCCTATGACTGGGGTACCCTACGACTAGGGTACCCTATGAAAGTGCCTAAAATCCTAAGGTACTCTATGAAAGTGTCTAAACCACGAAAACCCTATAATAGGAAAGTGCACCCTAAACTTAAACTCCAAAAAAGAGTGACTTATCTTAGTGGTAATTAGACATCTATTTTCTAGACCTAGAGGTAATAATCCCATTTTAATTTTAAAATATTTTTTGAATGAGCTATATTATGAATGAAAAATTGATACATTGAGTGAAGCACTTGATAATGATTTTTTTTTTTTTTTTTTTGGTGTAGCCACTCGAAAAAAAATGTACTAAAACTAATGAACGGTATGGATTACTCATTTGGGACCGACACTGAACCCCGGTGCACAAATTGTCGATACCAATAGAAGGTCTCTTCTCGAAATTACTCTCTATAGGTATCGATGGTCTGTGCATAGATGGTATATTGACCAGTGTGGTCCGCTTCTAGGTCCCACATAATTAATTATGACCATTCATTAGCTTTAAAATATTTTCTACGAATGGCCCAACGAAAAAATCGGCTCGGATAATTAGAAGTGCTTAATCCAATGTACCAATGTTTCATTTTAGTATCTAGAATCCAATATTCAGAATGAAAAATTTATACATTGGGTCAAACACTTTTAGTTATTTGGTTGAACTGGTGATCAAAATTTTGAAACCCAAAAGTGAGCTCCACAGATCGATATGTTCACGTATCATCAATACCCATACAAGATCTCGTTAGCAAATGTTGCTGAAACGTCTTTTCCATGGAGTGACGCCAGAATACAACTCTCACATTTATGTGGTCGCTCACACATTTTATTACGCGGGTCCCAAGTTTTCACACCATCACTGACACGTGTGTCTCCTGACGCCAGTACTTCTTAGAATCTTCTAAATTACTACAGTGCAGTAGTATTGTTTCTCATATCTAAGAACTCCTCGGACCCGAGAGGTGCTGCGCAGCGTGTTGTGCGGGCCATTTCGGCGCCGCGCCGGCCCCGTTTTGACGATCGGAGATGTCCACCGCGTAGAGCTCGTCGAGTACTACGAATGTACCAAAAATCAATTCGATCGAATATCGTTAAGTACCTCATCGGAACAAAAATAAGTTGAAAAAAATTGAAACACATATGTCTAGAAACACTGGATGAAAACCATTGAAACCATTTTTTTCAACTTATTTGTATTCCGATGAGGCACTTAACGATATCCCATAGAGTTGATTTTTGGTACACTTATAGTACTTGGCGAGCTCTACGCGGTGGACGTCTCCAATCGTCTGAACGGTGCCGCCGCGGAGCCGAAATTGCCCCGCACAGCACGCTGCACAACGCCCACTCGAATGGAACTCCTCACATACATGTGGATCCCTCAAAAATTTATTATGCGGAACCCATGTTCCAACTTGAGTAGTATTGGTTTTGTTTGGTTCTCATTTCCATTCTTTTGTTTTGTTTAAATTTTGAATTTGTTACTAGGGATGGGCATGGGGAGGGTAGGGGGTGGATACCACTACCTCCATCCCCGATCCCCGAACCCATATCAATTCTCATCCCCTCCCCAATCCCCACCGTAGATTTTTTTTTTAACCTCCATCCCCACTCCAATGCGGGGAACGGGGATCCGCACGGGGAATCGGAGATCCAAACCTTAACTACACTTGCAATTCAAATTGGTTTAATAGAAATCAAGTTGTTTGCTTCATAAACCAAACAAAAAGAAACCTAAAAGTTGGCATAAAATGAAATAGAGGAACTACAAAGTTGTACTACAACAACACTTACATTTAGGCAGAGGAAGGAGAAAGGTAATTGGGCAAGTAAATCACTTAATTCAGAGGCTGGAGATGGGGAGGGAGAGAGGGATAATTAATTGGAGCTAATTATGTTTAATGACTATGTGCTCCTGCTTAGTTTCGAGGACGAATAGTCCCAAGGAAGAGCCTAACTTTAAGTTATAAACTTATTATCTGAGAAAAGAAATTTTATAAACTTACTCCTATAATATAAATATATATTATACCTATACACATATATATGTGTGAATGGGGATGCAGGGAGGGGAGAGGAGGGGAACGGGGAGGGTATCGGGTAGGGGACTGACAATACCATCCCCTACCCGATTCCCGGAATTTTTAAAAAATAATCTTCATCCCCTACCAGATCCCCGAATCCCCTACCCACTCACCAAAGATGCCACAGTGAAAGCAGTTATCAGAAATTCTAGATGGCGTATTCCCTTTACCCAGATTCCTGAGCTCAGGGAGATCAGGGATGCTTTGAGCTCACTACCAAGTCCCAATCAAGACATTGAGGACCACCACAAATGGCTCCTTAATTCTAATGGAGAATTCACCGTTTCCTCCCTTTGGGATGAGCTAAGAACACACTATCCAAATGTATCTTGGCCTACTAGCATTTGGTTTCCCGGCCATATCCCAAAATGTAGCATGATTACTTGGCTTGCAATTGAAAACAGACTATATACTGGTGATAGGTTGGTTTTGTTTGGCACCATTCATGTTTCTTACTTAGTTAACAACCACTGAGATTGAGGTCCATTAGGCAGATTTCCTAAGGACATCAATCTGTATCTCACCATAGAATGGATTTTGCTGATCACATTAGGTCCATAGCAAGATGCATTTTGGAATTTGCAAACATTTCTTTCAAGCCAAATTTGATAGACTGTAACAGTGAATATAAGCTTGATGATCAGATTTTTAAGTGATTTACCCCTGAGATTTGAGACATGATTGATCCAATTGGCCCAAGACCTAGAGGGCCAGTTTACATTGATGTGTGTAAGTATGCCAGTCTAGACTTGTGAAGTGAAGGGGCAGTTGAAAAATAGATGGTCATGTGACTCTACACCACGGCAGAAACTACAACAGATCTGGTTTGAAATTCTCATCTCCGTAAATGTTAAGTGTGTGCTGCACTTCAACTCATTTGATTTAAATGTAAATGGTAGATATAGCTTTGTGCAGGTCAGTCAGCTCTGAACTAAGGGGGCAACTTAGGCATCCATGAGGCGGATAGGATTCAACAAGGCTGTGAGGTGCAGCTCTGTATGGAGGACACATCTGTCATCTCAGCAAAGGCCATGTCTGTTCATTATTCAGGAAAGAGCTATGGATGCAAATTGAGCTTTGGATGCTATTTATCTCCTATGTATATGGTTTGGTATCCTAGTCTTTCCTCAATTATATATTGTTGTGCAGTACACTCTGTGTCAGCAGTTCATTGTCTCCTTGGAAGGAGGCATTCCTTGGTGTTTGTCTGAAATCATTATTTTGTTATTTGTCTCCTTGGAAGGAGGCATTCATTGGTGTACTGATTGTGATTGTATCTTGTACTGCTCACTGTTGCATTTGATACTATTCCATTGTTACCAGCTGCACTTGTAGTTCATGCCATGGTTCTTCCATTTTGAAGTAGGTTACTCACTGCTGCTGCAGTGTTATGCATTGGTTACTGCATTGTTATTGTTATGGTTCCCCCATTTTGAAGCAAGTCATGCCCAAATTTCTGTGAAACTCATGCCCAAATTTCTGTGAAACTCCATATGGTATCTGTTGCTCTCTGTTGCTGGAGCAGCACTGCTGATTGCTACACTACTCTGCTACTGCAACACCAATCTGCTACTGCTGCTACTGCTGCGGTTCTGTTGTTACGGAATCTGCTACTGCATGCACTGTGGTGCCTCTTATCTGTTGCTACTGTTCCGATACTACATTACTCTTCTTCTTCTGCTGCTACGATTCTGCAACTATGGTTATAGCGTGCACTGGATGTCTAGGAACTGTCCATGCTCAGTTATACTTCTATTTCCAGCTGCTTTTGTGGAGCCTTTAGCCATGCAATGGGTTCCTAGCCACGGGGGGATGTCCCTAGCATTGTTTGATCCCCTTCTGGGAGGGGGCTTCCTCCCTCTGTGGTGCATCTGCACCCATTTATGGACGTATGCATTTATGGATTTCATTCATCATTTGGTCCAGCTACAGTCCAGTTTTGCTCAAGCAGTTGGAATGCTCGGTTATGCAGTTTTCACGCTAAAGTCACCTCAGATATTCAAGTCTCTTTTGAATGTTTCTCCTCCATCTCCTTAGACGGACTAGAAACATTTAGTTATCAATTTATGTAGCTAGGTTTGTAGCTTGTTCTAATTTCGTTCATTTTAATCCTTCCCCATTGTAGCCTTGTTGGCCATCCTTTTGTTTCATTGTTTATTTTCTTTTCTTTGTTTTATTTTGTCCCCCTGGGGTATGCCCCTTGTAGGTTGTATATCCGCTTAGCCTTTTTTTCTATTTCAAGCTTATTTACCACAAAAAAAAAAAAAAATCTGTACGAGTACGCGAAGCACAACTCTGGATCGTTGAAATCCGTTGTGGGGACGGTGGAGAATGCCGTCGCAGCTGTTGTAGGCCCCGTTTACGAGAATTTCAAGGGCGTGCCTGATGATCTACTTGTTTTCCTCGATGTCAAGGTACTCGCCTGAATCCTTCATGTTTTATTGGATGTCTTTTTTTCGTTTTTTTTGGAACAGGTTGATTGTTTGTGGATGAAATGGATCCAGCAGATGTTTACCGTGTTGTATTCTACAGTGATGTTATTGTGGATGTTTGCATTGATAAATTCTTTCCACCGGCAGTGGAAACGGTGGGTTTTCCACCTCCGCCCATTGTGGATCCCACCGTGCGTTTATTGTTATAATCCGAACCGTTAATCTTGTTGGCCCCACAGTGTAGTATGTTTACACAAAAAAACAGCTTGATTGGATATGAAAAAATCTATCAAAAGTTGAATTTTAGTTAATAAAATGAACGGTCTGATACTGTCAAGTTAAACTTTCCATGACCATCGGTTTTATAAATCAAAATGTAATATTTTGATACACCTATTAATGTCCAGTGAAGCTAATTTCGGAATGACAATACTACTTTGCGGACTCTACAAGATGAACGGTTCAGATGACGTATTAACGCATCGTAGGGCCTAATATGATGTTGGTGGAAAACCTATAGTTTTCGCCAGCGGCGAAAGGAATTGTATCTTTCATTAACATTAATTGGAGTTATTGAACATGGAATTTTTTTGATATTCTCCTCCGTATTTTGTATACCGGTATCGGGGGAGGGGGAGCTGGCACATGCCACCCCAATTCTAGAAAAGAAAATGATTTGTTGATTAGGGGAAGTTGTTTTAGTACTTATTGGTAATGAAATTAGATTGTTTAACAAAATTGATGGAAATAGTGATTTTGTAAATTAATTGTAGTTCGGATCATAGATATGATATCTGAACGACCCTCATTTAAAGATCACAAGATAGACGAACTTAACCTTCTTCCAAGTTTATCTACCAAAAAAAAAAAACAAAAAAACAAAACAAACTCCAGCCAAAGTCTCATTTTACGTTTAACTTTCTTCTTCATATTTTGATGAACATCATGCGATAAGTAGTAGTGGGATTCTGATCGAATAGAAGGCCTCATTGCCTAGACTAATTTGCACATTCATTAACTGCACGTCGATGAAGCCGCAAACAAGTTTGATGAGCGTGCTCCACCTTCTGCCAAGCAAGTTGCCAGCAAAGTCCATATGGTGGTCCAGAAGGCATCGGAGGTGACCCGAACCCTGGTACAAGAGGCCCAAGCTGGTGGCCTGTGTGCAGCCGCTCATTATGCTGGTGCCTTACTCGAGCAGCTCTTCTGGAGTGTAATGGTGAGGTTTTGGTTCCTAATCAACCAGGTTCCACTCCTCTGCGAGGTGGCACAGATGTCTGTTCCGACTATGGCTCATTGGTCTGAGAAGTACAACAAGACGGTTGAAGACGTGAGCGCCAAGGGTTACACTTTCTTCAGCGTCTTTCCATATATTCCCATTGATGGTTTAGCCAAGGCGTATAAGAAGATTGAAGCTTATGCAGCTGAAGAAGAAATGCGTAAGGACTAGGCGCATGTTTATGGGTTGATTCTAATTTGCTGCTAGAGGTTTATATTGTATTGCGAATGTGTTCGAAAACTTTGGCTGGTGAATGATGATGTGGTGTTGTGAATATCGCACTGTTTCTGGACTTGCTCTTCTTGATATGCCATTGTAAATGAGAGAAAGCTGTTTTGGTGAATGCCCGACTTGTGCATCGAACCGGTCCCTAGAGTTTCATTAGCATTTGAGAGTTTCATCAATAGTAGTAGTATATTAGGAATTTTCTATTCATATTCTTGTGTAAGTTTTTAGTGAATAACAAAATCATGACTCTCTTTTTCTTAATTATTAGTAAGAATTTTCTAATAGATCGGATGTGAACATAAATATAAAGGGAAATATTATTGGATTGTTCAGGTGTTGACTTAAGAGTGTATCCAATGGGGATGGATATGGGGTTGTAAAGTCATTTTCCATACTCCATTATAGAACTCGAACCTCCAATAGGGATGGGAAAGGGGATGGAAAATGGCAAAGTTGTCTATGGGGTTGTATGTAAATTTAGAACCCCAAATGGCTATAACCATAGAACGGCGATACATACACTCCCCGGGAGCCACTCCCAGCCACACCCTCTCTCACATGGGGTGTGCTCCCCAGATTTGTGCCCCAAACCCCATGTGAGAGAGGGTGTGGCTAGGAGTGGCTCCCGGGGAGTGTACCTATCATTTTTTATAACGATATTTGACACCTCATCAAACCCAACTGCTATATACCAGAATTAGGACTGGAGTTTGCCTTAAACCTTGCCAAAATATGACCAGATTTTACAAAGTTGCTGAATCGGGCGGGGATGTGCAAGTTTTTATAGACACAACAAATTTTTCCAAAAAAAAGTCACAAAACCACAAAGTTCATCACACGAAATTTATCGATTATATAATATATAAAACCTCAAAATTTATGACGCCAAATTTTTACGCATGAAATTTATCACAAGAAATTCCTCTTAATTTTTTTTAATAAACCGGTTCCAAATTTATAACAAATATCTATTATCCAATAAAACATTGAAAATCATCACATGAAATTTACAATAATCAAAATTTACCACAACATAACTCATATGATAAATTTACCATAAAAATTCCAAAGCAATCTTAAAAATCACGAGCAAACCTCGAGAACATATCATCTAAAAATAATGAACAAAGCAATTACATCTTAATTCTTGAAGCTACACTAAATCTATAAATTCCTTCCTTTTGTAACCTTGCAGCTTGCTATCAATTTATCCCTCCAAAAAGATTTGAATTCCACTGTAATAAAATCTTTGGGTATTTTTTCTAAATCCAAGATCCCATTAGCATTCAATTTTGTAATTAAACAGAATAACTTGGGATTGGGATGTTAGGTGAATATGGAGGTTCAAGCAAGTATCAACTACAATAATGCTTTTGAAAATGTAGGAATATGGTTGGAGATATATAAGGGTAAAATTGGCCAATCAAACATTTGCAGGATCAAAACATAATGGGTGATGATGTCATGGATGATAACGTAAGTAGAAGGCGTTTTAGGACCATGATTTGATTATATCTAAAATCAAAGATCCCATTAGCATTTAATTTCGTAATTAAACAAAATAACTTGGGATTGGGATATCGGCCAAATATAAAAGGTAAAGCAAGTATTATTGAATGGTAATGAAACGTATGAATATGGTTGGATTGAAATATGAGGATAAAACTGGCCAATCAAACATTTAGAGGATAGAAACATAATAGGTGATTATATCATGGATAATAATATAAAGGGGTTTTAGGACCATAATTTAATTACATCGAATAATTATTGTGTTAAAAAACATATTGGCTAATTCTATTCGCAACCGAGGAATGGCTAATTGCAACCCACTAACAACTTAAAATAGAAATTGCTATCTTTTAACCCATTTTTTACTAAAGACAACTAACAAATTTCCAAAACTTTTCCAATTTACCCCTTTATACCCCTCTCCTTCCAAACATCTAATTATTTCCCAATCTACCCCTCCCATTAATCTAAACCCTAAAAATTAAACCCCTTTCTTCTCTTCTCTTCTCTTCTCTTCGTCTCTCTCTCCCCATCATCTCCTTCACCAGGAAAAAAATGGAAGCAGGCGCCATAACCACCATGAAATCGGCGAGCCCCCCTGAGCCATCACCACCGCAAAAATCGTCTCCTTCCTTCGTCTTCTTCCTCTCCTCTTCCTCTCCATCTCTTCGTCTCTCTCTCTCTCTCTCTCTCTCTCTCTCTCTCTCTCTCTCTCTCTCTCTCTCCATCGTCTCCTTCCCTTTGTTCGTTCATCGTCACTGCCATTGCCACCACGGAATCGCCATCACCACCAAGAAATCGTAGAACTCCACGACTCCTCACCACTTCATTTGATTCACCACTCGTCTAAGGTATGTATTCGAACCCTACAGTTTGAAATCGCCCATTCCTATCCGTGTCTTCGGTACATAGTTTTTACACCCGTAAAAATGGAGGCAACGGTATTCCAGCTAGCTCCGCCTCTGCCACCGCCACCGCTCAATTTCTCAACCCTTTCGAGAATTTCAGTAGCTCTAACAACCCCTTCTCTTTTCAAGACCAGTTCTTGGCCCACCGCAGGTTAGTAAACGAATACCCATAATTTCTGCACCTATTTTTTTTTTTTGTGTCAGCTAAACTGGGTTTTCTCAAACAATTCTTTGTGGGTTTGGAAGCAGCTTTGTGTAGGACCAAGAAGATACAAGAACAAGAACAAGACCTCGACGGCCTTCCAAAAGAATTCTACAATGATGTATGTAGCTACAGTAGCTTCATAAAAGTTTTCACTTTGGTAAACAAGTTTATTTGTTACAGAATTATGCATATACTGTATAAAATTGGTTACAGAGAGGGGGTGAAGTTGAACCCAGTTAGTATGCGGAAGCCTATTATTGCTATTATGCTCCAAGATTTTGTATACAAAAACATAGGAACATACCAGTTGGAATTGATGGAGCCAAACTGAAAAAGAAGAAGACTTGTTGGAATTAAAATCAGCAAATTTCTGATAGGGTTGAGCCAATTCAAGAGCTAATCTAAATCAAATTCAGTATACAAAGAGCAGGAATTGACCTCCTTTTCTTTACACATGATTTTTCACTTTTCTTATTTTGTTCTGTTCTTGAAGATTGGGTGATAGTTATGCATTCTCGGAATTCTTGACTCAACTGTTTTTTTGGCTTAAGGAGAAAGATTGCAATCCAAGAGGAGGCTTTTTGTACTTTTCTTTGCACTTGAGTATTGAGTTCTCGCGAGCGTTTATTTTGGATATTCTTTCACTCTGCTGTGTTTTGGACTTTGGGCTCAAAGAGTGAACTTATAATCTTCAAGCAGATCCACCCAAACCATGTGCAAATGATCAATTTAGTTTCATTAATGTGAGCTATGAGGTCATTTTCCAATTCTCTCTTTATGCTAACCTTCTGTATTGTTTGTCCGACTGAGCACATTTCTTGTGCTCATTTGACCTTCTCATCGGTCAATACTGCATTTTTTTCCAGCTGTTATACGGACGGTTAACCTTAAATTAGGAAAACAAAGGCAATGCTCACATTAATAGAAAGACATCTGTTGTTTCTCATGCTCTAATCCTTTTAACTTGTAAGCTTAGGAATGGCAAGCCCAACAACGTGAAAAACCGAAAAAGTTGCATCGACAACGTTAAGAGGAAGACAAGGAGGAGGAAAGAAAGGTTCAGGAGTATCGTGAAATTGGTATGCGGTTGAAAGACTATCCGGAAGATGAACTTCGAAAGGCAAAGCTACTGGTTTCAAGCCTTCTCATATTACGGTTTAACTTGCATAAATGAATGGTGCTTCTTTCGTGAGTTTCTGCGTTTCTTTGAATTTGGCTTGTTCCCCCTTACGTATTACTCATAGAGGAACACCAGGTAAATCAACTAGCAATTCCCTTGCAGATTCCGCAACAGGTCAACAACCAGCTAGAGGAACACTGACAGCAACATACTTATCAGGAGTCATATCCGATCCAGCAGCAGTCTAATGTTCCATCTCCGTAGTTTTCTAAAACAGATTTCTCAGATTCAAACACTAACAAATTTTCTGCACCTGTTGCTCCTTGTTCACAAAGTATGCTGGCGTCGTTGAGTGCTGAAGGAAATGGCAATATTTTCAGCTTCTCAAGAACCGGTAAGTCCATGTACCAGATTGGGGAAAAATGGGATGCCAGTCTACAGTCAAAAGAACAGATTGAAGCAAACTTACTTTTCACAGGAGAATAGCATCCTTAATCTCTAAAACCACATTGATTCACCTGACATTTTTTCAATCTTAATCTCTAACAGCTTTCTTTTTGGGTTCTCGTGTGCAGATATTGCCTGCAATGGAAAGTGTTCAAGGGTACAATGGAAAAGAACTGCAAAGGAGTTGAAGTTGGCACATACCATCTCGATTAAATTATTGGGATTTGAGAATAGATGTTACAAAACTGGTTATGGTAGAAACCATGTACAAATCTTAGTTTAGTCTAGTCTAGTGTTCCTACTCACTATTTATCCATACATGTTGTAAGTAAACCTTGCATTCCCATATCATGTATGAACAGTTGGGGGCTGCGTCTGAAATAAAAAAGAAAGAGTACCACGCTTACAACGATTTCAATTTTCAGATTATGAATTACACTCCATTGTTCAGACGTTAAAACATGAAACTGAATGCACAATTCATAACTTAAAATTTGAAATCAAACACATAGCTCACATGTAAAAATATGGATTTGTGGAGGCCGCATGCATCTTAAAAATTTATACTCTCTCTCTCTCTCTCTCTCTCTCTCTCTCTCTCTCTCTCTCTCTCTCTCTCTCTCTCACACACACACGTGTTTCTATCGCTTTAGTTGTATATATGTGCGAGCGAGTGTATACACATGTTTGTTCATATCTAATGTCTCAATGCAATGGATGGGCGGTTCAAGCTGCTTCTCGTGACTCCAATATGGTTTTGTTGCTATCTCGAATAAGATTGTTCTCTCTTGGATTGATTGCTTTCTATTGACCAGCTGAAAGTTTGGAATGACCCATCTAAGCAACATATGTTTGAATTTTGACATTATGATTTCTCGTATTGACATTAGCATTCTAGAAATACTCTTGAGTAACATTATGCGGTTTCTTCGCCTTTACATGTTGAAATCATTTCCCTATGCAGACACCCGAGGACAATATACCAACTTTGATGTGCAAACGAGCCATGTTATTTAGCTAAAATTGTGAAGTAGAGCAGTCCCTTAGAGATAATCATCTATCCTAAATCTCAGTGTCAACAGTTATGCTAAGTTTGCCATTAAAAAAAAAAACAGTTATGCTAAGTTTAAGTTAATGGTAAAGAATCACCAAGATAGAGAAATTGTATTCCTTGCAATTTTTTAGGGACCAAGCTAGCTAGTTTGGTGGGCATAACCACTAAGGCTTGGTTTTCCATCTGCTAAAATGGACATTTGCTAAAATCAAGGGGGTGAATCTGGACACATGTGTCCAGATTCACCCCCCTTGATTTTGTCCAGATTCACCCCCTTGATTTTAGCAAATGTCCATTTTAGCTTTTGGAAAACAAAGCCTAAGTCAAGGACTCCTGCTTCAAGGATAATGACATAACCGTGTTGTTTACTGGTACTTTTTATCCACTTTTTTAAGGCATCATCAGTGGGAAAGACCAACCAATATTAAAAATTCAAGTTTTAATAACTGAACACATGTTACAAATTCAAATTGTAAAAGTTGAATTTTTTACTACGTTTCAGATATAAATAATTGATGTAAATCTACACATCCCAAGTTTTCCCATATTCGGATTTTTAAACTTGAAGTAATTGGTTTAGTTCACATTTTAATTTATGAATATTTAAAAAAAATTCGGATTAAAAAAAATGAAGCATATGGCTGAAATTAAATCTACTAGTTTCAAACAATATCATTCATGTTTTAAAATATGAATTAAGGTACATCTTTCAAACATTAAATGCTGAAAACATTGTGCATATTCAATACTGGGAATCTGAATAGCGGACGACGAAAAACGTGAAATTGAAATCTGGGTCTTCCGTATTGGGTTGTTTTTGCCTTCCAAACCACTATTTTCTTCCCATCATCTTCCTTGTCAACCTCTATGCCGCTTGTAATTGGAAAATGAAGCCCCATTGCTATTTCTTCTATTTTGAAATGTGAGAGTAGTGGGTTAATGAAAGGGGAAGAACCTTCCATGGATGGCTCCATTGGGTTCTCCATTGTGGGAGAGATGAGAAATGGGGATGGGAGTGAATGTATTTTAGGATAGAAGAGAGGAAGAAGAGAAGATGATAATGGTGGGTGAAGCTGGCCATCGTCGTGGGAGAGCTTGGGAGTTAACGTTTTTTTTTTCCTGTAAGATGATAATGGTGGAAGAAGAAGAAGGCCACAGATCCCACACATAAGATGGGTTTTTTTGGTTTCGGTTGTAGATAGTTTATGGTTGGTTTGTACTAAATACATCCCACTAAATGAAGGGACAAAATAGTCTTTATACACAAGGATATTTTTGTCTAAAATTGATTAAATTACAGTGCATTGAATTTAGCCATTCCTCGGTTGCGAATAGAATTAGCCAAACATATTTCCTGTCACATAAGATAACCCTTATGAGGATTGCCATAATTGCCCCTCATACTTTTTTGGCAATATAAATCAAAATTGAAAAAAAAAAATATAATGCTCGGAACAAAACCATCAAGACAGGTCACCACACACAATCTCTCACATACATGCCGATACTGCATAATAAATGTGCTCTGGACCTACATGTATGTGAGGATTGTATTGGATTTTGTGTCCGAGTGATTATATTCCCATCATTTTGGGGAAAAAAGAAAAGAAAAAGAAAGCAAAAGTGTAAAGCCCGTTCACAAACATTGTAGCAGAATTCAACCACGTATCAGTGCAAATTGCTTGTCCACATTTTGGCCACGAGTTTTATTAGAAAACAGAAACCCCCCCCCCCCCCCTCAATAAAGGCGGTGAAAGGCCAAGAAGTCTCGGCAGCTCCCGCGAGAGAGAGAGATTTTACAATCCATAGGAAATCCACCTGGGAATTTCGCTCATTCCATTCGTATACCTTCCCAAAATCTCATTCCACCCAAAACCCATAACAAAGAAATGATGAGGGCGATCGCTTCACGTTTTCTCCACTCATATTCCTCGACCTCTAAACTCGGGTAAGCTATTTTCAACGACTTTCTCATCACTTTACGCTGCGTTTGATTAACCCAATTGTTGCTCCTTGATCTCATCGTCGCTTCGTTTTTTCTGTCTAATGATATGCTCCATTTGGTTAGATGTGAAATTAAGTCGAAAAAAGAAAGAAATTGTAAGATGGATTGGAGGAGATGAGGTGTATTTCATAAGAACCATTTTACAGCCACTACCCAAAATGTAGACTTTGGTTCGAGTTTGATTCCACATGCGTGCTGAGCCCGTACGTGTGTTGGATCAGTCCATACGAGTTTTGTCCCGGCTTTAATTGACTGTTTGCTAGTATAAAATGGGATGGAATTCGGCCTATTGGTCGCCGGCCCTAGGATCGATACCATAAATAAACAATTACAAGAAGAGTAGCTATATAATCGTCAATTGATGGGGTGTGAATAGGGGAGGATTGAAGACCCCAATTAATGGGGTATGGATGGTGGAGAATTTTCTGTCCTAATCTTTGCAGTATATGTACAAATTGGTTGCTCTAATAAAGTTTTACAGCTGAAATAGGGGACCCCATTGGATTGAATTATAAAAAAGCATTGCAAACCAAATTTGAGCTATTCTCATTGAATAGTGTATCAATTGAAATCATTAGCTATCCAAATGGATTCCTAATGTTTTGGTGCTGGTGTTCATATTCTATTCGTTATTTTACTTATTTCATGACTTATTGTTATCTACTGTTCTTTTGTTGAATGGATTTTGATGATTTGGGTTTGAAGGGGCATGAAATTTGTTGGCTACTTTAATGCTGGACAATTGCAGTTGAGATTTAATTTTGATACTTATAGTATGTTAATGGTTTGGCATTCTCTTGTGTGGTTAAAATGAATCCTCTTGCATTTTAGTTGCACAAACAAGAGACGTTGAAACTGAATCTATGGGGTGGTTGATTCCATGATTTGAATATTATCGATGTAAACCTAAAATGTGCTCTCTCAAGTGAATATTGTTTCTGAGACGTTTGAGAGATAAATTTAAGTTTGAAAAGGTGAAATGGGTTTAACATGTATACTTGAATAAAATTGCAAACTCTTGGTATATGTTACTTACTTGGACCCTTTCTGCTGTGCTTCATTTATTTTGACTTGGAAAACCAATTATGTTGTGATAATAGTTGCTCGGAAATAGAGTGTAATGGTCGATTATCACAAGGTTTTTAAGTTTTAACACATCTTCAACCTTATATATTGTATTCATACATCAACACTTTATTGGTTTTGAAAGTTAGGAGTCTGGTACTTGCTTTACACTCTTGTACTTGAAAATTAACAGTCTGGTACTTGCTTTGCTCTTTTGCTTAGCTTCTAAAAGACAAAGTGTTGGAATTCTTCGAAATTTCCTGCTGCCACTCTAGATTCACCTCAAGTTTTAGCTTCACCATGCCTGCCTCTTTATCTTCTAATTTTTCTGAATTTGTTGATGATGGTAATAGTATACCTATATTTTCTAATTTAAGTACCTTTCCGCCTCTGAGACAGTACAGTGGCTGCATCAAAAAATGGAAGATTACTGTCAACAGGTCCTACAAAGGTAGAAGAACCTTTCAAAGTCGACGAAGCAGAGACAGTAGAAGTCCCACCACCTCCAACAGAAAAGGTATTCTGTTTTGATGAAACAATTCTGTGTGTTTTCTCTTCACTTAGGTAAGCAAGAAATAAAACTGTGATTGACTATTAAATTGTACCTTTTGGCTTTTGGTTGATTCAGTTACTTGTTTTGGGTGGAAATGGATTTGTGGGTTCACATGTATGCAGAGAAGCTCTAAAGCGTGGTTTAACTGTATCTAGCGTTAGCAGGTACACTCGAAGTTTTTAGATTGTAATTTGGTTGCTTTGGTTTTGATTCCATTGGATGATGGTTAAAGTGATACTTTATCTCTATCCAATCTAATTATTACAAGTCTGAGTTATGATAACATCATATGTTCGACAGTCTGAGTTATGATAACATCATATGTTTGACTTCGGATATTGTCATATTCCAACTTTTTACCATACATTTGGGGCTCTAAAATAATCCAATTATTGGAAACAAAATTGTGTAATTGTCAGCTTGATGGTTATCTTGTGCCATTAATTGTTCTATTGGGAAAAGCAATAAAATGACATCAATAAGGAATGCCATGGTTACAGATGGTATCCTAATGATCCTTGACATATTTGAATCCATGTTCCACTCACTGTTCTTGGCTAAGTCATTTGTGAACTCTTAAGTGACTTATCAGCTCAACATTGCCAGAAAATTGCAGTTTATGTAATACCTTGCCAATATTTGGAATGTGGTATTACATGTGTGATTCATTTGTGGAGCAGTAGTAGCTTATTCTTACAGCTTTATTAGATCTAAACATGGAACTTCTAGGGATATCCATGGTAGCTAAACAACTGTTTGAAGACCCCTTTTCCTCCAAGCCTGTGATGTTATATTTATAAATGCCTGTTTAGAGGTATGTGGTATTCGTGTTGGTTGCTGTCCTCCCCTATCTTTTGATATTTCCATGAGATTTACTTGTGCATGTGAAATTGCCAAATTTTGTTTCTTCCATCCTTGAAAGAAACAGAAATCACAGAGAAAAATGTTTGCTGATTCTCTTTATTGTTAGGTCGGGGAGGCCATCAGTACATGATGCTTGGGTTAACGAAGTCTTTTGGCATCAAGGTTTGAAAGAATGCTTTTATGTTTATTTTGTCTGCGTAGATGTGGACATATGAAGTGTAATTCTCTTTTCTTTCTTAACAGGAGATCTTCTTTTGCCTGATTCATTGAAGGATGCACTGAATGGAGTGACCTCTGTGGTATAAGTTTTCTTAATCAGTATTTTCTGTAACCTTAGGAAAATGAGTTTAGTACAGTGATATGCAGGGAAGCAGATAAGGGTTCAGATCTTTTATGCTTGTTCATAATCGAACTTATGATGAGTGAATTGTTTCCAGTTCATACCAAAAAAAAAGGAATTGTTTCCAGCAAATGGCATAGAATGGTCTCTCTCTTCTTTTTTTCTGTTCGTTCTTCCAGAAATATTAGGGTGAGTTAGCCCAAAATAAGCATTCATCATTACAATAAGTACTGACTACTGTGACTTGCTTCCATTGGTGACAAGTTTACATTTTGATCTGGTTATCTGAGGACCTGATTGTTTGAGGAACCGTACCCTTGAGATGATTTGGTTCATATTTTAAAGAACTTCAGAAGTATGTAGGTTCTTGCATCCAAAGACAGTCACTGACCACCTTTATGGAGATGTTAATCACTGCAACCGCTGCTTAGATTTCAGTGTAGTTTTGCATATTTCGTCCTTTTAACTTAGCTGTTACACGCTGAAGTATGTTTCCTCTCTCTTGAGAGACTGAATCCAAGAAATTCATCTAGATTGGATGGCCCTTGTCATTCTCTGAACATGATTTGATTGCAAAGCTATTAACGGCCAAGGAACCCTCTAAATTTCCTGCCTTGCACCTCCATGATGGTCAATTAGTGGTGCAATGAATATCAATCTATTCAATCTACGTTTGAATCATCTTGACCACATTGTGATGGCTTTCATCGGAATGATTAAAATTGTATCTTGAGGAGGGATGCTAGATAAATTATGATCAATTTCTATGCATTTTTTTTTAAGTCCTTGAGTTATTGTGTTTTGCTGTTGCTCGATATAGTTTTTTAAAAAATCATTGGCCCATTAAATTTTGTAGGTCTCATGCGTTGGAGGTTTTGGCTCAAACTCGCACATGTATAAAATCAATGGAACTGCAAACATAAATGCTATTAGAGCAGCAGCTGAACAAGGTATTCCATACTCCTTTTTGTTCTTTTCCACCTTGTTTTTTAATAAAGCATAGGGAAAAAAAAAAGCGAGAGAAAAGGAAAAGGAAATGAAAGAAAGTTTCTTATATCTAAGAATGGACTTATGATAGACCTTGGGGTGGATGCACTGGGGGGAAGTGAAAGAGATCAAAAAAATGTAGTAAGGAAGTTCATGCCTGCAACGAAAGCTTGATTAGCTGTAGACAGGGAGGAAGTAGAAAGTATTATTCAGTATAACTTCTGACTTAATGGAGTACTGTCTGTGATTGGCTAGTGCTTTTACATAGTATTTATTTGGTTGTGTAATAGAAAAATCCTTTAATTTGCTCTGTTTAGAGTTGTCAGTTAATGATGCAGGAAGCATTCTGACATTATTAATGTTCGCAGGTGTAAAACGATTTGTTTACGTCTCTGCTGCTGACTTTGGTTTGGTAAATTACCTGCTACAAGGATATTATGAGGGAAAGGTACTATTTCGCCCTGTATTCCTTTGTCTGCTACCAGGAAAATAGACACAAGATGAATAGATTTGGATATCTTTTTATTTGTATGACCTAGTGAAAATGTTTGTTGAAGCCTAGATTGAAATGCATCAAGGTATCTGATTCATTGAAAGAAACAACCATAAGAAAATGGGAAATGGCTTGTACTTTCTCGTTCAAGTGATCACAGATACCTCGTACCTGTGAATCTTCTATGAATCATAAACTAATGCTTTTGTGTGTTCTAATACTAATTCAGAAAGGTGAAACTATGCACTGAGAGTTAAGAACTATCCAGATTGTATTTATGTCATGTAAGCTTTAAACTGCTATGTCTCTCATGACTAACCATTTGACCATAGGTCTCAATATTGTTAATTTATTGATGAAGCACGTTGCGCACCTAGAAAGTTATCTCATTGGCATGTTTATTTCTTATCCTTTTTTCCGACTAAGGCTTTATACACTGATGCAGAGAGCGGCTGAAACAGAACTAATGATTAGATTCCCATACGGAGGTAAAATTCTTTCTCCGAGATTGTTGATGTTCACATCTCCATGTTGCACCGTAGCGGTAATGCACTCCATTAAATGAAAAAAGTCTCTGAATTTGCTCACTCAGTTTCTTGGGCTATGATTTCTTATTAAAGATGGAGTTTTATGTGCTACCGTGCTGCCGTTTGTTTGATTGGTCTCAACTACCCCAAGAAATAGAGGCTTCAAACCATAATTGCCTGATCGAAAATTAACATCGAAGTTCTGTAGTATTTTTGAACGATATTGTGAGTGGGCATGTGTGTAATCTAGGAATGTTGTCAAGGTTCACTTCACATCTTGGTTTGATTGCTATGTTCTGAGACTTCTCATATTCCACCATTTTCTCATGACCTGAATCTCGGATTTGGTCTCATGTCCTGAAGCCGCATTTTTGCTCAGACATTCCTGCGCAAACTGCATATACGCCTGTTCATTAGGAAGAGCACACGTTGTGAGATCATGGATTGTTTTCCTGATTATTTCCTTTTTCAGGTGTGATTCTGAGGCCAGGTTTTATACATGGCACTCGTCAAGTTGGAAGCATGAAGATACCTTTAGGTGTCATAGGGTCTCCATTGGAGATGGTAAGTATTTAAGTCGTTTCAATGCCATTGATTTTGAATGATAATTTTCTTGTAATTCATGGTTAAGGTGTTTTTCCCCACCATTTAGTTTTAGATTCTCGTGCACAAATATTTAGACCATACAAAAAGAAAAAGGCTTATGCACGTGTGAAGATGCGGACCGGATATGTAGGCATAATACTTTCGGCCTTTCCCGTGTAAGGAATTCGGATTGCCAGTGAGACTTAGAACTCAGAAGTGCACTAACTCTCTTGACTGGTGCACTAACTCTCTTGATTGGAGCAATAACGGAAACGATTGGATTTGGCCTCATTGGCCAATTAATACAATAGTCCCTCACTAATATCACCTCAGTTCATTTCAAGAACTCCTTTTTCCCTAATTACTTGGCACAAGTTGCACAAAGACTTCAATGTCATTCATCTTTTTGTGTCACCTTATTCTGGCATGCTATAGGCCGTCAGCATGTTAGGGCGCATCTCACCGGATATCACATTTTACCATTCATCATGCATAATTTGTTAGTCCCTTCTTTTTCCAAATATATAATAAGTACTGGCCCTTTCCTAATTAAGATTATTTTCCCCAATAAATCTCGTCTAACAGATGGTGTGTGTCTAGTTTTTGTCGTAAGTAAACCTTACCCACCTTAGCTTGAGTCGGGTATCCAATGAATATAAGCTATTCGGCCAACCCCTTACAACATTGTGGGCTCTAACTTATGCCTAAGTTGCCTAGGTATGTGTCTGTAAGCAGTACAACCAAAGACTTGGTTTGGTTACGCAGGTTTCTATCTGATCTTGGGGTTCATGTCACCGCTGCTTAGCATATTCACTTCCGACCCCATTTGACTCGTGACGCTGAATGACACATCTTCTCGCTATGGTCTTTAATTTTGGTGATATTCCCTCAGGGTGATGGTAAACCTTTTATGAATTACATTATATGTGTTTACTGCAGGTTCTCAAACATTCCAAGCCTCTCAACCAAATCCCACTAGTTGGCCCTCTGTTAACACCTCCGGTCAGCGTGAATTCTGTGGCCAGGGTTGCTGTAAGGGGTGCAACAGATCCTGTGTTCCCTCCCGGTATCGTTGATGCGTATGGTATACAACGACACAGCCAACAAAAGTCCGTCTAGACCTGTCGACTGTTTCTTCCAGTTGTTCTTTTCGAATGTTTAGAACATCGATATCTTTGTTCTTACTAGAGTAGTTGTCTGATGCCGGTCCGGAAATAAATTAGTGCCTTTCCAACAGTTGCATAGTAAAGACCAACGCATTGTTGGTGAGATGATATCATCTGGTTTTCCAGTTGGGTAGTGATTTTGATTTTTGCACTTCTCTTTTTGATCTTTGCAATCTTTTTTGTTTATTATTATTATTATTATTCAGTTGTATTTATCATGATACCCTTCCAACAATTCACTTTTTCACACATAAAATGATAATGTAGTAAATTCACATAAATACACCAAAAGGGGAAACAGGACATCTTGTAGTGTGGTGCGGGCCGTGCGGCACTACAGGTGAGAGTGAGTGAGAGTCAAGTTGCTTTCCAGTTTAGTTTTCCTTTAATCGGTGCTCTTTTTCTAGGCAATTTGTGGGTCCTCCCTGTAAGATTGATCAGAACGAGTCAACAGGAAGGGAAAAAAAAAAAAAATGCCACAGTGCACCGAATGGATCTTAGCCGTTGGTTCTTAGCCGGTTGATGGTTTTTTTGTTTTTTTTTTCCCAATACTTTCCGGATCAGAAATGGGAAGCTGCGGTTTGCTTCTTGCTTTTTTAAGTGTTTTATGAGAGTGAATTGAGAAAAAAAATAGAAACTAAAGATTTTCAACTCCTTTAACGCATGTGCAGTTGTCTTTCTATTTTTTTTTTTTTTTTTTTTTTTAAGTCACAAGGAAATTTAAACTTACTCATGGAAATAGTAGTTACCAATAAAAGGAATTTTAAATTTATCCTCCGAAAGTTACTTCCAGTTAGGGAAAGTTGTTAGGCCTTGTTCGGTTGGCCACTTTGGCCCAGTTTTGGGCCACTCTTGGTTTTGCTGACATCATCATTTTTTTCACTTTTCTCTCTATCTCTCTCCACTTATTACACCTGCTTACATCATCAAAACTAAACTAAACTCCCTCAAAACTATGAACCAAACACAGTCTATATATTCTACTTTAGATATTTTAGGTCAATTTGGATAACTACATGCATTTCCTTGTGATTATTATTGTAGCAAAACTCTATGGTGAAAAATATTTTAATTTGTTTTTGAAATTTTTTATCATAAACACATGGACAAGAGCTCAAAGAGGACTAGCGCCTGAGGTACACGCGTTGCGCATGCAAATTGAGTCTAAAAGTATTACTACACCAAATTGCTCCTCCCTTGTAATTCACGTGCAAGTCCAATGTCAAAAACAGTAAATTAAAGACGCAATTCATGTGCAAGTGCAATGTCAAAAACTGAATTAAACGATGTTAAAATTTATAAAGCAAAAATTAAAAATAATAGAAAATACACCTTGACTAGGTTCTCTCCTTTTGTCATACTTATTCTAATTTCTGTAAAATATAAAAGACTAATCAGTTATTCAAAAAAAAAAAAGTTATTCCACCATCAATCAATCCGTCTACGAAAGAATCTCAAAACATTAATTGAACTAAATACGTATTGGCATTCTATATTATCTTCAAGAAAAAAGAAAAAGCAAGTAAGAAGCCCACCACAAATCACCAAGAACAGGAAGGGAAAATAAATAATCACGCATTCTTAATATAGTACAAATAATTTAGCAAAAATGCCTGTGCAAACCTGACAATATTTATGAAAGAAAAAATTAACCATGGTATGAAATTTAAGTTTCAAATTAATAAATCAGATTAAAACATATCAAAGTAAAAAATATGCTTTCAAACTGGAATTAAATTTCCATCTATTCTCTATCTTAAAAATGCCTATAAAGAAACCAACGATGAGGTAAAAAAGTAGTAGAAGGAAAGTGGAGTAGTATTCTAAAAGGAAATTGCGTTGAGAGCAAAATATACCTTCTCTGTTCTCTTGGATTTTGTGTACCCTTCTTGGAACCTATATATTTTTGTTAGAAAATTCTACTATCTACCCAATAAAGTGCATACACTTTTACTGCTCTTTGGCTGATAAGAGTGCATACACTTATACACTTTTACCTGTAAAAGTTCATACACTTTTATCGTCCGCCTAGAATGACTATTTCTTACTCTCCGTCTTCATTTTTTACGCTAATATAATTAGATTTTGTACAAAAAAACTCCATCTTCATTTAAGATTGGAACTCGCAACCTACGAGTCTAGATGTTACTCAAAGCAAATTGCCACTACAGCACATGATATTTTTGTAACATTTACTAAACAAATAATATATATATATATATAAATTCGTAGAGGCTCTATTGTAATAAATCGCTTAGGGCCCCGAAAATCTCAGGGCCGGGCCTGGATGTATGTGGAATTTGCTCTAAAAAAACTGATTAGAGTTGTGTAATGCTGGAGGTTTTTAAACATGGAGGGTTGGGACCCGGGGTTGCTGTTGTGCAACCTCTGCACAGTAGCTGCTGCGCACAATCGCAGCCGTCCGTTACTTGGATGAACGGCCTAGATTTCAAACAACAGAGACGAATTGTTCGCGCGAACAATTTGTTTTCAATCTGAACCGTTAAAAACACTTGTGGACGGCTGCGATTGTGCGCAACAACTGCTGTGCAGAGACTGCACAGCAGCAACCCCGCGTCCAAAGGGTTGTGTCCGAGCAATTTTTTTTTTTTTTGGGTAAATTGTTCGGGCATTTTACTTTGTTGAAACCTTACAGTTATTAGATGCAGAGGCTAATTGAAATGTACTAAAAACAAGTTTTTACTTATGGCAATTTGAGAGGAGCAAAATGTGAGCCAGCATCAAAGGGAGTCTTCACCAAAAATTGCTCTCCCTTTATAAGATAGAATAAATAGATAGATTTTAGAAAGAATTTGGGATGTAAGGGTTTCCCCTCTCCCACCCCCACGCCGACCGCCTCTCCCCTATCATTTATTTTGAAATGTCCCAAAAGATTTGTCTCGTTTCTAAAAATAACTATCAAAACATCACAATCTCACAAAAATGCTGAGACTTGGCGAGAAAGGTCTCGCATTTCTTATCTCACCATCCAAAGGGAATGTAAAAGATTCATCTAAAACTACGCCCATCCTAGTATTAATGCTAATCTTGGATGTCTAAGTTGTTTTTGGTTTTTCACGTTTGATTAGACACGTCATTCTTTTCATATATATCAACTAAAACAGCTAAAAAAAGTCAAAACCTAGTTTAGTGGAACATTCTCACAATTGTAATGTGCTATGGATAAAAAGTATATAATGAGTGCAATAACCAATTAGATCCATTATGAGTGTTGACTTTTAAAAATTCAATAGCATTATGAGTAGACACCTATCCATTTGGGTACCCCTGGAGTGCAAATGAGTTGAGCTTTGTAAGATTGGAGCTCGGCTCCTTTGCTAAAAGAGCCTAAAACTTGAATTGAAGCTTACCTCATTTGTTAATATGATTCAACATCTGCACGAGCCGGGTCTGATTCATTTATTAAACATTAAGGTGAGTGAATACAAACGAGTCGAACCGAGCTTTATATTGTTGAGGTCAGCTCGTTTACTATAAGAATCTCAAAACAGCTCATCGAATAGATAAAAAAAAAAGTCATTTTGAATAAAAATAAGTAATAATTGACAAAAAAAAAATATTACTTATTAGTATAAAATGGTGAATTTTAAATATAAATCATTATTAGCTCATTCCGTCACGAGTTTGTACAAATAATTATCGACGACGGGTGTCGGGGAAAGTTAAAACGCAAATAAAAACCACAAGAGATTCATTGTTATTTCTCACACGTCAGATGTGAATCACATTTACCCTTTCATCTTTGACCAAACTAATCTCATACTTGTTTGTCACTCCAAGAATTTTTTGAAAGATTAATCTAAAACTACGCACATCCTAGTATTAATGCTAATCTCGGATGTCTCGTGACTCATAATTTTTTTTTTTTTTTTTATACATGTGAGAACTTTATGGATACAAATATAATGTGCTATGGATCACAGACTATATACTGACTGCAATAACCAATCAGATTCATTACAAGTGTTGACTTTTAAAACTTCAATGACATGAGTAGACACCTAGCCATTTCGGTATCCATGGGTGCAAACGAGCAGAGCTTTGTAGAATTCAAACTTGGCGCACCTAATACTTGAGCTGAAGCTCGGGTCATTTGTAAACGAGTCAAGCCCTACATGAGCCGAACTTGGTTCATTTGCTAAACGTTAAGTTGAGCCAGTATAAATGACCCAAGTTTTTCGGATCGAGCTGGACTTTAGAGTGTTGAGTTTAAAAAGTAAACTCAAGCTTGATTCGATTACAAATAGGGGTGTAAACAAGCTGAGCCGAGCTTTGTAAAGCTTGAGCTTTACTCGTTCATAAACGAGCCAAGCCTTTGACGAGCTCAGCCAAGCTAATTTACTTAACGAGCCGAGTC
The DNA here is from genome assembly GCA_963854785.1 of Vaccinium vitis-idaea. NCBI lineage: Eukaryota > Viridiplantae > Streptophyta > Magnoliopsida > Ericales > Ericaceae > Vaccinium > Vaccinium vitis-idaea. The sequence goes on from OY978222.1 coordinate 32,429,217, forward strand.
TATATAAGCGAACCAAGTTTTTGCTAGCCGAGCATAGCTTTACTGAGCTTGTTCACTAAATGAGCTTAAAACTCGAGCTCAAGCTCGGCTCGATTACTAAACAAGCCGAGCCGAGTAACGAGCTTCTCCCGAGTAGCTCGGTTCATTTACAACCCCAATGTCAAAACAACACAAGCCGAGTCGCCATCAACTCGGTTCATTAACAGACCTACTGTAGTCCTCAGCGTCCCTCTTCACACAAGATTTATTTCCATTTGATAACATCTTCCTAATACACAGCAGTAAAAATAGCCTGCACCCTCTATAAATAGCTCCATTCGAACTTTACATTTTTGAGAATTGGTTAGGAGAGAGAGAAGAGAGAGAAGGGGATTGAGGGCCATTAGCCCCTCTGATCACATCCCTTTTCTAACTTGACTTACAGAGAGATTTGCACGTTTCATGGCCCACAAAGTTGCTTGTCCAAAAATCATCCGAAGCCTCCGGTCTTTTGCCAAACCACACTACTCCGCCGCTCATTCTTCCATCTCCGCCGTCTCTCCTCTCCATCTCGACCACATCCTCCCTCCTCCTCCCACCAAAACCACCACAAATCTCCGAGACGGTGGTAAGTATATAGTCGGGGTGGTCGGAGCCACCCCAACCTTGCTAGAATCACTCTATTTATATTGTGCTATGAAATACGCATTAAATATGCATAATGTACTATATCGACTTCTCCAATAAAAAATACGGAGTACTATATTTTTCTTATAATATATTATTTCTCGGATTTCATGTTTGAATTTAAAATTCAACAATCATTTGAATACGTGAAGTTAAGTTTCGGGCATTTTTGTGTGAAAATTCTAGGTCCGTCTCGGTCCGCAATTCTCAACCTCGATGACGTCAAGGAGCTCTTCTCCTCCGTCTCCACGCCCAAGCTCGTCCGGTCGGCGATCAACCTGCATGCGGTGGCGTTTGAGCCGATGGTGGATTTGGGGATGTGGGTAATGAATTCCAAGCTCATGCACACGCCGTTGCTCCGTCAGGTGACGGTGGGGACAATCAAGCATACGTTCTACGACCATTTCTGTGCTGGGTCCGGTCCGGCCGAGGCTGCTAGAACGGCGGCCAAGATTTGGGATTCTGGGTTGAAAGGGATGCTGGTTTATGCTTTGGAGCACGCTTCCGATAACGAGTCTTGTGATCGGAATTTGGAGGGGTTTCTTCAGACTGTTGAATCGGCAAAGTTGCTTCCCACATCCTCTGTAAGCTTTTTTTCCATTGCCAAAAACACAGCAAACCCAATTCTTCATTTCTTTGCTTTATGATTTTTTTTCTATTTCCTCTGTTTTTTGGTGCTTTGCTTTTTATGCGTGTAATCTTTTTTTTCCATACGATATACATCAGTGCGGGATTAGTAGGTTATGGGAGTTCGAAGTCTCTGCTCTCTATAGACTCGAACTCCAAACATTCCCCTCAGAAGATAGGGTTCAACGAGATGGGCTATGAGTCACATCTTATATGTGTAATTATCCATTAGGGTTTGATGTTTTTGATTTCTTATGTAGTGTGCAAATATCCAGTTGATTTTCATGTGGGTAGGGAATAGGGATGAGAGTTAGAACTTACAGTTATTTTGTTTTTGCCACATGGTAGAATTTTAGTAAGATTTAGGGTTAGTGGTTACAACGGAAGTCGATTAACTTTTTCATGAGCACTCAAACTCAGGACTTTGAAGGGTGAGTGGTGCACGGGAGGCGTGGAGTTTAAATTCAAATGTAGTTGTTTCTCACCCAAAAATGGTGGAATTTTCTAAAAAACAAAATCGTCATATTTTCTGAAATACGAAGATGTTCAATCAAATATTTTTTTAATCTCCACTGTAACACGACGAAAAACGAAATGATTCAAAATTGATAAATGCACACTGCCCTGTAAAGGCATTCCAGATTTTTTAAACACGACAAATTTTGTTGTGAAGTTGTGATGATGAGATTAAATTGACGAGCAGTGCTACGGACACATATGACTAGACACAAAAATGCTTGAAATTATGTGCCCCACATGATGCTTATAGATCCCTCACTCTTCGGTCGATTCCAAACACGTTTATGTCTAAAGCATTTTCTTGAATTGATACTTAAATTTTCACACATTTTGCCATGCTAAAGTAATGAGATTAAATTGATACACTTCATTTGAGACTTTTGACAGCAGAAATTTTGAATATTGTCTATGAACAGGTTAGCTTTGTTGTGGTGAAGATCACTGCCATTTGCCCCCCAGGATTACTCAAGCGAGTAAGTGATCTATTGAGATGGGAATACAAGAATGAGTCTTTCCAACTTCCATGGAAGCTCAACAGTCTCCCAATTTTCGCCGATTCGAGCCCGTTCTACCACACGCCAAGAAAACCAGACCCTTTAACCCCAGAAGAAGAGACCGATCTCCACTTAGCCCAACAAAGACTACTAAAAATCTGCCAAAACTGTATTGAAGCCAATGTGCCTCTAACAATCGACGCGGAGGACACCTCTGTTCAACCTGGGATAGACTACTTCACATACTCTGCAGCCTTGATGTACAACGTGGGTGATAACCCGATCATTTACGGGACGATTCAGACTTACTTGAAAGACGCGAAGGAGAGGTTGATCAAATCGGCGAATTCTGCTGAGAAAATGGGAGTGCAGATGGGGTTCAAGTTGGTGAGGGGAGCTTACATGTCGAGCGAAAGACAACTGGCTTCTTCCCTGGGTGCTGAATCCCCAATTCACAATACCATTGATCAAACACATGCTTGTTTCAATGACTGCACCTCTTTCATGCTCGAGAAGATTGCCGGTGGCTCTGGAGCAGTGGTACTCGCGACTCACAACATGGATTCAGGTGAATTTTTTTGAACAAAAAACATGTGCAAACATAAAACTTATTCGAAAATAGTGTTCACTACCGCAGCATTCATCTAAACAAAGCAGGTAAATCTTGTACAGAAAACAATGCAGACCTAATATTGATTTTGGTACCGTTCCTCTTAAATGGAGATCAGTCGTCGAATACTTTTTTGTGAAAGTATTTTGAGTCTACAGCATTATACATTTTGAAACTCTTCATTCTTACAGCTTGGTGAGGCATTGGTTTGATGCATAAGCTATGTTGGGTGATAGGAAACAAAGCGGCTGCAAAAGCGCGGGATTTGGGAATCCAAAAAGGAAACCAGAAGCTCCATTTTGCTCAACTGTATGGAATGGCAGATGGGCTTTCATTTGGTCTGAAAAATGCAGGGTTTCAAGTGAGTAAATACATGCCTTTTGGACCTGTAGAGCTGGTTATGCCTTACCTTCTGAGGAGAGCTGAAGAGAATAGGGGACTCTTATCTACATCAACCTTTGACAGATACCTTGTGAGGTATGACATGAAATTTTTCATAGTAAAGTTGATATTGATTTTCACAATGCTTTTTTTTACCATTCTTGTGAACGAGCTGAGCGGTCAGCTGTTGAGACTCGGTTGAATATTTAACGAGCTTCAAAACATGTTCAAGCTTAGCTTTATATGAGACGATCAGATCTCGAACGAGCTTTAATCGAGCCGAACACGAACCGATCTCGAGTAGCTTGAATTTTTTGTACATCATGAGCCAAACAAGCCAAGTGGTAGCTAATTAAAGCTTGGCTTGAAAGCTTGATGAGCTTCAATGGAATTACAAGATTTGGTTGTTTATGTAACAAACCGATCTTAAATGGGTTTTTAACGTACGAATACAAGCTCGAACTCAAGTAGCTTGATTCGTTATGAGCCATACATGTATTCTCTCTCTTCGAAGAGTATATTTCCATATATGAGTAAGTAAATTATGTGAAGAATGAGAAAATCAGTAGCCTGAAGTTCTATACACATCAATTTTCCAGGGGGCGAATCGATTTTTGATTCGTTTACTTTTCTTCTGATTACAGGAAAGAGTTGATGAGGAGACTGAAAGCTGCAATTATGTGAGGTGGGGCTGATAGAGAAGGCAACTTCAATGAATTAATCAGACTTCACAAATCAGAAGTGGTATCCCAAAAAAATAAAGAAAAGAGGGCTTTGAGTTTGTGTGTGTGTGTGTGTGTTTTTTCTTTCTTTTTTTAGTCAATGTCAATCCCAAGAGGTTCTTGGTGTCTTTGTTTCTAGACTGTGATGCTGCGCTAACATAAAGGTCGCTTCCATACAGCTTTAAAACCGCACATTCCATATATGTAGATATAGAGTGGCGGTCAAATAAGCATGGAAGCAACCTTTTTAGTTGCGACTTAAATCACAACCCGTTATTAGAAAATCAATCGCAGTTAGTTGTTGTCGTTAGAAATCATCCTTTTGCGACGCGCAATTCTTGGTTTTCATTGTTTGTGGAATGTGGAATTTGGTTCGCGCTGGATGTTTGCATTTTGCTTTGGTGAAAATACACAAATAAGCCTTGCTTGGAAACTACTTTCAAAAAGTGCCAGGGCGACTATTTCTTCTACTTCTTCTCTTCCTTTTAATGATGTAAATCCAGGTGCGATTAATTCACAAGTTACATTTGAAAAACACAAGTTTGATAGAGTGGACCATTTGAGATTCTTCAGATAAATTGGGAAAAGGATTGCTAAAAGATTACTTTGGTAAGCATTCAAAAATGCCTACTGGTTAGGGTTGCAAACGAATTGAGTTGCTCGTGACTCGGCTCGTCTAGTAATCGAGCCACGCACGAGCTTGAATTCAAGTTTTAGACTCGTTTAGTCAACGAGCTTGCAAAAGAGCTCAACACAGCTAACAAAAACACAGCTCGTTTATATGGGCTCGGCTCGTTACGTACATTATCCTTTCTCGACTCGTTAAGGGCAAGATTCGAGTTTTCGGCTCGTTCAATAAACAAGCGAACTCAAACACGACAAAGCTTGGCTGTTCACACCCCTAGCCACAGTCCAATATCACAGAAATTAAAATTAAAACAAAATCCAAAAGTATAACCCCAGGATTTCACCTCAGTAGTTCAAAAGAATCAAAAAGAGAGAAAGAAATTGCACATAAAGCAACCACACACACACACAAAAACCTGTGTTTGTGACTGTGTGTATATATATATATATATATATAGAGAGAGAGAGAGAGAGAGAGAGATTGAACCCTCAGAGATTAACATCACTGGGTCCGGGGGAGCGATTGCGGAACTAAACAGAGAGATAGAGAGATACAGTAGCCGATCGTATGTGTGTGTATGCGTGTGTGAGAGAGATAGATAGATAGATAGATAGATAGCTAGATTAGGGCCAAAATCGCTTAGAGAGAGAAACAGGAAAGACCTAGAACAGCAGCAGCAGCAGCAACAGAGAGGAGGATTCAGATTGAAAACTATATATATTTATGGGAATAATAACATCACGGTGATCTTTTTCCCATCAGGATTTTCGTCTCCACACGTTACTCCCCGTTGCCGCCGCCGCCGCGTCAATCTTCTCTCTGGTTTCTCCGCTCGCCGACGCTCTCTTTCTCTCTGGTAGTTCTACCATTCGGCTCCCCCCTTGGACGGCGCTCAGAAGCTTCAGCCTTATATATAGTTAGGGTTTCACTGAGGCTTTCAAGGTGCAATATAGTAGAGTAATGGAAGAACGACGTCGTATAATAGTTGCACATTTGCTCAATTGTTTCGGGGATGAGTTTTGAGTGTTTGTTTGATGTGGGATGAGTTTTGATTGGATTAAATAATGAGGGTGGATAAAATACGAAATGGGGTTGTAGTGAATCTCATTCGGTCATCTATCTCGGCACCGATAGCTTGGATTTAATCTAAACTCCCAATGATTTGTGTCGTTTGTTGTCTAGATTAAAAATCTGAGCGTTCATTATTGAGATGGACGGCCTGATAAGTTTAATACAACTCTGTAGTGAGCCTCTCACTACAGAGACCCCGTACCCGATAAAATAGCAGGGGTATTAGATATGGAGGGTGACATGATGTTATGTTTATGAAAAGTGAATAAATTAATACTTAGTTTGTATAATTTTGTAACAGGGGGGATTAAGTCTGGGTGGAATGGATGATGTAAAAAGCTGTCAAAAGATTTATTTACCCTCGTGCATATCCATATTAGTTATGTATTTTTTGTAATCAAATAAATCCATTAATTGATTAATTTGTTTCTTTAGATCTTTACAACACAAGTGCAGTAAAAATGAAGATCTAAAAAAACCTGTATTTTTTGGACCATAATTTTTCAAAAAAAAATTCACATCCAATTAAAGATCTCTATTAGCAGTTTAATTTGGTGCAAAAGAAAATAAAAATTTATGCGAGGAAGTACTTTATTTTTGTAATTTGAAGGATATTACCAAGTACTGTAACTCAATAAGCGAAAATGTAAAATATTAGAGTATATAATTTTTCAAATTTTTTTTATCGAATTAAAGATATCTATTAGTTGTTTTCTGAAAATAATTCATACTCTCATTTTCTCAATGAGCCATGATAACATTATCACTAAAATGACCAAATTGAACGTTTTAATTATTGCATTTTAGACAACAATATCACTGAATCTGAAATCTATATGTAACCAAAAGAAAATAATTCATACTCTCATTTTCTCAATGAGCCAAGATAACATCATCACTAGAATGACCAAATTGGAAGTTTTAAATTGTTGCATTTTAGACAAAAGAAAATAAAAAATTATGCGCGAAAGTACTTCATTTTTTATCCGAATAATATTGCAAAATAATTCAACAAGCCAAAAACATAAAACATTAAAGTATATAATTTTGCAATTTTTTTGTATCAAATTAATTATTTCTATTAGTCGTTTAATTTAGTGCAAAAGAAAAATTATGCACGAAAAATACTTTATTTTTTTATTCAAAGGATATTACATAGTAACACAAATGCAGCAGTGGGGTAATTAGGGATAGGCATGGGGAGGGTAGGGGGTGGATACCACTACCTCCATCCCCGATCCCCGAACCTATATCAATCCACATCCCCTCCCTGATCCCCACCAAGGATTTTTTTTTTTTAACCTCCATCCCCGCCCCAATGCTGGGAACGGGGATCAGCACTCGGAATCGGGGATCCAAACCTTAACTACACTTGCAATTCAAATTGGTTTAATTGAAATCAAGTTATTTGCTTCATAAACCAAACAAAAAGAAACCTAAAAGTTGGCATAAAATGAAATAGAGGAACCACAAAGTTGTACTACAACAACACTTACATTTGGGCAGAGGAATGAGAAACGTATTTGGGCAGGCAAAGCACTTAATTCAGAGGCTGAAGATGGGGAGGGAGAGAGGGATAATTAATTGGAGTTAATTATGTTTAATGACTATGTGCTCCTGCTTAGTTTTGAGGACGAATAGTCCCGAGGAAGAGCCTAACTTTAAGTTATAAACTTATTATCTGGGAAAATAAATTTTATAAACTTATAATATAAATATATATTATACCTATACACATATATATGTGTGAATGGGGATGCGGGCAGGGATCGGGGAGGGTATCTGGTAGGGGACTGACAATGTCATCCCCTACTCGATCCCCGAAATTTTTAAAAAATAATCCACATCCCCTACCCGATCCCCGAAAAAATCTCCGAATCCCCTACCCATTCAGGGAGGGACGGTTTGGATCGGGGTGGGTCGGCCAAGATGGCCATCCCTAGGGGTAATGGGGTTCGAAGGGGCAAGGGAGTAACTTACTTTACGGTAAGGGAGTAACTAACCAACCCGGACTATTTTCGGACAGCCTCGAGGGTGTCCAAATTTAGTTGGGCCTGAGGCAGATTAATTAGGGGGCATTTATAGGCCGCTCCACTTTTGTGGAGGGCTGCTCAGCCCACTCCAAACCTTTGGAAAAAAGCTCTGCGCGCTCCAAACCTTTGTGGAGGCCTACTCAGCGTTTTCAGTGGGCTATTCACTCTATCTCTCTCTCTCTCTCTCTCTCTCTCTCTCTCTCTCTCTCTCTCTCTCTCTCTCTCTCTCTCTCTCTCTCTCTCTCTCTCTCTCTCTACCCACCCCACCTAAATTCCAGGGTACCCTATAAAACTAATAAAAGTGCATAAACCTAAATCCTAGGGTACCCTATGAAAGTGCCTAAAATCCTAGAGTACCATATGAAAGTGTTTAAATCACTAAAAACCCTATAATAGGAAAGTGCACCCTAAACCTAAATCTTAGTGTACCCTATTAAAGTGCCTAAACCTAAACCCTAGGGTACCCTATGAAAGTGCCTAAAATCCTAGGATACCATGTGAAAGTGCCTAAACCACTAAAAACCCTATAATAGGAAAGTGCACCCTAAGTGCCTAAACCACTAAAAACCCTATAATAGGAAAGTGCACCCTAAGTGCCTAAACCACTAAAAACCCTATAATAGGAAAGTGCACCCTAAGTGCCTAAACCCCAAAAAAGAGTAATTGACCTTAATATGGAGTTAGTGGTAATTAAAAAGAATGATTGGAGTTAGTGGTATAAATATTTGTTTTTTGTACCGGACCGTAATAAATCCATTAATTAGTCCATGGATTTACTCATCCGGCCTAGTGAAATTTTTTTCCCCCAAACCATGGATCAAAAGCGGGCCCAGGATTAGTCATCCGGGCCCAAACTCATCTACCCTCATAATACCGCATCCAAAGTCCAAACCAGCCCTTGGGGAGAGTTTCGCCTAATTTTTTTGCTGACTTTTTCGCAATGTCTTTTTGGTTGGTTTCGCTTAATCTTTACCAGATTCAAGTAAAAAAATTTCACATCGATGAAAGGAATAAAAAAGTTATGATAAATAGTTCAAAGTTTAAATTTCTTTATATAAGATGGCTAAAAAGTCAAGTCTTTAATTCCTCTTTGTTGAGCCGGAAAATGCGATTAGCAAATTATACTCCAATCTCGTAAAAATTTAAGAAATGATAACCTAATATATTTTGCCAAAAAAGCCCATAAAAATTTAGTTGATCTCCACCTTAGGGTCAGTAAACCAATCAAGCCGAGTTCAAACTTGTGTTTGTTAAAAGTTCATTCAAGGATCAATTGAATACATATATAAACAAATTTTGGGTATTTTTTGAAATCTCGTTAGGTTTTTAAACCAAGTTTCAAATAAGCTATTTTTCAGCTCGTTTGGCTTATCACGTTATAATAATAAAGCTACTTGAGATTGATCGTGTTGGGCTCGATTAAAACTCATCTTATATTAACCTATCTCATAAACAAGATAAGTTGGTAGATATTTAAATGAATGTTAAGAGATTATTCCACAAAACTGACTTATTGTGGTTTACGAGATAAATAAAACATTATCTCATAGCATACCAATCAAAACTTATAAATCATGAATTGGAACTATCCCTAAGTTTTTAAACCAAATTTAAATAATTATCTGCTCAAGATCGTTCAACTTAATTATCACCATATCCCAATGGAAGGTGACCCGTAAATGAAGGGAATATCCCAATGGAAGGTGACCCGTAAATGAAGGGAAAGTGTTTGGTACATAAAATGTTTCTCATAAACTTAATTATGGGTCAGTGTACCGGGTGGATTTCACCCGTTGGATGCATTTTCTGGGTAGATATATGGGAAACATTTCATATACTGTACTAGACCTCGTAAATGAAAGGGGATGGGAGCGGGTCAGAGCCTCTCAAAACCCGTCCATCTTGGGGTATAGTCCAGTCCAATTGGGCTTCGCTTTACCACATTCTATTAGTACTTTCTTGTCTTGAAATCTTATGAGCATCTACAATGAATCCTATAAAACACTTAATAGTGTGACTGGCTAAAATTTTAGTTAGTGGATGTGCAAAAACTAACTCCAGGAGACAAGATAAATTGAGTCATTAATCTATCACTCAATAACTCACCCTATAAATTTGAGGAAAATGATTACAGCACGCCACTTTTATCCATTGGCACTCCATTTTTTGTCCTTTTATTCACGTGAAATTACTTAACTACCCTTACTTCTTCAATCACTTTTTCCATATGAAGGGTAATCTGGTATTTTTGCATGAATAAAAAAAAATGAAATGCTAATAGATAAAAGGGGAATGTTAAAATCATTTCCCTAAATTTGGCCATCTTTTTATCCACAATAAGTGGTCACAAACACGAAGTAGGAAAGGATCAAGAGGAGATATAAGCACACAATGATTATTGTTTCGGGTCTGAAATTTACAATGTCAATGCATCTCCTTTTATAGGCATAAGGAGGGATAGACTTAAAACATAAGAAGAGTAGACTTTAAGACAACACCTAATTCATACAATGACACTTCACCCCATAAACCTACTACAAGGACAATTACATTTAATCTTTCAACTACTCCCTACAAGGACTTTATTTTAACTCATTAATTTTGTAAACCCAATTTTTAATATGGAAACTGTTTTCTTTTATTTTTTGGGATAAAATGGTAAGTTTTATAAATATTACTATTGCAACAATTACGTTGGGGATTGGGATAAAAATCTATAGTAATTAGTAGGGCTGTCCAGCGGATCATCCGATCCGTCAATCCGACCAATCCGAACCGATCCGAACCATCCGTTGATCCATCCGTGAATGTTCGGTTCGGTTCCGGATCGAGAATTTTTTATCTGGCGGTTCCGGATCCGGATCCGATCCGATCCGATCCGTTCGATCCGCTCAATCCGCTCAATAATCCTTCTTTAATCTGTCAAATCCCCCCGATCCGACTCGATCCGTAACCGATCCGTGAATGTTCGGTTCGGTTCCGGATCTTAAAAACCATAATCCGCTATGAGCGGATCGGATCGGATCCGTATCCGATCCGTCCGGATCCGATCCGTGGACACCCCTGGTAATTAGTAATCTGTTTCCTTCTCTATACGTTGGAATGCTTCAAGGTGAGGGTATTTTTTTCTTTTTCTCAGAGTGAAATTTATTCTAGTGCAGAATACTGTTGGGATTTGTTTTTTATTATGCCCAGAATGTAAATTATAGGTTGGGGATAGAATCCATTGTTTTGTTTCATATAATTAATTTTGGCTAGTCCATTGGAGTGACACCATGGTATCGTGAGCGAAAAGACGCTCAGTAAATAAATTTCTTCCCTTGTAACTATTCTCATAAGTCATACTACCTTCTTGAAAAACTAGTAATAACATAAGAGTAAAACTACAACGTTGTTCATTTCTATATTTAGCCTAGGTCGGAGATCCTCTGTTCCGGGTTTCCCTCTATGCCAAAGGATTTCCGGCCGTTGGATCACTTAGAAATAAAAACATACAATCTAACGGCCCAAACTCCCTTGGCACAGGGAGTTTGGGAACAGGTGATTTGCACCATTTAGTCATTAACCTTTGCGTAAATCTAGGATCTCAACCACTGATCAAAAAAAAATCTAGGATCTCAACCTTGAGAATATTTCCTCCTTTCACTACCAGACCATGGTCGTGGGCCGTGGCATGATTCCACTTCCCCGTACTTGTCCAAACTTTAGCGCCAAGATAAAAGCATTACAAGGGGGTATGAAGGGCATTACTTAGGCAGTTGGTTCTCGGTTATGGTTCTCTGTTACAAGACTGTTCCGTTTGTTGATTTTCCGTCCATAAATAACGTTTTCTGTTAACTAGCAGTTAGTTAGCTGAGGAGAGTATATAAACTCTTTAACTGGGTGGAAGAACATACGAGAGACAAATTTACATTTTCTGAGAATTCATTCTTCTTCTTCTCTCGTTCTCTCTCTCTTTCATTACTCTGTAATTGATTGATTTAGTCATTGAATTCAATCTTTCTTCATGGTATCAGAGCTATAAAGACTTGCGTCGTGCAATTTTCGATTCTAGGGTTTCTGTCTCACAGCAAATCGAAGAGAGCTGTCAAGAAGACGAATCTCTGCTCGAATGGCTGCACGAACTAATTCAACTGAGTCAACAGTAACAATGCCCACGGCGCTGGTATTTCTTGTATCAAATTTCTCGAATTTTGTTACAATCAAATTGGACTCTCATAATTACATGTTGTGGAAGAATCAAGTTCGAAATGCTTTAAGTGAAAATGGTTATCTAGGGTTTGTTGATGGAACAACTGTTATGCCGTGCCCAGAGATTCTTGATTCTAATCAAAACAAAGTGTCAAATCCAGAATATGTAAAATGGATGATGATAAATGGACATCTTCTGGCCTGTATTACTGCTACAATCTCACCATCAATTCAGACTCATCTTCTAGGGTTAGAGCATGTGTATGAAGTTTGGACTACATTGTCTAATCGCTTTAGCTCTTATCTCGTTCTCATGTTCATGACTTGAGACAAAGGTTGTTTAATATCACAAAAACTGCTACAATGCAAGAATACTTAGATACGATATCGGATTATGCACAAAAACTAGCTGCATGTGGGTCACCAATTGATGAGGAAGACCTGATTTTTTATGCCTTAAATGGTTTACCTAGTGAATTTGATCCTATTAAGAGTGCTGCAAGAATGAAAGGAGGAGAATTGAAGTTTGAATAGTTAACCTCCATTCTTGAATCAGAAGATATGATAATCCAAAAGGCACAATCCAAATCTTCTGTTTCCAAACCTGATGGCACGACAATTCTTGTTACAACTCAGTCATCTGGTGGACAAGGTGCAAGTAATTCTGTCCAAGGCAATGCTATGCCAGTACAACAGAGTTTTTCAAATGTCCCTCATGGAGGTCAATCTTCTACACAGTATATGCAATCTAAGCAACCTTATTATAACTCTTATCAATTGAATAGAAACAGAGGTAATGGTCGTGGTAGAGGTTATAAAGGATCACAGGGGCAGCAATGGAATACAGGGGGACCTTGTCAGATTTGCTTTAGAACAAATCACACAGCTGCTACTTGCTACTACAGACAGAATCTAAGGTATCAACCTTATTAGTTTCAAGGTTCTCAGATATCCCCTTCAGGACAGTCACAGTATCAGTCACGACCTATTTTTCAAGCTTCACCATCTCAGAATTTTTCTGCATCAGGACCTCCAACTCAGAATTTTCCTATGGCATATGGTTCCAATACATATCAGTCATCATCTCAGCCTATTGGTCAATCATCTTATCAAGGATACTCCCAACCAGGAGGGGTGCACCCTTACAGTTTTTCTCAACCACAGAGGGTTCCTCAGGTTAATTTTACTCAGAATATGACACCATTTGGACCAGCAATGAATCAGCAGTCTGGAAATTCTTGGTATTTTGACAGTGGGGCTACCTCTCATGTAACAAATGACTTGTCTAATTTGTCTACACAGCAGCCTTACACAGGGGGTACAGGTGTCATGGTTGGCAATGGAAACACACTCCCTATTGCACACTCTGGTAAAGGCGTGTTACCTACTCCTTCTACTTCTTTTTTACTGTCTCATATTCTACATGTTCCCTCTATTTCTCACAATCTTGTCTCTATATTTCAATTTGCCAAAGATAATTCTTGTCGGATAATCTTTGATTCTAATGGTTTTCTAATTCAGGATCTTCATAAGAACCAAGTCCTTCACAGGGGTCCATGTCTCCAGGGACTTTATCCAATCTCTCCCTCTACTAGTCCTGTGTCTCCTACAACTCTTATTGGTCAGTCTTCTAATGCTTTACTATGGCATCAATGACTTGGGCATCCTAGTAGTTCTTTGTTTGAATCTCTTGTTACTCAGTTTCACTTACCTGTGAGTAAACCTTTGCATATTACTTGTTATAGTTGTAATGTTTCAAAGAGTCATAAACTTGCATTTCCTCTTTCTAGTTCTGTGACTTATAGACCATTTAAGCTGCTTCATATGGATGTTTGGGGTCCTGCTCCCATTCCCTATTTTCAAGGCTATAAGTACTATCTCTTGGTCTTGGATGATTTTACAAAGTATACTTGGATTTTTCCTCTTAGATATAAGTCAGAAGTTAAACAAATTGTTACTGACTTTAGAGTGTTTGTGTCTACTCAATTCAATCAGTCCATAAAGATGTTTAGGTCTGATAATGGGGGTGAGTTTGTCAATAAGTACTTGGCTCATTTGTATTCTCAATTTGGTATTCTCCATCAAACTTCTTGTCCAAATACCCCTGAACAAAATGGCTCAGCAGAGAGGAAACATAGACATCTTGTGGAGACTACCATTACTCTTCTACATCAAGCTTCTTTACCTACACAATTTTGGCTTGAAGCATTAACTACTGCCATTTATTTGATCAATAGATTGCCCAGTTCTGCTAATCATTTTCAAGTTCCCTATAAACTTCTGTATCACCAAGATCCTGAGTATTTGTCCCTTAAACCGTTTGGGTGTTGTTGCTTCCCTTGGCTGGTCCCTTATGCCCTTAATAAACTGTCTCCTAAGTCCAAACCTTGTATTTTTCTTGGATACTGTCAGAATTCTAAAGGATATATGTTTTGATCCAATTACCAAAAAGATCATTGTTTCTAGACATGTCAAATTTCTTGAAACTGATTTTCCTTATCCTATGTTAGCTTCCCAAGTATGCACCTCTGCTTCCTCTATTCCTTCATCTCAGTTTCATATCCCTCTAGCTTATTGTGATTCAGAATCGTCCTCTTTTCTGTCTACTGTTCCCTGTCCTTCTTATACCTATCCTAGCAGTACATCTCATGTTTCTCCATCTTTTGAGTCCTCTCATTCTCTTACCACTTCTGCACCCATGTCTACTTCTACTCATCCTATGGTAACAAGGTCCAGAGTTGGTGTGTTTAAGCCAAGACATCCTATTTCTTTAACAGTAACTACATCAGATTTGCTCACTAGAGAGCCAAAATCTTATATAGAGGCTTTGAAACATCATGTCTGGAAGAGTGCCATGCAAGAGGAATATGATGCTCTCATAGGCCAGGGTACTTGGAATCTTGTCCGATGTCCACCTCATGTTAATTTGATTGGGTGCCAGTGGATTTTCAAAATTAAGAAGCATTCTGATGGGACTATAGCTCGTTACAAAGCTAGGCTTGTGGCTAATGGAAATCAACAGTGTGCAGGCCTTGATTTTTGTGAAACTTTTAGTCCCGTTATCAAGCAAGCAACTTTGAGGATTGTTCTCTCTCTTGCTGTATCTAATCAGTGGCCTTTAAGACAGCTGGATGTCTCAAATGCTTTTCTTCATGGCATTTTAGATGAGGTAGTCTATATGAAACAACCACCTGGCTATGTTAGCTCCAGTGCACCTGGGCATGTTTGTCTTCTTAAGAAGTCCCTCTATGGTCTACGCCAGGCACCAAGGGCTTGGTATGCTATGCTTTCTCAATTTTTGCTCACTCATGGCTTTATTCAAAGTAAGGCTGATACCTCTTTATTCATCCAGCAGACCTCTTCTAGTATTACTCTAGTTCTGGTCTATGTAGATGATTTGATTATCACTGGCAGTGATTCTGCAGTGATCACCTCTGTTGTTACTAATATGAGTACCACCTTTGCTATGAAAGACCTTGGTCATCTTCACTATTCCTAGGCATTGAAGTCTCTAGGAATTCTGAAGGGATGTTGTTAACACAAACCAAGTATGCTCAAGATTTGTTACACAAGGCAGGAATGATAGATTGTAAACCCAGTGTTACTCCTAAAGCTGTTAAGTTACCTCTTGATGCTCAATCTGCTATGCCTTTTGATGATGTGCATTTGTTCAGAAGTTTGGTAGGGTCTTTACAATATCTGACGCTTACTAGGCCAGAGATTTCTCATGCTGTTAATGTTGTTTGTCAGCATATGCATAGTCCTACTCTATATCATTTTACAGTAGTCAAGAGGATTATTCGGTACATCAAGGGTACATTGGATCATGGTTTATGGTTTCAACCAGGTTCCTTGGCCCTCACAGCTTTCTCTGACTCAGATTGGGCCGGAGATGTGTTGGATCGCAAGTCCACTACTGGGTTTTGTATTTTCCTTGGCTCCAACTTGGTTTCTTGGTCTGCTAAAAAGCAATCCACTGTGGCACACTCTTCTACAGAGGCTGAATATAGAGCCCTTGCTTTAACTGCTTCTGACCTTACTTGGATTGTGCAATTGTTGACTGAACTTCATGTACCTGTGCATTCTCCTATTTCTGTGTGGTGTGATAATATGTCTGCGATTGCCTTAGCTCACAATCCTGTCTTTCATGCTCGTACCAAACATATAGAAATTGATTATCATTTTTTGCGTGACAAGGTTCTTGCCAAGCAGTTGTTGATCAAGCATGTCAGCAGTGAAGCTCAGTTGGCCGATGTGTTCACAAAGCCTTTGTCTGCCTCCAGATTTCTGTCTCTTACAGCCAAACTCATGGTTCGCACTCGACCCATGAGTTTGCAGGGGCGTATGAAGGGCATTACTTAGGCAGTTGGTTCTCGGTTATGGTTCTCTATTACAAGACTGTTCCGTTTGTTGATTTTCCGTCCATAAATAACGTTTTCTGTTAACTAGCAGTTAGTTAGCTGAGGAGAGTATATAAACTCTTTAACTGGGTGGAAGAACATACGAGAGACAGATTTACATTTTCTGAGAATTCATTCTTCTTCTTCTCTCGTTCTCTCTCTCTTTCATTACTCTGTAATTGATTGATTTAGTCATTGAATTCAATCTTTCTTCAGGGGCCTGAACAAACCCCCACGAATTTTGTTACTGCCTTATCTTACGAGATGCACCTATAGTACATATCCAACCTTATCCCTAAACCGGTGATTAGCTTGACCACCCTATTTTACGAGATGCGCCTATAGTGCATACCCCACCTTATCGCTAAACCGGTGATTAGCTTCGACCACCCTATTTTACGAGATGCACCTATAGCACCCAACCTTATCCCTAAACCGGTTCGGCGAAGCTAATCACCGCCATGCCATATTTACGATTCTGTACAAATTATTTTGGCCCCAAAGGTTACCCTCAAACACAGGACCATGCTGGTCATCCACACACTTAACATAAGTCCACAACTTTTGGGTTTTTTGCCATTTAGTTGCTATCTTAAAGCAATACTATTTGTTTCGGTTGAGCAGTGAAGGAAACTAATGCGACAATATCAATCACTTTATAAGTGATTGATGATACTCCACGAGTTTTCAATTTCCCCATTTCAACCTTTTCCAAGGGACACTATCAATCTACCCAAAGAAAATGGCAAGCAAAAGGCTGATATGAGGCCCCACAGGTCTAATTATTCATTGTTTCGGTATACAGTCATGTGGTGCTTTAGAACACTCAAACATCCAGAGACAAATTTAAGGGAAGCGGAGACCCTATAGTGCCCCAGAACACTACAGGGTTGTGGTCCCCAATCGCAGTCGTCCGTTCGGCAATCAACGGTCCGGATTATTCTACATATAAATATTTATCTTTAAGTGAAGATAAAGTGAACATAATCCGGACCGCTAATTGCCGAACGGACGACTGAGATTGGGAAATTACAGCTTTGTAGTGCTTTGGGGCACTACAACGTCCCTGGATCCAAATTTAAGGGGGGCCACATGGAGGCACGTGCCCCGCTCAAAATCAAAAAGCCCCGGACTAGGCGCTTTATTTCTTGGTGCTGAACTGGGTAACCAAAGTGACGATTCAAATATTAAATATTTAGCTTTAGCATAATTATGTAATATAAGCTTTATTTAGCATACACACTTAATCATCAATAAAAACATCTCGATCATCCTAAAGGCTTATGAATGTCAAGGTGAACCATACTCTAAAAGTTTTGTCTAAAATTGTGTGTTCATTATTTGATTATGATTTAAAAAGTATGCAATATAAATTTTATAGTACTAGTTCATAATGAATGTCTTAATTTAGCAATATCGTTGACTAAGAAAAAAAATTCACGATTATAATTAATAAGGTACCCCTACTGGGTTGAATTCTTAGATCTGTCCCTACCAACACCACATATTCTGGCATATTTCAGATTTCACCGATGATTAGCTTGACCACCCTATTTACGAGATGCACTTATAGTACCCAACCTTATCCCTAAACCGGTTCAGTGAAGCTAATCACTGCCATACCATATCTAGGATTCTATCCCTAACCCAATGATTAGCTTGACCACCCTATTTTACGAGATGCACCTATAGTACCCAACCTTATCCCTAAACCGGTTCGCCGAAGCTAAATCACCACCGTACCATATTTAGGGCTCCTTTGGCAAAAAAAAGTGCAGAAGTGGTTTTTTCGTTTTTTTGTTTTGTCTTTATTCAATTTTTTTTTGCATTTGTTAGTTTCGCGTCAAGTTTTCATAGTTTATGGATTCGTCTCCACGAGACAAATCCAACAAGTCTAAAATTATGTTCAAAACTAATATTTTTTTTAATAAAGCTGAAAATAAACCAAAATAAATCCGTTTATTGGTTTAATTTAGGCTTTTTTATATATATAAAAAATCCGGCCATAATTTTATACTCTTTGGATTCGTCTCGTCGAAACGAATCCATAAATCACAAAAACTTGACGCGAAACTAACAAATGCAAAAGACGAAACGAAAAAACCAAAAAACCATTTGTTTTTCTTTTTTGCCAAAGGAGCCCTTAGGATTCTGTACAAACTATTTTGGCCCCAAAGGTTACCCTCAAACACAGGACCATGCAGGTCATCCACACACTTAACATAAGTCCACAACTTTGGTTTTTTTGCCATTAGTTGCTATCTTAAAGCAATACTATTTGTTTCGGTTGAGCAGTGAAGGAAACTAATGCGACAATATCTATCACTTTATAAGTGATTGATGATACTCCACGAGTTTTCAATTTCCCCATTTCAACCTTTTCCATGGGACACTATCAATCTACCCATAGAAAATGGCAAGCAAAAAGGCTGATATGAGGCCCCACAGGTCTAATTATTCATTGTTTCGGAGTACAGTCATGTGGTGCTCTAGAACACTCGAACACCCAGAGACGAATTTAAGGGAAGCGGAGACCCTATAGTGCCCCAAAACACTACAGGGTTGTGGTCCCCAATCGCAGTCGTCCGTTCGGCAATCAACGGTCCGGATTATTCTACATATAAATATTTATCTTTAAGTGAAGATAATCAGGACCGCTAATTGCCAAACGGACGGCTTAGATTGGGAAATTACAACCATATAGTGCTTTGGGGCATTACAAGGTCCCTGGATCCGAATTTAGGAGGGGGCACGTGCCCCCCTCAAAATCAAAAAAGCCCCCCGACTAGGCGCTTTAGTTCTTGGTGCTGAACTGGGTAACCAAAGTGACGATTCAAATATTATATACTTTAGCTTTAGCATAATTATGTAATATAATGCTTTATTTAGCATACACACTTATACATATATCAAAAATAAAAATGTAGAGTTAATTTTGTGCCTCAATTTTCATTGACTGGTTCATTCATAATTATTGGTTAATAAATTTATTGTTTATTTAATAATTCATCTTTTGATTTTTTAAATTTTTAACTGTCATGGAAAAATATTTTTAAAGAAGTCACCAATAAAATCATCTCGATCATCCTAAAGACTTATGAATGTCAAGGTGAACCATACTCTAAAAGCTTTGTCTAAAATTGTGTGTTCATTATTTGATTGTGATTTAAAAAGTATGCAATATAAATTTTATAGTACTAGTTCATAATGAATGTCTTAATTTAGCAATATCGTTGACTAAGAAAAAAAAATTCACGATTATAATTAATAAGGTACCCCTACTGGGTTGGATTCTTAGATCTGTCCCTGCCAACACCACATATTCTGGCAGATTTCACCTCTAAGTGTTTGAACTCCACGTAAATGTATAGTGTTAGAATGATCTGAAGCACTATGTAATCGTGTTCCGAGACTAGTGAATAATTACTTGGTCCAGAGCATTCCGAACCCACCCAGCATCTACTGCTCTTGTGATAAGATGGAATCGTTTGGACCACGCAAGTTATCAAGTATAAAGACAAATTAGGAAGGTGCCAGATTTCCCTGACTGTATAGCCAGGAATCAGATTCGTTTCTCACTTTTTTGTACCTAAATGATCTGCTTCTCATCTAGCCAGGCCCTACTGTGATTTGGAGACTTTTTGACGGACTCGGGTGCTGGTGTGCGGTCCTGAAAACCGTATCCAAACCGTTGATCTCGTTAATCAAACGGTTTAGATTTCATTTTGGTAATAGACGGCTCGGATCTGCAAAGTGTCAATATGAAATCAGGACCGTTAAAAACACATCCAATAGCTCAGATGCCGCAAACCAGTGAGCGCACGCCATCACTTCCCTTTGCCTTTTCGACTATTCCACGTAAGTTGCATATGGAATCCCAAGGATTTGGTCGGTGAGTTTGCTTTCCCATAAGAACTAAAGTTTGAAACCTCTCAAGTGATATCAGTTCTTTCGGTCTCAGTCTATATGGAGCTTAATTTGCTATGGCTTCGGAGCTTTAATTGGGCTCCCCGCAAGTGGGCGGTGGGATTATGCTTCTAGAATTAATTGACGTGTGCGTAAGTTGGTCCGAATACCTGAGTCACCCAAAAAAATTCCATGGTGATGTTAATATGCCAACCTTGTTGTAGATTATGAAAGAAGGAATATTCGCGAGATTAATCTAGTGAATAATTGCAAGTTTTTTTCAACTTCTTGTAGCCAAATGATCTCTGCTTCTCATCTCAATAGGCCTACTTGTCTTATTGATATTTGGAGACCTCCTTTTTTGCTACTTCAAATGAATTTTTAGATAACTCGGATGTTTGGGCTATGTTTGGGCTAGCTTATGAGTTATGCAAACCTCATTATAATACTGGGGACTCAATCCCGCCTAGGGCTATGCACCGGCCCGGCAGCACGCCCAACCCAGCTTATTTTTTTAGGGTGTGGAATAAATATTTAGCCCCACTAATTGGGCTGGGTTTAGAAATTCCATTAAAACCCAGCCCGATTTAATTTATTTAATTTTAAATTACCGCTAGAGCCTAGCTGCTTTTTAACTTCAAGTGTTGATCTTTTTAACCTTTTCTTCGTTTAGAAAAATTAAAATCATAATCAAAAGTTGCTGCTAAAACTAATGGTTCCAACTCTCTATAAAATGACATTGATGAAGATGAATTCCAGGTACTACTCCTACATATGTAGAGAAAACACCCTTTGAAGTAGAAGCAATTTGTTACAAAAACTTTGAAGTTTTTTTTTTGTTTCCCCTTAAACTACTGTCTTGTGAGAACTTATGAGTGATTAATTTATGTTTGTGATACCATTCTTTAAAAAAATAAATAAGCTTGTTGGACAGGTCTGAGAAATTAAAATTTTAATTGGGTTGGGCTTATTAAATGAAGCCTGATAATAAATTGGCCAAGCTTGAGAATGTACAAGTCTTGTTATTCAGTCCGGCCCGAACTCTGCCCAGCCCGGTGTATGCGCACCCTTAATCCCACCGCCATTTGCTTGGACCCCAATTAAAGCCGAAGCATAACTTCTTACAGATATATAGACCTAAAAAAGGTAAAAGTAGACCGACGTCAAAAAGTTAATAGCATATGAGAGTATTCGAACATAAAACCTTAGAAAAAAGAGGAACCTTCGTGTTGGCTTGGTGATGTTATTGTTAACATGCCTCCCCCTGTTGTACGTAGATTTTAGAATGAAGTATATTCGTGGGAATAATTTATGGACCCGACTAGGGGTACATAATGTTAAGACAAGAAAATGTACCGAGTTGCTTGGGGATCCACTTTTGGGTCCCACACGAGTGATCCGAACTGTTCATTATTCTTAGAACATTTTCCCGAGGGTATCCACAAAATTTGAGCTCAATCAGACGGCTAGAAGTGCTTAAACCAATGTCCCACCGTTTCACGCAAAAAAAATTGATTGAAACGGTGGGACTTTGGTTTAAGCACTTCTAGCCGTCGGATTGAGCTCAAATTTTATGGGGCCCCTCGAAAAAATGTTCTAAGAATAATGAACGGTTCGATCGCTCGTTGGGACTCAAAAGTGGGTCCCACAAAAAACTCGGTACATTTTCGGTTCCTAACATTCTGTACCCGTAAGATTTTCCATAATTTATTGAATAATTTTGTCGATTTTATCCTTCAAAGATGGTATATATATATATATATATATATATATATATGAAAAAAAGTCAAATATTAGAAATGCATGATTTTCTGTTTGCCATGGTGTCCTTATCCTCCAACAGTGATAGCAGGTGATTATTACTATAATATTGAAGAGTTTTTCTTTAATAATTGCATTATCATTATAGGAACAGGTTCGTTTCAACTGCATTATTCAGTTAATTACTTCTTTTGAAAAGCAACCGCAATTATTTGATATATACGTTATTCTCTTCATGATGTTTCCTGGATATTGATGGGGTGGCGAATGAAAGGACTTTAATTATTCCTACGTTATTCTCAATTTTACTTGGACTTTTCAAAAAAAAAAAAATTACTTGGATGTTGAGGGTTGAGAGTGAGATACGATAGTGATAACAACAAACATACATATACTCTATATCCTATTAAAATAAAATATTATTTTAATCGGGTCAATTTAGATTGGGTTGGACCTCAAGAGATTTTCCCTAACTCAGTCAGTTTAGAAAATGGACTTAAAATCTCAACTCAGTCCAGCTTCATAGGCCTAAATATATACAGATTTTTATCTCTAAATCTAGAAAAGAGACATCTAATTACCACTATGGTAAGTTACTTTTTTGAATTACCACTAACGTAAGCCACTTTTTTTGGGATTTAGGTTTAGGGTGCACTTTCGTATTATATGATTTTAGTAGTTTATGCACTCTCATAGGGTACCATAGGGTTTAGGTTTAGGCAATAGGGTACCCTACGGTTTAGGTTTAGGGTGCACTTTTCTATTATAGGGTTTTAGTGGTTCATACGGTACCCTAGGGTTTCAGGCCCTTTCATAGGGTTCCCTAGGGTTTAGACACTTTCATAGGGTATCTTAAAATTTAGGCACTTTAAAACGGTTTGGGGAGTTTTTTTTTTTTTTTTGGGGGGGGGGGGGGGAGAGAGAGAGAGAGAGAGAGAGAGAGAGACGTGGGGACTACTTTGGCCACACAGTCAGGAAATGGGGAGCTCTGCTGTCCGTGGGGGTCGGCAGGCCCTGCTGACCCCATCCGTGCCATCCATTTCGCTCATCAACGATTCAGATCTTACCTCTCCAAAGTGTATCCGAGTCGTCCATTGTTTGATGCAATCTGAACCGTTGATGCACGAAATGAACGGCGCGGATGGGGGTTGGCAGGGCCTGCCGTCAGACTGCCTTTTTGTACCAATTTACCTTAGGCATGCATGTTATTTTCCTTAGGGGAGTTGGGCGTCCATCGCCTGACTTTTTTGTACCGGCTGGGAATTCTCCCAAATATACATCCCGAACCCTAAAAAAATGGTTGGAATAGGCTAGCTGGGCGGGCTTCCTGGCCGGTGTACACCCCTAATTTCAACCATGCTTCATTTGCATTCTTGAAAATGAAAAATCAGGTTTGATTCTTCTTATATGGAGACTCCTACAAAATTTGAAGAATGTTCTCCATATGATTTTACATAACAAATTATGCAAAATTTTTAGCATCACGATCCAATATTCATAGAATTAGTACCATTCAAAAGATCTTAACAATATCTTTAAAATAAAACCAATCTTAATTTATTTGGTGAATGTTGAGAATCTAATATTTCAAATTTTGGAGGAAAAAAAAAGAGGGATGAGTGAGTTTTAAATTTTTTTTTTTGAAAAATGAAAATAGCTATAGAAAATGGGGTTGGAGCATAAGTGAGCAGTAACATTCTTTAAATTCTCTTTTTACATAAAACGATATTTGTTATCCTTGAAAATGAAAGGTTGGGTTGGAGATGGTTGGAGATGCATTCACATAAAATGCATTCTTCACCTATGTTTCCAATACCCTACCAATTTTTAATAGTACTACATTTTAGCCATAATCTAAAGGATATTAAAACAATATATAAAAATAAAAATACGAGACTCTCAAAAGACCCAAAAATGAGAAAAACTTAGGTATCGGCTGGGTACCACTACGATACCCGTAGTAGTATTCAGCGCGCATCTTAGCCATCTGAAAGTGTTTTGAACTGTCCAAATGCGCCCTCAAACACAGTGGGTACCTATTTGCATAAAAAAAAATTCTCCCCAAACCTTTTTTCTTTGTCTCGAAGAAAGTTACAAATTCTACACCACGTGACAAATTTTTGTTGTTTCAAAACCTGGACAGAGGTGCAGCGGGCACGTGGCATGACCTATTTTAATCCGACAGTGGGCCCTCAAATCCTCACAGCCACGAATTTTTCCCAAAAGTAACGGAATGAGTGGCCAATAATTTCCCAAAAGATTCCCTAGGGTTTAGGCACTTTCATAAGGTACCCTAAGATTTAGACACTTTTAAACGGTTTGGGGATAAGTGAGTTTTGGAGGAAAAAAAAATGAGGTATGAGTGAGTTTTAAGTGTGTTTTTTTGAAAAATGAAAATAGCTATAGAAAATGGGGTTGGAGCACAAGTGAGCAGTAACATTCTTTAAAGTCACTTTTTACATAAAACGATATTTTTGATCCTTGAAAATGAAAAGTTGGGTTGGAGATGGTTGGAGATGCATTCACATAAAATGCATTCTTCACCTATGTTTCCAATACCCTACCAATTTTTAATTTTTAATAGTACTACATTTTAGCCATAATCTAAAGGATATTAAAACAATATATAAAAATAAAAATACGAGACTCTCAAAAGACCCAAAAACGAGAAAAACTTAGGTACCGGCTGCGTACCACTACGATACCCATAGTAGTATTCAACGCGCATCTTAGCCATGTAAAAGTGTTTTGAAGTGTCCAAATGCGCCCTCAAACACAGTGGGTACCTATTTGCATAAAAAAAAATTTCTCCCCAAACCTTTTTTCTTTGTCTCGATTCGGCCTTGTTTGGTTTGGTTTCAAAAAATCGGTTTTCTCAATTATTATTCAATTATTACCCCTATTTTTAATTTTTATTTTTATTTTTCTCTCTATCTTTCTACAATCATTAATACCTATTTTTTAATTATTATACCTATTTCTCCCTCTAATCATTACAAAAATCAAAACTCAAAACCAACCAAACACAACCGAAGAAAGTTACAAATTCTACACCACGTGACAAATTTTTGTTGTTTCAAAACCTGGACAGAGGTGCAGCGGGCACGTGGCATGACCTATTTGAATCCGACGGTGGGCCCTCAAATCCTCACAGCCACGAATTTTTCCCAAAAGTAACGGAATGAGTGGCCAATAATTTCCGAGAAAGTACGGGAATACAGCTAATGAGACGGTGGCAGTTCCGTGAATATCTCCAAAAACCCATGGTAATCCCGTCACGCACTCTTTCTCTCTACCCCTATATATACCAACCTATCCCTCTCTCATCCATCCGTTCATCACCATCATAGCAATCGAAACCTATCTTGTTTGCGATTCAGAAAAAAAAAAATTAGGGTTTTCGTTTCCATAGCCGAACTTATCAGATCGAGAATCAGATATATACATCATCAATATATGTAAGGCCGCTTCCTCCTTGTTTCTCATTTCTAGGGTTTGTAAATTGGATTTGCATCGTAAGTTTTGTTATTAAGAAGAAAAATGTTATGAACACAGATGTGGTCTTATGTTCGTTTCTACCTTCTTTGTGTCGATTGTGGGTTAGTTTGATATACACACACGTATGTAGATGTTTGATTATGTGAATTTCCGATATTAAGCATATATAAATCGCTCATTTTAGCTGGAGATCTACATCATTATTTATGTTGTTCTATATGGATTCGTGTTTTGTATATGTTGAGGTTGTTTTAGATTAGACTGTGAATCACATGTGTGTAGATTGCTGATGGATGGTTTTATGTTTCATTCAGATTTCTAGGGTTGATTGATTAAAGCTCGGAAGAGGGTTAATTCGCATCGGATTGGTCTCATACAAGTTTATTAATTGTAAGTCTTGTTTTTCTTTTCTATTGCTCGTTTCTACCTTCTTTTTGGTTGATTTTGGATATCCCATTAAAGGTATATGTATACATCTCCCATATATGTATTATGTATACTTCTGACACGGGGCTTACTTTTATATCTCTTTACAAAATAAATAAATAAATTGCTGTCAATGTTATTTTTGATTTTGAGGTACTTACAAGAAGGGTTATAGTTTTTGTCTAGATCTGTATTTCTTCATGAATCTTTCCGGGAAAAATTATGACACTGCTTGAATTAATGTTGGGGAACACATTTCTTCGCAAATAATTATCGTTTTAACTTTTGTACTTGATGTTTTCTTTCCTGTTAATTCATTTTTTTTCTTTGATTTGAAACTGATGGGTTAATTAAAATGTTTTTGTTTAATGGGTTATGGTAGAAAGTGAAAGGCTTTTGATTGGTTAAGAATAGAAGCAGAAGCTGCTTGTGTATTTCTATTCAGCGTATTAGCTTTTTGTTTATCAGTTTTTTGCTACTATTAACTTTTTGTTTAATGGAGATAAATCTTGTTTTAAATGAGAATGTATACATACCTGAGGAGTTTCCTGCTATTGGTTTGCTGATCGAGTTTCTTTCGGTCTCGCAATCTATTTGGATATGCTAATATTTTTCTCCTCAAATGTTGAATACTTGTATGTTTATCAAATACGCTACAAAACGTGTTTGAACATCCTCTTTAAGCATCATTTCGACATACTACCTTGTTCTTTATACTGCGCGGGTGAGATTCATAGTCCTTTGTCCAGTGATGTTTTTTTTTATGTTTTTCTACTGATCTGCTGGTGCACATACGTGGTGAAATAAGTAACATGATCCTTTCTTCATTTGTTGTTATTTGCCATATCGTCATTCTGATATTATACTGGTTTGATTGTATAGACTCTTTGCAGTTGGTAATGACTTTCGTTTGTATGCATTGTGCAGAAAGATTGGATGATCTAATGGAGTCGAAAGGTGGGAAAAAGAAGTCTAGCAGTAGTAAATCCTTGTTTTATGAAGCTCCCCTAGGTTACAGCATTGAAGACGTTCGACCTGCCGGTGGAATCAAGAAGTTCAGATCTGCTGCTTACTCCAACGTAAGTTCAATTTTTTATTTTCATATAGCTTTATCCAAGTATATGCACAATACTTGTTTGTTCCTACGGTCGAAAATGCTACTTAAACCTAATTGAACATTTGCAATGTTTTGCAGTGTGCTCGCAAACCCTCCTGAGATTCTCCACACCAAGAAATAAGTGCCAAAAGTGGCCAAGACCTCAATATTCTGACATCCGTTTTTATTGCTTTTCTACTTTGCTCGTCTTCCTCTCGTCTCACTTTGCAACAGCATCTCTTTCCCGTAAGGCAAGATGGCCTTGTCAGTTTCTGCTATTGGATTTGAAGGATATGAAAAGAGACTCGAGATATCATTCGTTGAACCTGGGATCTTTTCCGACCCTGGAGGCAGGGGCCTCCGCTCTTTATCCAGATCCCAATTGGATGAATTTTTAACACTGGCTGAATGCACCATTGTCAGCTCGCTGTCGAACGATGAAGTTGACTCTTATGTCCTTTCTGAATCAAGCTTGTTCGTGTATGCTTACAAAATCATCATCAAAACTTGTGGGACCACCAAATTGCTACTCTCTATCCCATCCATCTTGAAGTTTGCCGACATGCTCTCCCTTTCTGTGAAATCCGTGAGGTACACTCGCGGAAGCTTTATCTGTCCTGGGGCCCAGCCTTTTCCTCATCGCAACTTCTCTGAAGAGGTAGCAGTCCTCGATAGCCATTTTGGAAGGCTTGGGTTTGGTAGCAAGGCTTACGTGTTGGGTGGTGATGATAAACCACAGAAATGGCATGTCTACGCTGCTTCGGCTGAATCCACCAATGACTTGGACCCTATTTACACTCTCGAAATGTGTATGACCAGTTTGGACAAGGAGAAGGCATCAGTCTTTTACAAGACTGACGGAAGTTCTGCTGCTTCAATGACGAATGACTCCGGGATCAGGAAGATTCTTCCAAGCTCTAATATTTGCGACTTTGAGTTCGATCCTTGTGGCTACTCCATGAATGCTATTGAGGGTAGCGCAGTCTCTACTATTCATGTCACCCCGGAAGATGGATTCAGTTACGCTAGTTTTGAAGCAGTGGGATACGACTTGAAGGTTGTCAACTTGAGCAACTTGGTCGAGAGGGTGTTGGCTTGCTTCCAGCCGAACGAGTTCTCTATTGCCCTGAGCTCCGATGTTGCCAAAGAACTTGATTCTGACGTGGTCCTGGATTTGAAGGGATATTTCTGTGGAGAGAAGAGCTATGAGGTGCTTGGGAAAGGAGGGTCTGTTGTTTACTACAGCTTTACAAAGTACGGCGGCTGTGGATCTCCTAGGTCAACTCTGCATAGCTGTTGGAGTGAGAGTGACGAAGACGAGAAAGTTGAGAAGAAATAGAAATTGATCCAGATATATTGTGGGTCTTTCTCCATTTTTTGCTTAAATTTGTTCATTTCCTTTTTGTTTTTTTGAGTCAGGAGCACAATAAATGGTGTTCGTGTCGCTCCCATTAGTCCGTTTATTTCTTTGCTCGGGCGTTGGTGCCCTAGTCGTCTTTAATCGCTATCAGCGATGATATGGAAATCTGGTCTTGGATCTGTATTTTGAGTTTTCTGATGGCTCATGGTGTTTGAACAATCAACCTGTTTCTTATGGTTGCTATGATAATACATTTAATTTTACTAATAGTTCTTTCTTGTTGTGGGAGTAGAATCTGTGTGCTATTGATATACAACAACAAGTGCAGAGAACCTGCAAATATTTGGCAAATGGCTCGTGTGAAATGGCACCACCATTGGAGTTGCTCTAAATGGGATTTCAGGCATTCTAGCCCTGACCTGATTTGACTATTTGTGAACCTTGAGATTTTGTTGCAATCTGTAATGGCATTCTTTTCTGCCCTAGTGGGTTCAGCTCAACACTCGCGACTTTTTTTGGGCGAGTTCATCTGTTCATATATTGACTGACAGCTATTATTTGATTAGGTTTTTTGAACAAAAGCTGTGTTCGCCGGTGAGTTGAAATAGACGTGGAAAAGATTGCGAAGTTATGTTTGGTGTAAAATTTGGTTGCAATTTTAGTTTTACCCAATTTGCCATGTTACCAAGTCATTTGAGTTGTATCGGAAATTTTAGATGATTTGCTCTCAAGTTCATTCGTAGTCCCGAGTCTAGTGCAGATTTCTAACTTAAGGGAACTAAAACTATGAAACGAACAAGGCTGATGTTCTTTCGACTTCCGTCAATAGTTTTCCTTGGTCTCTATCTTTTGGGTTCTCAAGTTCAGAGGTAGTGTCCCGAGTCTACTGCAGGATAACCTAGAAGAAATGATCTTTCATCAACAATTTTCTTTGATCTCTATCTTTCGGGTTTCAAGCTCCATTTATTGGATCGGAGAGAATCATACTCCTTTCTTCTTTTTCGAATTTGTGCTCATTTGCTAAATGATGGATTATATATATATTTTTCGATTGACAAAAAAAATAAATAACGGATTATTATGATAGCATTGAAGACATGGCAAACGTAATGAGTAATCCAGCTACATATTATCTTTAATTAGAATTATATATTCGAATCCGAATTTGGTTCTCACTGTTATTCCGTTCGATAGATTCACATTTTGGTAAAAGATTTTACCAACTTTTCCCATTTAACCAAATGCCTTTTCTCCAAATTTGGTCAAACGAGCTGAATGGTGCTCATAAAATTTTTATACTAATAAAAAGAGATTACAGATGGCGGAAGCGATGAAAATAGGAAACCAAGGGTGAGCGCATTGCGAATCATTTTGAATGGTGGTGCTCAGCTATGGTACGCAGACTCTCGTAAGACCCTGATTGGCTGGGGGTTAAGGAAAGGGTATAAGTTATACCCCTATTTTTATCCCGGTCCCACGTACTTATCCATGGTTTAGGAACCAAAACTAAACCCGTATAAATTTATCCCCCTCCCAAATAATACCCCTCCTAGTTATAAAATATAAAAAATTACTCTAGGGTCCATTATAGCTTTTAGTAACATGTCTAGTCCACCTAATGTTTTCCTAACATATCTAATCCACCCAGCCACTTTTCATATTGTATTGAGCCCATTCTGTTTTTTAACAGGACAAAAATACCCCTGTTTTAAAGTGGTTTACAAACCCACTGAAACATCAAACGGAGAGAGAGAGAGAGAGTAGGAGGGAGAGATTGCGGGTCATCAACAACTAGCTCGCCGGTGGGGCCCTTCTTCTTCGACGATTCGGCGGTATTCTTGATCGGAATTCGGAACTACAGCGGGTGACGGCACCGAGTAAAGCTCTCTCGGAACTTCCAATTGGTAGGGATGCAACAGTATAGGGCAACGATTCTGGTAAGATTAAGAGATTCCGGCGAAATCTCAAGCGATTGTGGCAGCATCGGGCGACAAGGGTGGGTATCTAGTTTATTAGCTTTTTTTTTTTTTTTTTATCTCAAGCGATTCTGGCAGCAGTCTCGTATGGCTGTCTTCTTCTCGGCCGTTACTCCGTTCTTCTCTGGATTGGATTTGTTGAGTTTGTAATTGATCTATGTGAGGTAGAAGGAAACCATATCTGATGTATGGCTGGTTGGACAGGCTGATTATACAAAGGTTTGGATTACAAATCCATGAGACTCCCTCCAGTATCTGAATACAACAATTCAGCCATAAAAGAGTAGCATGGACAAGTCATTTTTCAAAGAACATACTGAACTTTCGTTGAAGTCAGAGATGCAAGGGGTGTGTATTTTTTGAACTTTCTTTTCTAGTGTTTTGCTTTGTAAATTGGTTAATAGTCAGTGGCAAAACAACTGTTCGATGAAATGCCTGAATGAATGTGTTTTATATATGCACTATCTCCTTCATTCTCAATTTTATTTTCTTTTTATTATTTTCTTCTTTTTTTATTCCCTTCCCAGCTTCAATGGATGTTGAAAGCACTGTCTAGGATTGTGGCTTGTAATTTCCCACAAAACCAATAAATATTGCATGAAATTAGGGCCTTCTCCCATTTTTAAAGACAAATGCCCGACTCTTGAACAAGGTGGAACTAGTGAGTCTCTGAGAATAGATTGAGATTTCACCGGTTGCTGCAATATAAGAGTTCATGTTTACTATTCGTCGACAATCAACTTGCTTCAAATGAGACCATAATGCATCGATTTAAATATATATGAAAAATGCCATCTCATGTGTAATAAGTGAAGAACACTCCATAGCCCGATCTCGATCTCAAAGGTCCCTGTCCTGAATATGTTTTTGGAAGAAGATGCTTCATTTGCAATTTGATTTCTGCACGGCGAGTTGTTCACATTCAAATGACATAGTAGTATTTTTACATGGGCTCAAAGATCTATGCATTGATGGGTGACGAAGTAGTAGCAAGGATTCCAAGGAGGCGTAGCGGAAAAGGAGCATTTGTATTTTAGTGCGTACTTGGGTTCAGATGTGGTTGACTGAAATCACGATAGGTGGTTATCTGGACTCACAAAATATGGTTATCTATACAATATATATTTTTAAAGCCTACTTGAGATTATATGTTGTTATCTGGATTCATAAGAGGTGGTTATCTAGACTCATAAGATGTGATTATCTAGAGAGAAAGAGAGATCCATTTCGCAATACTAAATGTTAATTACCACGGCCTATGGAATAGTGATTACCGTTAAATTATGTTGGCATACATGGGAGAAGCATATAAATTTGTAAAATTACATTTTTAGCATGACCGATTATTAACCTGTTACCATGTAACATGGAATTTTAAAGAGAGAAACCAGGGAAAACTTGGTTTATAAGAAGATTAATAGTTATTCATGCGGTAGAGCTCTTGGATGCCCCACACTGCATCCCGGGATCGAGACTCATTCCCCGGATCGAGACTCATTCCCCACTCCTCACATGTAATAAATTTGGAATGACAAATGACAAAAAAGAAGAATTTAAAAGCATTCTTAGGAATCACAAGATGTGGTTATCTAACTCACAAGATTTGTATTATATCTGTTTTTTTTAAAGCCTACTTGGGATCAAACGTGGTTATCTGGACTCACAAGATGTGGTTATTTTCTGTATTTTTTTTTCATTTTTCAATTTTTTTGTAGATTTTTTTGGTAGGTTGTTATTTATAATTTTGATTAATGGATTCTTCTTCTTCATTTTTTTTTTTTGGTAACTCAGTAATATTCATGGATTCTTCTATCTCTTTACCAAAAAAGATGTGGTTATCTGGACTATATATTTTTTTTTATAAAAAAAAGCCTACTTGGGGAACCGATGTGGTTATCTAGACTCTCAAGATGTGGTTATCTGGACTATATCATATGTTAAAAAGCATGATTGGGATCAGACAACCCCTCACAAGAGTAAAAAATAATCTCAAGATAACCACATCTGATCCCATGTAGGCTTTAAAAAAAAAATCTGGAATCTTTAGATAACCACATCTATTTTTCAAAGTCAAAATAACCACATCTTTTTAAAAAAATAATAATAATCTGGAATCTCCAGATAACCATATCTTTTTTTTAAAGCCTACATGGGATCAGATGTGATTATTTGGACTCACAAGAGGTGATAATCTGAGCTCACAAGATATGATTATCTTTTTACTATTTAAAAATAAAAATAAAATAAATACTACCAAGTAACAAATAATAGTCTATAATTTTTTACTGTTTAAAAATAAAATAAATACTACCAAGTAACAAATAATAATAGTTCCATGCCAATACTAGCTTAACCAATTTATTGTTTAAGAAAAAAAAAAAAAAACCAGCACCATCAACTACTATTCTACTTTTTTTCCCCTTCAAGTTGGTAAACTGTGAACCACCCACACACAATAAAAGCTCATTCCTTTGTCTCCTGCTATTCTTTTCTTGCGGCAAATTGCAGATCTTCTTTTCTTGCGGCAAATTGCCCAGATCTGCAGTAAGGATAAGGAGCCATAGGAGCTGCAGCTTCGTTCAACGTCTGGAAGACCGGTACCTCCCGAAATACAACGGTACCCCGCTCCAACCGTCGTCATCAACTGTTACACTTCCACAGAGTACTTATCTCAGATCATCGGCGGTTTAAGATTTGAGTCCCGTAGATCCGGCGGTGTTCCATTTGCACGGAATGCTGATCTCAAATCGTCAGCGGCTTTAGATCCGATGTTGCGTCACTCCAGAAGTGTCCAAGGTTTTCTAGCTGGAATTTGGGCGGCGGCCGGCCAGCAAGGATGTCGGTGGTGGTGTTATGAAGATGAAGTTAACGGTGGGAATAAAACTGACGGACTAATTGTTTTTTATAAGAGGGCAAAATTGTAAATTTGTCTAACGAGTGGACTAGATGTCTTAAGAAAATGGTAGGTGGACTGGAAGTGTTAGGAAATAGCTATAATGGACTCTATAGCAACTGGCCATAATCACTCCCCGTTATTAATTTATCCCCCCTTATACCCCTGCCAATTTACCCATATAACCCCCGTTATACCCCTTGCCTTACCCCGGATTTGGGGTTGCTGCTATGCAGCAGGTGTACCATCCGAGCCGTTCGTTGATCGGATAGACGGCCCAGATTTCATCTTGCACGCACGACAACGAATGGTTCGGATGCAAAGGTGCTGAGGTGAAATCTGGGCCGTCCATCCGAGCAACGGACGGCTCGGATGGTGCACAACAGCTGCTGTGCGGAGCTGCACAACAACAACCTCGTGTCCCGTTACCCCTCCCTCCCTCCCTCCCACTCGTTACTGTTAACGACAAACCGAATTCCATTTTTAATATTTTACGAACCTTTGCGATTTCCTTCAGACAAAAAAATGAAATATTTTCGCATATAATTTTTTATTGTTTTTGCACCAAATTAAACTACTAATCGAGATCTTTAAGTCGATATAAAAAAGTTAGAAAAATTTTATACTTTAGAATTTGACATTGTTGGCTTGCTTTGCAATATCTTTCGGATAAAAAAATAAAGTATTTTCACATTAATTTTTTTAATTTTTTTGGAACCAAATTAAACTACAAATTGAGATCTTTAATTTGATAAAAAAAAATTAAATTTTTTTATACTTTAGAATTTGACATTGTTGGGAAATAACATAAAAATTACTAATTAGTTATTATTAAAAACGTATAATTAGAAAGAAAAAAAAAAGCAAAAAATTAAACTTTGAAATATTATTAAAATGAATAATAAAAAAATAATAACTAAATATTTTAATTTTGGATATAATTAATAAAAGGAATTATTTATTGAAAAGTATAATTAATTTAATTAGTATTGTGTTTATGTATTTATTTTATCACAAAATCTAATATGACTGTACAAGGGCAAATAAGTCATTTGTCAAGTTTTTACATCATCCTCCCAACTTTATCCCCCTTTATCACAAATTCATCCAAACCACATACTCCAACTATTTAATCCTCCTTCATAAATGTCACATCACTGTGGGTCCACCCAGGGCCGGCCAAGGGTTTTGAGTGCCCTAGGCCTAACCCAAAAATTGTGCCATAAATTTTTTTTAAACAACAATCACAATACAAAAAAGTCAAAACAATATAAAGTTCTACTAAAAAAATTAGCCACTAAAAAGTGAGTTGATTATCAAAAAGTATTGTCGAACATGATACACTATCATACATGATACACAAACAGCTGTCGTTCAAAATTCTTAAGGCAAGCCACTCAACATTGCACTACAAATGTTGGAAAAGAATCCTCACCACATATCCGATTGAGCCCTTAAAAAAATGAGCAATCAAAAAGAAAAGGGAGAGTTGGTATAGGGTCCACTATAGCAATTTCCTAGAGTCTAAGGTCCACCCAAATATTCTCTAAGACATAAGATCCACTAGAATAACAAAAGACCCAACTACCCCCAACAATTTTCGATGTATTTATTTCTTGGGAGAGTTTTCGATTCTGTTTTCTCTCTCTCTCTCTCTCTCTCCCCGCCGTCACTCTCGTTCCTCTCTCCATCGCGAAATCGGCGAACCTCCGGCAAACACCACCACGGTGAAACTCCGGCAGAAACGATCAAATCGTGATCTAATCACATCATCATTGTCGTTTGTGGCTGAAATTAAGTCGTTCGACCATTTTCTGCAACTCCGGCGATGGACAATCCCTGTTCGAGTGGAAAACCTTTCAGATCTATGCCGTCGTCGTTGTTCCAGCTACTCTTCGCCGCCGTCACTCTCGTTCCTCTCTCCCTGCCGTCATCTCGACCATTTTCTGCAACTCCGGCAATGGACAATCCCTGTTCGAGTGGAAAACCTTTCAGATCTATGCCGTCGTCGTTGTTCCGGCTACTCTTCGACGATCGACAACCGACGACGTTTAACATCTGATTTCATCCCAACAAATTTACAGGTTGTTCTCGTACAAAGAAAGACTAGCTGTGTAGTACACTATTTTCAAAGATGTGTAGTACACGAAGCCGTGTACAGTGTACTACAAGCTGTGTAGCCTGTCATTCATTAATATGACAAATGCTACAAGTGTAGCCCATAGAAAAGAGACACTGTTGAGTATTTATAAGATAGGTTTTTTTTTTTACCTTTTTTTTTTAAACAAAAGATACTCCATTAATGAGGTACTTTTTGCTTCTACATATCTACTTCTTTGCTTTCTAGTACTACTTAATATTGCGATTCTACATTTTTCTGTTGTTTGGATGAGTTTGTGATGAATGTACTCTGTTTTATTAGTTCAGATAACCACCTCTTATGAGTTCAGATAACCGCCTCTTATGAGTTTAGATAACCACCTCTATTTTGAAAAAGTGGTTTTTTTGTTTTATTCAATTTTCAGTAAATTTTTTATGTTAAAAGCAGAGGGTTTGTGCTGCTACCTTGTAGTGCTTGGGTGGTTGAGGACTTGATCCCAAGTAAGTTTTTTAAACAAAAATATGCCCAGATAACCACATCTTATGAGTACAGATAACCACCTCTTGCGAGTCAAGATAACCACATCTGATCCTAAGTAGGTTTTTAAAAAAAATGACATAGTTCAGATAACCACATCTGCTCTGGTCAATTTTTCGGCGAAGTCCAATTTTCCGGCGACTTTTCCGGCGCCGACAGGATTTTCCAGCGAACTTTTCCGGCGAAGTCCAATTTCCCGGCGACATTTCCGGCAGATTACCGGCGCTGGCGACTTTTCTGGTAAATGTATATTATGTATTAAATTTAATGTAAGGGTACATTTGTCTAGTAAAAAATAGAATGGACCTAAGAGAATAAAAAAAGTGGTTTGGTGGATTAGAGATGTTATGAAAACATTAGGTGGACTAGAGGTGTTACAAAAAGCTATAATGGACCTTATAACAATTCTTTAAAAAGGAAATGTTTTGCTACAAGAAACATAATCAGGAACACTAGAACTTGAAATGAGCTAATCTTAGTTTTAGGGAAAGTTAGATACAATAAAATCACGTTCATGCAATGCATTTGATGGCTCCATACATGAGTTGCTATGTTGAAGCACTCAGCGCACAATTGCATAGGTGAGGTTTAAGGCTCTAACACTATTTAATAAAGTGGAATGCAATCCTTTTACAACTTCTTCCGATGTGGGACTCTCAAAGTAGTGTTTATTTGCTTTTCTTGTGTTTGTGTAGTCCCACATTGCCTAACTTGGAGAACTCATTACTAGAGGTTCCCATATAAATAGAGAACCCATCTCTCAATCCTTTGGGCCGGGCACTCTAGTTTTTTCTATTGGGCTTAAAATACTCCTACTCAAGCCTAGTAGTGAAAATCATGGGTGTGCCCCTAATTTCTTAAGTTTTTGGGGTGCCCTAGGCCCAGGCCTTGTGGGCCTTGGGCCGGCCCTGGGTCCATCCTTACTAAATAATACCTATTACTATCTTATCTAGTATCCACCCTTACTATTTAATCCCACCAAAACTTATCCCGCATCCAATCCGGGCCTAATGGTATAAAATAACAATGTCAGACCTCGACACTCGGATAAGGGTGTGGGATTAGTTTAGTAAGACAATGCTATAGAAAACCTAATCATAATTCGAGTTTTTCATGGAAGTTTGCATAAACATCTCTTATTATCCATGGAATCTGCTATAGGATCTTAAAACACCATTTTACGTAAGAAAAATACACAAAAAATAGAAACAAATTTGAATATTTTTCCGTGTTCTTGAAATGAGAAATAGTTTAACCCGACACCTAGATACATACTCGCACCCGACACCCGTACCCGAGTCTAAGTAACATAGGTGCTCAGAAATTAAGAATTAAAATTTGAACAATGAATGTACAAGGACGGACACAAGATATTAAGGTTGAGTGAGCGTTAAAGCAAAAATATATAACATACTATAAAAGATGGTTTTTTTACTAATATAATTTGTAAAAATAATACCAGAAAGATTGTTATGTAGTATGTAATTACGATTCAAATACTAAGATGTGATCATCTATAATTATAATTGCATACAATCTTGTGTATCACTTTCCATTTTGAAAACAAAAAATAGTACTGTAGTACAAAAACTACATGTATCGCTAAAATTAACTTTATTTTTTCAAAAACACTTGGTTGGGCCGTTGGATTGTTAAAATAATGTTGAGCGGGCAAATCTATATAATTGTTAACTTCTTGAAGCCCGAATGAAAGACCTTATGCCTCTTTTGGGAGCCGCATTATGAGACTGCATTATCCCTAATGCATTCAGCCTTCTACTGACTTTCATTTTGCAATTAATATTGGCGTACGTTGAATCGGATTCAATGAGTCCCCAATTAGTCAACAACTATATCAAGGACAAAGCGAAGAAGGCACCATTTGTACGAACTAGTTTTCATGGTTAATTGATTTAATTCTTCACATTTTAAAAATGATTTGATAATCAATCTCAGATATACTTTCATATTTTTTGCATTTTGAGTTTACCATTCGAATGAAATGACCATACTACCCCTGTCTTTCTTCAATATTTTTAATTAATAATTGCAAAAATCTATTTGAAAATTTTAAATAATATTATTGCCAACGGCATTGCAAATTAATAATATTTCAGATAATCATTGCAAAAGTTTATATATTGCAAAATATATTCTGATAAACGAACTGCAGATTACACTCACCCTAAGAGCAAAAACAACAGCCTCTTTATTTGTTACTGTGTAGGTAAAATAGAGAAGTGAACCAAGAAATTCACCTCCAGCAGAATAGCAAAACACTTCGGCACTTTATACATTTTCTTCAAAATTGCATCAGTACCACATCAAAGATAGAGTGACACTGTTCAATAGGTACTCAATTTTTTACTAATACTTTTTACACTCTCTCTCTTCTATCCCTCCCTCTCTCAGCTTTTTGTTTTATTTTAATTACTCTCTCTCTCTCTCCTACTTTTTACACTTTTATAATATTTTATAGATATAGAAAAAGTAATGGAGAGTAATTGTTGGAGTGTTGAGAGTGATGGGGTAACTATATGCATTGTGCACCAGCTTTTTTTGCTCAAAATTTACCCTAGCTGTTGTTTTTGCTCTAACACTAAGATGTCCTGCGTGGAGATCAGGTTTGGACTTGGTTACGGGTTATTACTTATAGCTATATATTTATGTGTGCATTCTAATTAGATTTATCAGAAAAGTTCATAGGGATATTGTTGGATTTTTCTAAATTTCAAGATGAGAACATAATGACTTGAACATACTAGAATGGAGACTTCTGTTGGTGGGCCAACATAAATCATAAAATTAAATATCGTACATTATCGAATAAGGTTTGGTGCCTATTTAATTTTCTCTTTATTAATGCTTTTGGGTAAAATTTCAGTTAAAATAAAAAAGGGACCAATTTCGGGTTGGAGCAGTACCCGTTTACATTACCACCTGACCCGGCTTCAAAGTTCGAACTTTTACCATCAGCAAATTAGCAAACAATCTCCTCTTCCGGTGATAACAAGAATTAGGGTTTTAGCAACTCTTCTTCATGTTCGAATTCTCAAGCTTTCTTGGAACAAACAGCATACCGAAACCACGTAAGTGAATTTTGGCGCTTACATAATACTCGATGGCTTGCTTAGTTTCTTTAACCCATGAAACCCATTTTGTCAAAACTGTATCTGCAATTGTAGTGAAGGGACACTGGGAAAATATTTTGAAGCCGAAAATTGGGTCTAGTCTCACCTCAACAGTCATTAACCAAGTACTTCTGTACCTATCCTTGGATGGGTCCTCTCTTTCGTGGTCATTTTTCAAGTGGGTTGAGTCGATTCCTAATTACAAGCACTCTTTACAGTCTTCTTGGACTATGATTCACATCCTTACTAAGCAAAAACAGTACAAAACTGCACAAAACATGGTTGAAAAGATTGCTTTAAGGGATTTTCTGTCATCTCCAACGGTTTTGAATTCTCTTACCGGGAATGGGGATGACACAGATTCGAATTCGCAAGTTTTTAGCTGGTTGGTGATATTTTATGCTAACTTAAAGATGACCCAAGATGCAATTCAAGTGTTTGAGCACATGAGAGTTAGCGAGTTTAAGCCTCATTTGCATTCCTGTACTGTGCTTTTGAATTCTTTGGTGAAGGATGGGTTGACTGATATGGTGTGGAAAATCTACAAGAAAATGGTAAAAATTGGGGTTGTTGCTAATATGCACGTATTCAATGTGTTGATCCATGCTTGTTGCAAATCTGGAGATATTGAAAAGGCAGAACAGTTATTGAGTAAAATGGAGCTTGCAGGTATGTTTCCCGATCTTTTCACTTACAATACATTGATCTCTTTGTATTGCAAGAAGGGTATGCACTATCAAGCTTTGTCTATTCAAGATAGAATGGAACAAGGGGGAGTGTGTCCTGACATTGTGACATATAATTCTCTTATTCATGGGTATTGTAGAGAAGGTAGAATGAGAGAGGCTTTAAGGCTTTTTAAGGAAATTAAAGGTGCTGTCCCTAATCATGTGACATACACCACTCTAATTGATGGATATTGCAGAGTGAATGACATGGATGAAGCTGTACGATTGCGTGTGGAAATGGAGGCTAAAGGATTGCATCCTGGTGTTGTCACTTATAATTCGATTCTCCGAAAGTTGTGTGAACAAGGTAGGATAAAGGATGCAAATAAACTCTTGAATGAGATGAATGATAAGAAGATTGAACCGGATAATATCACATGTAAC
Organism: Vaccinium vitis-idaea; assembly: GCA_963854785.1. Classification (NCBI taxonomy): domain Eukaryota; kingdom Viridiplantae; phylum Streptophyta; class Magnoliopsida; order Ericales; family Ericaceae; genus Vaccinium; species Vaccinium vitis-idaea. The sequence continues at coordinate 32,469,356 of OY978222.1, forward strand.
ACATTGATTAATGCTTACTGCAAGATAGGAGATTTGAAGTCTGCATTGAGAGTAAGACGTAAGATGTTGGAGGCTGAATTGAAACCTGACAAGTTTACTTACAAGGCATTGATTCATGGGTTTTGCAAGGCAAAGGAGATGGACAGCGCTAAAGATTTGTTATTTGAAATGCTTGATGCTGGATTTTCTCCTAGTTATTGTATATATTCTTGGCTTGTGGATGGATATTGCGATCAAGACAATGAAGAGGCAACTGTAAGACTGCTGGAAGAGTTTGTGAGAAAAGGTCTTTGTGTTGACATCTCAATTTACAGGGCGCTAATAAGAAGGCTATGTAAGAGAGAGAAGGTTGATTGTGCTCAACGAATTTTCACGCTTATGCAAGGAAAGGGAATATTAGGAGATAGTGTAGTGTACACTAGTCTGGCATACGCTTATTTGAAAATGGGGGAAGTAACTGTTGCTTCAGATCTGTTAGACGAAATGTATAGGAGGAGGTTGATGATAACTCTCAAGCTTTATCGAAGTTTCAGTGCTTCTTATGCTGATGACAAGAGCATCCTAGATATCTTTTGGGATCGTGTGGTTGAAAGAGGCCTTATTTCAAAAAGTATTCAAATATATCTACAACATTTGAAATTACACTCTTAGGGAAGTCTACAACATTTTGAAGCTTGAGAGTATTACTGTTTCTCGACATGTGGTGATGGAACATTAGTGACAAGGGGATGGTTTTGCAAAATAAGTGGTTAACCAAACAAGAAGTTGTATCACAGCCCATGGGCTTGTGGTTTCATGCCAGAATCTCTTGTGCAGATGAGTGGGGGCGGCCTAATAATGGATGGCTCAAGGCATCTTCATGTAATAGCATCGGCCACGTATCTCACAATCGAAGGCTGCATTACATCCTCACTGATAAATGACTTGCACATTAAGATCCATCTGGTGGCCTTATTGCTCTTCTTGATAGACCATATAACCATCTTTCCTCAGCTCTGGGGACATTTTCCTCGTTTAGTTCCAAAAGCCAGGAATTCAAGTATCTCTTCATTGAAAATGCAGGTAAGCACTGTTCATAATTTACATTACATGTTTTACAATGCAAAATCCAGTGGAGCTTCAAGAGTTATCATATAGATGTTGTTTTGCATACATATATACTTGTGTATTGTGCAATTCACAATGCTGATCAGTATTTTAACAACGATTTTATGGTAGACGTAAATACTTACATTTTCCCGTGATGGATTGGAAAATTCGTCGAATGGATCTTACCAGATAATTAACAATCCAATGCTCATCCAAGTTTGTCTTGTGCCAGGAAACAATTAGGAGGGGCATGGATAGAGCAACTGTAAAGCTCCTTACTCTTCAACAGAACAAAAAGGTTTAGTTGTCTTTTTGTTCTAATTTTTGAGTTACTGATTATTTGTATGGCAAATTCTAGAATCCGCCCATAGGGCTGATTATAAGTGGGTCCCCTCCCTTAAATTCTTGTACCTAATCTGCCAGAGTGTGACAGGGCAATGACGGTAAAGGTTGTAACTTTCAAATGACAGAAACAACCTCCTCCTCTCTTGCATCAGATGACACAACTGACATATAAACACAAGGCGGCTCTTTTTCCTACAAAATTAGCTTTTCCCACTTTTTTTTTAAAAAACTCTACTCTTTCCTTTTACTCCTCTCTCCTCCTGTTTTAAATTGTTTGTCCCATATTCTATGTTTGTCCCATATTCTATTTAGAAATGTTTCAAATTATTAATACTTTTTTAAAAAATCAAAACAAAATTTATTCAATCTTTCAAAATAACCAATTTACCAACAACAATTATTTTATTCAAAGACTGCTAATAATGCCAAAACTCATTTTGTTCCTGTCAAAACTTATTTTGTTCCTGCCAAAACTTTGTCATTTCTTGACTGAATTGTCCCTCGTCTCTATCTTCCCCCCAAACCCACCTCCATCCTCCCCATCTCTCCTTCTTTCCTTGTACCTTTTTTTTTTTTCCGGTAAGTAATAGGTGAAGAAGAATCGTCAATTTGTTCCACCAAAACCAGAACCACAACTACTGAGTAAAAATTCTCTACTCAGTGAAGCAGCTGACTCGGCTTCATCTTCATCATCTGATGGTGAAAATGAAGAGGAGAGAGTAAAATGAAGAGAAAATTCTCTACTCCAATGCATAAAATGTTTTTACTTATGTGCAATATACAAGCCTTTTATGCAATAGAGTTTTGGCACAATCAAAAACAATTTTGGTATTAACACCACCCTTTTCTAATAGTAGAAAATGTGACGGATCTAAAACCATGTGACTTTTTTTTTTGTTTTTTACTGTAGAAAGCAAAATTTAGTGAAAATGCAAATATAAAAAAGTAAATGCAGTTCAGAAACTAAAATAAAAAAATATAAAGGTGATGGGTCACTTTTTCTGGTAAAAAAAGAAAGAAAGAAGGGGCACTTTTTAAATTTAGAGGCACGAATTACTGAGATGAAGTACAGAAACGACTGACATCAGTTATGCATCGGTCGGGGAGAAAACCTATTCTTAGGGTACGCCCAACGGGCGGATGCTAGAACAGCCCTATTTGTATTTAGCTTCCATCCTATTTTTAAATTGTTAAACTTGCCTATTAACCTTGAGGTTATGGGTTTGAAACTTTGGGCAACCACTTTTTACATAAAGTGCTACGTTAATGGGGACTAAAGTAGGCATATCTTTTCTTTTGTACTCCTGATAATAGTATCTGAGATCACCAATTACTTCAACACTGAAGGCAATGAAAAACCGTGCCTTTGTTTAATTTTAGAGTGTTAGACGGGTTGTGAAACATACTAGCACTTTTGCTATTTTTGTTTTTGTGTTGTAGTTTTGCCTATTCCCATGTACAAGTCTTTTCCTTCTTAAGGAGGCATAATCGATCATAATTTAGATAAGCCTTCGCATGCAGCAGTTGGGATGTCTCTTTGAGTGAGGGATTTCATTGTTAGCTATTATCACTACAACAATTATGGGCTTTCCCCGCATTACCTTCCCTGCGTTTTTAAAAAAACCCCGGAAAAGCTTCAATTTCGTGTGGCGCCGGAGAAAAAAGAAAGGTGCGTTCTATTTCCCTCAAACATTTCACTTTCCCTCCTATTTCCCCCGTCCCCCAAAATCAAGCCCTAGAGCTCTTTAGTTTCTTTCTCTCGTTCTCTGCACTTCTCCGACTACATCTCTCGTTCTCTGCTGCTCCTTCGCTCAGGTCTCTCTCTCTCTCTCTCTCTCGTCGATCCTTCTAATTCTTTCATCTCGCTTTAGGGAACGGAAGTTGATCTCCAGAAGTCTCCTTCGTCGCTCCCCTTGACCACCTTCATCTGAGTTCTCTCGTGCAAACTAGTTCTTTCATCCCAGCACGTACTGTAGGTCTTCCATCTTGGCACCGGCCATCACCGACGATGCCCACACAGTCCACGCCCTATGTTGCGTCTTTCACAGATCAGTGGCACCGGCAATCATCCTCATCGTCCGCCTCCCCGAAGTATGTTATTCTCTTTGATTCTGTGTGTGTGTGTGTGTGTGTGTGTGTGTTTGTAAACATGTATGTATGTATGCATTGATTTTTTCCGTAAGCCCTAATTTCTTCCACTTGACCCAATTTTTTTCTTTCTATGGATTAATTCACAGAGTGGTGGTAGATGCTAGGGCATCAAGTTTCTTTTGAATATGTTGTTGATGTTTGAATGTGGCTTTAATGTCGAGAATGGGTGCAAATCTCAGCCCCTGTTGCCCCAATTGGGGATACACTAGCTTCCTCGAGGCTAATGACCGTGTTTTCGACAACATCTAGAACAAGTTCTCTTGAGTTTTCTAGTTGATTTCAAGTGACTACTACATTCACATTAATTTACCAACACGAAAAAGTTCTCAGTAAACTGTTTACTTTCCTAAATAGGCTCAGGGCTGTTTCGGAGTGATTTGAAAAAGGATTTTAGTCTTGTGGTTTTCTCAGATTATTGGTGGGCGAATTTTAATGCTTCTATTTGCATTTTTGTGGTCATCATGATTTTGCCACAGACTTCATTAATCTTGGGCTGTTCTGGCAGGAGCATTTTAGCAGTATTTATCGATTCATCATTTTTGGAACCAAGCGTGTAAGTTTGTTGAATAATGAGTTGCTTGAATGGATTTCTTAGTTCCGAATTGGTCAATTTCGCTAATTCTAGTTCGAAGCTAAAAAGCACTCGCTCAGTCTATGCACTAACAGAACCCTCAACTCTCTCTCTGGCCCTCTTAATCTGTAGCGCGATTCGCTTGCTGGCCCTCTCAATCTCTCGCTTGCCTTCTTCCACAGGTTTGTTCTACTCCTCTCTCTGTACTTCCACAGATTTTTCTCTATACTTCTTTGAGGTTGGGGCATAAGAATTGCATGTTAAGTTTCTAATAATCTGTTGATGGACACTTGGTGCTAGTTTTTTCTCAATCAAGTACGTGCCCTTTAGATTGGTGGTCCAAGGAATTTATGGTTATTGTGTGAATGACACTTAGACTGGATATTGAAGGGCAAACACAATTCATCTAAAGCACCTTTCTTTCACTGATGAAAAAAAAAAAGGTGCACACCTGGCATTCAGTAAACATTTCACTGCTTACAGACTCTGCATTACACTCGAGCTTTCTCTGCTCATCTTCTAGGTCTATACGCTCTCTACTTAAATTTATCCTTTCTTCCTCCAAGCTAGCCTCTGTAACTTCCATTGGCTTTATTTCGTAAGCCTTAAATAGTAAATTCTTCATACCCTTCCTGCTCAGCATGAGCGTCAGGAAGATTTTCCTTGGACAACTTTTGTACAATATCGTGGTTCATCGGGAATCCTTTAACAGAAGATTCTCCATGCTGTGGTGTCCCTACTACCAGATTATGCGCTGCGGCTTCAAAGACATTTACTTGAGCATCAGCAGCTATGACATGAGGTGTTTCATCCAACACCATATCAGAAATATCAGAACTTGCACCAAAATTAGAGGTAGAGGTAGACATTTGACTGCCAACATTGGATTTCAATTCCTCCACAGCCAAGTGGACCAGCTTGTCACCAACAGGAGGAATGGATTTCCTATCTCCAATCTCTCCAAGTAAACATCCATCTTTAATAGCATCTTGCTGAAAAAGTTCAGCATGGTATTTCGGATACCTTTCAAATGGTTTGTCTTGCGGTCCTTCCACGCTGTCAGTATTAACTACTACTGATGTTGCCAAATGTTCCACTGGAGAATCATCTGTGCTCAACACATTAATTCCAGCCTCACCATCTAACCCTCCAACTGCACTGACCAACTCCTATGTTTGTTTATCACTATCTCGGGGTAAGTTAGGCACAGGCTTGCCATTCACTTGAATACCTGTAATCTCCTGAGCCATTCTTCTGGTTTCTTTTAATTTCTCATCTTTAAATGATGCTTCACTAGATTTTTGTTCCCTTATATCCTCAAGACTTCTCCTGATTGCTTCCCGGAAATCAGCATCTTCTTCCAAAGCTCCTTTGGAGGAATTATTACTAGGATCAGCAAGAGATGTGGATGCATAATTAAGAACAGTAGAATCTCCATCCTCCCATTCCACATCACTCTCATCATTACTGCAACCTTCAGCAAGAGAGCGCCTAGTTTCCTTTCCAACATCAAGGAGCGAACTATCACCTGCATCTACGATAACCCCTTCTTCCCAATCAATATCTGAATCCGAGTCACAAGAATGTTTCGTCGAAGGATTAATATGATCTTTAGAATTCAGTACTGAATCTCCTGCCACTAAACGAGCAAATAGATCATCATCATCAACATCTTTGTGACCAACATCATCCTGAAAGGATATCTCCATCGAGTTTGACTTTTTAGATGTAGATCGGTCATTTCTGTCATCTAAGTGAACAGATCCATCACTACCCTGATATGAAGCTTTTTTAAGCTGGATTTTATCAGGTAGATTTCCTGAGATGCCACCTGCATTTTTATCGAGAACAAACTCACTATCGTAATCTCATTTCCGTACACACTGTCTTGCTCAATCTCTTTCATTAAATCCAAATTTCTTTGTAAATCTCTAGTCATGCGGATTCCCATAGCCCTCACTCGACTGACTCGAACGTGTCCCCTCTCATCCAGATATGTCTCAATATCATCATCAAATACCCTGCCAGTGTCATCATTGACGGCCCCAGTTTCAGTGTTGTTCTTCTTGGTAGATGCAATGCTTTCTGCAGGCCTTGAAGGAGAAGGTTCTAATGGTGTCTGATCTTGCTTCTCACCATGTCTCTCTACTCCACCAGATGTAAGAATTCTGATAAGTATAAGCATGCCTTAGACGAATGAAAATACCCCATTGAGCAAAACAAGATATGCCAACAAAATAAAGCCAATTCATCTAGAAGTTGTTTGGTGGAAAGAGTTGCATCGGCTCCATCTCATGCATAAATAATGTATCTACCACTTCATCACATGATACATCTTAGTTGTTTTAATGACACTAGAATTCGAAAGGAAGTATATGACAATATAAGTACTCACTGTTTATCCCCAGTGAAAGACGACGAGAAAATAAACTCTCTATTAGCTTCAGAGGCTATCCGCAAAGTCTGGACACCGCCTACTCCCTTCCCAGCGGAAAGCAACGGTTTTCAGATAGGCCTGTATTTGTAATTCTGAAAACTTCGCAGGGACCTAAATGTACACATGGAAAAAGCAATTCAGTTATTATCAGTGAATTAAAAGATATCCACCACATTGAGCACTCCAAGACACAATTAGTAGCATTTTAAACAGATTAAGGAGGATGCATTGACCGCGATAAGTCGATAATAGAAAAAAACGATTTTAAGAGTTAGCACAAGCTTTTCCAAGATGTCTCGCGACAAATTCCAAAGTGCACTAGAACTCCTGGATGAAGCTCACTTCAGTTCTTCATGTATATGAAACTCATTACTACTTGTACACTCTAATGTTGCTAAGACTCTTGCAATTTCGAACTTGAAAATGGCATTCGGAGTGAAGTATGACATTGTTAGGGACATTAGTTGGGTGTTGTGACGAAACTTTTCATTGTCTTCTACTTTTTTAGTTTTATGAATGCAGAACCACAACAACAAATCAGGCTTTTCCAGTCGGGTCCAATAGCCTTAGCTTTCCTAATCTCTGAACACTTGCTGGCAATTGGTGATTATTCCCGTAGAGATAAACTCGTCCTTATATGCTCAAGACCCCTTTGGAAAAGTTTACTTAGTCTTCGTGGTGAAAACCCGTGCTCATGGTCTGAGCTGGGCTGTCGTCGACTTATATCTATGAAATATCTATATTCTTTCATTAGATTTTTTATTTTTTTTATTTGTAATAAAGCATCAATAAAACAACTGGGTAAGAATGGGAAATGAGACCATTAGACTTGGGTAACAGGTTGAGTTCTCATTCTCGTTCTAAAACTGGAAATACTTGGTCTCTCAGTTTCTTTTTAGGATAAACACTTTTTTGCATGTACTCAGTTCTTCCATCTATTTGCAGGTAGTTGAGAAGTAGATAGGTGAAGTTTGGTGACTTGGTCATTTGCAATGTTGAACTGTTTTAGGAGTCATTTGAGTAGAAGAATGGAGGTAGAATTCTTTTGATCCTTTTTCCATGTTTTTCTTGTTGGCATGTGTGAATATTTGCTTTTGTTTGATAGACTAGGGGTGTAGTTTGAACAGTGTCTCGTTAATCTCATGACAACTTCTCGTGTACTTTAATTTGGTGCGAAAAAAATCGAAAAATGATACACGGAACCACTTCATTTTTTTATTTGAAATATCATGATTTTAGCACCTGGGTGCTAAAATCTTTTGGAAAACTGGGCTAAATGGTGTGAACCAATAAATTGCCTCTTTAGCCTATGAAGTATGAGATTATTATGAACTTAATAGCCTATCCATAATATCTAACGAGCTGTCTTATCCATAATACTTGTCTCTTTTGTCGAATACTTGCCTCTTTTTATATTGCAATGTACAATTATCAAACTCTACTCAAGTACTGACTGATCAGCTATGAGGTGTCTTAACCTCACTCTCTGCCTTCTTTTTTGTTCAGGCATTATTCTTGATAGTGCCAATTAGTGTCCTCACTTTTTGTAATGAAAAGGAAAGAAAATTATAAATTAATTGTCAAAGAAGTTTATGGGATATTAACATGGTGATATGGTGTGTTTAAGTTGACAGCTTTTGCACATTCTCAATAACAGGTTTCCAAGTTGCAATTATGTCTTTATATGTTGAAAGTTTGATTTACGACTAGCAATTATGTCTATGAATTCTGAATATGAAAGTAGGAATTGGAATTAAATGTTGAAATAGATGCCCAAAGTATTGAAATTGATTTTAGAGCTGAAATAGTCTATGTAAGTGCTGAAACTCAGCTTGTAGATGTTGAAATACACTTTGAATGCAGGATTTTCTTGGTATGAGCTAAGATAATGATCTTTACATGATGAAAATTGTATTTACTTGCTGGAATTATGTTTATGAATGCTGAATGTTCAAATAGATGCCTAAAATTGTTGAAATTGTCTACATAAGTGCTAAAACTCAGTTTATAGATGCTGAAATTACACTTTATATGAGAGATTTTCTCCAATTGAGCTGAGATATTGATCTTTTATATTCTGGAAATCAAATTTAGTAGCTTAAGTTCGTATTTGGATAAATTTTGAGCAACCTATGTTATTAGTTGTCCTTGATTCTAAGTTTCCTCTTCATTTCAGTCAATCTCAAAAAAAGAAAAGAAAAGTGCTGAAAGGTTCAAAATTGAGATCCTTAATTCAAAGAAATTGTTAGAGCAAGGGGTCCAGCATTTCATGTCTTGGCAAATCCTAATGTATGCATTACAAAGGCTTCCACATGTATAATGCCGATTTATTTGGTTTGAATATTCTCACAGATGTTTTTAGGTATGTAATTAGTGATTCAATCAATGGCTTAGACACATGTTCAGGTTGGAGAATCCAATGCTGGCAAAGAATAACTGGGGTGGTTTGTTTCCCAAGAGTATTGGTTCTAGGTGTCTTCTGCCTCGATACTTTGGATCTGCATATCAGCTCAGTGTAACACCACCACTGGGATAGAGAGTGACCTTATCTCGTCTGAGCTGGAAACTGGGAAATGGACTTATCTTCAAGGATTCAGTACTTCCTGGAGAAACCCATAAGCGAAAGTCACCGAGTGGATCTTGTTGCAATTTTCGGTTAAGTATTTTACCATTGTCCTTCATACATCTTTATGATTTTTGTCTTCATGGATTTGTAACATTTGATCAAATTTGTCCTTCCCATTTCCTCGCTCTTATAGATCATATCACCATAGAAACATAATCATTTCTTCGTTTTACACTGTGTAGGTCTCAACGAGCAAGGGAAGTTCAAAGAAAGAAGTGATTATGGTTGATCCATTGGAAGCCAAAAGGTTAGCTGCCAAACAAATGGAAGCAATTAAAGCAAAAGAGAAACTAAAAGTGAGTATACTTTATTTTCTTGTAAAATCCTCTCATAATATTTTGGACTAGAGATTATAAGTGTCACCAGGAATGCGCCTATAGAATTATGAAGTTTTGTCCGCTACAGATTTTTTCTTTCTTGGCTTCGTGTTGATGGGAAACTCATTTTCTATTGTTAGATGGTGCCATGGTGGAATTCTTGCTTTCCAATTTCTTTCTTGGCTTCATGTTCATGGGAAACTCATTTTCAATCAGAAAGGGAGATCACCATCATGGTCAAATGTCAATCATGTTATACGCCACTTGTAAAATGAAACATTCATGTTAGGAACATCTATTTATGGGTCCAAGGTGCTTACATCATCCGACGTTCGAGCTCGAATATATTCTTGATTTCCTTGCCCTCAGAGTCTCAGGAGTGAACTTGATTCACATGCCCTCTCAGTCTGAGTGGAGAGGCCATGATTATGACTAATTTCACTTGTTTCTAGCATCATATTAGCATGGGGATGTCGTACGAACAAAACTTTTGTAGAGAACTTTCATTAAAAAAAAGAAAATGCGACACAATACTTGCGTGGTCTGGTAAGGATACCTACTGTTAGGACTTAGGATTAATCAAATTGAACTACACGCTCCATCTCTCCAACACACACTCCCTACTGATCTTGGAACGCTATGAATCACAGAATACACACACAGAAAATCGAAAGCAAGAAAAGAAAGCAAGGCACAAGTTATACGAGGTTCGGCAGCGTGTAAGCCAGCCCAACCCGCAGCAAAATACGTGGAACCGACCTTGGGCCGAAAGCCGGCCCTTGGCTGAAATCCGCCTTCACGGCATGACACCTACATATCTACGAGACACACCAGAGTGCAGTTTGCTCTCGAGCGGGCAGCATTATTTTCTGGTGGGGGTTTACAAATAGCGGTAATAACGTTAGTACTCCTAGTATTGATCGCATTTGAGTCGGCACTAACCAAGTTTCTCAAACCCAACAAAACCACCCACCAGTGTCTCAGAAATTCCAAGTGCCATTGTTGCATATGGATCATTCTGCTTTTTGTGTATAGAACTTCTGTTTTCTGAATAATTTCCTGAGTTATATCGTTCTTCATCTTTCTTTAGTTTAGGATATTCATGTTTTTAGCTGTTGCAACATTCTTATTGCAGAGAAGACGCCAGATTGAAGCGATAAATGGATAAAATTTTAGACCTTTTGAACTTCTTAATACATGTGATGTACTCTAAATTGATTGTGATGTTTGATTTCAGGTTTATCCACGTTGAAGATCCCCGCAACTCGTTGGTACTTGACGTAGTGTTTTATGTTTGTATCTTATGGTTTGTTGGCTTCATTTTAGAAAAAATACACAATATGTAATGAGTTTTGAGAAATGTTTTTGAGTTATGTTTATGAGTTGATGTAGTGGAGATATTTGGAGATATTATGTTATGTTGGAATATTGTGTATTTGAATATATGTTGGAACATATTTGGCTATTTGTGAACTTATGGTGAATGTATTTGAGATGTTTTAATGCCATGGATATTGTATTGGATGTAAAATTGTTGGTTAAATAAGAGAGAAATTGAGGGAAAAAAAAAATCTGGTGGGAAAAAACTATTCCCAGCGTTTGTTAAACCCCGGAATTGAGGTCAAATTGCAATGAGGTCAAATTGCAAAATTTTCCGGCGTTAATTGCAACCATTCTTGGGGTTTGTTAAATGCCGGGAATGGGGTACCGGCACCGGATTTTAGTTCGTCGGAAAATCAATTCCGGGGTTTTAACAAATGCAGGGAACCATTCCCGGGGTTTAATAAATGTCGGAAAGCATTCCCGACAGCGGTATCAAGGACACTTGTCAAAACGCTGGGATAAACGCCGGAAATGACTTTTTCCAGCGTTTGAGTTGCATGTTTCTCGGCATGTTATGTTTCTTGAGCGTTTACCCTTCTTCTCTCTCCCATCCAAACCCATCACTGTTGCCAAAGAGGATCTTGTGAAAAGCTGCGTCTTGTTCAGTTTCTCATGGCCCTTCGTGACGAGTTTGAGCCTCTTCGTGGGGCTATGTTTCATCCGGGTCGATTCCACAGAGACCGAATGCGCTGAGCGTGTTGATTAATTTGCGAATGATGGATTTAGCCTTAAAGCGGCAAACTTGGCTTTTGGAGTTTGTTTGGTGGAATTCTCTTAACTTCGAGAATGACGCGGAATTTGAAAAGACTAATTAAAAGAAGGCAAGGTTTAGGGGTTTACAACACCCATGACTTAGACCGATTCATTCTCCTCTAAAATAACCGGCTCGGGGACATCGTTAAACAACCCCGAACAGAAGATATGCTCGCCAATCCATTAATTGGATCAACAAAACATTTGCTTTCAGCCAAAAAAGAGATAGAACAGTTAATCTCATTCTGGTAGTTGGAAGCTTCATCATATAGGTTGATATGTATGAGGTCGGCCATCACGAAACGACATCACAGACCTTGGACGCTGCACGTTCCTAAGTGCTAAGGAGTCGGTCCATGAAAGGCAAAGAAAGACGCTAGGAATTCCCTGATTTGCTGTAGTGTATCTTATGTAAGATTAGAGCTTGTGATAAACAGAATTAGTCATACGTTGGTCTGCAAACATTTTTCGATTTTTTATCTATGCAGTTATCTCAGAGCACATTTTCATACACATTTAAGCATATAACTTTGCCAGTGACAAAGGCTATGAGTAGGAGAAACAGATGACCAGACTTGTTCAAACCCTCCTCTAAAATCTCAACCACCTCTGAATCGAACAACTGATCCAGTAAATAATGGATCTCCATAGCCATCTCCCTTCTCCAACCGAAAAACCCGAAATTTCAGCAAGAGAAAAACACCTGTCAAAATTGCTGTTACATGTGTTGAGCACTGGACGGCTTTCGACATCTATAAATCTGAGCAGCTCTGAGACCTCCATATTCAGAAATCAGTCTTTGAACAATACTTGCATATACCCTCTTACACAAAGCAGTTGAAGAACATGGACAGCTTCCAGAACGCAAGCTACCAAGCTGGACAGGCCAAGGGCCAGACTCAGGTGAGCTCACTTTTCCTATGTCTTTGTGATTATGGAAAAGTTATAAACACTGAGACGAGTAACATAAACTCGAAGTGAATGGTTCAGATTCAAATCTGGTGTTTCGCGAATGAACTTGAGCCGCACTCTTCTTTTTGTGTGTAGTTCTTCGTTGCTTGTAACATTGTTGTTTCGATTGTGTACTTCGACTCTGAGGTACCAATGACTTTTGGTGTTTGATTCTGTCTTGTGTTTTTCGAGATCAGTTGTAATGGAGCCTCATTTTTGTTTCTCTTCCTCTTTTTGTTTGTGAAGTTCTGATATAAATCTGCCAAAGCCAATGATTCATGTTTGCTGCCTTGATTTCAGGAGAAGGGCAACCAGATGATGAACAAGGCCAGCGATACTGCCCAGTCTTGCAAGGAAAACGTGCAGGAGGTCCAAAATCTATATCCGAACGTTTTTTTGTCGACTTACATGATGATTGTTTTAGCGAATAATACTAAAAACGATACACTTGATTCTGATCATGACATTTCTCGTGTAGGCTGGTCAACAAGCGATGGCTAAAGCACAGGGTGCTGCTGATGCAGTCAAGAATGCAACCGGCATGAACAAGTGAAGGCGGCTTCATTAATCATGGATCACTCCAATAATCTCTTAGTTATTTTTCCAAATTTTTTTATTTATTTATTCTTTTCTAGTTTTTCAGTTGAGCAGATTATGTATGCTCCTTATGGAGATGCAGCCGGTTATTATGTTTGTCCTTTTGAACAAACACTAGAGATCTCTTTCTGAGTTCTCCCTTCATAAATGAAGTTTTTGTTACAAAAGTAATGAGATGCTATTTGTTGAGATCTTTTTTTGTGTTCTTCCTTTTTCTTTTCTTGCAGTTATAATTTGTCTAAATTAATTTAGAATCGTAGAGACATGATTTGACCGTGAGAAAATTGAATGTTTCGTTACAATAATCGACGAACTTAGCATACGTAAATACTAAATAGGTGGTTAATGAGAGAAAACTACGGATTTATCAGAAAATTAACGATTTCGCTTCTACCTTTCCGTTAAATAATAAAAAAGAAAAAAAAAATGAAAGTATCAAAAAGTTAACTTATTTTGATAGTTGGGCTTATTTACTTCTCTTATGAGGAACTTTAATGTACCCTCTCTTGAAAAATCTTCCAAACTTTGAAGAGACAATTTATCCAACCTTTAGTTGAAATTTATGCGGGCAAAATTAAATATCATTCGGAAATGAATTTCCATGAATGTACGAGTTATGCACGAGAACGTGACATTATTAACTACCCTCTCTTTCCTATTTCTCCGGTTTAAGAAAGGGATCATTTTTTTTTTTTTGATCGATTGGAGGAGAGATCATCCACATCATGAATAAATTACAAAGTACAAATTCTGGGACACTGCATCAATTGTGTTAATCCACGAGATAACTGAGCCCAACAACTCAACAAACGCGAAAAATAAGCCTATAGGGAAAAAAAGAAATTCCTCCTTTCACTGTAAACTCTTATTTTTTATTGAATTATTGTTCACTACCCAAAATATACCCACTTTTTGCTCATTGTAATTCTATGGTTCACAGAAAAAAAAGGAAGAGATTCTCTAAGGCAAAGAAAGAAAGGAAGAGCTTCTCTAAGGGGAGAAATTATCGATTCTTGTATTCGGCAAGATTCCACCTCTTGACCTCCCAATTAAGAGTGTACAAAAGCTGCCAAATGAGCTAGACCCAGTGGCAATGGGGAGGGGAGGGGGTGGATACTGTAAGGACCAAGTTCCGGAGTTCTTTGTTTTGACAATTCCGTTTGACAAAACACACATTTACATTGAGTTGTAATTTTATTTTTTAAAGTGTCTGTTTAGGTGTGGAAATGAATCATCTCTTTATGTAATGTTTGAGAGTGCGGTAGTATGTAGTTTTAGTGGTGAGTTGTGTGGGTTATATTGCTAGTTCAGGAATTGCTCAAAGACTTGCTCAAGCAAGTTGTCCGGCAACTTTTTTGCCAAAAATGTGTAGACAAATTCTTCAGGACTTGCTCGAGCAACCTGTTGAGCAAGTTGGGCGCGAACAGCTCTCTATAAATACCGATGTGCTAGGGTTTTTTCATTATCTCTCATAACGTATAGCAGCCACACTTTTTGGAAGAAGAGAGAGAGAGAAGTTTCTTGATCTTTTGAGTGATAACCTTGGAGTCTCAACACAATCAAACAATCGTACAACTACATGTTCATATCCAAGAAGTTCTCAACAATCTAAAAGTGATTTCTAGGGAATACTTTTGGTGGGACTCCAAAACTATCCAAGGAAGGCTTGTGCGATTCAAGGCGTTGGCGATCAAGATCACTGGGTGCAGTGTACGTGTGACTCGACAGGTGATACTTAGAATGTTGTGAGGATTTACATCGTTTGGATAGGTATATTTGTAACTGCACAATGATTATAGTGATTTGATTCCTTCCCGTGGTTTTTTTACCCATTTAGGGTTTTCCCACCTATATCTCTATGTTGTGGGATTTGACTGCTTGCGTTATTTTCTGCTAGTATTATTAACTAGTGATTCACATTCATATTGTTAGGGTTTCTACGGATTTTTAGGGAACCCTGATTTTTCAGATACAACTATCCAAACCCGTATCAATCCCGTACCCTCTCCAATCTCCACTGGGGAATTGTTTTATCCTCCATCCCTACTCCAATATAGGGAACGAAGATCTCTGCGGGGAATCGGAGATCCAAACCTTAAAAAAAAAAAATACCAAACAATTTAATTAAAGACTAAAAGTTCCAAAAAATTAACTCGACAAAAATGATGTGGTAATCTGACTGACCGAAGAACTTTTGGCTTTGTCAACATTTCTTGAAAATCTCAGAGCACCTCCAACCCAGACTCAAATCCAAAACCAAACTCAAAATTTGAGCCAAAACCCCCAAAATCTCACTCCAATCTTTGAACCAAACCTATACCAAATAAAACTTTACTCAAAATTTTCCTCAAATTTGGGGAGAAGAAAGCCCTTGAACCAAATTTCCACCACCGTCGTTGTCGTCGTCACTGGCGAAGGTAAGGGCTGGACTTGCTCAATCTGGAGGAGAGGTGGTGGTGGTTGTCGTCACCACGGTCGTCGTTGTTGCCACTGTAGCAAAACACGATCTGATTTTCCAGATCTCGTCGTCAATGGTGGTCGTCCAGATCTCGTCGTTGTTGCCACTAGTGGTTGTCTTGTTGCCACTGTAGAAGGAAGGTGGTGGAAGAGGTTCAAAATCTGCGTTTAGGGCTGGAGTGAGCCATATCAAATGAAGCTTTGAACCAAATTTTTGCATCAAATTTGAGGAAAAAAAGGGTAAGGGCTGAACTTGCTCTCACGGAGACATAATTTGAGATAAAAGTTCGAAGAGAGTAGAAACGAAACACTCAAAATCAAAGGTGGAGTCTTAATAATTTTGAGTTTTAACAACAACACTATCCAATATTGTTAGCTAATTAGCAATTACAATCACACATCCAACAAATTTTAAAAAATTATTCCCATATCCTACGCAATCCCCGAATCCCCTACCCAAAAGGGGCGGGGAATGGGTAGGATTAGAGCGGATCAGTCGAAATAGCCATCCCTGCAGTTGATTAAAGGAATAATTTCGTTCACTCATGCAAAAAGTGTGTGAAATCCGTATCGGACCCACTCTAATGATCTAAACAGTTGATTTTCAGGGCTTGATTATTTAACCAATCCTACCAAAAACTATTCAATCACGTATCTATATCATTTCATTCGATAACAATTGCCTAGGTTTCGACTTTGGGTCTAGAATTTTAGACAAGCAGTTGAATGCTTGGATGAAGAACTAATCGATATTCAATTGAGTTGACTTTTTAAAAAATAGCTACACTTAATTTAAGTCTTGAATATGACAAAGGGGCTGCACTCGTGTTTTGGTAGTATTCCGCACCAGCTTTCATCTCTCTCTCTCTCAAAATTCTGAAATGGCAATCTTGCCATATGTTTTGTCATTTTTAGAAAAGATTTGCCTTTTTTGGAGGAAAATTTGGTTTTGGGTGCGACAAATTTTTTTTCTTCTTTTGTGGCTATGTTGCCATTTTTTTGTGTGTATTCGTAGCAACTCAACAAACGCGAAAAATAAGCCTTTAGGAAACAAAGAAAGAAAGGAAGAGCTTCTCTAAGGGGAGAAATTATCGATTCTTGTATTCAACAAGATTCCACCTCTTGACCTTCTAATTAAGAGTGTACAAAAGGGGCCAAATGAGCTAGACCCAGTGGCAGTGGGGAGGAGAGGGGGTGGATACACTGATACAACTATATCCGAACCCATATCAATCTCCATACCCCCAATCTCTACTGGGGAATTATTTTTAACCTCCATCCCTGCTCCAATACAAGGAATGGAGATCTCTCTGTGGAATCGGAAATCCAAACCTTACAAAAAAAAAAAAAAAACCAAACAATTTAATTAAGACTAAAGCTCCAAAAAATTAACTCAACAAAAATGATGCGGTTATCCGACTGACCCAAGAACTTTTGGCTTCGTCAACACATCTTGAAAATCTCACGGAGACATAATTTGAGATAAAGTTGGAAGAGAGTAGAAACCACACTCAAAATCAAAGGTGGAGTCTTAATAATTTTCAGTTTTAATATTGTTAGCTAATTAGCAATTACGATCACACATCCAGAAAATTTTAAAAAATTATCCCCATATCCTACCCAATCCCCGAATCTCCTACCGGAATGGGGGTGGGGAATGGGTAAGATCAGAGCGGATCGGCCAAAATGGCCATCCCTATAGTTGATTAAAGGAATAATTTTGTTCACTCATACAAAAAGTGTGTGAAATCTGTATCGGGTCCACTCTAATGATCTAAATAGTTGATTTTCAGGGCTTGATTATTTAACCAATCCTACCAAAAACTATTCAATCACGTATCTATATCATTTCATTCGATAACAATTGCCTAGGTTTCGACTTTGGGTCTAGAATTTTAGACTAGCAGTTGAATGCTTGGATGAAGAACTAATCGATATTCAGGGGGTGTTTCACTAACAAAAAACTGTTTTTTCCAAAAATCGAGAGAGGTTATTCTCTCACAATAAATCACATATAAAATCGTGAAAAGCCAGTTTTTTCAAAAAACTACCTTAGTGGAACACCCCCTCAGTTGAGTTGATTTTTTTAAAAATAGCTACACTTAATTTAAGTCTTGAATATGACAATGGGGCTGCACTCGTGTTTTGTTAGTATTATGCACCGGCTGCCATATGTTTTGCCATTTTTGAGAAAAGATTTGCCATTTTTAGAGGAAAATTTGGTTTTGGGTGCGACAACTTTTCCCCCCCCTTCTTTTGTGGCTATTTTGTTGCCATTTTTGTGTGTGTATTCATAGCATTACTGTTGGCAAATTCTAAAGTCACTACATTGGGTTGACATTAATGTTTAAAAAGTATATTGAAATGTGTAAAAAGTGTATAGAAAATTAGAAATGCATGAAAAAGTATAGTAGAAAAGTGTATAAGAATGTGTGTGATTTTTGTCTTTATGTGTACGTATTGTCAGCCCATTGAACTAACAAAAATACCTTACTGTTGTTACAAATAACAACATTTACTCCCATTTGACCAATAAAAATAAAACTATATGTAATTGTGTATGATGTACACCCAATGCATACTTGATTGTGTGGAGTTCATCTCGGGGTTTCACACAGATGATCGAAGCTACATAATTTCTTTAAAATGTTTTTGTAAGAATCTCTATAAAAAATCAACTCGATTAAATGTCGGTAGATGCTTTATTAGTTCTTTGCTCGATAAGAAATTGAGCAAAGAATCGATCAATCTATTACCAACATCCGACTGAGTACATTTTTTACGAGGATTTTTTAAATATATTTTGAATAAGTTGAAAGGCTCCGATCATTTATGTAAAATCCCGAAATAAATTCCACATAATACGGTCAACATTTGGTGTGCACCCCATGCTCTTGTTGGACCACCAGTGCTGATGCAGTAACTACCATCCAAAACCCTAAAACCTCCTTCCCCATCTTCGCCACCCCCCCTCTCTCTCCTCCCAAACTCATTTCCAAACCCTGAAAAAACCATGAGAACTCATCCATGGCGTCTCCTCCTCCTCCGATTCCACTCTCGCTCGAAACACTTCCACATCTCCACTCCCCTCTCTCACTCCCCTTCCATTCCCCCACGCTCATTCTCCACTCCTCCTGTCTTCCAAAACCCTACCTTTCGTCTCTTCTCTTCGTCTGAGCTCGCAATCGAACACAAAGAGTCCGATCACGTCGTCGTTTTGACCGATATCTTCTCCAAATCGTCAACTAGCGACGAGATCAAGCTGGAATTGGAGTCCAACAACATCGTTATCACCCACGATTTGGTGGTTAGGGTTTTGCAGAGTCTGAATTCGGCCCCCGATGCGGCTCGGAGGTTTTTCGGGTATGTTTCAGAGAGGGAGAGCGAGCGGTTGAGCTCGAAATCGTATAATTGGATGCTGGGTATACTTGGGTCAAATGGGTATGTGAAGGAGTTTTGGGATTTGGTTGAGGTTATGAAGAAGAAAGGGTATGGAGTGAAGAAGGGTGCAAGTGATAGGGCTTTGGAAAGATTTGAGAAAGAAGGGTTAGGTAGTGATGTGGAGGATTTGAAAGGGATATATGCGTCTGGATCGGTCAATGATTCGGTTGAGAAAGTGTGTTCGCGGCTTTGTAAGGTGGTTAGGGGGGAACTGTGGGGAGATGAGGTTGAAAAGCGTTTGCACGAAATGGGTGTTCTGTATTCGAGTGAGTTGGTTTCGATGGTTTTGGGAAATCTTAGATCAGAGCCGAACAAGGCTTTGATATTCTTTCGGTGGATTCAGGAAAGCAATTTGTTTGAGCATGACGAGAGGAGTTATAATGCTATGGTTAGGGTTTTGGGAAGAGAGGATTGCATTGAGAAGTTTTGGAGGGTGGCGGATGAAATGAGGTGTGTTGGCTTTGAGATGGCGAAGGAGACATATATTGAGGTTTTGGGGCAGTTTGTTAATAGGAAGATGATAAAGGATGCTGTTGATTTGTATGAATTTGCGATGGGCGGCGCCAATAAGCCCTCAATTCAAGATTGTACCTTTCTTTTGAGGAAAGTGGTGGTTAGTAAGGAGCTAGACATGAATTTATTTCTTCAAGTTATCAAGGCTTTTACAGAAGGTGGGAATGTGTTGACGGATTCGAATGTGGATGCAGTTCTCAAGTCCTTAACTAGTATTGGTAGACTTGGGGAATGCAATAAGATCTTGAAAGCAATGGAGGAAGTTGGTTTCTTCCCTACTGATACATTGAGGAGTAAAATTGCCTTTCAGCTTAGTAGCAAGGGGAAAAAGGAAGAAGCGAGTGAGTTTATGGATAATATGGAAGTCTTTGGGTCTAATTCAAATTACAAAACATGGGCATCTTTAGTTGAAGGGCATTGTGTTGCGGGGCGTCTTGATGAAGCTTCAGATTGCTTTCAAAAGATGGTTGAAAAGGAGGGTGTCGCTTGTGCTGGCTACTCGTTGGAATTGTTGGTTAAGGCATATTGCAACAAGAACAGGGCAATGGATGCCTGCAAGCTAGTGTTTGATATGATCAATGAGAAACAGTTGAAACCTTTGCATTTTACGTACAAGTTACTCACAAGCAAGGTTTTGGTTCAGGGAGGTTTGAAAGAAGCTTTGGAGCTTTTAGGTTGTATGAAAGTTGATGGTTTTCCGCCTTTCTTGGATCCATTCATCGATTACCTGTCAAAGACCGGAACTGCCGATGAAGCTAAGTTGTTTCTGGAAGGGATGACTGTTCAGAGGGTTCCATCTACGGCTGTATTTGTTCGCGTCTTTGAAGCATACCTCAAGGCTGGAAGGCATAATGAAGCGCATAATCTCCTTTCTAAATGTCCGCGGTACATTCGCAACCATGCTGATATTTTGGATCTCTTCTTTATCATGAGGCCTGAAGCTGCGGCTACTACCACATGTATTGCTGCTTAGAATTCAGACTCTGTACCTTGTATTGGAATTTTTGAGGTTGGTTTAGTGTAACATTTCTTCAAAGGTTTTAGTATTAATTTTCTTTGATTTCTGTTACATTAGTCAATTTGTTGGAGGTAAATCAACTTCACTTTGCAACCATAAATTTAGGGTATTGAAAAGTCTTGGTTTTCCCATTGACAGTTTTCTCCTTTGTTGTCTGTGATGTCTCAAGCAGTTGGTGAAACCGTGAAACATGTACTAGACCTGTGATAGGATACAAGGAAATGAGCAGGGTGTTCTTGATGTTGTCACACCTATGCAAGGTTTGATTTTCAATAGGCTAAAGCATGGTTTGAAATCGGTAGGTACTGAGTCCCGATACGACCGATATTGCTGAAACATGTTCTAGATTATGATTGTTAAACCTAAACACCACCTGTAAAGTCATGAATTTACTTCTAACATTGGGTCAAACTCTTTTT
Source organism: Vaccinium vitis-idaea (assembly GCA_963854785.1). Taxonomy (NCBI): domain Eukaryota; kingdom Viridiplantae; phylum Streptophyta; class Magnoliopsida; order Ericales; family Ericaceae; genus Vaccinium; species Vaccinium vitis-idaea. The sequence continues at coordinate 32,490,424 of OY978222.1, forward strand.
TGGTGTCAAGGTAATGCTTTTTGTCAAGCACCCTACTGATATTTCATAGTTTATGCTGCTTCATTGCATGTTTTTTTTTTCCCTGCTGCTGTAGTTTGAACCGTTCATCAGGTCCCAGGATTTTTGGCTTGTTATGCAACTATCAGGGGCTTTTTGAGCACTGTTTTGGGCTGGCTTTGAAGCATGTGGTTTGAGCGATTGTGAATTGTAAAACTGATGTTTCCAGTTAGACTTCCAACACAAGTTTCATACAAACCCTAAAAACATGAGAACTCATCCATGGCGTTTACTCCTCCGATTCCACTCTCGCTCCAAACCCTAGTTTTCGCCTCTGCTCTTTGTCCAAACCAAAATTGCCCAGACACAAACTCTCAAATCACGTCACCGATACTGCTGACATCGTCTCCAAATCATCTACTGGCGACGAGGTCAAGCTGGAATTGGATTCCACCGACATCGTTTATTACCCAAGGATTTGCAGCATCTCGAAAAGAACCCCGATGTGGCTTGGAGGTTTTTTGGTTACGTTTCGGAGAGAGAAAGCGAGTAGTTGAGCTCGACATCATGTAATTGGATGCTGGGTATACTAGGTACATATGGGTACTTTTGGGGTTTAGTTGAGGAGGTTATGACTTATGGAGAAGAAAGGGTAGGAAGTGAAGAGGGGATTGATGAGGGGTTTCACTGTTAGCTATTTGGAAAGTTTGGAGGGAAATAGGAGTAGATTTTGAATCTAGATATGAGACGTAGTATTTGATAAACAGGGATGTAGATTGTATTTCACATGAATCGGAGGTGTGTTTGGAGGTTTGTGAGGTGATTATTAGTCGAGAGAAGTGTGGGAAGATGGTGTTGAAAAGCGTTTGGGCAAATTGAATGTTTCGTATTTGAGTGAGCTTTGTTTCGGATATTGTGCAGAATCTGTGGAAAAGCCAGAAGAAAACATTTGATGTTCTTTCGGTGGCTTCAGGAAAAAAATTTATTTGTTTGAGCCTGATGGGGGGACTACCATAGTAATTTTCTTTTCATGTTTTGGGGAGACAAGCTGAGACGTTTTGGAGCGTGGTGGGATGAAATGAGGGACACTGGTTTTGTTGGATGCTGTTGATTTGTAGTATGAGTTTGCGTTGGACGGTCCCAATAAGACGCCAATTGAAGGGAGATTGTTCCCCATTTTTGCGCTGATTAGTTTAGTGGTGAATGCAGATGCCGATAAGGAGGTAGACATGAGTTTATATTTTAGAGTTATCAAAGGCTTTTACAGAAGGTGGGAATGCGTTGACGGATTTGGATTGGGATGAAATTCTCGAACCCTTAATTACTCGTGGCCGTAGACTTGGCCGTCATTTTAATTTATGGAAACTTTATTTTAGTAGTAATAAATGGGATAAGGTTACTTTAATTTTGTGCCACTTGTTTTGGCATGTGTCTAGTAGTTAATCGTCTTAATTTCCGTAAGATTATATTATTTCCTAATTGGGTTAGAGTTTAGCCTGTAAATAAGGATATAGCCTATGGGCTTATTCAATCTTTCATTCAATACGATTCTAGAGCTTCTCTCTCTTTTCTATGTGGATTTGAAGGTGTGCCCGTGAATTCGAGTGTTTTATCTAGTTTCCTAAAACGCTACCCAGCCCATGTAAGTTCCGCTGCGTCATTATTGTATATTGCAGTAAGAACAGGGCAATGGATGCCTGCAAGCTAGTGGTTGATATGATCAAAGGGAAACAGTTGAAGCCTTTGCATTCTACCTTCAAGTTACTCACAAACAAGGTGTTGGTTCAGGGAGGTTTGAAAGAAGCTTTGGAGCTTTTGGGTTGTATGAAAATCAGGGTTTTCCACGTTTCTTGGATGCATTCATCTATTACCTATCATTCGTCAAAGACTGGAACTGCTGATGAAGCTATGTTTGTTCCTGGAAGAACTGACTGTTAAGAACTTTCCATCTACGGCTGCGTTATTTCGCATCTTTGAAGCATAACTCAAGGCTGGAAGGCATTACGAAGCACATAATCTCCTTCTACGTGTCTGCGGTCAGGGGTGGTTGCGGGATTTTATGTCCGCAATGATAAAAATGTATACAAAATTTTTTGTGTAGAAAGCACTATATAAAATAGAGATGCTTATTTTCGTCGAAAATTTATCTGGTATAGTTAATTGTGTATTGAATTAAGCTATTTGATATACTTACTCACAAATTTTAGTAAATTTCCATTTAATCTGTTTGTTTCGAATGATCCAGTGCAAACAGGATAAAGGAAATATCAAATTTTATGTAATGAAATAGTGCATTTTTTGATCCAGAGGGGAAACAATAGTGCAGCAGCCCATGTCCGCGGTAGGTTTGTAAACTTGTTGATATTTTGGATCTCTTCTTTACCATGAGGTCTGAAGCTGTGGTGCCGTCACGTGTTGCTTCTTAGAATTCGGACTCTGTACGTTGTACCATAATTTTTGAGGTCACTGTTTTGTGACATTGCGGCAAAGATTCTAGTATCAATTTTCTTATCTTTTCCTGTTACATTAGTCAATTTTCTTATCAATTCCTGTTACTTTACTTTGCAACCATGAATTTGGGTTATTGAAAAAAAAGAAGCTTAATTGTACTCTAGATTATGGTTTTTTAACCTAAATAAACAGCTTCTATAAAAGTCTTCAGTTAGACTTCCTACAAGTCGGCTTACTTTTCATGAACATAAATTCTCCAACTGGTGGTGGAGACATCTTGCGCAGTGGTGGAGCTATTTCCTGTTTTGCAGTATATTTTGCATATTCAGCAAAATCCTTAAATTTTTTTCCCCACCATGACCAAGTTCTTTCCTGTTGGAAATTGAGTACGCAATCATTTGATTTGCTGCTTTGTGTTTGGATGGTTATTTTGCTCAAGGTTCTGGGATGTGATTGGAATGTGGAGAAGAAAGGATATATTCAGCCCAAGGTCATGGATTTCGGGTTTTTTTAGGAGATTTTGGTAGTTGGAGGGTTGGTTAGTGATTAAGATAACGTTGAGAGTTCGGGTCTTTGTGAGAAGTTAGTGGTCATACTGAGTCCGGCTGTGGTGCCTCAAAGTGGTACTGGGGCACCGATTCCCCAGTTTTACTTTCCACGAACACTGAATCTAGAAACTACAAAAACACCACTTACCATAGAAATATGTTTTTAAAACATATCTCACTTACCATATAAAAGCCATATGAAATCTGGAACTTAGCTACACTGTGATTATCCCTATTACGGATTGAGGAGACCTGCCAGGTAAAGGATAAAAAATGATGGGTACCTGATTATTAAACACTGATCAGCTGGCTTACTTTGGGTTTGGTGAGGGTGTTTGATTGCATGACAAGTTTGGAGAATTGTTTTCAAAAATGAGGCCGAAAAGTAAATTGATTAATTTATTTGTCTATGGCATTTAGAAGGAAAATGACCATGAAGCTGTGGACTAGTACAAGATGGAAACGGGGACCTGGTGAGCGGCATCTGAGCCGTCGGATGTATTTTCAATGGTCCTGATTTCGTCTTGACACTTTGCAGATCCGAGCTGTCCATTGCCAATATGAAATCCAAGCCGTCGATTGCTCAGATCAACATCTCGCGCACGCCAGAGCTGCATTGAAGTGCTTCGCTATTCTTTAAGGAGAATAATGATCTGGGCTGAATAAAATCTCTTGGTACTGGTAACCAAAGACCTGAATCAAGTCCTGTCCTATCCAGGTTAGGACTGGTATGGTCAAGTGAGGCTGGCCCTTTGTGTGTAGTCCATCACAATATTGGGCCTAGGGCTAACAAAAAGAGGGAATAAATGTTCGCGTTGGATTTGTTTTTTACTTTTTTCAACACTTCCCTTACGGTTTAAGATCCATTAATATACTGGTCATGTTCGTTTCCCAGTTTAGTTTTAGTTTTAGTTTTGATGACATCATCATTTTCCTCATTTCTCTCTCTATCTCTCTCCACTCATTACACCTTATGACATCATCAAAACTAAACTAAACTATCTAACCAAACACAGCCACTATTTGTTCCCGTGTCACATTTTGTTGATGTGCTTCAGAGTACCGTGGATGAAATATTTATGGACTAACGAGAATTTGGAGGTTGTTATTTTTGTTCCATATTTGTCATTAGGATCTTGTGGGCAAGTGTTTGGAGTATTTGGACCTCAAAACAGCCCAGGTGTATGTTAAAGTTGTGGGTATTCCTTTCCAAGCATTAGAAATAAGACTGTTTTAGGTTTTGAGGCTTTGTTTGGACTTCAAATTTGAGTTTTAGGATTATTTTTCATAAATCCTGTTTGTTTATTGTTCTTGCTTCACAGCTTCTGCTACCTCTTAGAAGGTAAATTTAAGCTGTCATCCTTTCCTTCTATGAAGAAAAAGAAGAAAAGAGAACTTCATTTTTGTCATCAACTTATAACCCTTCAACTTCATGCCTTTATGGGGATCTATTAAGTTGGTGTTTGAACTTGTAACATTTTATCAGGCACGTTTCCCAAGGGTCGGCAGGGGGTGCTGACCCCATCTGGCCGTCCGTTTCACGCATCAACAACTCAGATCTCACCTCTCGCCAAAGTGTATCCAACCCGTCCATTGTTTGATGCAACCTGAGCCGTTGATGCGCGAAACGGATGGCGCGGATGGGGGGGTTGGCTGGGCCTGCCCACCCTCTTGGACAACAGGCCCCCAGATCCACCGATTTTCATGTTCCCAATATTTCCTTCATCTAACCCGAGTGTTATTTTGAAAACCAAACCGGTAATCTCCAGTAATCTCACCAATTTTCTACCTCGAGAATGGTTAGAGTGGGAAAATATGATCGGTTTCTTTCTTCAGTATATAATTAAAGCATGCATCTACATTTAGGGTCGGGCTTTTCGTTAAGATCACGCGTTATGCAAACACCTTGGGTAAATTGCCTTGGCTTGTACCCGTTATAAATTGGTTATATATACATCCTTGTGTGTAGTTATATATACATCCTTGTGTGTAGATAGGTATACAAACAAACTACATTGAAAACGACGTTACACGGACATCTTTCCGTTGTTTTTTGGTATGATCCTTGTTTGTCTGTCTCTGCTACTTTGGTGACAATATGAAATTTAATGCGGGTGCATTGCCATGGTACCATTTTAGCTGGCTTGAGGTACTGAAAAAGACCCATCGCGGAGCAAAGCGTGATGAGTGTGACAAAACAAAATCAATCTGAGTAAGGTTTTTGTCTCTCTCCACAGCTCTTTTTGTTCAAAATTTTTTTGAAAGAAAGAAAGAATTGGTGTGAAGAATCTTAGTGGGGGGTTCCTTGTATTTTGAAATATTGAATTCCAGAGGGGTTCCGAATGTGGGTAAGAAACAAAAGGACAGCAAATGCTGCTCCAACCAATATGACAAAAATGCCAATCATCTCGTGATGATTAGTATCCTATTACTCTGTCTGCACCCACTGTGAAACCAAAATTTGAAGTCTAAATATTCAATGCTTCGGAGCACGGCCGCGTGGTGCTTTGGGGCACCAACACCACACATTCTCCTGGGGTTCATACGCTTGTGGTGCTGGAATGATTCGGAGCAACACGTGGCCCTGCCGGATTCGGGGATCCTGTAGTGCGGTGCGGCACCCGAGCCATTGATCTAGGTAATCATTGGGTCAGATTTCATCTTGGCAATGGACGGCTCGAATTGTGCTAGTGCTAAGATAAAATTCAAACCGTTGATTGCGCGATTAACAGCTTGGATGCCGCAGTACACGATCGACGACTTGGATGCTGCACTACAACCTGTTGGTGCAAAAATCGCGTAATCGATGGAAGCGGATAAAAATAGAGAAAACATCGGTTGCTTCAAGGCGCGTTACAATGTCGCTTTCCTTAAGACGATATTCGCCCCCACCAATTCGAGTGAATTTGGTGTGCACCGGATTACCGGCGAATTCGACTCCAAGATACAATGAAGCCCACTCCCGATTGACTGTTTGTTCAACTGCGTCATGCACAAACGAAGAACCAGAATGCCTTTGGATTTTACGAGCCACCAATAATGTATAAAGGGAGAGAGTTCTAGTGAGAGAGATCGATTGACAACGTTCACATCCATACGTTTTGAGTGAATCCCTAGCCTATATATAGGCATAGATGTGACCGTTGGTCAATGGTCACATCTATTCGTTTAAATCCAATAGTCATGCCTATTCAATTCACCCTAATAGTCATACTTTTTTGTGTGATTATGTCTATTCATTTAAACGAAAAGACACACCATTTGCATTTAATCCAACAGTTGCATCTATTCATTTAACCTGAATAGACACACCTACTGGATTAAAACCGTTCAGCAATTACAACATTAAATATTCATTAAATATTTTGGAAATGTTCCAACAATCCCCCACCGTTTTCAAAATATTGAAAATATTACGTTGTTAAGTTCCAACACAACCCCTCTAGTGCGGCATTGCAGGATCCCCAATTCAGTCCCTACTACGGGACTATTAAATTGTTGGTCGAATTTGAATGTACACAAAAGCAGTGGGACCAACAAAAACAGGCCATTTTGCAGCCTATCTTAGGCCTTTATCTCCCAGCCACAAAGATTCAAATCACAACTTCAAGTAATCTATCTCTGCTGTTAGCCTGTTACTACAAGTCTACAAGGAGTCTGATAAACCTCTCTAACAATAGTCTGTTAACAACATTGATGTGACTTGAAAACTTAACAAAACTTAAGAAATATGTTCAAGCAGATCTCAAATGTGCTTTATTCTCACTCCAAGGTGGATTTCGGCAGTGGCGGATCCAGGAATTTCTTTTACTGGGGTCACATAATATTCTTAATAAATGACTCGGCCTCAAATACTTATTTATATTCATTTCCTCTCGTGGCACCCTATTTTTTCTTAATTTCTAACTTGAGAATAGGACTTGGCTTCTCTACGGATGCAATTTGTCCACACTCAAATCGATCCTCAAAGATCTAGACTGTATGTGTGCTACTTTTATTCAGAAAAAATATAGGTCTAACAATTTTTGTGAAAAAGAAAATGTTCTTACAAGCTCTTAGAAATTTTCGATCAACTAAATTTTTTTGCGTGGACAAATTATTTGGTGATCTCTACAATATAAATTGCTCGAATCATGGAGAAGGCAACCCAATTAAAAAAGATAGCAACGGATCGTTCCGCTCTTCTCACAGGCAAGATTTCCTCCATCCCGCCGCAAACGTTCAAAAACAGAAGAAATTATTGTGTTTAGAAGTCACAGTCTAGTAAAGTAAAGCACTTCGTATATTGGGTTTTGGTACCCTGTCAAATTGTTAGAACAACGTTCTATAAAAAGTGAAAATGTCGGTAAGGCTTTTGACCAGATCGAAGAAAAGAATAGTCGAGATTCGTGTAAGCTGACCCAAACACCCCTGACCGTCTAACAAAAAAAAAATGTAAGATCTCATATGGTGCCTGATATCAGGGCCAACCCTGAGATTCTCGAGGCAAACTTGTGAATCTGGACCATATGTTTCTTTTTAAAAAGATAAAAATAAAACTAGTTTTTGGTCATATTAATGGGTCTGTTCGTTTCCCAGTTTAGTTTTAGTTTTGATGACATCATCATTTCCCTCATTTCTCTCTCTATCTCTCTCCACTCATTACACATGATGACATCATCAAAACTAAACTAAACTATCTAACCTAACACAGCCATTATTTTTTGCACTAATAATAAAAATATCCCTTTGAAAGTGTGAGTTTGTGAGGGGGAAAAAATACTGTAATGAAGAAGGAAAAAAGAAGCCCAAGAATTGAACCATGTACCTATTAGATAAAGAAACTAAACTTTTTCACTAGGCTAACTAGCTCATTCATTATATAAGCAATAGATTAAATGTATATTCTGTACCTGGGTGTACCTATCTAGGATCCTAATTTTTGGCCCAAATTCCGGGGCCTAAATTAGCCACCTTAGACGGCTTAGCTCAGGGCCGGCCCTGCCCTGCCTGATATTGTGCAATGACTCTTCTTTAATGGCAAGAATGATTAGTACTATATTGCTTTTGTAAAGAGAGCTAATTATAATTATTCAAAGCTCCAAGGAGGGGCCAAAAGCACTCTGCTTTAAGCATCCTGAAATGATGCTAAAGCATCTCAAACATCCTCCACAAAATTTAGACAACCATTATGAATATTATCCAAAGATCATGAAGATGTTTTTAATAACACCTAAAATCATAGCCTGTAATTGAACAATCGGAAGTTACGTACCATGAAATTTTAGACGAACCTTTGATCCCACGCGGTAGTTTATAAATTATTAACGTGTTCAATGATGTCCGAAAATGGGTTTTGTACCATGCCTTATCCCATGACAAATAAAAAGAGTTCAAAGATATAATCATACTCAAATTGGATCAGAACCAGTCTAATTCCTTTCAAATAGTTGAAGGCGCCAAACTTATCCTGCCACCAGACATGGTCTAACAAGGCAATGGTGGTGGCGGCGGCGGCGGCAGTAGCAGTGGTGATGATGGATAAACTAGCTTGACAAATAGGGATGCCAACGGATAGGGTATGGAATTGGGAGATCTTATTCCATATCCGATCTCCGATTGGAGGATCTTTCACCGTACCCATTGGGGTTATTAGATAAAGAACCAAACCCACCTCCCGATGGGGATTGGGGTTTCCCCGAATATACCCATATCCAAACCAAAAAAAATATAAAGAAGTCAAGAATGAAATAAATTGATAGTTATATCTAGAAATATAATCTTAATTGATATTCTTTGAATATTAAGTAGTCTAGGATAGGTAATTGATAAGATTTGCTAATTAAAGAGGTAATTATTTACATATGTAACTGTAACTATACTCAAGATTTATACGTATGTTCCTATTTATATATACATATATAATATAGTATATGTAGTATGTATAACTGGGTACAGGGAGGTTATGGGGCGGGTATGGGTATTCGGGGGTGGGGATCACAACATCATATCCGCTCCATACCCGAGCAGGTTTTCTTCGTATTCTACCATCCCTGCTACTATTGGGGAAAATTCTGGTTTATCCCTGCTACTATTGGGGAAAATTCTGGTTTATCCCCGCTTCCATATGAGCGGGGCGAAGCAGGTATCCACTAGATATGGGGAAATTGCCATCCCTATTGACGAACTTTGTTACGATTATCGACAGTGTGGAGTGGGGAAGGGAGGGGTTTTTTCCAGGTTGGATTGTTACTTGTTTGAAATGAAGACAAACAATGGAGGGGCAACCGTCAGGTAACTGTCTAAAGTTTGTTTTTTTCCTATGGCTATGTAAGGTCCTAATCTTAGCCTCTTAGGTGCAAATGGCAAACTAAAGTATATCATGTGATGATGTGCCCACATGTGTAGGATTCTGGAAGAAACGGTAGAAGAAAGAAATTGTGGCTTTGCCTCTTCAACCATTCAAAACTTCATCAATAAGTGCAAGAGTATGATTATTTTCAACTCATTTGGGTGCAAATATGGTCCAATTGGTATCATGCCTAAAGGACAATGCTCTACAAACAAACTTCTTGAATCTTGACCTATGTGTCTACTTCATGATAGTATATCACGTCTGATGCGACGAAAGACGTGGGACTGGCTAGTATTTTAGTGTATGTTTAAGTCGCAAGAATCAGATTCTATAAAAAATAATAATAATAAAGGTACGACATTTTACCGACCACATCATGACGTAACTCTGAGAAGTGTTTTTAGACTTCTACGAATTGAAATACTATATGAAGTATGCATAACTGAGCAAAAGTACTCCAAGAGAGATAAATTTATGTATACCCAAATGACTGTGTGCTGACAACAATGCTTCATTGAGATATAACCTTTTTTCTTTCTTTCTTTTTTTTGTGAAAAAAAATGAAAGTGTGTGTCACCTCGCCATGGAGAATTGCCCTTCACACAACACCACACCTAGATCTGATTTGTAGGGGACCCCACCGCACTTATATATGTCGGAACTGAAGCTAAAGTACCACCACGTGTGAGTTGCATTGAGTGTATATTTAGCCCCCAATAAGGGGCTATAAAAATTTAAACTTAGGCATTATCCAATTAAATTAACATGCGAAGATATCTGTGTACCTAGTCTAGGTAACATGACAAAGTACCCTATAGTTTTAGGGATGGGTCACAGTGTTATGTAGACAGAGTATGTAATGTATGGTGTTCAAGCACTCTGAAGTTTACCATATCATGCCAACTCCATAACCTAATCTTCCCTTGGATGTTTCTTAACTTTTGCCATTATTATTTTCTTTATTTTTTAAGGAAGGAAAATCAAGGGTTGGAGCCATATATTGGTTCAATTTATCTAGGTATAAGCTTAAAATGGTCCCAAACACCACTAAGTGGAAAACCTTTTTTTTTTGGGGGGTTGCAGTGATGTGATGTGATGAAGAAAGAGACATTGATGCCCATCTGTGTAGAACTAGTCAACACTTCAAAGCTAGACATTTTTGTCATTTTGCACTAGCAAAGGATTGACGCAGCCTAGTACATAACATGAAAGAAAAAAAATCCAACGGTCTATGAAACGGTCAATTTCCGTTTCATAGACCGTTTCATGTTTTTCAATTTCATGGATAGTTTCATGTTTTTCTTTCATGTTCCTTGCACTTTCTCAAAGATAAAACTATGTTCTTTTCTTGTGTGCTCTTTTCTTAATCTTACAACGTGATTTGGCCCTTAGGCTTCATTAGGTTCTACTCTAGGTAACATATTTCTTCTACAAGACTGCTCGCTTCCGCTAATATTCTCATTCTCAATTCTTGCTCTCACACAGTTAAATAGTTTGAAATATGTTTAAAAAACGCTTTATCGCTCACGCTAGCTTATTATGTGATTGAGGTTCTATCACTTCCTCTATTCGTGTTTGTTGGTCCATTTTGGAGTTTTCTAACTTTTTTAGGGAACATCATGATTACTTTGTACAATTCTTGTCTTTCTAGTTTTACCCTTCAATCATGATTAATTTGTTAATTAAATTCATGATTGATTTGTTAATTAAATATTTGAAGACAAAGGTAAAAGAGTAAAATTAAGACAATTTACTTATTGACATGGACACACTTTAAGGGATGGAAAAAACATTTGTGGACCAACAAACACCGACGGAGGAAGTTCGTGCTATCCATCTCAACCAATGATTCCAGATGCTGTTTGGATACAAGTGTAGCTTAGCCTGGCAGAATTGCCTCAGTTCATTTGTTATGGTTTTTTTTTTTTTGGAGAATAGATAGAAAATTCATTTTTTGTGAAAACGTCAGTACAAACTTCCGCCGGCGATAGGCGGAGATCTTTACAAAGCTAAGTTGTCACGACATAGTTTCGGCCTACACAACAGAAACACAGATAATCAGGGGATAGCCTTGTTTGTTATGGTTTTTTCTTGTTCTGGGGGGTAGCCTTGTTTCCCGTCCCCCCTTGCAACTAACTTTTGAGTAATACGTTACCAACAAATTTTGACTGGTCAAAGTATATTCAACAGACCTTCTGTTGTGGCTTGGGTTTGGGGGTCAGTTAATCAATGCGTACAAAGTACAAGCCTCCAAAATTATACAGAATTTGTGGTATAAATATTAGAGACTAAACATGCACTAGCCCGAAAGATTACTCCGGTTGGTTGGTGGGTTTACTCCCCCATAATTGACTATGGTTCGATTCTTGGGGTTAAGCAGCGAGAAAGTGCTAATATCTTGCGAATCCCTAAGCTCCAGCGTGGATGACCTGCCTTTGACTAGATCGGAGGCTAGATTAGTTGAGGACAGATACCCGTAAGCTGGTCTGGACACCACGAGACAAAAAAGAGAGTGTATACACTTTTTTAATATGGTTACATATGTCACATATAAATAGAATGTGCTTTGCTTTGCAGTAACGGCTAAAAAATACTTTGTGTATGTCCTTCACATACAAGAGACAGGCTCTACTCCTGAGGCAGAATATGCAAGGCGTGAGCTTTGATTCTCCAGAATTTACTTGAAATTAGGGAGAAAAACTTGGGTGCAAATAGGGTATGGGTGACGTGGTACCCGTGCGGTGCATCCGGACCGTCCAAAAATGCATCCGACAGTCCGGATGCAACGAGAGGGTACCATGTGGTACCCTTCCCTTACCCAAAATTTTCTCAGGAATTTGGACTTTCAAATTTGAAGGATATTATGGGTAAGTTCATGCAAAAAAAAAAAGGCCTATTTTTTGGGGGATCAAATCAGGAAAAATGATATTTAGTTAATAGTTTTAGGTTTTTGTAATGATCATTATTTTCGGAGATTTTTCACCTTTTGGATTGATACAGCATAAACTTTTTTTGCATGTATAATTACATAGCGGGTCCCAACTTTGAGACTCGTTTCGGGTCCCAAAATGTCAAGACGACCCTAGCAATAGAGACATATAAAAGCTTTACGGATGACAATATAATCCATGTAAATTCACAGAGTATATATTATTATTGGCTTCCAATCTTCGCTATTAAAAATTAGTAAATAAAAAATTCGAACAAGCTCCAAGAGGTACAAATGAGCTTGTTGCTTTGGGATTTTCGATTCCTAATAATGCAGGGTGTCTCACGCTAGTTTCCGTGCACCTCAATTCTTCTCGTAGCTGTTTTACATGCATACAGTGGAGTGAGGTGAGCCCAAGAATTATTGGCCATGGAAGTCGAATTTGGGAGTTTGTAGCCCTCTGGGCTTTTTTTTGAAGATCAAAAGAAAAAGAAAAAAACAAATTTAAAAGATTGGCTGAGTGAGTGAGAGACAGAGCGAGATGGGGGAGGTGGCAGCTTATGCTTTTTTAAAGTGTCACCCTTTTTCTTTTAGAAAATTAGACTCATTTCCCCTTGTACTTTATTTAACTTATAAAGCCAATCTCTCGATTATAAAAGTATACACTTGTAACCCTTAACTATCAGATATACTGAGGAGGAGTTATTCAATGTCAATGGGGCAAGGTTAAGCACACATTTATGTTGTTGAGATTCGTGCTCAACCTTGCGCTATGGGCATTGAATAGTTTCTCTACACCGAGACTATTAGTATTGTCATCAAGACTCAAGGAAAACTAATTTGATTTCTTTCTATGTAATTTTATCTCTTAAAGCATACTATTTTAGATGCCTACCATGTCATTGGAGGCTCTTTTAAACACTTTTTTTTCTTCGTAATGTTATTTCAATACTAACTCTTTTCTAGGTTGAACAAACTAATAATATAATTATATAGTTTTTGGATAATATTGTATTCTAAGTTATCGGTGAAAAATTGAAATTCAGAGTCGAAGGAGATGAGTCTATCTTCTCTTTCATTATACCCCTTATCGGTTTGAGCAAGAATCAAAATGGGACAAGAAGTCAAGTTTAGTTCAAAAGGAATTGAAAGTTGGACAACAGATTAACATTCAGGGTTGTGATTTGACACTTGGGCACATTACTAATAGGTTTGCAATTGAAGATATAATTGATAGGGTTGCAATTTGATATGACTTGTTTGTACTCTTTACCAAAGTTAGGTGGGTGAAACATACATATAACTATAATATTACCCTTTTCTACAAATGCACCCTCTTGTTGTCTTACAATGTGAATTTATAATATTACCCTTTTAAGTGTGAAAGTGTATCCAAATGAAAAGTCAGTCTTATAAATTAACATATAAAAGACAAAAAAAGGAAGAAGGTGGTGGTAAAAAGGGAGTCATGAACAAATTTAGTGAGATCCTACCCTTTTCACATGGATAACCCGAAAGATAAGGATCTTTTCTAACGAAACGTCCTGAAATTTGGGTGTTTGTAGCCCTTGGGCTTTTTTTGAAGATCAAAAGAAAAATTCAAATTTAAAAGATTGGCTGAGTGAGGGACAGAGAGAGCTGTGGGAGTGACATCTTATGCTTTTTTAAAGTGTCTCTCCTTTTCTTTTAGGAAAATTATACTCATTTCCCCTTGTACTTTATTTAACTTTTAAAGCCACTCTCTCGGTTACAAAAGTATACACTTGCAACCCTTAACTATCGATATACCGAGAATGAGTTATTCAATGCCATTGGGACATAGTTGAGCACGAATCTGCACCACACGAATGTGTGAGTCGCGAAATCTAGACCACACAAATGAGTGAGTCACAATTGTGTGGTCCAGATTCATGCTCAACTTTTCCCTATGGGCATTGAATAATTTCTCTACACTGAGACTATCTATTAGTATTGTCATCAAGAATAAAGGAAATCTAATTCGATTTCTTTCAATGTAACTTTATCTCTTAAAGCATATTTCAAATGCCTTCTATGTCATTGGAGGCTCTTTTAAACACTTTTTTTTCCTTCTAAATGTTATTTAAATACTAACTCCTTTCTAGGTTGAAAAAACTAATGAATCTAATTATATAGTTTTGGGATAATATTCTAAGTTATCGGTACAAAAATTGAAATTTAGAGTCAAAGGAGATGAGTCTATCTCCTCTTTCATTATACCCCTTATCGTTCTGAGCAAGAATCAAAATGGTACAAGAAGTCAAGTTTAGTTCCAATAGAATTGAGAGTTTAGACAACAGATTAACATTGCAGGGATGTGATTTGACACTTGGGCACATTAGTAATAGATTTGCAATTGAAGATATAATTGATGAGGTTGCAATTAGATATGAATCATTTGAACTTTTTAACAAAGTTAGGATGGATGAAACATACATATAACTATATGTAAATGGATATAGTCAAATTATACGATGGGTGTAATCAAAGTGAGATTTCGAAAAAGTGGGATTGACCCAAAACCTTTAAACATTATTGTTATAAAAAATTATATCATCACCTAATAAGTTTGTCCAACCTAAAAGAGATTCAGTACTAAAACTATTTTCAGAAGAGCAATGGTTTAACAGTCTCTTAAGAATATTGTAGGAACTGAGGATAAGTTCTAGGCAGGCAAATTACAAAAAAGGAGTTCAACTTACTTTTTCGTTTATTTTGACTGAAATACTCCCTCCGTCCCGCAAAGTTTGTCACTTTCACTATTTCAGACCTATGAAAAAATTGATTATTTCTTTTAATCTGTAATGTTTTATATAAGCAATATGGATCTCATTTGATAGATTTCAATTAGATCTTTTGAACAAAGTTTTGAAAATCACATAAAACGTTATGAATTGAAGATATAGGCAATTTAAAAATGGCACGCACTCCCGAAAGTGTCAAACTTTGCGGGACGGAGGGAGTATTAACATTCTCACTTTACATGATAGTTCAAGGGGCGCGAGTGTGCACTTTTATACTTACGTGAATGTACTAAAAAGTTGCTAAAGTAAAGGGGGGAGTGTGTGTAGTTTCTGCCTTTTTCTTTTGGGATTAGAAGTTTGTTTTGGAATGACTGTCTGCTGAAGGAAGGGAAAAGCGTGAGTGTGTTTGGCTGAAACTGTGGTGTTTGTGGAATCAATAAAGCAAACATCCCCCCACCACTCTCATTCATCATCCCCAAAAAAGTGCAAATGTGCTGATGAAGAAAATAGAATACTTTTTTTTCGACCGACAAGATGTTCGGGTTAACTTACGTGTATCTCGATTTTTCTCCTCCCCATCTGGTCAAAGATAGATCATTCAACAGGGACTAAGACATTCACAAGAAATTAATTTCTCGTGGTCTGTCTCCAAAAATCGAATCTGATCATTTGCGTAAAAAGAACTCACCAACCAATCGGACTAATCCCGAGTAGAATACTATTAGTAGTACTACGAAACAAAGATGCTCCCTCACTCACTCACCAAACCTCATAGACCATAAATCACTGGAGTCCTTTCCCTCGATATTCTCACATTCTTTCTTATTAAATATGAAGAACTTGGGGTTTAATGAATGGCTCTACTCAGGGAATGTTGGATTCCCCTCTGCCACAATGTCCCCTTTTCAATAAATCATTGTGTTAATTCTAAAGACTTAAATCTTTTATTTTTTTTATAATTCAGAGTATCAATTATACCGTTCCCTAACGGTTCTAATTTATTTGTTGCTATGCACAAGAATTAATAGTATGAGAGATAGAGAGAGAGTGTTAGACCCGAAATCAAAAACTTTATGATACCCAGCTTGTCGAGTTCATATGGATTGGAAGCATCAATTCAAGAGAGATTCTATTCCAATTTTTATGTTTGAATGATTTCAAAACACAATACAAACAAGCAAAACCTAAAATCAAGCCAGCATGTGAAGAGATTTAGTTCTATTATAAGCAAGCAAAACATATTATTTATTTATTTATTTTGCTAATTAAGCATACACAAGCATAATATTGTATAAAACAGAGTGGTATTTTTTTTCTGGAAAATTCCAACAAAAATACTCCTTTTTTTGTATATAGTCCAGTGTGTGAATCCTTTTCCTCTCAATTGAATATGTTTTAACCTTTGAACTTTTGAATTTCAAAAAAAAAGAAAAAGAAAAAACCTTTGGTAATTTGGTCAGGAAGGCAGTATTTTATATTTTTTTCTTTTTTGATCCCTGACCCAGTGACAGGCATGCGAGTTCACCTTTTGCTACACAAAGACCGTTCTTTTTCTCGGGTCTGACATCAGTCTTTGCAGAATGGATTTCTGGTGGAATGGAAAGCTAGTAGTGTTGGGTTTTGATATGGATATTTCATTGAGCAAAAGAAACCCTTTTGGACCCTTTTCTTCAAACTTTCTTCCTCAATCAAAATAAACAGGTTTTAGCATCTGGGTTCATCTGTTTCTCTCTGTAATTTAAGTTAGTGGAAAAATGAGAGGAAGAAGAGCAGAGGATGGATTCTGGGTTCTTGCATTTTTCTGGTTGTGGGCTTCTGCAAATGGCATGCTTTCTCCTAAAGGTGTAAACTTTGAAGGTAAAAGTTGATTATTCTTCCCCAAGGCTGTGTTTTCCACCTTCTGAAAAGGAAAAAATCTGAGTTTTTCATCTGGGTTTTGTTTTTTTTCAGTGCAAGCATTAATGGCTATAAAAGCTACTTTAAAGGATCCTCATGGTGTTATGGATAACTGGGATGGAAATGCTGTTGATCCATGTAGTTGGACTATGGTCACTTGTTCTTCTGAAGGTCTTGTCATTGGCCTGTAAGTTCCAATTACAATTAAACCCATCTTTCTTTTCATCCAAACAAGGACTAGCAGATTCAAAATCCTAGAAAAATGGTTATAATTTGTTTTTTTTAACATAAGTCTTATTTGGCAGGGGAATTCCAAGCCAGAATATATCTGGTACTCTTTCTCCAAGCATAGGCAACTTAACAAATCTCCAGATAGTGTAAGTTTCCAAAATATGGGCGACACAAATTTATAGCCAATTTTTGAATGCCAAGATTTGGGGTTTTTTTCCGTTTCTTTTTTGTGTCAATCTTTTAATGGAGCTGGCTTTTTGTAGGCTATTACAGAACAATGACATAACAGGACCAATTCCAGCAGAGATTGGAAGGCTATCAAAGCTCCAAACACTTGATCTTTCCAATAACTTTTTCAGCAGCAAAATTCCATCTTCTTTAGGTCACTTAAAAAGTCTCCAATACATGTAAGCATTTGAGTGTTTTCCAACTGCTGAGACAATTCAAGATTATAATCAGAAGCAATCTTCCTTTTTCTTATAAAGAAATTAACATGGGTTTATTTTTTTTGGCTTGATTTAGGAGGCTAAACAACAACAGTCTCAATGGTGATATTCCATTGTCATTGGCAGATATGACCAACCTTGTCTTTCTGTAATCTTCTTGAACTTCATGAGTAATTGATGTAAAGTTTCCATTTATCTGTCAAATGGTGCATAGAAAAATGGTTTTCATATCCTTTGAATTTGTCAATTGTAGGGACTTGTCTTTCAACAATTTGAGTGGCCGCGTACCTCGATTTCCTGCTAAAACCTTCACGTAAGGACTTTCTTAAATAATTTTCATCTCTCTATCTAAACAGGAAGTTGGCTTACTGAACTCTCTACCTTCATTTTTCTTCTGTTATTGCAGCATAGTTGGAAACCCTTTAATCTGTCCAACAGGGTATGAGAAAGATTGCTTCGGAACCACATTAATGCCGATGTCCATGCCATTGAATGGTTCAGAAAGTATGGAATTGAAAACTTCTGCACACTCCCTTTTGTTCCTTTCAGTTTTTGCCTCTTTAATTTATTTTTGAAGTTTTCCATGTGCCGTCGGTTTTTTCCTTGGAATTAGTTTGTCTTCATAACCTTTTCAGCTCAACTGATTTCCATTAGTCACAAAGAATCTTACATTCTGCTTATTATTGTCCTATTCTGACCCAAGTTTCCAAATTTTGTGAAGGTGCCTCATCTGTTGGAAGACCAAAAGGTCACAAAGTCGCCCTTGCCTTAGGACTAACTCTCGGATTCATCTGTTTCCTCATCCTTGTATTGGGGCTGCTTTTGCAGTGGAGGCAAAGGCGAAACAACATCTTTTTCGATGTTAAAGCAGGTTTCTAAAATTTGACCAACTCCGGCTAATTAAAGCAGTAAATCCATGTAAATGGTGGATATTAGGTAGGAAAAGCATTTCTCCTACTAACATACGACGTCTGTTTTGAATTTCAGATAGGCATCATGAGGAAGTTTCACTCGGAAACTTGAGGAGGTTTCAATTTAGGGAACTCCAACTCGCAACAGAAAATTTCAGCAGCAAGAACATACTAGGAAAAGGCGGTTTTGGGCATGTGTACAAAGGTCATCTTCGCGATGGGACTGCCGTGGCTGTCAAGAGGCTTAAAGATGGTAGTGCCGTTGCAGGGGATAGACAATTCCAAACAGAAATAGAGATGATTAGCTTAGCAGTGCACCGGAACCTCCTTAGACTTTATGGGTTCTGTATGACTGCCACAGAAAGGCTTCTGGTTTACCCCTACATGTCCAATGGCAGTGTCGCTTCTCGTCTAAAAGGTAGAGATATTTTTTTATTTTGAGAGTTAGTGTTTAATACCGCAATGAGTCTCACTACACAACCCAAAGGGCGCACAAAGACACGGATGAGCAACTCTAAACATCACGCAAAGCAGCTTCAAACTTAGGCTAGAAGGGAAAAACCACGCACAAGCACAAGAGGCTTTGACAGAAGAAGAAGATGATAAACAAAAGACACTTCCGGTGACAATAGTCTTAAACAAAGCACTACTTGCACCATAGAAGCACGTTTACAACAAGGAGTTATGACTAGACACCACACCATTATCCTTGTTCAATCTTTTTTGCACCAAAAGGCTTGTCAGGTGATACACATGATTTTTTTGACATGACAAGAGAGATTCTCGTTGGCTTTTCCTTTCACGAGTTTGAGGTTGCGAATCTTTTCCTCAACCTTCCTTTGCCATTCTTCCCTAGAGGAAGATTTGTCACCCATTTTTCGTTCGTTTCCATTTGTTATGGGTAGCCCTTTTCTCCTTGCCATCCCTATAGGGTGTGCTTTGAAGACTTTGAAATGCAGTTCTACATTATTGACTGCATATATCTTGATTACAATTTGTTATATAATCTTGGCAGCAAAACCAGTATTGGATTGGGGTACTCGGAAGAGAATAGCCTTGGGAGCTGCAAGGGGCTTATTGTACCTCCATGAGCAGTGTGATCCAAAGATAATACACCGGGATGTGAAGGCTGCAAATATATTGCTTGATGAGTACTGTGAGGCAGTAGTTGGAGATTTCGGTTTGGCAAAGCTTTTAGATCACCAGGATTCACACGTGACAACAGCCGTTAGGGGCACTGTGGGGCACATAGCTCCTGAGTATCTCTCCACTGGACAGTCTTCTGAGAAAACAGACGTGTTTGGGTTTGGGATTCTCCTCCTTGAATTGATCACAGGACAAAGAGCTTTAGAATTCGGCAAAGCGGCTAACAAGAAAGGAGCAATGCTTGACTGGGTAAGTGGAGTTTCTATAATAATCCTTGACGCTCACCAATCATCTGTCTCCGAAAATAGTTTTTCGTTTCCACTTATTTACAAAAATGACTTCTTCTTTTTTTTGTTGCCAAAACCCATAAGTGGACAAGAGTTCCCAAACTATCCACTCCAATGGCATGCCAGTTTACCAGCCAAAAAATGGCTTTGCCATTTGTTGTCACATGAACATTTTCTTCGAAACTCGTCAAAGTTTATTGTGATCCATCTTTAGGTGAAGGTACAAACAGACCCATGGCACTGAAGCACATCACAAAACAGCTTTAACAATGAAAAAATGACCCAAACTATTGGAGATGCTCTTACTTGGCTCAAATTTCACATGAATCACATCACATACTTTCATAACTGTACTTCAATAAGGTGTTCATTTTTGCCTGTTCAGCCAATGAAGCTCAAAAAAAGCTAAATTAAAATTGGTTTTCGTAGCTAGGTGTTTCTAAGCTAAAACGTATTTGTTTTAGAAAATTAAAATGAACTATTTTGATTGGTGAGATACGTATTTGGTTCAGGTGAGGAAAATCCATCAAGAGAAGAAGTTAGATGAGAAGAAGCTAGATTCGCTCGTCGACAAGGACTTAAAGAACAACTATGATCGGATTGAGCTTGAAGAAATCGTCCAAGTAGCTCTCTTGTGCACCCAATACCTTCCGGGCCTAAGGCCTAAGATGTCCGAAGTGGTTAGAATGCTTGAGGGCGACGGGCTTGCTGAGAGATGGGAAGCTTCTCAGAGAGTTGAATCAAGCAAGTACAAGTCATACGATCTCTCATCGTCTGAGCGATACTCTGACCTCACTAACGACTCTTCATTACTCGTGCAAGCCATAGAACTATCTGGACCGAGGTGAATTCGCTTATGTTCTACAAGTTCATTTAGAACTAGAAATTTTGAGGGAAAAGATAAACCTTTTATATAGTTGTATTTGTCTACAGAAATCCAAAGTTTGTTGAAATTGTAAGTTTGCATAGTAGCAGTGCGTCTTTGCTCCAAAGCTGTCATTTTCTAACTGTACAGATCATGTGATTTTGAAAGTGACATGGACTATATTGAGAGTTTTTTTTATCTTCTTGAATTTGTAATTTGTGACCAAGTTTCATTACCAAAGGAGAGTGTGGTGATTTTTACCAAGAAATATGTAATCATGGTTTGCTAGCTCTATGCTATCTTAGTGAGGAAATTGGGTCCCTGTAGCGCCCTCCTCTATGCTGATGTAGCACTCATACCTCAGCCGTCCATCTCGGCAATCAATAGTTCAGATATGTTTGTACACTCTTACAAGTAGGAGTTAACTCTGGCCGGTAAGAGTGCTTCGCGAATCTAAACCATCGATTGCAGAAATAGAAGGCTAGGATGAGGGCTACATAGTGCAAAGAGGGCGCTACAGGTCCCCGTGTCCTTCACTTAGGTCCCATTTCTCTTAGCTTTTTTGTTTTTAAGCTCTAGCCTTTTGGGTTTTTTTTGGATTTTTTATGCGAGTAGAGACTTTCGGGGGTTTTTTGGGCCAAAAACCCAAAAGCCCCAAAAGCCCAAAAAGAGGAACGGCACCTAAAACTTTCTTATTTTCTGAGGGTGCTAGCTTATTTGATACTGGTTCTGCTTGAGCTTATGGGATACAAACAACTTAAACACGCTAAAGCAATTTTATGAATCTGCATGCTTCATTTAAATGGTTTTGGCGATTACCGTAGGTGTGCACATACATGGGGCTATGCCGGTTCGGGCCAGTTTTAGACACATAATAACGAGACTTGCGCATGCCCAAGCCCATCCAATTAATCAACAGGCTTTATTTTATATTCCAAGTCTAGCCCTACTAATTTTTCATTTTCCAAGCTCATCCAACTAGCCTTTTATTTTTCAAGCATAGTACTCCAAACATATATTAATAATCCGTAATTATTACAAATTAGAGTTTTTTTTTTTTTTTTGGCAACTTATTACAAATTAGAGTTCACTGCCATAAATTATAGTTATATGCATATATATGATTCTAAAAGAAAGATATTGTGCATATATAGCTTCTTCTTTTTTTCCTTATTAATAGACTTTATATTTTTTGGTAGCATGAATATATAATGAACATCACTATTACTAGAATTTTATGCGAGTTGGGCCGGGGTTGATTTTAAGGAAAATTTCCAAGCCTATCCCATTACTTAAATGGGCTTAAAAACTCAACACAACCCAGCCCTATGAGCCTAAATACATTTCCCAAACTCTTAAAAAAAAACGAGCTATGTTGGACAGGCTTGCGGGCCAGTATGCACCCTAAGCGATTGGTGCTTATATGGATTTGGTCAATCCGGCCATCTAGTTTTCTCTTTCCCTTTTACACTTTTGAACTACTGATATCGGGTGCACAACACGTGTTGTGCATAGGTGCACATCACACACCCCTTAACAAATTCCTCTAAAAATCCTTGATCAAAACACAGCCTAAATATCTTGGAGTTGGAGAGAATTCAAAGAGTTAAGTCATCTAATAGAGATTGAATCCATCTGGTAGTTTGAGCAGACAACTTCCCTTGGAGCAAGATCTTTGAAATATGGGCACATACATCAATTCCTAGCCCATGTTTGTTTACTGAAGAAATTTTTTCAGATTTCTTACAATCTTTCTTTTTGCATTTTCCTTTATAACTGGAATTGAGCCCCTGAAAGCGATTTTAGTTTCGATTTTATGGAATGACGAAAACTCATTCGAAATTGGATCGAAAAGGGAGCAAAATCAAAATTTCCAGATTGTATGGCTATTGTCGCGTTCAAAAAATGTTCCATTCGAAGTCCAGACTCAGCATGGTATTAATTCTACAATTATGTTCTTACAGTATGTTTCGAAACTAATATTTCTAACTCCAATTCATTTATGAATAAGAATTGCAGGCTATTGACATGTTCAAAAAAACACGATTCTCCTCACGTGATTATCAAAACTTGAAGGGGCAAAACCATAATAACGGCCATAAGGATTTGAGCTCCTTGTTTGTAGTAATTTACTGGAACAATTCCAATTGCAAATCTCAATCTCTTCTAAGTTTTGAAACTCCAAACACGCCCCCCATAAATTTTGCACGCTTCCTCACATGTCCCAGGACCACCTCCCCCCCTCCCTCAAAACATGCCACTACTCCCTCCAGCTTTCCTCCAACAAGCTAGGGTTGTTCATTTACTTTATAAAATAACAGGCAGCAGTATAGGTGGTGTCCCGGGACAACTTGCGAGCATCTTGGACTAATACATACAGCCCCTCCCACAGCCTTAAGCGTGTGAGACTGTGAGTGGGAGTAAAGTGGCCCCAAGAGTTGTTGGTAAGAAAAATCGAACCTAATACCATGGGAGGAAGCAAGTCCGTAAATCCCAAGCAGAACACTTGGCCTAAGTGAGGATTACTCTACAGACCACTACCACTTATTTAAGCAATTAATGTCCACATCAGAAATATAAGGGCCTTGTTCGGTTGGGAGCTTAGCTCCGGTTTTGGCACTATTTCAGTTTTGATTACATCATCACTTTTCTCACTTTTCTCTCTATCTCTCTCCACTTATTACACATGCTTACATCATCAAAACTAAACTAAACTCCCTCAAAACTCCCAACCGAACAAGGCCAAGAAGTTTATGGTGTCCCCCAAAAGGACATAATTAAGCTATAATGGAGGTACATTTAGAAAAGAATGAAAATGAAAGCTGCCCAACAAAAAATAAAAAGAAAATGACAGCTAAAATGTTGAAAGTGAACACTGGGATCAGGGGGATCAGATCGACAACAGAATATTGCCATTTCTGAACCAATAAATCCATCTTTAGGGTATCTCTACAAAGAATCATCTTCATGTGTACACGACCTTGTGGGTTGGTCACGTTTCGAAGTTTATATAAAACAATCAACACAAAAAATGATCGATTTCCGAAAGAATGAGGAAAGCAACCCAGAGCTTCGCTCTGAAAGTTGTACCCTAAAGAGGAGATGTAGAAACCTGAATGCGTGTAGACCCCAATGAAAAACGACAGCAACCCAATATCTGAGGATACTGCATCCTGAAAAGTTACCTCCATTGTTGTAGCAGTAGCAAGAAAAACACTCACCTAGAGGCCAAAATTGCACACTTGCACAAATTCCATTTCATAATCGACATATTTTGTCCAGAGATGCTTGAATTGGTTCAAAGCAATGTCGAGCCAAGGTTTCATGTTTCCGTTGAAATGTATGACAGCAGCATTATTGATCTGATCCATACTAACACTCGGGTTGTAACCAAGTCCGAGAACATGCCATGATTTGTCCAATGATTTTGTCGTTGAGTAGAAGGTAATCAGGCCAGGGGGAAGTGTACCCAATTTCCACAAAGTCCGATCCTCATTCTGATGAGAAAATTTATCCCAAAAAGTATGTTAATGAAAACTTGATCAAGCAGATCCTAAAAGTTAGTACAAACTATCGACAAAACAAAAGTGCCCCCAGTCAGTAACTATAGACAAGTGTCCAGCCGGGGGCAGCCAGATTATATGATAGTTGGGTCAAAACTCTGAAGCATATGGGGCTGGGGCAATTGGGCTGGAGCAATTTTTGAATTGTCATTTTGCCCCAAGGGTAATGAATTTGAGACTGAGCCAATTGGGTTGGGGGCTATGTTTGTTTATTAGAGGGGTAAATTTAGTCATATTCATCTAAAGTTATATGGGGCTGTGGAAGAATTGGAAGTTCGTTGGGGTCAATTGACGTTGGTGTACATAGCTCCACCCTTGTGTCTACGATCCAAGTTAAAAAAGGAACGAAAGCAAGTACAATGAAAGCCAGAATACACACTTACCAAGTTCTGCCAATAATGATACTCCTCGGTGCATTTCTCACGCCTCCAAGCATCAAGGTTAAAGATATTCATTCCAAAAGCCCAGGCACAAGCTTTGGGATTGAACCTCTCCTTGATTAGAGGATGAGAGAAGTTCAAATACTGACCATAGCGGTGGAATGACCCAAAGCATGTCTCAACAGCTCCATTCACTTTCCCATCCATATCAATATTCCACAAGGCCGTTAAATCCTTCTGAACCACAACATCATCATCGAGAAAAAGTATCCGATGCAGCTTGGGGTACATTTCTGGCAAGTAGAATCGGAGGTGATTCAACATAGACAAGTACTTGGGGTTCCTGAATTTCATGTTATTCACGTCTTTTGTGGCATTCTCTGCCCTGTTCTCAAAGTAAAACTTCTGCATTTTCACGGATTGAAGTTGTCGAAGCACCGGCACATAAGAGGAATTCAAAAATGGGAAATCCTCCACCGATTTTACCTCAACACAAGCACCTGGGCCCCCTTCTATGGGCCTCCTCCTAAACCACACTTTCATTGCTGCAAGATTCATCCTATCAGTAACAACATGGAAAACATGTTTCCATGGTTCTGCTGCATTCTTAATTGCTGAATTTACGACAACAGAGACCGCAATCACATTATCTGAAAAGATAGCATAATGGTATAAAGTCGGATCCTCAAACTCAGGCTTAGGCTCCTCATCACTATACTTATCGGGGTGCGCAATTCTCTCCTCCATGAGCCGCATTGCTAGACAATGCAAACTCTTCGGAGTCGATTTGGCAGCAATTAAGCTAGCAAATGCACCATTCTTCTTAGCCTTAATGAGCAACTCATTAACTGCAAATATCGTATCCTTCAATTTCTGAATTTTTAACTGGTTATCATAAGATTCTTTTGTTTCCACAATCATTAATCTGGCAATCTTAACTTTTTCCTTAACCTCCTTCTCAAACTGCCTCAATACATCCTCATCCACCGGCCCATCGGACTCAAGCAATGATTCCCGATAAATAGGCTTCAACATAATTCCTGAGATATTCTGTGCCAGGTCATCAAACATCCGCAGCTGCTTGGAGTTCTCAAGCTTTAGCTTTCTCGCATAAGCTGCATAGGCATTCACAAGTGCAATATGATCTCTCGCCTGCTTATAAATTAAATCTACTCTAGTCTTGATTGGATCTGACTTCAAAGCTAAAAAGGTCCGCTGAACATAGGCATTTCCTGTTGTTGGTATCACCTATTCAAACAACAAACGATTGATAATTAATTTGGACTACTTAATAATTTCCTTAAGCATTTTGTATTTTCACTTTTTCTACAATTTGCCATCGCAATACAGCTCCTGCAATATTGCAATGTATGTGAACCCCAAGGAGTTTGCCTCCTGGTCAAGGTCTGGGTTTTGAGGTATGAAACTTCATAGGTTTATCAACTCTTGTGGGGCCAATACATATGGGGGGCTTTACCCCCACTTTAATTGGGACCTCCATTTGTGGACAGTGGGATTATTGATGCCTTGATGGAATTGGTCTCTCAAGAATAATCGCGGTGCGCGTAAGCTGGCCGACACCCTCCTCAAAAACATTGCAATTTGTGAATTCCATAGATACTCGGGTGAAAATTGGTGAAAATCTATGAATGGTGACACTCAAGAGATTGAGCATTTCTGGCACAAGGAGAATCTATTCCAATTTCCAACAACAAATGACAGGTTTTCTTACTTTGAATAGGGTCAAATATGGCAAATGAATGAAACCCCGTACGGATTTGAAGGTTCGAGATTTTAGTATGGACTTTACAGAATCCATTTTTTTCAACTTAAATTTATGGTCTTATGGACTTGAATTATAGTATCATCCAGGGGTAGAACTATCCAGATGAATGTCTTTGTCACAGAAACGTCTTTCCTCGCTTTTCCTTTTCAATCATTCTTCTCTTAATACATCAGATTTCACAATTCTGAAAACGAATTAAAAAATTGCATTCTCTCAATAACACAATTCCATTTGGTAATTACGTATAACAAATGTTCCCTAGTTAAACCCCCAAACATAAAGCAATCAGCTGATCAACCGTTTCCAATTAATTCTAAACTTAAATTCTCTCGTCTTTCCTTTCCTCTGGTCTTCAAATTACTACTCCTGGCACACACAGTCTCACACACATACACACATATATAATCACTTAATCAGAGAGAAGGAGACGTACTGAGTCTTGATACGAGGGGGAGGTGAAGAGGACGGAGAGAGTGGCGAGGAAGAGGAGAGTAAACATGGCCGAGACAAAGATCCGGTACGATAACAAGCTGCGTAGGCCAATGCCGGAAAATGACGATCCTCCGCCGCCCGATCCACGGCCGCCACTGCGGACTACAACCGCCATTGGAGTTGTAAACTCAGATCTAATAACCCTCGACACTATCCTACTTTTCCCTCAGTTCAAGCAAGCTGATTTTCCGTTCCGATGAGAGAGAGAGAGAAAGAGAGAGAGAGAGAGAGGGAGAGTTGGGAGGGGATCTGGAAATGGAATGGAAGAGAGAGAGAGAGAGAGAGCGAGTCATTGGACTGAGTGATCAGTCCCGCGTCGGAGGATTTTTTTTTTATATATATATTTTTAATAATTGCTGCGGCGCTACGTCCTATGCCCGTGTCACTTTTTCAAAATATTTTTGCAATATTTTCTTTACTAGCGTGAAACCCGTGCTATGCACGGGAATTAAACAAAAATGTTTGCGCATTTTTTATATAAGTTGGGGTTGAGGTTGTGTGTGTAGGTTATTTTCCCCTTTGATTGTTTGGTTGTCTTCTGGTTAGCCTTCCAATCTTTTGGGTCTTGAGAGGCTTTATTGCTTTTCTCTTGCCCTGTTTAATATTGTATATTTGATATTTGATTTATAAAATCCTTTTTTGCCGTGCAAAAAAAAAAAAAAGATGTATACTTTTGAACCTCTCAATCAGTATAAACCTACACTAATGGTAGAAATTCTATTGATTACAATAACTCCAACCGGTCAATAAAGATGGTTATCTCACCCTAATTAGTACAATAATCAATCAAGAGGTTTAACTTCCCAAACTTTTCCCTCGAGTAAACAGATTCATAAAATAGTATACACTTTCATCTTTTAGAGAACATGAAGGATCTCTGGTTGCATAGTAAGTCGAGTGAATAGGAGCCCGGTTGATTGCATTGTAACCTACCCAAAAAAATAAAATTAGATTGCAACAATTTATAGAACGTACTGGTTTTAAATAGTTAGATTAAATTAAATGCAGTTTGGATGGAAAGAAACAAAATCTAATTCATTTACAAATTCTAAAAGAAAACATATGATACGGGAAAAGTTTTTTTCTTTTGCAACACTTGTTTAGGAGATATCTATGGCTTTTTTAATGGTAGAGATAATAGACGCTTCACACATTTTCTTTTCTAATCAGAAATTATTCTGCGGGTTGTATAGGCATTAAAGTTTTGATTCTGAAATAAATGAATTCACTTTTTTATTACGACCAATTTTTCAGTATTTTTCCAATAGTAGCATTTTTTAAAAATGTTTAAACAATTGGAAAATTTCCAATAGTGTCATTTTCAGATCTAGCTCTCATTATGCAAAGTCACCCTGCATTATTGTAGACTATAGATTTCCTATAATGAATGTTCGAGAATGGCTTGAAAATATATTTTCTATCTTTTTTATAGTAGCATAGAAGTCCTCTCTTCATTTCTTTAGATTTAACCCTAACTTCCACCTCCCTCAACCAACGACATCAAACTTTATCAACTTTTGGTTTATAGCACAATGTAATTACATAGCACTTGATTGCGGTTTAATTACAACTATACAACATAGTGTGCAGTCAAAATTTTCTTATCAATGAGAGCGTACTAACTAACTATTGTCAATGTCACCAAAAATTACCATACAGTATAAATCGCAATATGTAGTAAAAAACTTTGGTGTGAAATAACAAAAGTAAATGGCCACAAAATACATAAACCCATAGCACATCAATATTTTATAATGCCAAACTCAATTCTACCCAAAAAAAAGAAAAATAAAAAATTGAGATGACTTTACAAAAAGGTAAGAACGAAGAAAGAATAAAAGTTCTATCAAGCAATTACCCAACATGAGAATATGATAGGCACGGTAATGAATTGCTCTGGAATTACATTAAGCCGTTAAATACTAAATCTTTTGAGACTATTCTCTCACACTTTCATGTTTTTTTCTCCCAATTTTCTGCAAAAGAAACAAAATTATGAATTAAATTAAGAACTCCACTTATATATAATTACATCAGTGGTGTATATAAACACATTCTTACAAATCTACATATTGTATTCCCGATTATGTTACTTGGTCGATGTTTGAATCAAACACCAATTCCAAATAGAAACGTACCTTTCATGTTCCAATATTGAACCTTTGGGATTGCACTGAAAAACCGGAAATATGTAAATTAAAGAAGTAATTGAGTCAATGATAGTGTTGGAATAAAGAACTTACCGATGTGTTTGTTTTGTAAAGTTAGTTGGCCTGGATCCTAATGGATAAATGGCGTTCTAATGAGTACAATATTTTTTGGGCTTTTGAGATATAAAAGGTGGGAGGGAGAATTGTTTTGGGAAAAGATAAACAATCCCATAAATCAAGGGATTTAGTTAGTAATTGGATATCTCGGGTGTCAACTGATATCTTTGATTAATTAGGTGATGTCTTTGATTAATTAGGTAATAGGAGGAAGGGATTATATTAGGCGTAGGAATTCAAGTTAAAAAAAAAAGGTGTTATATTCAAAATTTAGTACTAAAAATTGCTTTTAAATTAAGAATTTGAAATTGAAATTTCCATTCGATTCCTTAGATAGGTACAACATTAGGTATATGGTTTGGTTTGTAGATATTGATTATCAAATAGCCATTTATGTTTCCTTTTCACCTTTTCTTTTGAATTTTCTAGTTTAATATTTATGCATTAAATTTTTTATTTTCCCATTAAAAAGTTATAAGTGCTACTTGTCGCTCTCACGACACTCCACATGGAAATCCATCCTACAATACTATATAAGATGCAAAGTAAGAAGAAAAGAAATGATAAAAGGTAATCAAACAAATGGGTAACTATAGAACATGTAATTTTTTTTGAAATTTGTGTATAGTACTCAATTTCCATATAGGAATGGGTCTGGTCTATTTTAGAATATAGATTGTGTACTGTAGGTTTAAAAAAAAAAATCGATTATGGAAAGCGTAATTAGAATATTTATGGATATGCACTAAGATTCATGGTTTGAAATTTCAAAAAAGATTTATGGAATGTGTTATATGTACTTTGATAATGCTACTTGCTTCCTTCACAATTTTCATCACAACCCAATCAATTCATGTCACTTGTCGCGCTCACGGCGCTCCTCACGAAAACTCATCCTACAATACTATAATAAATAAGATATCTCAACATACTTTATTGTTTGTATGCTTCCATCTATGTTGGAAATTTCTATAAGTTCATTAATAGTTTTTTTGATTTAGTGTGATTCCGGGCATAAAATGGAGATGATGGTTGATTTGTAGTTTTTTTGCCTTATATAAATTTTTTCTTCTCGTTATGGAAATATAAGAATAGGGTGAGAAAGAGAAAAATTTTAATTTAAAATTTTGAAAAAAAGGATAATTGAAATCTCACATATGCTACTTTAAATTCTAATGACAAACAAATGAGTTCTCGCCACTTGTCGCGTCCACAACGCTCCTCACGAAAACCCATCCTGCAATACTATATTAGATAGGAGTATATTTTTGTAATATTTTTCATTTTTAAAAGATTTTCGTACAGTAATTTGTAAAGAAATATGTGAAAGTATATTGAAAAATGTAAAATATACCATAATGGAGTATGTGTTTTTTTCGTTTGTTTATTGTGTGTCCATTAGACACACGTTAGGACTTAGGAAGCAAAAGTAGAGGAAAAAGTATTTTATTATGAAATAAATGGAGAGCAACTTGTAAATGGCCTTTACTTCATGTGTAAGTCTATAGACTCACACTCTCCTTTTGTCCCAGATTACTAAACCCGAAAAGTCATGCAATTTTAAGAATAAAAAAACCAAGTACTTGTGCATATTTTTGGTTTTTTTTTCACCGTTTTGAAACAATAATAATTGTCCGAACGTATCCTTCAGTTAATTTAGTTATATACTTTGTCTTTCATGTTTGTAATTTATTATTTTCAGCTATATTTGATTGTACTCGGTAGCATTTAATGTAATAAATTTCTATCTCTTTAGAAAAGAAAAAAGGCAATAATAATTACTTTAATTTGGTATAAATAGTTCAAAAAATGATGAACATGAACATTTTATTTTTTTATAAAAAAATTGAATGGCTTTTATAAGAGATGAGCAATTTGAGACAGGGAATTGATATTCGCACTCCCAATTTTGATGCAGGGGCTCCAAGACACAATAGTTTTCCAAAATTACCCTTTTGTAAGTTCCATGATTTACTTCAGGCACTCCAAAAAAACTTTACTTTTCTCCTTTATTTCAGGCACTCAAAAAAAAAACAAATAGTTTTTTTTATATATAAAAAAAAAAAGCAGATAGTTGCTCAACTCCTTTTACTGCACATAACTGAATTGTGTTTCCTTGATAGAGTCTTTATGTTATTGTCTCCATGTTTTGCACCAGGACCTGGACAAGTGGTCTTCGGCCTATGATTGTAAAACCATTTGTTTGTCCATGTAAAGTCTCTTGAGAATTCTGTTACTTCTCCTCTCAAGAGTTCTCTAACTTTGGTGATGTGCTTTGTTTGTCTCATTATGAATTTTAAAATGTAAATTTGCGGCACTTATGAAGATTTTGAGGGAAAAATGGTAGAAAATGAGTACGAAAATATAAAGATCTTGTGTGGCAGCCGTTATAAAGATTTTGCAGCATCAACTTTTCAATTGTGTGTTGTTTATTTTGGAGAATTCTAGCAATTTTTTTTTTTTGTTGTGCAAACTGGTGTGAAGCAATCTGACATAGATGCATGTTTAATGTTTAGAATCTAATGTTTATGTTGTGAATGTTTAATGTTTGGAACGTAATATTAATGTTAATGTTTAGAACCTAATGTTTATTTTGGTTTTTAGTTCATGTTTCCGTTTGGAGTGCCTTAGTAAATGAGGAGATAATTTGGGGGTGGAGTGCCTCCAGTAATTTTTATATCTTAAAAAGGGTAGTTTTGTAACTTAATTAAATATTGGAGTGCCTGCATCAAAAAAGGGAGCCCCAAAATCAGCACCCTTTGAGACAAAGAAAATATTAATTAATGTAGTAAATGTGCATGTGAGACCCTTTTAGAAAATGTGCCCACATAAAAAAAAAGTGGATCAACACAAGCATGTTGGAACATTTCCAAAATATTTAATGCATATTAAATATAATTAATGGTTAACGGCTTTAAAATAAATGGTGTGTTTATTCGGGATACATGAATAGACGCAACCATTGAGTTTAAATGGTTTAAACAAAAAGGTGTGTCTATTCGGGATAAATGAATAGACATGACTATTGGATTTAAATGGTGTGGCTGTTGAGTTTAGATGAATAGGTGTAACTATTCATGAACGGTCACAATGGTTCGTGAACGGTCGCAATGGTTCGTGAACAGTCACAATGGTTTGAATGTAAAGATGTGACGATTGGTGAATGGTCACATGTCTATGTCTATATAAAGGCTAAGGTTCTACCAATTTCCAAGATAGAAAAACGATTATGATTCTAGTTGTTGTTTATCTCTAGAATTATCTCCTACATATATTTTTTGCGGGCTCACAAAATCTGAAGGTGTTCTGGTTCCTCTTTGTCTATGCATGACGCAGTTGAACAAACAGTCAATCGGGACTATGCTTCATTGTATCTTGGAGTCGAATTCGCCGGAAACCCGGTGTGATAAGCCCCCAATATTGTATATATCCGGGCTTATCTAGCTCTTTTTGTCCACACACACACACATTTTAACGCCTTATACAATTGACGTTGCGCGAAGTGTGTTTTTGAAAGTTTCAGGTCAAACCGCGGCATAAGGCGCATTTGAAGCGCTTTGGGACACATCCCAAGAATCCAAGAGCCAAGGAGTGAAGATTTGGCTAAGGATCAAGAAGTCCAAAGATCAAGGTCAAACCGGAAGACTAAAGCTGTGACCAAGACTCACAAAGACTCCCGGTGGAATCCGGGAGTGAACAAGCACTCATGAGACCAAGTGCTCCCCTTCCCGAAGCTCGCACGATGTTTGGAAGTGTTTTGGAAGATGCCCGGTAGCACACAAGGCCAATGGATGGCGAAGAAAGAAGAGGCAACCTCAAATGTCTTAGTATTGATACAGGTATTGATACCAGTATTGATAGGTATCAATACCTCTGAGGAAGAAGCTGAACAGAACATTGGGTATCGATACCCCCAACCTTGGTATCGATACCCAGGCATTACGGGGAACATTTTGAAGGCAGGTATTGATACCAGTATTGATAGGTATCAATACCTAGCAACCCGAGAAGTTGTTTAATCCACTTGTTGGACTTTCTACTTATGAAAGTTTACCTTTTTAGATTTTTTGGAGAGATTAAAGTTAATTGGTGTATATGAGGCCCCTCTCTCTCTCTCTCTACACACACACTTTCTCTTTTATTTTCTTAGTTAGTTTTTGCTCTCACCTCTCTCCTCCATTGGAGAGAGTTTAAGGTCTCTCTCTAGAATACTCAAGTAAGCTTTCATTTCTCGTTTATTTACCGTGTATTAAACTTGTTCCTCTCGTCTTGATTGTTCTATAAATCTAGTTTATTTGCATTTTCATTAAGTAATTAGTTTTTGTGTTGTTCTAGCTAATTCTCTTAAAAATTTTAGTTTTTATTTGTTGTTTGTGATTTTCTCTAGAGTTATTGTTGTAGGTACACATGAGATCTCCATTAAAAATCAGTTTTTAAGTTTATAAATCATGTTTTGCATTTTCTTCAAAGTTCTAATCTTATTTCTTGCTATGGTTTATGAGTAGTTTACCTAGGCTTAGTCATGGGGTGATTAACACACCATGACTCGAGTTTAATCCGTTCATCTTATCAAAAATCTTTCATTTCCTGTTTATCAATGATTTAGTGTTTCATTTTAAGTACCAAAGTTTGAGTTTGTTAATCTCTTTGATCACACGTAGCCAAGAGCTTGACTACTTGGCACGTGTGATGCTTAGGGCGATGTCAACTTAATCGTTTGCCAAATGAACCGAAAAACCCTAATATTTGGTAAACACATTTTCTTGTAAATGGTTTTAAAATCTAAATCTTCCGTTCGGGGGCATTTAACGATGCCCCGAGCCGGTAATCAAGAGAGGAACGGATTAGCTTTGGTCATGGTTGTTAAATCCCCTAAACTTTGTCTTAGTTTAATTAGTCTTTTTAATCTTCCGAGTCGTTCTCGAAGTCGAGAGAATTCCACCAAACAAATCACAAACTAAGTTTGCCGCTTCAAGGCTGAAATCCTACACTTGCAAGGCAACTCTCACGCCGGGTGCGTTCGGTCTCTGTGGATTCGACCCGGACTTACCGGTTATTATGCTACCGCCGACCTAGCCCTACGCTTGGGGGTGACACCATCTACGATACAATCTAAGGTCGCAAGCACGGTGCACAGCAAATTCACTCGAATTGGTGGGGGTGAATATCGTCTTAAGGAAAGCGACATTGTAATGCGCCTTGAAGCAACCAATGTTTTCTCAATTTTTATTCACTTCCGTCGGCGATACGATTTTCGCACCAACAAAGCATTCAAAGCATAGCTTTTTTTAAAAGCTCTATTTTAGAAGTACTTTTCAAAGCAGGCCTTACTAGCTAAACAATGATGGCGTCTTCTCACAAAGCCAGATTTGTTTATTTCTCGCATTCTTCTGCAAAAGTATTGCTCCAAGGATAATTTAATCAATGTGAAAGTTCACTCCAACTCCTCATGGGCTTGGAAAAGCATTCTCTTTGGCCGAGATTTAATTGCTAGGCATATCACTTGGCAAGTTGATGATGGATCTACAATTATCTTCTCCATGACAAGTGGATCCCTAAACTAGATAAGCCTCTGATCCAATTAATTCCTTTCAGTGGTCCAAATAACCTTAGGCCTCGTTTGATTCGCGGACTAAAACAGGTAGGATTGATAGTCCTGGAATTGATAGTCCTGGATTATTTGTCCTGGGACTGATTTAGTACTGAATCTCACACAATCCCCTGTTTGATTCATGCAGGATTAACATTGGGATATCCCATGTTTCAACCAATCCCATGTTTGGTTCCCTAAACTACATTTCGGGTTCCCTAAAAAAAATTGCAAAATCAATTGTTAGTTACATGGTTAACATTGAAAACCGAAGACGCATTTATGTATGAAAGAATAATTGCAATTTACAAGTTCATAAACCCTCAAACTCCAGTACGAGTTTTTCCTATGGATTTGCCAAATCTGTGGGAAGAATAACCATCAGACCCTATAGTTGCTATCATCGTTTAAGCATGAACTACAGACCTCCCAATTTTGCTTCTAGCTATGGTCAATCTCGCATGACCTTTGATTCTATTTTTGGCCAATCTCAACCCTCTCAGGACCTACTACTCCACCAGGTTTTGATTTCTCAGAGAAAAAATCAGATTATTTTTCGTGCAGAGAATGTTATAGTTAGATGCATAAAATCAGATTACTTTTGTGAATCAAAAGCAGAATTTTTTCGTCAAACTGTAAAAACGAGAAACAGATTTTTTCGTGAATC
The DNA here is from genome assembly GCA_963854785.1 of Vaccinium vitis-idaea. Taxonomy (NCBI): domain Eukaryota; kingdom Viridiplantae; phylum Streptophyta; class Magnoliopsida; order Ericales; family Ericaceae; genus Vaccinium; species Vaccinium vitis-idaea. Next base: position 32,525,972 of record OY978222.1, read on the forward strand.
TGTAAAAAACGAGAGAGTGACAGAAAACGAGACGATGAAATACCTGTTTGATCTCCGATGAAATCGATGGCGTCCAGAGCTTTAGTGCAGGGAGGGAGGGAGGGAGAGGGAGAGCGGCGGAAACGAAGGAAGCAGACGAGATCTGTTTTAGGGCTCTGTCATTTGGATGGCAATTTTGTAATATTGGGCCGACAAGAACGCGAGAAAAATAGTCCGGGATAATTAATCCCATACCTCCCATGGGATTACACAATACCCCCCATATAGGGATAAATTCTGTCCTGGGATTATTAATCCCTTCTTTATTTTGGGGAACCAAACAAGGGACAAGATGGGATTAGACACTTCCAATCCTATCCCAGACATATAATCCCTAAATCAAACGAGCCCTTAAGGTTTCCTTTCTACTGGATGAGGGACCCCATGGCAAGGTATGGAATGTGAATAAGGTTAGAGATTTGATCCCCAATTATCTTGTTCATGAAGTCCTGGCTATACATCTTCCGCTCAGTAATTGCCCAGATCAGCTCATTTGGCCTTTTACCAACTCAGGCTCCTATAGTACTAAATCAGGACATAGATCCCTCTATGATATGCAAAGGTCTTCTCAACTAGCTTCTAATAACTCTATTTGGATCCACAATGGATACAATGTTTGGAACTTGATCTGGTCTATGAATGTCCCTGAAAGGATTAAGATCTTTTTATGGAAATGCCTTAAAGGAATATTGCCATTTAGAGATAATTTGGATTCACGACTTCACCATATTTCTCCAACCTGCCCTCTGTGTGAAGCAGACATTGAATCTCTTGATCACTTATTCTGTTTTTGCCCGCAATCTATCTCAGTTTGGGAGAATAGTGAATTCCATAGACCTATTGTGGGGAATATTCAGGATTGGACCTTTTCGGGTTGGCTGCTAAATGAAATAATACGGCTTCACAAAGAAAAATGGAAATTCTCTCTATTCATCTCCATTCTTTGGGCTATATGGAAAAGTAGAAATCGGTTGGTGTTCTTGAATACACCTTTCAATGTGGACTCTACTCTTGGAATCGCCAAGGATTGTGCCCGATGGTTTATGAGCGCCTCCAATTGGTTAGCCAATACCAAGTCTCTAACTCCACCTCATACTGAAAGAAATCCTTCTTTTATCATTAATAATTGTCCTACTTCTGGCTCTGACCAACGTGTTTGTCATCTTCATGTGGATGGAGCTTGGAAAGAAGGTCGTGAATGGAGTGGAGTTGGTTTCACAGCTAGCCATCCGAATGGTTTATTAATTACCAAGCAAGCCTTATCTACATATTCCTCGACTCCTATCCAAATGGAAATACAAGCTTGCTATGAAGCTATTAAATGGGCTTTATTTCATAACTATAACGATGGTTTATGTGTATTCTGATTGTTTTAATGCAATAATGCAGATAGCAAGGAAAGCTGAGTGTCATTACCACGACACTTTTTTGTTGCGCAAGATAGCTGAGAAGATCTCGAAGTTATCCTTTTGCCAGATCTCAAAAGTTGTGCGTTGCAATGTCCAACGTGCTCATCTCCTGGCCAAACATGCTTTGGACCTTTTTGTTCCTCACCCGGACACCGATGATGGACCTGCTACTTAGCCTTGCTATTTTATGTTGATGTTGTCTATTTTATGTTGCTTTTTTGTTGATATTGTCTACTTCTTTGTGTTGTCTATTTTGTTGGATTGCTTGTACTCTTGATGTATTTGACTGGTTGATCTATGATATTTTGTTGGATTGCTTGTACTCTATTTCTCTGTATGTGGCTGCTTGTACTCTTGTACTATTGTTTAAATGTACATAATTCAATAACATTTTTTGAATTTGAAAGCGATCATTTTCATAAACAAATCTTTTTAAAAGATGAGGAATGCTAAAGACAATCTAAATTTACATCCATTTTTACATCCCTCTTACAATTAATGGCAGGACCATAATACTATTTGGAAGGTCCCGTAATTACTTGTGAGAAAAAAATATAAGAATGAGATGTAAATTTGGATGTGTATTATTCTTAAAACATTTCTCAATTTTTTTTTGGATTTACCTCTCAACCAAGATTTGAGAAATACTAATTTTGGACCAAGTACAAGAATATTTTGTGAATTTTCCAAATTCATTAATTTTTTTGTGTATAGCGAATTGTAAATTGGTATGAAACAAGTTTACTCTTTTGTCAAATTATGATTCCAATAATAGTAACCTAAAACCACATCGTTCAACAAATTAAATTTATTGTTTTAGAAACACATGCTGAGACCAAAGTCAAAACAACTTTAAATTACTTAATTATATTTCTAGTGAAGGAGAAAACAAATTGAGAAATGAATTCCAGCGATGCATGTGCTTTCTATTTCATCATTAAACTTCTATTTGACTTAAATGTTTGATTAATAAATGGGAATATGGGATGGAGATTTTCATGATCTACCCTTGTTACGTAGCATGTGATGGAACAAAATCTTGAGGCTATTACTCTGAAAACAAAGGTCAAAGGTATAAGATCTCACCAAATAGTTTGCTGACTGTGAAATCATTGAAATAGCTACCGGTTACAACAACTCTAATGAATACTATCAACTCTTTTGGATTAGTCTATACATAAATTTTTTCAGGTTTTAATTGAGCTTGCAAATCGAGGTACGCGTAAACTGACTTTTGACACTTGAATTTTAAAAAAAAAAAGTGTGTACGACAACAAGTTAGAAATAATGATTTTGACGGAAGGAGTAACTCTAAGATATCATATTCAGCCTTTGCTTATATTTTTATGTAAATTTGAATAAAATCTCCATTTGGCGACTCTTAAATTATAAATTTGAGAAGCATAAAATATGCAACTTTCTAAAAAATTGAGTACCAGTTTTAGGCTTCCTTAATTTGAGGAAAATTTTATAAAGGAACTGAATTTAGTATAGTTGGAGACAAGGATTGGAGTGAATTGCGCGCGTTTTATTTATAACTTTTTGAGTTTGCATTAAAAAAAAGGTAAGGACTGATGTTCCTCTAATAATAGATTAAATAGTGCAATGATTGCACAATCTATCCATCTATCTATATCTAAAAAAAAAAAAAATGGACACTCAAGGAACCTATCTACTCTAGCCTAACTTAAAGGCGTAAAGAATGAGACTTCTTATATGTCTCGTCAGGATGAGCACCCCACAATTTGGGCCTTTGTTCTCTTTTATTTTATTTTTTTTGTTGCATTTATTTACGTGAAATTGAAAACTTACTTTCTATGTTTACCTTTTTAGTTATTGAAGGATAGTATCATTTTTATAAAATTATTTTTTTCAGGGAGTGTCTAAACCCACTAGTTCGGCTCAAGTGGTGTTTGCTCTAGTTTTGATGACATAAAGAGAAGGTCCGAACCCACCAGTTCGACCCATTGGTTTAGTTTGGCCCAAAGACGTTCTGGTTCGGCCGTGTGTTTCTGTTCGGCCATGTATTCCTGTTCAGCCATGTTCTCCGGTTCGACCATATGCTCAAGTTCGGATTGCTGATTTGGTCCTACCTGGCAGATGGATCTGGGGTGGGTGTTTTGTGGCAAACTACGTTGTTTTGGGCACACCTCCAAAGTTTATAAGGGCCTTGTTTGGAAGAAGAAAAAATCACTACAAAGTGTTAAACCCACTATACCCTACCCCAAAGTTTCCAAGGGCCTTATTTTTAGTTTCTTTATTCGGGAAATGACTGGCCGGTCCCATTTTTTATGTTTTGTCCCATCCAAGCACTTTAATGTATTTCAATTCCAAAAAAACCCCACACGCGCGCACCCGCCCACTCCTTTCTCTCTCTCTCTCTCTCTACAATGCATGCGCCTGCACATGCACAACATTTATTCTTCTCTTTTTCCTCTCTCTCTCTCTCTCTCTCTCTCTCTCTCTCTCTCTCTCTCTCTCCCACTTTTTTATTTTAGATTTAAAATTTAAAAAACTTTTATTTTACACATTTATTTTTTATAAAAATGATATATTTGAAATCTACTCGATGAGATCTTTCTAACAATATCCATTGTGAATATGAAATTTTAAACGTGTAAAAAAAGTTTTTTTTATACCCATTCATTAAGAATTTATACCCCTTCCAAATAATTCACATCCCCCAAAATAAAAAATAATAATTTTTTTTTGGGTGTAGACTCCTCTTTTTGAAGGATGTGAATTCTTTTATTTTGGAGGGTGTGAATTTTGCATTTGAGGGGTGTGAATTCTTTCATTTCGGAGAGTGAGTTTGTGTAGGTGATGTGTAAATTCTACACTTGAGGTGTGTGAATTTTTTCATTTTTGGAGAGTGTGAATTGTTCAGAAATGCAGTGAATCTTTTCTTTTGGAGGGTGTGAATTCTGCATTTGACATGTGTGAATTCTTTCATTTTAGAGGGTGTAAATTCTACATTTGAGGGTGTGAATTTTTTCATTTTTTGGGGTGTGAATTGTGTATTTTTTTTTCTAGGGTGCCAGTTGTGTAGAGAATGTTTGAATTCTGCATTTGATGTGGGTGAATTTTTTTTATTCTGGAGGGTGTGAATTCTGTATTTTTAGGTGTGAATTCTGTATTAGAGGGTGTAAATAACTTTTTTATTATGTACATATTTTCATATTCAATGTGGATCTTGTTTTAAAGATCTCGTCGAGTAGGTTTCAAATATATAATTTTTATAAAAAATGAATATGTATAACACAAGTTATTTTATTTTGAAATCTAAAATAATATATATATATATATACAATAGTGATCTACTAAGGACTCCCTCAAAGGGGGAGTTTGCGGACTTCTAACAGCAGCCGTTGGATTAGATCCAACGACCACGAAATAAACTAAGGACGCGCGGGTCAGGAGGCATAGTGAACCGGATAATAATGATTGAACCGGCCTGGGTCACCTGTTAAACCCCTTCCCCTTTCACCTTTTATCATTTGAAACGTATTTTCTCAGATTTTTTAGAGAGAGAGAGAGAGAGACGATTGGAGAAGAACGACGATCGAAGAATCGAAGAAGACGACCTGGTGACATTTATCTCTCTCTCTCTCTCTCGATCGTTAAGATGGTGTCTGATTTTCACTTTGTTTGAACCAGCAAACCCTAGGTGGAAGAAGATGATCAGAGCCCTAGGTTGAAGGAGACGATCGAAGCTCACACAGATCGAACCGAAGGTCTCTCTCTCTCTCTCTCTCTCTCTCTCTCTCTCTCTCTCTCTCTCTCTCTCGTTTGATTACTGCTTGACCGACCGGGTGACTAAACATAAGACAAATAAAGACGCGTCCAAGCGTAGGACTCTCGACCAGTGTAGCACAATAAATCCGGAAGTACCGGAGTCGAACCACAGAGACGACAGAAGTGCTTGACTCAAAGTGTGGAGTGCAGTTTGAACTGGCTCTTAGGTAGCCACCCTTTGATTTTATAGAATTTATCAACTAATTACTAAGCTAATCTAACTGGTTGAATGCAAATTAATAAAGAGAGCGCAGCTGTGGGAACCTAGCGTCCACGCCTAGCCTGACCAATATTTACTCGGGCCACAATTAATCCTTTTACTGATTTTAGGATACGTGAAAGGATTCCTAACAAATGCGCACCACCTGTCACCAGATTCCGTGCACATTCGAATTCCGGTAATGCTTGGGTTTGTTTGTCAGAAAAGTTTCTAGTTCCCAGAATTGCTCGAAAATTGATTTAATTCGGCTCCGAGGTGAAATATCGATTAGCATTGACGTAGGCGCCTTCGCCCCGCAGCCGCACTCAATGCGACTACTCACTCATGCTTATACTGTTTGCAGAAAACAAATTAAACCTAAAACTAAACATGCTTAACGAATGAAATATAAGAACAATGAAGAACGATACCGTAAATTGCAAAGGAAAACTGAACTCGATTATCAATCCGCAAAACAATCTGAACACTGGAATTCTGGAAATAAAACTGAAAACGGAACGCTGAACGACGAACTCTAGATCCGTAGCCGAAAACTTGTAAAGCAAAAACCTAAGGAAAATTCGTGGAACCCTAATCTGGGTTAAAACATAAGTATTTATACTAATCTAGTAAACCTAATGAAAATCCAACGAAAATTCGGAAAATATTCCTCGTGGACGACCGAGACGATAGCGTTTAGTACGCCACGTAAACCATTCGGTAGCGCTACAGGCTTTTCTTGGTAGCGCTACCGCCTGCCTTATCGCGCACGTTGACCGGCTGACTGCTTGTTTGACCGTTGACCATCAACTCTAACGCGCTGGTAGCACTACAGGAATTTAGTTGTAGCGCTCAAGAACCTTCTGTTCATCTTCTGCACCTTTTTGTGCCCAATTTGAGCGCTCCAGCAAAATAGGGTAGCGCTCCCGACGGGTTTTGAACACCTCCATGCAAAATTCGCTCGCCTTTAACTCCTGATCGACGTGCATGTCCTTCTAATGCCACGGAATCACGCTCATGCCCTTCGAATACCTGCAAATTACGCTTAACACCCAAAAGCACCACGCGCACATATTAAACGGAAAATAAAGCTCAAACGCACGTCTAACATGCTAAATCCCCCTACTTAGGCGCTCGTAAGCAAGCTTCCCACGCGCCTATCAATTACTCTCAGAAATCAGGGCTTTGATGGTTGTCGAAATCCAACCATCAAAGCTCGAATCGAAGGTCTGCTGTGTGTGTGTGTGTGTGTGTGTGTGTGTGTGTGTGTGTGTGTGTGGTTCGAACTCAAAGAAATCGATCTAGGGTTTCGATTGTTTCGAGCTTGACAAGATCTAGGGTTTCGATTTCTGCTGGTAATTATATCTAAGTGATGCATTGAAGCCCAGATTAATGGCTGCATTTATGAAAAGTCAAAGCTTCTATTGTCATCTGCATTTTTTTTTTCCTGATAGTGGGAATTATGAACTTTTGTTGCCTCTGTAGTGCTATTTAATGGACAAATAAATCACTTTTTTACACAATTCAAAGTCAGGACTCTGGGTTTTCTAACTGTAATTGAGCTTCTGTTTCTAACTTTGTTAGACTTGGTACTGCTATAACTTTATTTATGTTCGTGTCTACGGATCGAGAGTCGCGTGTGGTATTTTTTCGTGTTGTTAATTGCCATCATGTAAATAATGGAATGAAAAGGTTATGAATGAATGGAATGGATTGAAGACCTGTTATTCAAAATATTGTGCCACGAGTATTGTTTTGTAATCTGCTTCATATGTTTTGTCTTAGTGTGGCAGTAGTGATGTGAAAGCTCCAAAGTTTTCCCCTTGCTGAGCATGCAAACAACTCAAAGATCTGTTCTTTTTTCTTTTTGCCTTCTTCTTGCTTGCTTGCTAACAAAAGGCTACCTTATTGATTACATCGTTTCCATCTTCTACTAGTTATCTATTTTTTAGTAGCCCCTTTCTTTTTTTTTTGGTACTTTTGTAATTCCAGTAGCCCCTTTCAATTGTAGATGAACGGACTTATATTAAACGTAGATGAACGGATGACAAAAATCATTTTGATTTTTCATAAAATTACTCAACTTTATGGAGGATAATTAAGTTGTTTGGATCTTCATTGTTATCCAAAGAATTATTGTGGGTTGAATTGATGAATCTCTTCGTCCATGAAAATGGAAATGGCATGCAGGTCATATACATGACCAATACCAAGACCACCTACTACGACTTTTTGAATATGGTGGTTTTCCTTCTGATGCAAATTACCTCTTTCTTGGCGACTGCATCGATCGAGGGAAGCAAAGCTTGGAAAAGCAACAACATTTCAGCATTTTTTAACCTCTCTTCAATCTCCTTAGTTCTGATCAGAGCATGGATCGGAACCTCGGCGGACAACACTTTGACAAGCAAACTCGTCTATGGAAACACCAACCCATCAGTCGTTGCCATCAATCTCCTTAGCTCTTGTTAGGTATTAGATTTGTTATAGATAGAAAATTCTTTGTAACTTGCTATGTACTAACTTGCTTCTTGATATAGATAGAAAACTCGTCTATGTAACTTGCTTCTTTGTAACTTGTTTTGAAGAATTACTTGTCTTTTTTGGTCCGATTGGTGTTGGTTCTATTGCAATAAAATCTCGGTGTAATAACAAGAAAAACATTTGAAGTACTTGTTTTAGCTTGTTTTAGTTTCAATTTTTGGTGTACTTTACTTAGTTCATTGAGTTGCTAGTGGAATATGTATTTTGCTGCTGTTTTCTGTTGTTGTTGACTGCTGAATTGAGACGTCACGACGTCGGGCTAAGACCGGAAGCAATAGGACCATGCCAAAAAAATTTCAGCACCTACCTTGCGTCCACAAGGTTTCATGTTGCGTCCGCAACATGCGTTATTGCGTCCGCAAGGTTTCATGTTGCGTCCGCAACATACGGTGTTGCGTCCGCATACAAACCACCTTCCATAGGAACACCCCTATCCATAGTGCAAACAGGATCAACTCAGGTAGTCAAACCAACAAAGAGCACACGGGCTCTGATACCAATTGAAATTATGCAAAGCACTACAAGTCCTAGAAGGGGGGTGAATAGGACGACCACTTTAAAAATAAACCACTTCGATTTCAACCAATTTAATCATTCACCATGGCAAATCAAACAACTCAACAAGTTCGATATAGAGTAATTAAACTAATGAGACAAAACACACGATATACGTGGAAACTACTTAGGGTCTAAACACCCTAAGCATAAAACCACGGCCTAGTCCTACTCATGCATTCCATAAATCAAAAGGTTTACAAGAATTAACAAGACCAGGAATTACCCAACAAGCCCCTTGTGACACCTAGCTCCAATTCTTGATGTAGTACCCCGTACTCTTCTTTGATTCCATGGACTCCACAAGCACACCTGTCTTGATCTCCGAGTCAACTCGGCACCGGTCCAACCGGTTCACGTAGAAACAAGGCAACACAACATGATGTATGAAAAAAATTTGATTTTTATGAAAGTTTTTGAAAACTAAAATCAATCTAGAGTGGATCCATGGAGAGGAAGACTCTAGATTGAAGAAAGATGAGAAGAGCAAGCTCAAATCATCAAGAACATCAAGTTCACAAAAGAGAGAAGAGATGGGACTTTCTCTCTCTAAAAAGGGCTGATTTTCTCTCAAGTGGGTGTGTGAAAATGAAAGAAAAATGGCTTTTATAGTGCCCATTTTCATGCTCCCCAAGACAGCCACTCAAAACATGACATGTGGCCACTTAAAGAGTCTGCCAGACCCGTGTAGACGCGCGCAGACGCACTGTCAGGATTTAGACACTTGGCACAATCTCATCAGTCAAAGCCACAACCCTGCAGACGCGTGTAGACGCAATAAGCTCAAAGCTAAATCCTAATGCCTAACTCATTTGGAATGCAAGATCCGAATAAAACATTCATAAGCCAACATAATGCACATTAAAGCATGTTATTTTGAATGGCCTAAATGCACAAATGATATGCAAGGATATACGTCATTGGATTGAGCTCCGAAGCACTTGACTTGGCTATGGCTTGATCATGAAGCTTGAAATTCTCGACTGGAGCATCTAGACTCAACCCCTAAGCACTCTAACTCCCAAACCCCAATAATAAAATTACATACTCCGAAAGGCTTGACATAACCCGGAAAATGCCAACAAAACTAACAATTTCCTTTTGTCATGTGTCGCCAATTGCCCACAACCATTGCAACGCCTAGCCTTCTTCATCGCTTTCTCTTTCCCTCTCTTCATTCGTTTACCACAACCTTTGGACTTAACTACATTTGGTTCTTTAACATTATATTGGCTTCCAAGAGAAATAGGCTGTTGGATAGAACAAGATTCGCCATCGCCATCTCCATCTTGCGTTCCACGATTTGTGATTTCCAGTTTCTTAAACTTCTGTACAGTTGATAGCAAAGCTTCTAGCAAAATTTTGCTGTTTTCTTCACTTGATACGGCCTCCTCAACTGCATTGCAAGCAAGTGGAAATAGCCTATTTCGCCTCATTGAAGTGTCACATATATCTGTCGAGCCCCCACCCAAATCAGCTCTAACCCTACCAGCTTTGGCTGAAACTGTCCACCTCCGTAAGATGTACTCGTCGGGTAGTTTTCTAATTTGCATGGTAACCAAGTATGCCAACATGTGCCGGCATGGAATTTCCTCACTTTCAAACATCATACAACTACATGAAACACGATTTGAGGATTTATCTATCGAAACCTCACGACCCTTCGGAGCATTCTCCGTGTCCCTCTTAACATCCCACTTTGTACAATGTAAATCCTCAAGTGTTTTCGTTAGCACATACGCGCTATTTTGGAAGAGTTCTTGAAACTTGTAAAAAATAGACCTTGTGTAGATTTCACTCATTGTCAACTCCATGCCCCACATGGTTTTCATACGTGGCTTCTCATTTACATCTTTATGATCCAAATCCAATTCATTGTGACGTAAATGTGACAATGCCCTATTAAATCGTGTCACAAAATCCCACAATGAATTTTGAGAACACACATACCTCTTGAAGAAAGCATGAGAATTTTCAGCTCTTTGACTACTAGTCATGCCGGCGGAAAACATGTGTTTCATGTAAATGGGAACCCATCTCTCACGAATTCTATACAAGCCATGCAACCAGTCATTGTTCGACAACCCAGCTTTCTCTACAACACTCACCCATCCTGCTTCGAACTCTTCAGGGCTTTCGGACTTCCAAATACATTTCTTGAACTCATCATAATGTGTGACATAGGATAATGCACTTATTTTTTCTGAAAATTTACTGACAATGTGCCAAATGCAAAACCTATGATGTGTATTTGGAAGAACCGTGGCAATTGCCTTTGCCATGGCCGGATCTTGATCAGTTATGATCATTTTGGGCGGGCCACCGGGCATCACTTTCAACCATTCCTTCAAAAGCCACTCAAAGGATTCTGTTTTTTCTTCAGTTAAAAAGGCACACCCTAAGAGAGTTGTCTGCCCGTGGTGATTAACCCCCAAAAAGGGTGCAAAGATCATATTGTAGCGGTTTGTTTGGTAAGTTGTATAAAAAACCACCACATCCCCGAAATATTCATATGACTTTCTACATGTCGCATCAACCCAAAAACAATCCTCCATCCTCCCCTCATTATCTTCCTTAAATTTAAACACAAAAGCTGGATTCTTTTTCTGTTCGATGTCAAAATGCTCGAACAACATATTGGCATCCTGTCCCAGAAGCACTTTCCTCCTATCCCTCTCGGCATTACGAAGATCTCGTTCTAAAAATCCCACCTTGTCAAGACCTCCGGATTGCACCTCAAATAAACTCATTCGTTGGCACAATGGCACATTTGTTTCTGCTAATTGTTGTGTTAAAGTTCTTTTCGCAGTGGCACTTCACGATAAGATCGCAACAAATGCACCTTCGTTGGCGTCGTAAGAGGGTGACTATGACCCTCGACAAATTGGGTGACCACAAACCCGCCACCAGACCTGTTTTTAACCACTGCTAGTTTTGCACCACAAAACTCTCTACTTGTCCCCTGTCTCCGTGTGGTTGTCTCCGAACTTTGTACACTAGGTTTTCGGGCACTCACTCCTTGTTTGCAACACACATACTCTTTCCTAATGATCTCACCCTCCCTACTCTTCTTGGTAGAATGCTGTCGCGTACCAAATCCACCTTCTTTTCCATAAGTATTGTAAAATTGGTGAACCTCATTTAAAGTGCTAAACTGTTGCCCAATTTTCGGTATAGTTTCGTTGTTAACTTGAGGATAGTAAAGCATTTCCGAAGAATTACCCGATTCACATGGTTGAGATGGTGCTGACAATAGTTCCATATTATTCAAAGACTGCATTCTAATTTCCTGCATAAAAAAGAACTGTTATTAACCACTACATAATCAGAACTTGGAATGCATGAAAAAGGAAACAAAATCCTACAGATGTGTAAAGATTAAACAAAATTCTACATTAACTTTCTAAAACAATCCAAGTTATTGTAAAGATTAAAGCAGATTCCACTAAGTTGAAAATAAATGTTATAGTAGAATCAAAATAGGACACAAGTGGCTCATTGCATCACATGTGGCTCATTGCAAGTTACATCTAATTATAATGAGGAAGTTACAAAAATACTACCAGATTTTTATTTTATTTTCAACATTAAACAGATTATGAAAGTTTGAGACATCCAAGGAAGGATAGGAGTAGCACTATCTCTCAAGCACGGCAAGAAACTTGAAGTAGCATAGACAGAATTTGCAGTATTCACAAAACTACGTGACATGTTCTGTGCAAATTTGCGAAATCTAACTTCTTAACACTATTGTTCATCGAAAAAGACATAACACTAGAATATAAATCAAGAAAATGAAAAGGTAGAGAAATCGAAAATTTCATTCAAGGATAACACTAGAAGATAGAGAAATCGCACAAAAAAAAAAAAAAGGCTTTTCACAGAAATTGACAAACTAGGTTTTCTAAGTAATCAAACAAGAGAGAGAGAGAGAGAGAGAGAGAGAGAGAGAGAGAGAGCAGACCTTTGATGGTCGGAGTTCGACCTAGGGTTGTTCAATTTGAGCTTCGATGGTTGGACTTCGACCTAGGGTTCTTCGCGTGTTCTTCGACCTAGGGTTTCAAACACAGTGAAAATCAAAGAGAGAGAGAGAGAGAGAGAGAACGACAAAGAGAAAGAGAGAGAGAGAGAGATAAACGTCACCAGGTCGCCTTCTTCGATTCTTCGATCGTCGTTCTTCTCCAATCGTCTCTCTCTCTCTCTCTCTCTCTCTCTAAAATATCTGAGAAAATACGTTTCAAATGATAAAAGGTGAAAGGGGAAGGGGTTTAACAGGTGACCCGGGCTGGTTCAATCATTATTACCCGGTTCACTATGCCTCCTGACCCGCGCGTCCTTAGTTTATTTCGTGGCCGTTGGATCTAATCCAACGGCTGCTGTTAGAAGTCCGCAAATACTTGTAGTTGTTTGGTTAATATCTATATATATATATATAGAGTCCGGATCTCATCCGGGACTCCCGGATCCGGGACTCCACCTTCCCGATATTTTTTTTGAAAATCCGATCCGTCCAATGTGTTCAGAAGGTGTTTTCAAGGGTCCACGCGGAAAATCTTCAAAAAAAAATACCGGGAAGGGCTTGATCCAAGCGGTTTTTCTCAAAACTGTAAATGTACATTTTTTGTGAAAAACTGCTTGGATCAAGCCCTTCCCGGTATTTTTTTTTGAAGATTTCCCGCGTGGACCTTGGAAAACACCTTTTGAACACATTGGACGGCTCGGATTTCCCAAAAACAATCGTTAAAAGCATCAAAACGCTTCAATCCGGGAAATCCGGGATCCTTGATTGGATAATTGCCGTATATATTGGTTGAGGTGTCGGTACAGGAGAGAAAAAAGGGAAAAAGTACTCCGCATGAGGGAAGCTGGTTGCACTTGATTGGCTGAAGTTTGGTTCGGTACAGGAGAGAAAAAGGAAAAAGTATGAGGGAAGCGTAAAAAGAGTCAGGACCTAAACGGAAGAGTATGACGCGGGGTCTAAATGGGAACACCCTCCCAAAAGAGGGCCGGCCTGGAAGAACCCCTTCTTTTTTTTTTTTTGGCCCACGCAGCGGCTACTTGGCCCAACTTATTTAATGATCAGTGAACCCCGGTTTTGGTTCTAACATACACACCATAAAAATTTGACACATATGCGTCATGAATTATGGTAAATTTGATACACCATCATATTATGGTAAAAAAAAATATTAGGAATGATTATGGTAAAAAAACACACACAAAAACATTAGGGATGATTATAAAAAAACACACAAAAAATACAGTAAAATGAACAACTCATTATTCAATGTAACAAGTAACAACGATTCAATGAAAGAGTCATGATTTAATTAAATAGGTTGTAAATGAGTCATGATTCAATATAACAACTATTAATTTACCATATTGAATGTTGTTGAGATGAATTTGTACCAATTTAATCAAAGCCACCATTTAAATCCAATGGTATATTCCATTATGAACCAAGCTGAATATGAATGAGACTGGATTGCAGAACAATAAACCAAAAATTTTCTGTAATCTCTACCTACTGTGTCTCTTCCCCGTCCAGTGGCTATGGAGATAAACAAAGTTCCCAATTTTCTTTCAAATACTCTTTCTCAATGGTCCTCTATTCCTTTCCCATATATTAGGTTTCCGGTGAGGCACGACGAAGAAGGAGTTAAACTAGAAAAATGCTCCAATTAGCAAAACCTAGATTTGCGTTTTTTTCTTTTTAAATCCTCTCCCTTTTTGTATCTTCTAAAAAATGATACACTGAAGAAAAATTTATGGAGCAGGTCGTCAACGCCTTGTTCATCGAGAAAAAGGATTGTCGACGACGACGTTGAATCACGATGGGTAAAGAATTCGTCCCCAATCTGGATGAAGAATTGAGACGTCAATTTTGGACCAACTGGGTTCGTCCCAAACTGTTAGAAAAATGATTTTTCTTGTCTAGGGTTTGAGAGGAAGAAGAAAAGAGTGGGTGTGATTTGGGAGATTTTTTTGTAACGCTATTTCTAGTCGAGGTTTTATAAAAGGAAGAAAAAGAGCATTGCTTGATTTGTGGGATTGGGATTTATCTCAATCTCGATATTATAGGGAGGACCCCCAAACTTTTAAAACAGTCGTATTTTCCCCAGCTCCTATATATACGTATATAGGGGCAATATAGGGTTTTTTTGAATCTCGAGATGGAAACATAACCCAAACAGTTGTTGGCCGTTGGATCCTATGCCTTTCACGAGATCCAAAGGCTCACAATTGTTTTCCCGCACTTTTTTTGTGAGGGAGCCCTCATAGGAAACTTCTTGTATATATATATATATATATATATATGCCAATATCAAATTCTGGTTACGGAGCATGAATCATCTTCTTGCTGTTTACGACAAAACAGCCTTCAGTCATCCCGTTCTCAATTCCAACATCATTTTCTTTAACAACAATGAGAAAACTGATTATTACTGGTATAAATTACTAGTCAAGCGACTACACAGAAAACTGTCTTTATTATCTCAACCTTGACAGAAAAAGCAAGTTCAATTTCCCTCACTTACGAAATTCATCAGCAAGTGGAGCAATATCCTCTTTCTAAAGTCCAATTATGGGATCCAACATCATCAAGACCAATTGTCAAAAGTAGCATGATTAAAAGGCAAAATCATGAAGAAGTTTAAGACCAACGCTCGTGAATGATCATCCATTTCCACCAAAAGAAGACCCAAAAGTCTAAAAGCAAAATCATGATGTTACTTTCCACAAAGCAAGACATCACTCAGCAATCAAGAATCAAAAGACATCTGCAAGTGGAGCAACATGGCCAACATGACCAACAACAATTATTCCTACAGCAATTATCTTCCCCCAAAAGAAGACCCCAAGTCAATCAGATTTTCTTTTTCCACCGAAAGAGAGTCTCCAAGTCAAAAGAAATATCACGTGGTCTTTACTTTCTCAAAAGCAACATCAAATTGCCTCTCTTTTCCACCGAAAGAGAATCTACAAGACAAAAGTAGCATAATTAGTTTCTATTTTTCAAAATATGAATGATTGTAAACAGAGTTCCTTATTCTATAAAAGGACTCTCAAGATCAGTAGTTAAGCATCTGGTTTTTTTTACTCTTCTTCTTCTACTACTTCTCTCTCAACTCTGCTCTCCCTCTCATATCTCGACCCATCTCTCTCAACTCTCTTCCTCCCCCATATGTACCAGTAGCTTCAAGTAAGCCTTTCAATTCAATACAATGATTTGAATTTACATTTTCAATACTGCTTTCAATTATTGCGTTTATTATGGCCGGTTCTACCGCCCTTATTATTATGCATGTGTTATGGCTGGTTTAACCGCCTGTTTTAATACTCTGTTTTAAATTATATTTATTATGTCTCTTAAGACTCTCCCTTCCACCCCCCCTTATGGTATCAGAGCCAAGTAGTGAGTAGTGAGTAGGAGATGGTTATGCCGGGTGGTTAAACCAGTTTGCTGTAGGATGTAGAGTACAGTTATACTCCAAATAATCCGTGCATTATTATCAAGTGCTTGTAGTTGTTTAATTAATAGTTTGGCCGTAGATCTGCGAACTACCACGCTACATCAGGTCACCCAGGTTCCTAGGTTCCCATTTTAAGGTGTGTAAATCCCGAGGTAGGGTAGCCGTTTTTGGGTGTGGATGGGGTATGTACCTGGTGGCGTATGTGCCTTGTAGGAGATAAACAGTCAAATTATTATACTAAACAATTCAAGTAGTTGAGATAATATACAGATTATTTACAGTATAAAATACGCTACACTCTTACTATTTTGGTATAACTTACCTTGCATAACTACTCCTATTACTCCTACCACAACTTCGAATGTTCAATAACAAAATGATAAACGAAAATAATGAACCTTTAGATTCCACATATTTCTTTATCCATGGTGAAAGATTATCCAAAGAATTTAATTCCTTAGGAAATATAGAGCGACGAAAAAATTATCGACAATTATTTACTAAAAAGGAGCAATATCATATTTTCTCCCAATGGCAAAATTTGCTAAATCAAAATAAAACGGATATTCAATTCCTAGATTACATTGAAAATATACATATTAACAAACATAAAACGACAACCAAGGAGTTATGTACAACAACAACAATTCTAGAATTAAATGACAAAGATATGCTAATTGAACTAATCAGTAGACTAGAAGATCCAAAACTAAAATTACTCTATACTCAAAAATTGAAAGAAATATTACCAAATCTTCACAAAATAGAACCTATAATCTTAAATCAGGATTATGAGGACATAAGTCAAAATAACCCAAGTCTAGCAAATAGTCAAATTATCACACAACCAGAACCAGTAATAGAAACTTTAAATGTAATTACACAGGTAAACAAAACACGTGACACTACTTCACAAGAACTTCAACATGAGATAAAAGAAGTCAAAAAACAAATTAAGGAAATAAAACAATATGATGAAAGTATCCAAAACTCCAAGTATAACCAAGCACGACGTCACTCTAGAATCAATGAAATAAAAAGCTATAAAAATAATATCCACAATCTTCCAGCAGAACCAGATATAATTTCAATTCAACGATGGAATACTTATATCAACCTCAAAATTCATGATATGGAAATAGAAACAGTTGCGCTAGTAGATACTGGAGCAGATATGAATTGTATTCAAGAAGGATTAATACCCACAAAATATTATCATAAAACAATTGAACAATTAGTATCTGCCAATGGTAGCCAAATGGATATTCAATACAAATTACCCAGAGTACATATTTGCCAAAATAATGTATGTTTTCAAACATCTTTTATTTTAGTTAAAAACATGACAGATAATGTAATTCTAGGTTTACCTTTTATTGGTATGATATACCCTTTCACAACAAATAATATTGGTATAACTACAACACACTTAGGAAAAGAAATAACTTTCAAATTCCTAAAACCATCTGAAAAACGAGAATTAAAACAATTGACACTGTTACAACAGAAAACTCAACAATTACACTATCTCCAAAACGAAATGAAATATAAACAAATAGAAGGACAACTTACAAATAATGACTTAATTCAACAAATAGATAAATTCAAGTATCATTTAGAAACAGAAATATGTTCAAATATACCCAGTGCTTTTTGGCATCGCAAAAAACATATAGTTACTTTACCTTATACCAAAGATTTCAAAGAAAGCAATATACCAACAAAATCCAGACCTATTCAAATGAATCCAGAAACAATGGAAACTTGTAAACAAGAAATTCAAACATTACTTGATAACCATATTATCCAAAAAAGTAAATCACCTTGGTCTTGCCCAGCTTTCTATGTCAACAAAAATGCTGAAATAGAAAGAGGTGTACCTCGCCTAGCGATCAATTATAAACCACTAAATACTGCCTTAGAATGGATTAGATACCCAATTCCCAACAAAAAAGACCTCATTAATAGATTACATAATGCTACAATATTCTCAAAATTCGATCTTAAAAGTGGATTCTGGCAAATACAAATTCACCCAAAAGACAGATACAAAACTGCTTTTACAACCCCTTTTGGACATTATGAATGGAATGTAATGCCATTTGCATTAAAAAATGCTCCTAGTGAATTCCAAAATATAATGAATGATATATTCAATCCATTTAGTCATTTTATTATCACATATATTGATGACGTACTCGTCTTTTCTAATACAATAGACGAACATTGGAAACATTTAAAATCTTTTTTACAAACCATCAAACACAATGGGTTAGTAGTTTCAGCCCCCAAAATTAAATTATTTCAAACAAAAATTCGATTTTTAGGATATAATATATATCAATCCACTATAACACCAATTGATAGAGCCATCCAGTTTGCTGATAAATTTCCAGATGAAATTACTGATAAAAACCAATTACAAAGATTTTTAGGATCACTAAATTATGTGTCAGAATTTTACAAAAATCTCAGACCAATATGTCAACCACTATTTGAAAGACTAAATAATAATCCACCAGCCTGGACATCAACCCATACTAATATTGTACAACAAATCAAAACATATGTCAAAATATTACCATGTCTAGGGATTCCAACAACAAGCTCGTTCAAAATCATACAAACAGATGCTTCTGACATAGGGTATGGAGGCATTCTTTTACAAAAAATCAATTCCACTTCTCCTGAACAAATCGTTCGATATTATTCAGGCGTATGGAACAAAACCCAAAATAATTATAGTACTATTAAAAAAGAAATTTTGGCACTCGTATTATGTATCTCTAAATTTCAAGATGATATTTTAAACCAAAAATTTTTAATTCGAATTGACTGCAAAAGTGCAAAGCATATTTTATAGAACAAGATGTAAAAAATGTGGCCATCAAACAAATTTTTGCTCGTTGGCAATCAATATTAAGTATTTTTCACTTTGATATAGAATATATTAAAGGTGAGCAAAATTCAATTCCTGATTTTCTAACACGGGAATTCTTATCAAATTAATTTTGCAGATATGGCAGAAAAGAACAAAAAAGATAGCAAGATAGCAACAACACCACAAAAACAGTTAGCTCTCACAACTAGCACTATGGCTGTTCCCCCTATTGAACTAGTCAATAGATACCAAGTCCTTAACCCAACACCAAAAAGACAATACGAGTCTAGTTCTTCATTAGCTTACCCACCAATTACCCAAAATTACACCCCAGTTAACCAAATTATAGGAACCTCTTCCCAGCCAATTATGCCAGCAAAAACTATTTACATTGCCAAAACCCAATTACAAAACCTATTTTATATAGAACCATCTTTTCAACATATCAAAAATCCAAATGATCTTGCTCTACATTATTTCCCGGAAAACTGGCATTTTATTCCTCACAATCCAGACAAATCCATCTCTTATTATAAAAACATTCTTGAGCATACTCATTCTGTTGTCTTCAAACAAGTTTATGACCCAAAAGATAATGAAGTCATCAATTACCAATCATTTTACATCCACAAAATAATCAGTATTTCCGATTGGGGTCATCCCTCCAACCTCTAGCCACTACCAAATAATAACTTATATTTTAATTATTATGATTACATCAATGCTTGGTCTTATGCATTACTTCATGAAAATTCAAAATTCTCCCATTCTTGGTTCTTCCAGTTTGATCAAAATTTTAATTCTCCATTTCCTACTTGGTTTCTCCGCTGGTGGTCTCAAATGGGTGCCAGTAATGATATCATCCCACCAAGTCTTCGTGACCAAGTTGATTACTTCTACTCCAAACAAAAATTAAACTCTCATCAAAATCAATTTCCTAAACTCCTCCTCTTCATTGCAAAATATAAAGTTGCTTGGATTTTCAGATGGAAATATGTTATCTCCGATAATCTTGTCTGCCGCCAATTCTTGGTCAAATGGTGGAATAAGTTCAATATCCAGCAAATTATTGATCAAGTCCAAAACGACTTCAAAACAAAAGTCCCAAAACCAGTCCAGATCCTAGACAGACCTCCATCACCATATATGATTTCCAACATCAAGCTTGGTAGTCCTACTACAAGCTCCCCACCTCCAAAATCACCCAATCAAACAATAATCAAATTCGCTCAACAACTCATACAGCAAGCTGCTCAAAATCCAAATCAAGAAGCAAGCAAAGCATTACTCCAAATTGCTACAGACATGCTTAGTCAGAGTCAAGACACAGAAGCATCTACTTCCTCAACGCCAGAACAAAATCCATTCGATTCTCTATTTCAAGACTCTCAAGATCCCAATGAATTATGAGTACTAATTTTCTTTTTGTGATGCAGGGTCAGGGTCAGGAATTACTATTTTTCAAGAACATTACCTCTATTATCACTCACTGATAATAGCTGAGAATCAATCATCCCCACTGGATGATGGTGAAAGCGTGAGTACAATATCAAAGGTGTGTAAAATGAATCATGATCAAATTGAACTTTCCCTTTTAATTAATCCACTAATTACTTGGGATGAGCTCAATAGAAGAAGACATATCCGAGATCAATTACATAACCTCTGGACACGTTTTCTTTATATATATATATACGGAAATCTTCTAGTCCAAGCCCTCCCGTAAATAAGAAAAAATGATTTTTTTTGTTTTTGCAAATTATTTTTGAAAAATCCGAACCGTCTAATGTGTTCAGAAGGTGTTTTCAAGGGTCCACGCCGGAAATCTTCAAAAACAAATACCGGGAAGGGCTTGATCCAAGCAGTTTTTCGCAAAAACTGTATTTTTACAGTTTTGCGAAAATTGCTTGGATCAAGCCCTTCCCGGTATTTTTTTTTTGAAGATTTTCCGCGTAGACCCTTGAAAACACCTTCTGAACACATTGGACGGATCGGATCGTCAAAAAAATGCTCGGATCACGGAGGTCCGGAAGTCCGGAGGAGAAGTGGAACCTATATATATATGTATGTATAATATCATGTATATTTGTTATATATGTTAGTAGGGCAAGCTTCTAGTCCGGACTCCGGGACTCCAGACCTCCACGTTCCCGATATTTTTTTTATATGATCCGTACCGTCCAATGTGTTTAAAACGTGTTTTTAAGGGCCCCCGCGAGAAATCATCAAAAAAAATATCGGGAAGGGCTTGATCCAATTTTTTTTGATGATTTCTCGCGGGGGCCCTTAAAAACACGTTTTAAACACATTGGACGGTTCGGATCTTGCAAAACCAATTTTTAAAAACTTCAAAACACCCAAAAACCTCCAGTCAAGGATCCCAGACTGGAAGCTTGCCGTATAAGATATATAAGTATATATCTTATACACCAAACTTCACCTCCAAACTCCCGGATTCTGTTAAGTTCTGGACCTCCACCTTCCCAATTTTTTTTAAAAAATCCGAACCGTTAGATGTGTTTAAAAGGTGTTTTCAAGGTCCAACGCGAAGATTTGGCAAAAAAAAATACCCAGAAGGGCTTGATCGGAGCTGTTTTTCACAAAAACACTAATACGGATCGTCGAAATTTGGTCCGGAAAGTTGAAAATACCCCTAGGTCCGTAACTTAACTAAGTTAAGGGAGTTTGGATAGGAAGGGGACTCTATCTTATATATATATATATTATATACTATAAGGATCAGGTCAGGACACCTGTATTTTTAAAAAAATCAGAACTTCTAATTTAAGTCGTTGGATGAGATCCAACGGCTGTGAAAATAAATCAGATCTCGCGGGTCAAAATTACCCACACGGGTCAGGATCAGGGTTAAATTACCCACGCGGGTCAAAACCCCCCCAAACCTCCTTCCTTCGTTATTCACGTGAAATTTCGAGGAGAGAGAGAGAGAAGACAAAGGAAAGAGAGAGAGAGAGAGAGAGAGAGAGAGAGAGAGAGAGAGAGAGAGAGAGAGAGAGAGAGAGAGAGAGAGAGAGAAGACGAACAGCTGGTCGTTTCTGTTACCATTCACGAGATCGAAGACCAAATCGAAGGAAGCCATTCACGAGATAGATCGAACCCTAACCCTAAATGCATACATACAGTGTTAACACTAAAATGCATCTTGAAGGACCAATAAACCCCGAATACATAAGTACATACATAGACAAATCAAACCCTAACCCTAAAAATGCAGTGTTAAAGGGGAAAAAATCTGCTCAAAATTCGAATCCCAAAATTCTTGATTTATTCTTCGTCTTCTTCTTCTTCTTCTTCTTCTTCAAAATCGAACCAGAGAGGGCGACAGATAGGGAGAGAGAGATACCTTGGGGTCAAAGTCGAGACCCAAAATTCTTGATTTCTTCTTCTTCTTCTTCGATTTTCTTCTCGTTCGTCTTCGATCGTCTCTGTTCTCTCTCTCTCTCTCTCTCTCTCTCTCTCTCTCTCTCTCTCTCTCTCTCTCTCTCTCTCTCTCTCTCTCTCTCTCTCTCTCTACAACGTTATCTGAATCAGAAGCGTAAAAGGGGTTGGGGGTTTTAACCCTCAAGTTGTTTTAACCCGAAATCCCTGACCCGATGTGTTTTTACCCACGTTTAGACCCGCGAGAATTGAAATAACGTCTCTCTCTGTCTCCAGCCATTGGATGAGAGCCCAAAACGGAAGTTCATATTTTTTTAAAAATGCGGCCATCCGGATAGGACCCGCTTCTTATATATATACATGGTAAAGCTTCTAAAACGGGATTCGGACTTCCGGACCTCCATGATCCGAGTATTTTTTTGACGATCCGAACCGTCCAATTATTTACAGTTTTTGCGAAAAACTGCTTGGATCAATCCCTTCCCGGTATTTTTTTTGAAGATTTCTCGCGTGGACCCTTGAAAACACCTTCTGAACACATTGGACGGCTCGGATTTTCCAAAAACAATTTGCAAAACAAAAAAAATACACATTTTCTTATTTCCGGGAGGTCCGGACTAGAAGATTTGTGTGTGTGTGTATATATATATAATGAAAACAAACACTAAAAGTAAATGAAAAAGGAATATAAAATGCATTATTACGATTTGAAGGTTGCTACCCAATTAACAAATTTTCTGGATTGGACTTAGAAATTTGTCAAATGAGTTAGTTTTTATTACCTCTGCTGGAATCTATAAAACAGCATTGAACCTTCAAATCTCTTAGTTTTTAGTATTTGCCACATCTAGTGGAGATAATCCATCCTCAAAAGCCCAAAATCTCATTACTAATGTCTTTTTGTTTTTGTAACAAAAAGAGTGTCAGTAAGTTGGATTGGGACGAATTTCTTCTGAAATATTATTATTTGAAAAATGCTAACCAACCCTTAGGGCGGTGGATAATATGTAAAAAATTAATATCCAAAAAAAATATTTTGGTATTCAAAATATATATTGATATCCGTGAAATATGTATTAAAAACATTATGTATGCATAATTTGTAACGACCCAAAAAGTACAAATGATGTCTATTAAATCCGTTGATGAAGGCGACCTAGATGCCTTGGACACAGAGGCCCTTCCAACGGCCAAGGAGAAATTCTGATTTGTTCGAAGCCTCCCATTCCCACATGTTCAATCTCTTTTTAGCGGCTTTCCTGAGATCTTTATTATTATTGCAACCTTCATTTTGTCACAAAATTGGGTCTAAAATTATCCTCAAGATCAAAGAAACACCGAGAATAAAGATCAAAGAAACTAGCAGACTACAAAATTGGGTCTAAAATTATCCTCAAGAAAAGAACAAATGACTATTTCTCAAAGTAATTCTCCAATCTTTCAAATATGCCAACTCTGGTCGCTACCAATCTACTCTGAATACGGTGACAATAAAGTACATAATAGAAACAATAAACAATATTCAAAATTTCAACCAAATCAATATTCCTAACAAATAACTAAAGCCTCGTACTCGGCCCATCTCGGTAATATGCCAAACACCACTAGGGTCAAAATAAACCACAAATGTCTGCAGGCCGTATAAACCAATAATTCTCTTATTCCCCGAAGGGTAATCAATCATCTCTAATATTTCTTATTAAAACTTTGGACCTAGTGGGCTTGCCACATATACCAATCTGATCCATGATAAGCCAAGTGGGCTGTCGTTAAAGTTTAAAAAGTATAGTATATAGTTATTAAATTTTTATGAATAAACATTATTAACTACCCTAAATTTTTTATGAATAAAGATGAAAATAATCCAATAATCCACAAAAATTGAATTATTTTTGTTTTTAGTGAATTTTTTAAAATATTTTTATGATAATTTTTACTTTTTAAATTCCTGTAGTCATGACGAACCAATAATCTAAAAAAATCAACGCAAAACTAATAAATGCAAAAAAAAAAAAAAAAATGAATAGAGACAAATGGATTATTTTTGCCAAAGCACCGTCGGCCCTAGTAATAAATTTACGAGTAGATAAAAATATACCAGCTGCCCCCCAGGGCTAAAATCATGTCATCAACACTTTGATAAAATTCACATTATAAAATGAAACGAAAAATGATTTGGGTACACCACCAACACTAATTGTATCCCAAATGTACATTACCACATCCTGACCATCCATCTCAGAAATTAATGGTGAAATGCACTCTTACCGGTGAGAGTGCATTTCAAAACCGAAATGTCAAAAAAAAAAAAGTTTACGTTTGGACTGTCTGGACATGGTGGCCTACATATTAGGGGTGTACATACCTCAGGGCCAGTTCGGGTCGGGTTTTTACTAGATACTAACGAGACTTGTGCATGTCCAAGTCCAGCCCATTAAAAATCGGATTTCATTTTATATTCCCTAACACAGTCCACTAAAAGTTTGATTTATGTTTGTGATATCACAAACATAAATAAATCAACTACAACGATCACTAGAATTCACAATTGGGAATACTTAAAGTTTTATGTTCACACAATACTACTTAAAAACAAACCCATAAAATATTATGGTTCTAATAATTAAATTGTCTCTCAAAAGGCAATAAAAATGGGAAAGTGTTCAAAAAGTGAAACTGTTCAACATTCATAAACCTTGACATGCAAAAATATATATATATTCGGGCCGGGCTGGGTCTTGAGGATTTTCCAAACCCATCCCATTAACTAATCGGGCTTAAAATAAAAACTCTGCCCAACTCTTTAAGCCTAAATATGTATCCCAAATCCTAGAAAAATCTAGCTGGGTCACCGGACCGGTGTGCACCCCTGCTAGGCTACTACGTATGGTAGCCATGTGTGGTGTACCATGTCATTGTTGTGAATGAAACTTCAAATCGCCACAGCTACCACGAAAATTTTCTCGTCCGAAATTTAATTCCAATTTCCCAGAGGTATGTTACATTTTCAGACGGAATACGTCTGTTTGGTTGCCGAGAATCCGAATCCCGATGAAAGCTAAAAGAAAGAATATAAACGAATTCCTTAATTTCGTTAGTTTTGTTATTTTTATTTTATTGTTACTAACGACGATACTTGCACGCGATCACTTGCATTTCCATAGATTTATCATAAGTTGATACGTCTCTTGTTGCCTTCATTCAATCATTTGTAGCTTTATTTTAAGTTGATACGTCTCTTGTTGCCTTCAATCATCCGTAATGTTGGATTTGTTTAATTATTAGCTGAGATTCAGTGGCTTGTGGCCTGAATCGATAAGGCATGCTTGAAGTGCATAATCAAATAGTTTAATGCTGTGATTTTGTTTCTTGGACCTCTATTAAACAAATTAAATTTCAAAATATGCATCTCATGGGGTACTTGTAAGCTAGAAATTGACTAGAAAACTCGAATCTGGCTTTTGATTTGGGAGGGATTCCATTTGTTAGCTTTTTTGAATGCGTGTTTTGGTCACAACTCACAATGCAATTTGCACGCGTTACAAGTATGTCTTAGAGGAGCCTCACCTGTGTTTTTTGGGGGGTAATTTTTGAGCTAGATATCTGTTTTTTTTTTGTTTTTTTTCCCCTTGAACTGCAAAAAGACAGGAGGGGGAAACCAGCATAGCAAGCCCCTTGGCCGTGACCATAGGGGCTCCCGACCAGTTGTGAAATGCCTGGTTCGACCCATAGCTATTGTCCAGAAGAATTGGCCGTCATCGCAGCACCACCTAAGTACTAGATGGATAAAGGGCCCTCCATGCTAATCCTGCAATTGGCGGGACTCGAACCTTGTCGGATCGTGTATGGGAGGGAAGAGCACTTAAGCCAACTCGACCTTGCCATCTAGTAGCTAGATATCTGTTAGAAAACACAAATTTGGTGCTGATTTGTGAGGGATTACATTTGTTAGTTTCTTTTAAAATGTCTTTGGCTTCTAATTCATAGTGCAGGCACAACCAGCTTGCATGTTTTAGTCATGCAACAATTTGCACGGGTTGCAAGGATGGATGGCTTGAGGTGAGCCACATATTGTTGAGTTTGAGCCTTGTTCTTTTCGGTTAGTTTTTTTTCACCCTTCTTCATACAAGCCTTAAGATAACAAAACATTACAGTTATCAATCAAAAGATTGGTTGACCATTAGACACGCTTTGGTGTAAGTTGAAAGCAGTTATATTGATTGTTTACCTTATTTTTAAAGCGTTGCTGAAAAATAAAGGAGAGGAAAAAGGCACTAATTAACAACTAGAAATGGAAATGAGGATGCAGGATTCCAGCCAATTATTTGATTGTCCTTAGTTGCAAATCAAACCAATGGTATGCATCTTGCATGCAGTTTACAGATGCATAGAACGGAACTGAGTTGCCTTTTCTGAACTTAAATATTCTCTTGTCTTCTTGTTGTGTACTCAGCCAATAGAGGGTTCTTATTGTGGTTGGTACTTTGGATGAGATCAGCCAAACTTATCTTCTAATTTGTATCTCACACTTTTATCAAAATCAATATTCTTGTGTTTTAAGAATGATAGTTCTTCTCTAATGGTTGCGTACCCAATGATCTTACAATCTAATGGGGATTGCGAACCCAATGATCCACTGTGAGAATCCTTTTTAGTCCAATCTGCATTTAGAGTGTTTTTCTTTTCTATACAAGGTGCTCCTGTCCAAATCACGTTAGCACGGTGAACTCGATTGACTGACCTAATACTTGAATTCTGGATAAGACATCCGCACTTTAATGAGACCCGTGTCGTATAAGGCTAAAAAAGCTTCTATCCTCGTTAATTAAGGCTACAATGCAGTGTCACATATCTGTTACATTGTACTTTTTGGGCGGATAGGCAAGGGATGACGGCTCTTAATTGTTTATTGGAACAAAATTCTTTCTTGCCTTATTGTTGCTCGCTCAAATGTCCTTTCTACGTGGAGTGCTGATGAACTTTCTTAAGTACAACTTTTCCTTATGATTCCAAATCTAAAAAATACCACAGAAAATGTGTCACAACATGACTTAATAAGGGCCTGTTCTTTTGGTATACTCGGTGTGTGCATAGTGGAATTGCTTCTGACTTTGAGAATTAGGTTCCATTTAGTTTGCTCTGCTATACACAATTGCCATAAACTACAAAGCATGAAATTTTGCACCATTTTCAGAAATAAGTGAACCAGGAAACATTAGTGTACTGCTATGAAGCACCGACACTTCTAGAGGTAGCCGTATCGGCGTGTCGGACACGGGGACACGGGGACACGGCGGGGACACGGCAAGATACGTATGGGACACGCCACGTGGCATGTCCCCCAATTTTTTTGAATTTTTTGAAGGGGACACGGCAGGAACACGGCAGGGACACGTGGGGGACACGTCTGGGGGACACGGCAGGGGGAAAATTGTAATTTTTTAAAAAAAAACTTGGGGTCAATCTGTAATTTTTAAAATTTCAGGGGTCAAATTGTAATTTTTTAAAAAAATTGGGGTCAAACTGTAATTATCAATCTTTAAATTTTTAAGTTTTTTTTATTTTTTTGTAATATTTATATATATATTAATATATATATATATATTGCCATGTCCCCCGCCATGTCCATGTCCCTTTTTTCAAAATTGCCGTATCCGTGTCCGTGTCCGTATTCGTATCTGTGTCCGTGCTACATAGGTGTACTGGAATAACACCGCATACATTATTTGAAGAAACGACATTCTATTAAAGTGATTGTGTACATTAGGCCCAACCTGTAATTAGCTTAAAGATGTTCAGGTAAGGTACACATGGCCATACTTTATCGTGGAGCTGTTTTTCAAAGAAAGAAAAGGAAGTTTAGGAATTTACTACTTGACTTTATGAGACCTTGATTAATTTTTCTTGTGTGCATTCTTGTGTGTTTTCTTGAGATCTTGAAATGTTCTTTCATGCACCGTTGTTTTATCTAGAGAGTTTTCACCATGTTCACAGTATAGCATAGTTTGAGTCGCCCTTAATGTGTTGGGTTTGTGAAGCCTGATTAGTATTGGCCTCAAGGACCACGCTTACTATGTATGTTATGGAAGATTGTTGTATGCAAAAACCCTATCATTTGTATGCTGGTTGCCCTAGCATGGTTTTTGTACCTCTTCTTTATGATTCAATAAAACAGAGAAATATGGTGTGAGCCGTGGATGTAGGCAATATTGCCCACCACATAAACCTTTGTGTCATGCTTTTCTTGTTTGATTGGTCTCTAATCTTTGTTCTATTGTGTGTGCATTTGGTTTCTAGCCCCACATGATATACAATCTATACTTAACATAATTGTGGTTTAAGTCTTTGTGTATTTGTTTTAGAAAAGCAAACTTAAACTTTCCAAGTATCACATTGCAGTCTACTATGGCCGCTACATAACTAGGAAATGCTTTAGTAAGAAATGTCCGTATGAGAAACAACAAACTGGAGACAATCCAATTTTCTGAAGTATTGTTTGCTGCTTAATTCAAGACTGAATCTGAAGTCAAGATATCATATAAGGATAGCCATTTTCAACTGAATACTTATCTCTTCCCTATACAAGAAAAAAATTGCTGTATTTACTATCGAGGAAAAACTCTTGTAATATTTCCAGTCCCATTTAAATAAAATCATTCAGTGTGTCCTGTCATTGTTGGCCGTACATAGCATTGCTCGAAGTTACGTCACGTTACTTTATCGTTGGCTCCCTTGCATAGATAGGAGTTTTATTTTGGCAAGGTGAATTAGCATCTCATGGGTAAGCAGTGGTGAAGGCACTGAAGATTAGTACTTGGAAAGAGTGCAGATTTGCCAGTCCTGTAGGTGATCAGTGAAGGTTGGACGGTATAGTGAGGAATCGCTTAAAGGGCAAAGGTGTGGTACTGTGTATTGCTCGAATCCGACCATTTTCCCACAAAATAGCAGGTATATAAAAAAACTTCGTGTAAGTCGGCGAGAACCATTTGAATCAAGTATTGGAGTGATTCACATGGTTCTCAGAAAGACCAAACATATCTGGTTTAAATATTTTTTCCTTAATTTAAGAGAAGAAAAAAAGACTTCTTTTTTTTATTGTACAACAAACAATTTACAGGTTGTGCTTTTCCTGTTAATCCATAAGGGTCAGACACCCATATTCCAGGACCATATAAGCCTGTTACATGAAATGCCCAAAACCAAAGCAAGCCACCCCGGAGAGAAATAAATGAATTCCAAAGATCTTGGGCAAATCCAAAGAAGGTTTTCATGTACGTTCATCACAAAATATTTCTAGATCCCAATACACCCAATGCCAGATAGCTGCCAAGAAGCACAAGCCAGAAAAGACAATATGTGCCCCGGCTACACCTTCGTAACTCCAAATCCCCGGATTTGTGACAGTCCCCCCTGTGATACTCCAACCTCGCGATAGACGAGTGGGTGAGTGTCACGGGGGTTTCGGCAACATTCTGGGTTCGACTCCCATTCCTCTGATGTGGCGAAAGTGAGAAAAAGAAATCTTGATGAAATTTATCCTTTGATAGGAGCCTTCTTTCTATCCTGGCGCGGGATATGAGTCTCGCTCGTCCACTCCTCCAGACGAGAAAGAGAAAGATTCCGAATATAGAGGCTGAGAGGGAAGAGTCCGGATTTGGGGCTTGAAAAACGTGTAACATATTATGTGCTCTTTTTACAGGAACAGTAATCGTCATAAAGTGAGGTTACAAAGAGACCACCTGGGTGATGGTGCTTTTGCTCCCCACCAAAAAGGATGAAATAGAGAGAAACAAGAAGAAGAATACAGAAAGCTACAGGAAAGCTATACAAAAGAAAAGAACATGGATAGCGGGGTGGGCTGACATGTCGGTACTTGTTAGTTGTTCCACATGATAAACTTGAAAAAGAGATGAAAAAAGAAACACATAACCATGCGAAAATGTATTGAATTGCCATAAGAAGCAAAGACAGCCCTTTTTTCTGTTAATGTTTGCAAAGCGAGAGTATTAGTGCACATTACCAAAACACGGAATTTCTGCAATCAGAATTAAGTAATATTGGACGTAAAATCTTTGCAGAGAGTAAAGTTAAGGAAGGAGATGATGAGGATGAGGCTCCTAAAGTAGTCATTGTCTTGTAAATAAGGGGCTTGAAGTTCTTGTTAATTGGCTGGTGATCTCTGTTACACCTTCACCACCTGCCTGTTTCAATACAGTGAGTAGTTGCTAACTCACTGAGTTTTCTAGACCAATCAAATATACAATTTCCAAGCCTTGAAACTGAAGGACAGGGGCAGTAACTAGGGGTAGTAGTGGAACACTTTACACGGTTTCTTTTTTAATCTTATAGCTGTTTTTCAACACTCAACCAACATCTCCACCCCACCACCCTTCTACCTCTGTTACCCTTTTCCACGTAAATAATGTCACTATATCTCCCTCCATTAGTCCATTATCATCCCCTGACATAATCAGTACTTTCCAAATAATGGGTTGAATTTGTCTTAGGCATTTTGAAAATAGTGCTCGGTTCACATTCCTTTTTTGTATTCGTTTTTAATTTATGCTGCGTGTAGGAACTCTCTGGAAGATGGTGGGCTTCTTCATACAATTAGTTTTCAAAGGAAATTGTTGAGTGTGGTCAGACAGGTCAGTTCTGATGGCTTCTTCTCTTGTTTACTTGTGATTTCTTCTCTTACGTAGTTGATGGAGGGATGCTAATTCTTGAACACACAGAGACCTGTTACTTCTACATATGACATGATAATCTAAGATAAAATACGGAGCACAGTCAAAAACGATATTATTGCAGTTCTTTTTCTCTCTCAATCTCATAGAGCTTATTATCAAGGCAAATAGGATGGACTTAGAAAATATATAAATGGATGAATAAAATCATTGGCCTTCAAATCACCGAAGAAGACCACCCGAGGAACTTGTATCCGACTGGTTTGAGGATTCTGTTCTAAGGTAAGCCATGTCGCAGTTAATATCCTCCAAGTCTCTCAAATTAGGGTAGGGACTGTTGAGCTGCATATCAGTGATCATCTGACGAAGCCCAGTGGTTTCTTCTTTCAGCTGCGCATTCTCTTGGACAATCTTGTCATGGGTTTCGGAGAAATGGTTTAATTTATCTATGAGCTGGTGATTCTCGTTCCGTAGCCAAACAACCTGAGACCAGAGCTCATCCAGGTGCTTCTGCTTGCGCATACGTGATCTGCGCGCAGACTCTCTGTTGGATATCATCCTTCTCTGCTTCCTCTCATTGATGACGCTTAGGTTTTGTTCATCTGCTTCATCTGAAGTTGAGTTGTTGCTGAAACACGTTGACTGCGGGTTGAATTCCTGGATGTGAGGAGTGGTCTGGAGATGATATAGAGGATTAGAGGATCTGCTAAACTGAAATGCTGCTGCGTTGTTTTGCATCATATTAATATTAGGTAGATATGGGTTTGGATTAGAAGGAACGAGAAAATGAAGTTCAGCAGCATCATTGGGATGCATGGCTTTGAACTGTGGTATGGACTGGGATATATGGTGGAGATCAGGAAGAACCAAGCTGGTTATTTTCAGGTGGAGGGAAGCTTGAGGAGAGGATGTGTTTTATAGGAAGAAAAAAGGTTGAAATGGCCCCACTTCTCAAAATATAAGTAGCTGGAGTTTCATAAAGATGAGACCAGTGGAAAATGATGCAGGAGCTGTGCTTGTACATAAATAGCCTCACCTCCATGTACGTTACTCATGCCCTTTGTTGTCAGTTAATGGGTACATACATACATACATACATACATACATGCATGCATGAAATACTACATCACATATCATCCATGGAGAAGCATACACGTATACATAATTAAGTTGCCTCACATCCATGTTCAGATGAAACAGGCAAGAGACAAGTCTAAATTATTGTTCATGCTCTATATGGTTCAACAACAGCAACATGCATGCATGCAATATAAGGCCATGTTTTTTCCTTTGAGAAGCATACATGTATGGACATGTTGAGTTGCATATTGGATAATCATTTTGAGATCAAATATTGCTGACATCAGAGAGGATAATATTTGGTGGGCATTCTAATAATTTAGGTGTTGGAATGTTTTAAAAGAAAGCAGACTGACTGGTGTGGGGTTTCATTAGTCAATCTCAGAGAGTGGTTCTAATGTTGAGCCGGGCCAATTGAATATCATATGTGGAGATTAAAAATGTTCTTAGCCAACGACGTTTTGTGACGTACGGGATGAGGGAGAAGAAGGTTGGGGAAGGGCATGCCTTTCTGAAAGTGGGAAAGATTGTATAAGGAACTGATGACTCAACCACCACTTAGATGAGACCCATTAAATGATAAAATGCAATCTCCTTGATTCTAATATTTTGATTATTAGGAACAGTAGTACCTTCTTGTGGATCATTTACGTACGGATTAGTATGCCACATCAATAGGAGGGAGGGGTATATTTGTCATTGTTGCAAGGGAAGTCCATACATGTTTAGACAACATAAATTGCAAGATTGGCAAAATCACCTTCCACTGTAATTGTTAAGTGGTATATCTGGGGTAAGTGCAAAACCAATGATGTGATATTTTACCTTATAATGTTTCCATTATCAGGGTGTCTATGCATTTCATATAGTGAAAATCAATGAATTTATCCATCCCAAGTTGGTGTTAAGACGTTTAACCTAGTATCAACTGAAGTTAGATCACGATACCCTGTGTTCGAATCCCACGATCGACCGCTAATTGTAATACTGGCTCCTGTTTGGCTATGATTATGTCGACCGCTAATTGTAATACTGGCTCCTGTTAGGCTATGATTATGGAGGATAGTCTGACCGAATGAGTTGTCGTATTGAGGAGATAAATAATCTAAGTTCCCCTCCACTAGCTTAAGCTTGTAGATGACTTTGTGGTTAAAGATAACAAAGCTCTGCACAAGTACAAATCATGAGCAATTGGAGGGAAAAAAAAGTGAAGGAGCCATCAGTAAAAAAGGATGGGGAAAACTGAAACTACCAATGGGATGAAGTTCTAAACTCGCAAATAATCTTTATCTGGAAAGTGTGGACTCATGTCAAATGCTGACTGAAATATTAGTCAAAATCTAGTGATTTTAACCTTGAATTAGAGTGGAGATTAGCTTTAGTTTTGACCATACAAACTCATTAGTGAGTGTTGAGAAATGGGAAAAAATCTACTCCAGTTTTGTGGTGGTGGAAATGGGGAGGGTGGAAATATGGATGTAGTTTGAAATCCAGTCTCCCACTAAATGAAAAGAAGCTTTGTAATGCATCCAGAACCAGAATCCTATGGAGGCAAGTGCTCTCTCCCTGCTTCATTTTTTTTGGGGGGGGGGGTGAGGTTTTGAGTGGACTAAGTGGTCAACAATGTAATAAGACAGATATAGACCTCTCTTTCATTTCTTGTCTTCAAATTGTTCTTTCCTTGTTTCATTTTCCCTCATTGTTTCCTTTCTCCTTTTTCTGCTTTCCAATTGAGTCTTTTCCCCATTGAATAAAGGTGGTTAATGATTTAATGTAGTTGAATACATGCATCTGTATGTACTGCTTGTCCTGCGGCTCCTGCCTGCAGTGTACATGTATAGATGCAGAGGTTTTGTATCACCCACTAAACCCGGAGTAATTATACAATGTTACCTTTCTCCACCACAAATTCATTTCGGTTCCACGCACGTAGTCCTGGGGCCACATAAATTTGTGGTGTAGAGTAGTGCCCCAGGACCACCCAATAATTTTTCCTAAACTTGATATGGTGAGAATTCCCACATTTGACCTTTTATATCAAATTCCTTGTTTATCAATGTTTGAGATTAGTAAGTTTCTTTACCATGTCTCTGGGGACATAAAATTCTCATACTTTTTTCTATATTATTTTTCTCTGCAACCTTCCTTACATGGAATTTATTCCATTTTCAGAATCTGAGGAGAATACAAATGAATTGGCTTCATAGTTTTTTTATTGTCATCTATTCATTGAAGCAGCTGAATCCAGTGCTCAGATTCTCTTCATTAGTTTATCATCCTAATAAATCTCTATTGAGCCCTTTTCTTTTGCAGAACTCATGGTTATAATATTGAGTATATCTATACATATATTATATACTCTCTCCGTCCCTTTTTAACTGTGTTGCTTCGTAAATTCAATTTATTAAAAAAACATCATTATTACACCTCTTACACCAAATTTTACCTCCACTTACACCTCTCAGTGCTCTCACATCAACTTTTACCTCCATTTTTCAAAATTATCCTCCACATTGATCCGTTAACTCTTTACCCATTAACTTTTCAAAAGGGCAAAATAATAATTCTATAAATTTTTACCCATTAACTTTTCAAAACACACACTTATTAAGACTTTTATTTGGGAAAGGAGGAAGTATATTTTATGAACCCTAGTTTCTGGACATCAAGTCTTTATCACTTATCAGTGGGTAAGAAAAAAGAGCAAGAGATTAGCCTTGGAATTGAGCATCTTTGTTGTTTTGTATTCTTTGCCAAATAACTATTTCCTAAAATTGATAGGACTGGAGGATGACTTCACCTACCCTAACACCATACTGGAGGAGCAGAAAAGACATGCCATGTAATTTGGCATGTTAAATTGGTCCTCCCACTATTTATTTATTATTATTGTTATTCAATTTTTTTTCCAAAGTTAGAACCTCATTTTTTTTTTTTTCCATAAATAAGATAAGGGGAAGGACGTAGGTTTGACTTCATGATTCGCGTGCGCGAGCGAGAGTGCTTGGCACGAATGTGAAAGTGTCTTTGAATCACAACTCAATCTATTACAATCTGTGAGAGCGAGGAGGATTGAGAGCTGAAATGCATGACATTTTGAAGAATTATGTTAAGACCCTATCATTAGGCTCAGATGCCAAGTTCTTTGAATTCTCATTTATTTGATCAAACTTTAAAAAGACTTCTTGAACTTGTTCACAATAGTCACTGACCAGCATTTTACTCTCTTTTTGAATTTTGGTTTTGTGAACTAGTTTCGGTTCTCATATTAATATCTCCAAGAAGATTTATTTCTAAAATTCCATAAAATCACATTCTTTTAGGGGTACCGGGTCCGTGTAGTGAGCTCATCCGGCCGTCCATCTCGGTAATGAACGCTCTGATTTTAATCCAGATGATGAACGGCTCGGTTCGGATTAAATCTAAGCCGTTGGTGCTGAGATAGACGGTCAAATGGGGCTCACTACAGGGCCCGTTTCCTTCTTTAGAGCATCACCAACTGCCTCGACAGTTCCCTATTTTTGGCAAATTGCCGATCCAAACCCCTCAAAGCTCAACTCAACAGCCTCCCCTCCCATCTCGGTAAAAATCACTGCTCTATAGTAAAAATCCCTCCTTCACAACGTTGGCTCCGGCGGGCTGTGGTGGGTCGGATTCCGGTGGGGATTGATTCAACCATTGTTGGCTCCGGCGTCGTTGATTTGTCCTCTCAAGTAGAAAATCAAAGGGGACCCATTACGATTTCAAAATTTTACGAGAAATACCAATTTTGATTTCAATTGATTTGTCGTCGTTGATTTTCCTGCCATCGTTGCCTATTTGTCGTTTCTTTTACGAGAAATTGGGTTTTTTTCTATAATAGAAACACCTTGATTTTTGTGTTTGTTTTATTCAAACTTTTCTTCTGATTTTATAGGAAAAGAGCGAGAAGGATACTGAACTAGGATTTTGAGAAGAAGTTTGTAATTTTTAGTGATTTGAATAGCCTTTTTTGCATAGGGTGTTGGGGTCCAAGGTTATTTTTCGTGGCTAGCTAAAGTAAAATTTGGTACTTTATGCAAGTATATAGATTTATATTTGTATATGTATATGACCCCTCTCATCCGATGTGAAAGCAATGCTTGAATTGATGTCACTCACCTCACCTGATACCCTAACCCGGCATTCATATCTCATGAATCTTTTCCCAATCATACCAGTCCTTTCAAATTCCATTTTTACCCTTCCCAACGCGAACCCACTCCAGATAATCCAAAAAGAATGGCATGGGCAATTTGGGAAAACAAATTGGACGAGAGTGGAATCTGAAAAAAGCTTTGGGACACTGCCCTTAAATGGCGGGCTGGGTCGTGCACGGAGGGCTACCAGATTTAACATTCCCCATCGAAATAATAACCAGATACGAACAAAAAACAAAAGCGACGAGATAAAAGACCAATCGGCGCACGATAGATTTCATCCCCCTGGGCCCCGGTTAACCTGCGTCGGGTGCGAGAGTGGGAGCGCAAACGTGAAATAGTCTTTTAAAAGTACCTAAAATTATTAAAATTCATGTGAGTGAAGACTTAGAGTAGAAGCGAAGGGGCCTACTCAAGGACTACGTGGCTAAGGTTGCATGTGGTTGGCAGTTTTTGAGAATTTTTATTTGTGATATATACGTGAGATAGTGTTTGGTTTAGTTTTTGGAAATGGACAATGAGGTCATAATTGAAGAGAGAAATGAGAGTTATAATTGGAGAGAGGAGTAGTAAGAGGAGAGAGATAAAGAGAGAAATGAGAGTAATGATTGGAGAGAAGCGTAATGAGTAAAAAGAGAAATGTGGGTTATGATTAGAGAGAGAGTAATGAGTAGAGAGAGAAGAAAAAAAAATCGAAAACTTGTTTTGGAAAAATTTCCCAAAATTGGGAACCAAACACAACGAATTCACGAGAGCGAGGACTGAGAGTAGAAACAAAAGGGCCTACTGAAGGACTGCGTGTAAGGTTGTGGGGCACCTGAACTCCCTAAACAATTACACAATCATTCGAGATTCATACACTTAGTTGTGAGCTTCACATGAATGTGTAGTTGTGGTGGAAATTAGGAAACCATATGAAAATGTCACCGAAGCGCTGAATAAATGTCCATCTCTCACACACACAAGTTTTTTTTTGCTAAGCAAAAACTTTATTAATGTTTGACACAAAACAAGATTGAAGGGACAAAGAAACATCGGCGATCGACTAGCTCCACCCAAGACCCAAAAAGAGAGGGTCTATCACTTCGTGCTCCTTCAAAGGACTAATGAGTGCAAATTCCAATAGTACAATCTATTTATAAAAACATTTTCACAAAAATTCAGTTTGATCGGATTTTAATTGGCACAAGAGAAATTTTTATTTTGTTTGATGAAATGGACTGATTGAGTTTTTCATTTTTATTTTTTTCTGAACAAACGCCGATCGACTATAGAATTACGAGTATATTTTATTTTCATTTTCCAGAACAAAAAATGGCCTCCATCTTCACTACTTACGAAATGAACAATTTAGGTCATCGTTGTGACGTAGATTACAACCGAAAAAATACTAGATTTGAGGGATATTGTCATATCGAGAGATGGGAGGATGGTCGACCAACCTTCTCATCTACTAATACACCACCTTCTCAGTCCCGTTAGCGAGGGGAACCCGGGAGGTGCTGTGCGGTAAAACTATGTCGTTTTGCTCATTTTCTCGGTACACCTTCAAAGCTTCCAAGGCCCTTGTTTGGAGAGTTAATTTTGGGGTTAAATTTTAGGAGATTTAGACTCTTTGGGGTAGGGTATAGTGGATTTAGGCACTTCGGGTTTAGACATCAGGTTCAGGGTTTTTGCACTTTGTAGTGGGTTTTTCTTCCTTCAAACGAGGCATTTGGAAACTTCAGAGGTGTGCCCAAAAATCAAGCAAAGCGACGTAATTTTGCCGCATAACACCTACCGCACAGTACCCTCGGATCCTTGCGAGGGGATATACGATCCTCAGAATCTATCCAGAGGAGAAAATATTTGGTATTGATGACTATGATATACTAGAAAATGAAAATGAATCTATCCAGAGGATCCGAAAATATTTGGCGGAGCCAATGGAAGGCTACCGGGGACATGGGCCCTCACTGCACTTATTTATTTATTTATTTTAGTTTAGTTTTTCTTGAATCAAATAATTATTGTGTTTTGTATAGCCAACTAATTAAGGTTGCACAAATAAGCACATTTCACCAGATAAAAAAGAAGAAGCACACATCAATGATTTTTTTATTTTGATAAGTTTTTTTTTTATCACTATTTTTGATAAGTTTGACTAAGCACTTACGGATATCTAATTAATATTTTTTTTTTTACAAATATGATTAAAGTTTAAGACACTAAAAATTGTCTTTGATTATTGAAGAGGGACCTAGTATAGATCCCACATAAAGTAGATAAGTTCACACCATTTTGAGCTATTGGACAAAAAATCATTGATGTGTGCTTCTTCTTTTCTTTTCTTTTCTTTTTTATCTGGTGAAATGTACTATTTGTACAACCTAGTTGGCTATATATACAAAACACAATAATTGTTTGATTCAAGTAAAACTAAAGTGTTATATAAATCAATAAAGAAGTGCAGTGAGGGCCCATGTCCCGGGTAGGCTTCCATTGGCTCCGCCAGAGACGGATTCAGAAATCTAACTCAGTGGGAGCACCTTATTAATTGTAATCGTGCAAAAAAATTTCCTAGTCGACGATTTTGCTAAATTAAGACATTTATTATGGACTATAAAGATTATAATGTATAATTTTTTTATTAAAAAGAAGGGAGAAAAGTAAAATTGAGTTATAAAAGAATACTAGGTGAATTAATATAACCATTATATGTTCAAAATATATATAATAAAACTGCAAGGTTGTTGTATAGTGAATGTTGTTGGTCTAGTGGCAAGAGGGAAGGTATTGGTTTTGGAAGAGGTCTTGGGTACAAACCTCCTAGACAAAGACAAAGCACCTTTCCACCAACCAACACGCGGAAGATGTTATCAAATCTGAACACAAATTATATATATACGAAACTTATTTTCCAAAATTTATTTTTTTCGACATTGAAAACTAGGGGTTAGTGGGGGCACGTGCCCCCTTGGATCCGTCCCCCGCTCCGCTACTGTTAAAAAAATGTTGTTTGGTAGCGGGATGAGTTTTACGGGATATAGCATAAGGAATATGATAGATGAATTGTATAGAGCGTTATATTGAAGGACGATTAGTAGGTTCTTGGTTTGCTTCCTTATTATCAGTGGATAATAAAATGGGTGGATGAATAAATGTGTCATTTGAGAAAAAAATTTGTTCACCCTCACCAAAGGAGGGTGAACAAAACCCTTACCCTGATTGGTTGAAATGGTGTGGGGTCAATGAAATCAATACACTTTTTGGTAAACATGACATCACTTTATGGTGAGATCCACACTATTTTCTGTGAACCCACACCATTTCAACCAATCAGGGTGAGGGTTTTGTTCACCCTCTTTTGG
Organism: Vaccinium vitis-idaea; assembly: GCA_963854785.1. Taxonomy (NCBI): domain Eukaryota; kingdom Viridiplantae; phylum Streptophyta; class Magnoliopsida; order Ericales; family Ericaceae; genus Vaccinium; species Vaccinium vitis-idaea. The sequence goes on from OY978222.1 coordinate 32,565,566, forward strand.
TGAGGGTGAACAATTTTTTTTTCCTGAGGGCCTGGGGGTGTTGTGCACTCTTTGGGCATGCAATCGTGTTTTGGACGGCCTGAATGCTTTCGGCAATTTTGATTTGATTTTGATTTATTTGTACCAGTAAAAAATCGAAGAACATTGGGGCTGTCCAAAACACGATCGAACAGCCGAGGGGTGCGCGGCACCATGCACAGCACCCCCCGATTTTTGGATGATGAATATAGTGGTTATTTAATGAGGGCGGATAAACCAAGAGCTAATAGACTAGCGGTTATCTCTTGGTTCTCTTCAAGGGAGACTAGGGTTTTTTTTGTACGAAACACACAAATGCAGGGAGGGAGTATCACTTATTCATCGAGTATGGACATTCAGTAATTTTATATAGTACTCCAAAACCTGAAAACTCCATTTCGTTTATCTTGATGTAACAACTTACAAGCACGCCACCATCAAATCATCAACCACCGGCAAGTCGTGTGTCGGTGGGATATCGTCGGAGGTTGATTGTCACCGGAGTTTTGGTTTCATAGTGCTTTTTACTGATGCATATTCCTGACTACGCCACTGCCTGTCACTCTGACACACACGGAGCTTGGGCTCTTTAGAGCTCAGGCTTATGATGGGGCTCTTAATGAAAAATGTTGTGGTACACTCACTTTACCATAGGTGACTATCTGTGCACCCCACTAAGGTAACCTCCAATGCTTTCTCTTTAGATAGATCCAATAAGAAGGGAAGGCAAGTGAATTTTTTATCCAACCCAAATTTGTTCAGCTCAATTAGCTCTGTGTCCTGCACCTGAATACATCTTTACAGGTTGTATTCTATATATTTGTATCCTGTCAAACTATGTTGGCTAATTTAAACCAACTCGTTTCTTTCAGCTGTCCAGATATTATGATTGTCTACCCATTCAATCTTGAGACAATTATCAGGGCTATGCCTGTGATTATTCGGTATCTTGACTCGCATACGTACCCTAGGCATAAGATTGAATGATTTTCTCCGGAGGGGTTGGTGAATAGTTCATGAGAGTCGTAAGAGATTTCTTGTTGGTTATGAGAATCGAACATGCAAGCTTATAGTTTTGAATATCGGCCGATATGCACCGTATTAGCCAGTTCGTCTCGGGATTTGGAGGCTCCGATACAGATATGTACCACACCGTATTATATATGGTTCGTCTAATGAGGTCACATGCATGAGATATCTAGAGATTGAGCTGTTATGGATAAGCTCTCATGATCATCTTACACTTGCTTTCATCACCTTGCTTTGTTTCACCTTTTGGAAAATTACATATTAAAATAAAACCCTAGTTAATGAGAGACTGACTTCTCTCCAGTGTGCCATCTTTTCAGTCTTTGTGTATGTTATAATGGTATCATGCCAATCTTTGGTGCAATGCATATACTATAAACTATGTTGTGGGTGGTGGAAATTACAGTAATAATACTGCCTTTGCACGATTGTTAATTAATGTGGGCTTACGTACTTGTAATAAGGTCTTTGATCCACTATCAATGTGGATATTGGATAACAAAAGGTGTTTTGGTTTGTTTAAAGCAACTTGCAATCTTTTCTATGAAAATAGTCTTTTTTTAGGTTTAGCGTTTAGGAGTGTTTGGACCAGCTTGCGTGCATCTCGACTAGATCCCCTCCTCGATCGGGTAAAAAGGTAAGCCATCAATGCCGGGACTAAGAAATTCATAAGAGAAGTTCTTGTGGCCTGGTCTCAAGAGGTTGCCAAGTTTCGAAAGCAGGAGAATAATATGATGTAGAATAGAACATCATCTTTGTCATTCCAACGATTCTTGATTAATTTTCATGGATTATGTTTAGGGATAATTCCCTGCCGGTCCAATTGACAGAATGTAATTACCAGCAAGTCAACCACATTTCCCAGACTTCCGCCTGTGCCGCTTGTCAATACGGGAAACTAGAGGAAGGGAAATACGGTCAGACTTACCAACTTACCCGACATTTGTCTCATTTTAAATTTTAAATTTTAAAATCCCCAAAACTAAATTGTAGGGTACCCTATGAAAATACTTAAATCTAGGGTACCCTATGAAAGTGCCTAAAATCCTAGGGTATTCTATGAAAGTACCTAAACCACTAAACCATATAATATGAAAGTGCCTAAAATTCTAGGGTACCTATGACTAGGGTACCCTGTGAAAGTGCCTAAAATTCTATGGTACCCTATGAAAGTGCCTAAAACCCTAGAGTATCCTATGAAAGTGCCTAAACCCCAAAAAAGAGTGGCTTACCTTAATGGTAATTAAAAAAAATGACTTACCTTAGTGGTAATTAGACATCTCTTTTCTAGACGTAGAGGTAATAATCCCTTTTTTTTTTACCTGCTTGTTATTATTACTTTATTCAACCGTCTTCTTTTATTCGAGCTTGGAATTAGTTATGTGATAGATAAGACTCTAAGAATGCATGACATAGGTCCGAGCTTGGAATTAGCTATGTGATAGATAAGACTACTCTAGGAATGCATGACATAGGCTTACAGGGTACAATAGCAGTCACAGTTCTTTTATTTGAAAAAAAAAATATCCCTCTCATGGTATAGTAATAGGTTGTAATGGAACTAGGGTTTGGCACACCTCATCTATGCAAAAATCCCTAAAATGACCTATCTATGTGTCTAAAATCCTAAACTGACGGAAGAGAGCCCACGAAATAAATCTAGTCGCGAGAAACATAGAGAGGAAGAGAGTCCATCAAATCCCAACAATTACCTCCGTCGATGGAAACATTGCCCATGGAGTAAGGAGAGAAAGAAGGGTAAATTGATTACGGGAATATTCTCTGGATAACTGTGGATCATGCTTTACGTTTGTGTGTGTAGACATTTTTCATTGTGTTTTATCATGTAGATTGGAAGAGTACTTCGGTGTGTTCGAACCCCCAAAGTTTATCGAATTCGCCATCCAACTTTATTTAATTCTGCTAATGTTATTCTCATCTTTTTGACATATTTCTGAGCTCAAGCATGCATGGATGGTTTTACCTAAAACACATATAGCAAAAAAAAAAATACATTTAGCTTATGATTTTCTTCTACACTCCTTTCTTATTGAATTGCTTGGAGATACTTAAAAGAGCCCTGAAAGAGGGATAGTGATTCTTGCTAGAGTTTGGGTAATGCTCATTAGCTAGTTGCCCGGCCTTAAAACAACAGCTAATCTTCTTTATGGGTACAAAAAGAGGGCAGTACATTATAAACAAGTTGCTCTAAATTATTTATTTGATGTGCTACATATATAAGGGGTCCTACCAATACATTCCATATGAGACAGATTTATATTTATTTTCTAGTATCATGGAATTATCTTTCCATAATGATTGATATAGACTCAGGTGTATCGAGTGCAGGTGCATACACGCGTCTAGAATATGGAATTCAAAAGTTGGATGGAGTTTAAGATAACGAGGGATTTCCATATCTTCCATCAATGTGAATGACTAACCAAATTCGAGCTTCTTTTAACTCGAACATGATAATAATAAAAAATTGAAGATTCCGCGCGAGTACTGTCTAATTTCACTATCAATGTTGGATTGGAATCTCATACATACCCTTATCCCTGTGACATCCAATGGACTTGAGTATTTTTGGCGAAATGAAAAGTTTAGGTAATACAAACAACGTATGCTCAAAGCGGTCCCGCATGTGCAGCATTAGTGCTCGACACTTGGTTCATTACTAGTACGAATTTTTGTGGGGATGTTTTCGCTAGCAGAACCATCGCATGTAGCGTACCACCTTTGGGTTACATACAAATTTCATCGCAACATTGCTTTGCCATCCTTTGCCGGTGCATTGAGATATTCTCCCATCGCCGACAATTTCAATTTTTGCGACAGATCATATTTTTCGTCTGTCATACGAAATATGATATAAAGTACTTGTCTTCTTGTTAACGTAATAACCGAATTTTTGTTATTTTTGTACTGTAATTTTCCCTACAAGTAATGAAATTTCTCATCATTCTCTGAATGAAATGATGTACACTCAAATGGAACCTAAGACACTCCCTTTCAAAGTAGAGGTCATGATAAGGCAAGCTTTCCTTCAGACATTGTTAATCCTTTGGTGATTCTGTGTTTGTTTGTTCCTCTTGTTTTTAGTGTCATATATATATTCTGCACTCTATATTATCATCACTTGTCTATGCCTTGCAGCAACCACAACATCCACTTGTTCTCAATCCAAGTTTTCATGGACCAAAATTTCATGTCAAAATAAAGTAGAGAATCAATGACCTGGGATTTGTGAAATATGACAATATCTTAAGGAAAGGAATGGGATTATATTTTTGTCCACCTTTGAGAGGGACTAGCTTGTATTTTGGTTGGAGTAGCCTTTTTCCATATCCAGTTAAAGAATTGCAAAAATATCCATCTAATTTTGGAAAACCCTAGCTTTTTTGGAGAAGTGATAAAAATGTTATGCTGATGGCACTGCACTATTTTGGATGGATCCATGCTTCAACTATACATGTAGTACTGCTAGAAATAAAAGTTGAACACACTCCTAAATATTTAGAGAGTGTATTTTCTCTGACCGACTCCTTGAAAAAATTTGAGTAGGAAGGGCTTTCCAAGTTGAAACCCATCTAATTCCCTGATTAAAATCGATTTTTGGTGAAAAACGGCAAATAGCGGTGAGTTAGAATAGAAAGAAATTCATTTATATTCCTGGTTAACACCTCTACACGATCCATAACAGGTATTGGTGTTATTATGCTTTTTGATGTATTTCCTCTCTTTCTCACTCACACACTAATGTAACTACGGCCAGTGGGCCCACGACACCCTCCAAATTCGGTATGCTTTTTTTTATAAGATTTATGTATATCTAGATAATCATGGTATAATAGGAATTGGTACAAAATCTTTTGTGCCTTGAACTTTTTTTTTTTTTAAAGAAATATGTCATCACCTGTACTTTCATTTTCAACTCCAAAATGATTGAAGTAATAATCTTTTGGTTCCCACAACATCCTAAAAAATATCCTGTGCAAAAGGGTAGAGCCTGTTTGTTGTTGGAAGTTTGGAACAAGTAATATGAGCCAATACCATAATTACTTTTCTAGAGGAAATAAGTGCTTTCATTGATTGCCTCTCTAGCCACTGACCGAGCCACAGACCTTTCCCCCCAATTAGTGAAAATGACAATTTGTACTTTATTTTTTTTGATCACTGACAATTTGTACTTTAGGTTCTTCATTTTCCATGTTTTTGATGGTGATGTCATTCTCTCTCTCTCTCTCTCTCTCTCTCTCTCTCTCTCCAATACATGTTAGGCGTTAGCGCTTGAGAGGGTGTTTTACTAACAAAATTTATTTTTTTAAAACTAAGATAGGTCATTCTCTCATAATACATCACATGAAAAATCGTGAAAAATCAATTTATTCTAAAAATATTCTTAGGGGAACACCCCATGAGTCTTTTAGTTAAAAAAAAAACACCCCATGAGTCCTTCTAATTATATTTTTCTTCTTTTTATCAAATTTGAAAAGCTTTAATCATGGTTATTTTTAAGAAAGGGCGAGTATCGAAAGGTCGATGTCGGGTGTTGTGATGAATGCCTTCCCTACTTGTAAGAGTAAGTTACCTTCCCACTTGTAACAGTGAGTTACTGGACCTTTTTCTTTTCTGATCTCGCAGACAATAAAATTGAGTCACTCTTTTAAAAATCAGGTCTTTGGACCCGCGGAATGCTTTTTATAGCATTTGAATTATCTCCAGATAGTTCAGAGGGTGACCCGGCAAACCGAAACTCCTTGCCAGTTGGCGACTTTGAGTTATTTTCTAAAAAATATCCCATATCACAATTACAAAACCCGTCTTTTTCTAAACTAGGTCGCATTTCAATGAACTTAGATCACTCGAGTCTTTTCCTTGATTCTCCTTTTGCCACGGCGAAACCCTTGTGATGTCGATCCTAGGCGCGACATCGAGATTGAATTAATAAGAGTGGACCAATGTAGATTTAATCCCAGTTTAAAAAAAAAAAGGAAAAATAAAAGAAAAGGGGAAGGTGGGGAACTTAGATTACTGGCCCGATTAGATGTGGGATAATTAAGTTCCTCTCTCTCTCTCTCTCTTTACGAACTCTATAAAATGAATGGTCATTTTTTACTGCTTATTTCTTTCAATGTGTAACTCAAAAAATATGCAATATGGATTTTGTTTGGTAGATCTCAATTAGTTTTATTATACGAAGTTCAAAAAATCATGAAAACCATAATAAATTTAGAGATATAAGCTATAAAAAAATTATACAAATTTTAGAAATGGACTAACAAATCAGGATGGATGGAGTATTTTATATGAATCTCCTTTTTGAAGGTGTTATATATCTTCTTGGTATTACCATATAAATAAAGTGAAGAGGAAAAATAGAGACTCGTCCTTAATTGAAAGCCCAAATCCATGGTAGCCAATTTACATTGCAAAATGGATTTAGAATACTACCAAATCAGCCCACTTTAAGTCCATAGTTGAGGCTTTGTAGTCCATAGTAGCTATGGACACATTTGCACAATAAAAAGATGGTTACAATACTTAAATAATCACAGCGTCTGGTTTAGGGCTTTAGGTCCATAACTATTTAATTTTAAGGGAGGGAAAAATTGTGAAGAGTAGTGACAAATGTCTGGCAATTGCATAGCAACCATTTAAATATTTAATGCACGTGGGTTTCACACAATACGCATGAAATTCACACACATTAAATGACTCCAGATCCATGTTTGAGACTTGTTAGGTTTTATTATTCTTATTTTTCATTTTCATATGGAGAAGTCGATAAAAATAAGGGGTGTTAAACTTCTTCACATCCTCGGGAACAATTTTTTCGATGGCAAGTGTAAATTTGTTCACCCACTCTTTTAGTTAGACATATTTTGGTTTCCACACCTCAGATTGTAGAAAATGGTTTGTTAGGAATTATGCAAAGATTTTAGCTAAATTACAAATAGATAATTGCTAGACAAAAAGTTTAGCTCTACTCTGTCTAATTCTAAATCCTTGGTTTAAATTGTGTGATCAAGTACTCACCGATATCTAATTGAGCTTAATTTTTACATGGTATCTTAACAAATTAGCTCTTACAAAATGAGCAACTCTAATCATTTAAATGATTAGCAATAAGTAGAGGTGACAATTTACAACCCAATCTTTGAACCATCCCATATTCGTCCAGTTATACCCAAGGATAAATCACCATTAAGGTAAGAAAATATATATTTATTATCAATAAGGTCAGTTACTTTTTTTTAATTACCATTAAAGTCAGTCACTCTTTTTTTTTTGTTTAGGCACTTTCATAGGGTTTTGGGAGTTTAGACACTTTTATTTTTGGATTTAGGCACTTAAAGTATCATACGGTTTCATAGGATTTTAGAAGTTTAGGTACTTTCATAGGGTTTTAGGGGTTTAAGTACTTTCATTAGGGTTTTAGGCACTTATGGTATCTTACGGTTTTCTAGTGTTCTAGAAGTTTAGACACTTTCATAGAGTTTTTCGGGTTTTAGGCACTTTCAAGAGAGAGAGAGTGGGACAACTTGATGTAATTTGGAGCGGTGCTTTTTTTTGGAACACGATTTAATTTGGAGCTGTCCACTTTCATACTTGGGCGGTGCTTTTTTTGGAGCTGTCGGTGCATGGACTTCCCAAAGTGGATTGGCTCGTACTTTCCCCTATACGCAACGGATCGTGATAGGGGTACAGAAGTCTGGGACCAGAAAAGTACCGATCTGCTTGGGGGACCCACTTTTGGGTCCCACACAAGCGATCCGAACCGTTCATTATTCTTAAAAACAATTTCCGAGGGCCCCTACAAAATTTTAGCTCAATCGGACAGTTAAAAGTGTGAAAACTAAAGTCCCACCGTTTCAATCAGAATTATCCATACGCAACCCAATACAACCCATCTATTATTGCAGTATGGGTTGATATGGGTTGATATGGATTGAACGCCAATCAACTCATATTTACATGGGTTTAGACGGGTTGAAAATGGATTGGACCGGTACACAAAAACATACTGTACATGGCCTACCCAAGCTCCAAATATTAGACGGAAAGTTGGAAACGCAGCAGCAAGTTCACAGCATTTTTGAACGTCATTGTTTGACAATGGTGCGACCGACCACCCAATAAATTTTCCCTTCAACACACAGAGTGGCCTGAAGTCGACACTGTTTTCCGAGGCGGTGGACGTCGTCGCCGTTGTGGATGAGTGGTGGACCAGAGAGAGCTGTTGAGCCAAATGGAGTACTGTTCTTCTTCATCGCACTCGTGGAACCATCATAGGCGATGAGAAGACAAGAAGTCTTCGCTCAGAGGCAGTAGAAGGGTGATTGAAAAAATCCACTCGAATGAGAATTTCAAAAGGGAAAAAAACGGCTGTTTACGGTGAAAAAAACCCGCTAAAGCATGAGTTCAGAGGTTAATGGCACCGCTGCTCTCTCACCTTCGCTTCGCAAGACTCCTCTTTTTCTCACCAAATCCCGCATCCAGGACTCTACTACCAAAAGATTCATTACCCATCTGTGCATTTTCCACACTTACAGGAAATCAAACGCCACCAAACAGGAGAAAAACCTTTTCCCACATATTCCAAGAATGCACCGATCGAAGAGCACTCGATCCTGGAAAACAAGCTCATGCTCGCATGATTGTATCTGGGTTCGAACCAACAATCTTTGTTACCAACTGTTTGATTCAAATGTATATAAAATGCTCCAATTTAGATGATGCCCATAACGTGTTTGACAAAATGCCTAAACGAGACGTGGTCTCTTGGAATGCGATGATATTTGGTTATGCTGGGTGTGGAAATATGCCGGTAGCGCAATCCTTATTCGAATTTATGCCAGAGAAGGATGTAGTCACGTGGAATTCCTTAATTTCAGGGTACGTGCAGAATGGTAACCATCGAATGTCGATTGATGTTTTCTTGAAAATGAGGGGAGCAGGTATAGAGTCAGACCGAACGACCTTTTCGCTGATCTTTAAAGCATGTTCGGCTTTAGAAAACTATGACGCTGGGATCCAAGTTCATGGGCTTGCAGTCCGTAAGGGTTTTGATCTTGATGTGGTGAGTGGAAGTGCAATCGTAGATATGTATGCTAAATGTCGGAAGTTAGGTAAGTCGTTACAGTTTTTCCGTGAGATGCCTGAAAGAAATTGGGTTTCTTGGAGTGCTATAATAGCAGGCTGTGTCCAAAATGAGGAGCTTGTGGGTGGTTTAGAACTATTCAAGGAGATGCAAAAGGAGGGAGTTGGGGTGAGTCAATCTACTTATGCAAGTGTTTTAAGATCCTGTGCAGGCTTATCTGCTATAAGGTTGGGATCTCAACTGCATGCTCATGCATTGAAGGCTGATTTTCGATATGATATTATAGTAGGGACTGCTACTTTGGATATGTATGCAAAATGTGATTGTTTACTTGAGGCTAGAAAGCTATTTAACTCAATGCCAATTCATATTCTCCAATCATACAATGCTATGATTATTGGATATGCTCGAAGTTATCGGGGCATTGAAGCATTCCAGATATTTCAACTTCTAATGAAGTCTGATTTTGGGCTTGACGAGATAAGCCTATCTGGTGCTTTTAGTGCTTGTGCGATGATGAGAGAGTATTCAGCGGGGATTCAAGTACACGGATTAGCAATTAAGAGTATTTTTGGGTCCAATGTTTGTGTGGAAAATGCCATTTTAGATATGTATGGAAAATGTGGGGCTTTGATGGAGGCTCATTTTGTGTTTGAAAAGATGGAAATAAGAGACGCTGTCTCATGGAATGCAATTATAGCGGCTTATGAACAGAACGGAAACGAAGAGGAAACACTATCACTATTTGTTTGGATGCTCCGGTGGGGTGTGGAACCTGATGACTTCACTTATGGTAGTGTTTTGAAAGCTTGTGCAGGTCGGCAGGCTCTGAACAGCGGAATGGAGGTCCATAACCGAGTAATCAAATCTGGGATGGGGTTTGATTTGTTTGTTGGGAGTGCTATAGTGGATATGTATTGCAAGTGTGCAAAGGTGGAAGAGGCAGAGAAGCTCCATGACAGAATGGAGGAACAACAAACAATGGTTTCTTGGAACACAATGATCTCTGGGTTTTCATCGAATGAAAAAAGCGAGGAAGCTCAGAAATTCTTTTCTCAGATGTTAGAAATGGGAGTGAAGCCAGATAGCTTCACATATGCGACAGTTCTTGATACTTGTGCCAATCTGGCAACTATTGGATTAGGGAAGCAAATCCATGCGCAAATTATCAAGCATGAACTGCAATCGGATGTTTTTGTATCCAGCACTCTTGTTGACATGTATTCAAAGTGTGGAAACATGCAGGACTCCAGGCTCATGTTTGAGAAATCACCAAAGAGGGATTTTGTTACGTGGAATGCTCTAATATGTGGTTATGCTCAACACGGGCTTGGAGAAGAGGCGCTTAAGATTTTTGAAGATATGCAACTTCAAGGTGTGAAACCAAATCATGCAACTTTTGTTTCAGTCCTTCGAGCTTGTGCACATATGGGGCTTGTTCAAACAGGGCTGCATTACTTCCATTCAATGTCAAATGATTTTGGATTAGATCCACGATTGGAGCATTACTCTTGCATTGTGGACATACTAGGGAGGTCAGGCCAAGTTAGCGACGCGTTGAAGTTTATTAAAGAAATGCCCTTTCAGGCCGATGATGTTATTTGGAGAACCTTGCTTAGTATTTGCAAGATGCATGGGGATGTAGAGGTGGCAGAAGAAGCTGCGAATTCTCTTTTGCGATTGGATCCTCATGACTCTTCTGCTTTCATTCTTCTGTCGAATATCTACGCGGATGCAGGAATGTGGGATGAGGTTTCGAAAATGAGGAAGGTGATGAGGTGTAGTGGGATGAAGAAGGAGCCGGGTTGCAGCTGGATTGAGGTAAAGAGTGACTTACACATGTTTCTTGTAGGGGACAAAGCTCATCCAAGGCGTGAACAGATCTATGAGAATCTAGATCTGCTGATAGCTGAGATGAAATGGGCTGGTTATGTGCCTGATGGTGATTTTTTGCTCAAGGATGAGGACATAGAAGGTGAGCAAGTAGAAGAGCTCATATCATCTATGTAAAATGTGTAGTTTAAAACATAATTTAACTTTTTTCAAGTACGATAATATGTTGGTATCAGAGATTTGGCTGTGATGCCAATATGTATGAACTGGAAGGGGAAGCCATGGTTTTACAAAGAGCTTTTTTCCCCAAGGCAGTTCCAGCTTTCACACTTTTGGGATGAAAACAACTGGATGAGATCAAAGTGTTAACAGAAGCAGAAACAGCTTTCGTATTTGTTTATCTGTTTATTTTTCTTTTTCTGATGATCAAAGATTATAGGGGCCCTGTTCGGTTTAGAGTTTTGTTTTAGTTTTGGTTTTGTTGACGTCATCATTTCCCTCATTTCTCTCTCTCTCTCTCTCTCCACTCATTACACCTGTTTACATCATCAAAACTAAACTAAACTACAAACCAAACACAGCCAGGAATTTTTTCTGCTATGCCCCTCTTGCTACTTGGGAGCTTTAAACAGAAATATCATCTTCTCTTTCTCTGGCATAAATTGCCCTATTGTGCTGCATGAAGCCTCTAATTCCAACAAATTGTTACAGTTGTGAAAGAAAGGGATATATAGCTCACACCTGCTGTACTTTGGATGAAATGTAGAGACAAATCGTTTGGTTTCTAATTCGAACTTATGTAGTCCTATTGGCTGTGTTCGGTTAGGAGTTTTGAGGGAGTTTAGTTTAGTTTTGATGATGCAAGCAGGTGTAATAAGTGGAGAGAGATAGAGAGAAAAGTGAAAAAAATGATGATGTCATCAAAACCAAAACTCCCCAAAACCGGAGCTAAACTATTAACCGAACAAGGCCATTATAATCTTCACAAAGTCAATGAACTTATGTCGGTCAGAGTACCATAAATTTCTTTTAGGAGTATTTTTTACAACAGGGGATTCTTTTCACAAAGTCACTGAACTTAGTTCCTCTCATCTGGATCCAGGTTGAAATAAATTCTTGAGAAGCCTAATAGTTGTGGTATAATTTTGCAGACCAAATTCGGTGAAGCTTAAGAGATTGTCCAAGTTACTGTGCATTCTGAATTCTCTCATAGAATACTTGCTGTTGCAAATTGTTCAAATACATGATGATGAAATTCGACTGTAGGAATCTGACAGAAAACTTAGTATGTCCTAAAAGAATGGGAAATGTAAACCGTCTGAGCGGTTGATATGCAAATAAAGGCGATTAGAAAAGGTCAATGATTGACAAGGCCTGCCACCTTGGGACTTGTTTTTGGGTAGTGATTGATGCCCGAAGTTTCTGTGCGATGTGATGGTAAGTGGTGGTTCTTTAATTTAAGTTTTTGTTGCTTGGAGATTATTTTCTAATGCCTTTATTTGCAACTGTACAATTTTCTTTGAAATTACGAGGTTTGGGATTTGATATTCTTTTTTTCTCCTGCTGTGATCATTGTTTGAAGCTGACATTCCTCTTGGTTCCCATCATATGTGATTGGGATACTATATTTGCTATTCAATTACTGAATAGAGCAATCAACCAGGTAGAAGGCTTGGCAAAAAATCTCAGGTTCGTTGAAAGATGCTGCAGTTCCATATTCTAAAAAGCCCGGAAGCAGGTGTTCTTATGAATAAGTTGTCCTAGTTTTATTGTTGTGATACTTTCTCGTTTCAGAGTTGCGATGCATTTTTTATTGTTGATTTTTTTATATAACTTTATTTGCCAATTGTTTTTCATTAGGGGTTTAATAGACCAAGCACAAAAAGAGAAGAGGGATGCTTCTGACACGGGATGTCAAACTTTTGAGACATGAATATCTCTTAGAAAACCGCATATACAGTCTTCTGAAAAGCGAACTGCTGCTTGAGGTATATACTCAATGTATTCAGTGGCGCATGCTAAGTTGGACTTTGTTATAAGTTGGCGTTCCTACTTATTTCTAGATAATACTACAGTAAGTCCCAATATACTTTCAAGCTGGTCATAAAAAGCAGTACATAGTTGTTTTGGATGCTAAAATTGATGAATCATTGCAGGTAATTGAGACTTTCCAATTGAAAATTAGTGAGGAACACCTCATGTCAAGGTGCACCAAATGTAATGCTTGCTTTATTCGGAAACCACTCAACAGAGGAGGCTGTTGAAGCTGCTAAGAGTTTCCAAGTGATTCCCAACGGCTTGTTTGACAGTAATTTAGAGTTCTGGCAATGTATGGACTGCAACGAACTCTACTGGGAGGTAGACATTCAATAGAAATTTCCTTCGTCTTTTTTGTCTATATTTTTTTTCTGTGTTGCATGGTTATATCAGCACACCAGAATCATAAAATCAATTCTTGTGGAAGTCAGGATTTGAATATCCTCATGCTCTCTTTGATTACTTTGCTATGAGAACTCTTACAAACTTGTCTTCTTTTGTAACCAAGCGAAGCCAGAAGAGATCGTTACTCTTCCTCACAGACCAACTGGAGATTTATCATCTCCTCTTACCGTCTGTCTTCGGCAATCTGGTGGATCCATGCCCTACAATGTTCCACGATCTCTCTCTCTCTCTCTCTCTCTCTCTCTCTCTCTCTCTCTCTCTCTCTCTCTTCATCTTCTCCAATTTCTTCCTTGCCTCACTCTCTCTCCGGCAGTTTCATTGAATGCAAAGTATTGTAGCCATTGGATTGTCTGCGCAAAGGGGGTTCTTGTTACTAGGGTTTCCGTTCTGATATTCATGTGTGCTTTAGGTATAACAATTCTTTGTGTTCAATTTCTAAGATTTGCATATGTTTGATTTTGTGCTTGACTTTTTTTTTTTTTTTTTTGTTGACTATTGTATATACACACCATCTTACAATGACTTCCAATTTGTTTTTAGAGAAAATGGATTCATATACCCCCCAAAAACACACACCTGAAGGAAAATAGACAAAAAAAAAAGAAATTCTCTTCAACTCTTCATTGATTTTTTTGCACTGGCGACTCTTCTGCCTGTTTGCTATGATTATGCATGGGACCCTACCCAGTCTGTAAAAGTAATCTGGGATAATTTGTTTTGGCCCTTTTGGGACTATCTGAAAATGACACAGAAAAGGATACTCCCATTCCTCTAACTCCTACACAATCTCATAACTTAAATGTCCTTGTCCCACATTTTTTAAGTATTTGACTTTTTTCTAGCATGTTATTTGTGGCTCTGTCTCTGAAAAATTATGGGATTTTAGATTTTTGGGTGTACAATTAGTAGTGACTTCATTTTTGGCTCCTAGGCATTAGGAAGCAAACTTCTATTGACCTGTTTATGATTGTGGTTGGAATGTCTTAATCATTTCTCCAGTAATGGGTTTTGAAAAACCCAAACAAGTTCTAGTATCTGATTTAGCTGTGTTTATTTTGAACTGGAGTACATAATTTTCATTTCCTTACGATATCTGATAGCTGTCTTTGGTGATATCGGGCCACAGAATCACTACGTTTTCCTAGGTTTACTTTCCTGATCCACTTCTGTGCTGATGATGGCAATTGTAGTCTCTGTGCTGATGACTTTCCCCATCCACAGAATCACTTGTAGTCTCTGGCACACCCTTTCTTCTGTATGTACTCTCGACGATAACTTATGATGTTTACTAGGAGTTCAGTGATATGTCTTTGCCTATATTTTTGCTTTGCTCATAAGTGATGTGCATTTACAACGGTAAAAGAATTTCAAGTATATGCTAAAACTTAGCAATTCATGTTTCCTTTTGCAGATGACTGAACTCGTGGACATTGCTTGCTGTGTAGCTGGCACAGATCTGTCCAAACAAGGATCCCATGAGTTTTTGCTTGCTTGTATTGAGGATTTACAGAATGTTTTACACCATATAGCAAGATCAAAGCTCTTGTAGTAGACACATTTGGTAGCCGAATAGAGAGTCTGCTGCGGTATGTATAAATGCAAAACGTTTTTAAGTATAGATACAACTGTGAAGTGATAAATTTAACCTCTATTTTCCCAAATTCAAATGCAGAGAAAAATGTGTGCATGCTTGTGCTCTTTTGGATGGGAAAAGCATGAAGAGTAACGGTAGGCATATCGAAAACACCAATTTCTTTCTGGATAGTGCATCTCAGATTAGGTCAACGGCAAAATTTATGTATTTGATAGAGTAGGTGTTGAATATATATCCCCCTCTGGGCTTCTGACCAAGACGGTTATTTGTATCATTAGAATGTTATTTTTTAGCATATGACTATTTGAGAATGGCGGTATCATGGTTGCATGGACAAGAAACAGCAGCTATGCTTGTATTTTTATTCCCTGATGCAATTGGGTGTTTTGATTGCAGGAGCCTATCAATAGCATGCACCTCTCAAAGAGAACTCCTTAAAGTGCAGATGATGTGGAAAGTGTGGTTATCTTAAGACACATTGAGGTATATACTTCAACATCAAAACTCTCGGGTGGTCTCGGCGATGATGCCTTCATGTGACGAGGGTCTGCTTTAGTGTTTGTGGAGAGGATCCGGGTTGGCTTGGCTTCTGGTAGAACGGAGGTTGTGGTCTCCGGAGGTGGTTTAGTGTGTGATCAGTTCGCCGGAGTAGTGATTTACAAATCTTTGCCCCTGCCGCAACATACTTTTATTTTGAGGCGTGTGCGTGATTTGCAGATTGCGGCTGTTGGTGGCCTGGCATAGGCGGGTGTCATGCCGTTTTTTTCCCATTTTAGTGTTGCCTATGTTGTTTTCAGCTGTTTTAGCTCCATTTTTGGAGGTTTTTTCGGTCCTTGTGTGGATATTCCCATACCCCTCATGGGTATTATTCCGTTTGTACTCTGTATTCTCTTCCGATCTATATGGACACCCGAAAGTTGTGATATTTTTACCCAACCTAGGACTCCTGATGGGGTTTGCTTTGCCCTTTGGGGGCGATTTTTGAGTAATTAAATTATCCCTTTAATATGCAAGTCACTGTTGAGGAGTGAAGGGATTGAGATTACAGGGAAATTGACTTCCATGTGTTTTATCAAAATACGGTATCGCAGTATACATTGAAAACTAAAACCAAACGAGCCGATTTGGGTAAAACAAAGGCAAACTAAAACTTGTTGCCGGAACAAACTCCCCTTTCCCAATCAAAGGCAAATTCTAGTTTTAACACATTGAAAGAGGAGAAACAGACATAGTTCTTAAAACAAAAGCAAGTCACCCCATGACCCAAGCAATGGATAGTTTCATGGATACAAATGCTATGTAGAAGAAAAGGCAAAAATAAGAAATTAACCAAACTCTTGGTAATGGTATGCAGAAAAGGGAAAATTTTCTTGTCAATGGTTATAAACAAATGCTATTTAGGAAAGTGAATTACATGGAACAGACACGCATCTATTTTAAAATTGTGCTACAAGGAAATTATACGACTGAACATGAAATGGTGCCAACGAATCTTTTCATGAGTAATGTGACAACATTAGAAGGAATGAGCTACGATTTCTAAAGATTCACCTTGTTTCATATCGATTTGCTCCTAATCTTCTTTGCAGCTAGTAGGGTTTTCAGTAACAATTTATTATAGGCATCTTCAGAAAAAGACTAAAATTGGTAGCAAATGCCTCAACTTATAAACTTGCTTCGTAACCCCATCTCAGCCAAAGAGTCTCAACGTATAACTTGCCTTCTGCAAATGCAAGAAATTTCGAGACTGGTTTTGATAAGCAAATCTCATTTTTGATCAGGTGGTCGTGGTCAAAATAGTTTGTCGTCGTTCAGAAACCTCTTTGATGAGTTTTTTTACATTAGAGTGACAAGCAAATTCCACTTCAAAATATATTTAAGAAAATCGAAGCAAATTCAACGCGTCATTTCTTGACATTAGCACGAGAACGTAAATAGATAGTAGGATTAAGAACACATTTAAAAATTAAAAAAAAATCCCATTATGCAAAATATCTTGAAGAAAAGACAAGTACACTCAAAACACAAGACAATAAACAAGGCTGTCCATTATCCAAGCCATGAAACTCAAACCTTTCCCCCCCTAAGCACCTGTTTGCATACCAGAAGTACTTGTCTAAGAAGGCTGTCCAGGAGACTCTCAGAAGCTGATTGGAACCACTCATTTACCTTCACTAGTATCGCAAATGGCAGAAACCGCCTAAAGGATTCACAAGCCCATTGTGCAGCATATAACATACTTTCAAACTCTTCGACGTATACAAAAGCCCATAGAGGAGATATATCTACGACTCAATGTGCCCATCAAGCTCATTGCGTCTCTTGACTGAAACCAAACTCTCTGTATATAGAAGAACTTGTATATGTGGCGGTCGAGGACGACAACGTACTTGATCATGGACTTCATACTCCTTTCTTTCTTGACTATAAAGGTTGTAGGACATCATTTGTCCACAGCTGCTCTGCAAAAGGAACTCACCATTTTGACGGAATCCCAATGCCCAGTCGAGTCCCTGAAAGGGTTCAATAGTGAATTTTTTAGCCCATGACACCTCAACATCCTCTTCATTCATTACCCATATGTCAAACGTCTTCAACAAATACTCCTCAGGCGAAAACCAAGATGGATTAGACCACCACTTCGAATACATAACCATGGCAAGGGAGTCGTTCAAAACGAAAAGTTTCTTTTCACTGAACTCTAACAAGCAGACTTCTGGCACGGGTATCTCTTCGAACACCTCTTCAGACATACTAAATGCCATAATCACCGGATCACCGCCATCCCAACGGTGGGCATACCAGAAACAATCTCCATTCCATGACGTGTAACAATAATAACTACAGTGGAAACCGGACTCGCTAGGAGACTCAGCGTCTACATCCCTCCAAGAATCTGTACTCAAGTCGTACATTTGAACTTTTTTATCAATGCCCCCGATTCTTGCATCCGTACTCATCATGGCAAATCTAACCACTTTATAATCATCTGTATTGGGATCATACCCAAATCCCAAATTGCTCATATGGTCATTTTTATAAGAGGGTTGAGGAAGTATCCTGAATTCCTTCATTGAAGGGTTGCATAGCACAATGGTGGAGTTTAAGAGTCCCGAGAGACAAACGACGCCGTTACAATGGCCCAAGATTTTTACATGTTCAATATCTAGACCAGTGGAAGATATATCGATATCTTCAACTGGGGTTTCGTTGGGAACAAAGGACAAGGCGCCACCGCCCTCGCCGCCGTTGAGGAATCGCTTAACGAGGAGGCAGTCAGTGTTTTTGGCGGCGGCGATAGAGGTGGCGCGATCGTGGTGGAGGTAAATAAAGTCAGGGTTTTGGATGAGAGCATACCAGTTTTTGCAGACTGACTTGAATTGAAGAAGGGATTTGACAGGAAGCCTACACAGAATCTCCATGAGCAAATCTGCGGATAAACTTCCAATTGCCATTTTGATTTGATGGTACGATCGAGAAGAGGAGATCTCTGAGATAAATTAGGGCATCTATCCCGTCTTCTCTTCTTTTTTTTTTGGTACTTATCTATCCCGTCTTCTTTAATTGTTCGTCCCACCCCCTCTGTGCATTGATAGAAGGGAAAATTTCAAAAAAACACCTGACCTTTCACTCCAATCACAAATAGATACTTGACCTTTTATTTTTGTCAAATAAACACCTGGACTATCTTAAACGTCATCAATTCCACCCCTACCGTCCCGTCAACTTCCGTTAATAATCAAACGGAATCCATCCGTCAATCACACTTTTTCCCCTTAGAATTGACCCAATTCTCAATCTTACCCCTTGAAATGTTTTTTTTCCGAATTTCGACCCTCTCTCTCTCTCTCTCTCTCTCTATATATATATATATATATATATATATATATATATATATATATATATATATATATATATATATATGGATAATGATCTATTGAGGGAGTCCTTAGGATAATTCCGTGCGGACCTCACCATTCCGGATCAAATTTTGACGATCCGAACCGCTCAATGTTTTTAAAATGCATTTTTAAGGGTCCACGCGGAAAATCTTCAAAAAAAAATACCCGGAAGGGCTTGATCGGATCAGTTTTTGTTAAAAACACTATATATAGCGTTTTTAACAAAAACTGATCCGATCAAGCCCTTCCGGGTATTTTTTTTTGAAGATTTTCCGCGTGGACCTTGGAAAATGCATTTTAAAAACATTGAGCGGTTCGGATCGTCAAAATTTGATCCGGAAAGTCGAAAAATGGTGAGGTCCGCACGGAATTTTTGTTTGAGGGAGTCCTTAGTAGATCGGCTTCCTATATATATATATATATATCCTCTCTCTCCTCTACATGGGGATTCTTGAGACATTCTTTGAGAACTATATATGGTAAAGATTGTGTTAAAAAAATTATTATTTTTTATACTTGTTTTTTTTTTTTTTACTTTTTTTTTCAATCTCCAATTCATTTTTAGTATATATATCTCTCTCTCTCTCTAGATCACCTCTCTCCTCTACATGGAGATTCTTGATACATTCTTTGAGAGCTATACATGGTAGAGATTATGTAGGGAATTTTATTATTTTTTGTATTTGTTTTATTATTATTTTTTGTACTTTTTTTTTTCAATTTCCAATTCGTTTTTTTTTTAAAAGAAAAAGAAAATTGACCTCTTTCCCAAAAAATTTCCGGTTCAGTAAACGAGGACTTGAAAATAATACAAAATTTCAAGAAAATTTTAATACTTTTTTTATTTTTTGTACTTATTTTTTTTCACTTTCAATTCGCTTTTTTTTTTACAGTATTTTTTTTCCCAATTTCCAATTCGTTTTTTTAGAGTATTTTTTTTTTCAATTTCCAAAATTTGTCCGTTCCGATAAAAAAGAACTTGAAAATAATACAAAAAAAAATTATTTTTTTAATTTCCAATTCTTTTTTTTCAAAAAAAAAAAAACGAATTCGATATTGAAATCGAAAGAAAAAAATTAAAATTTTCTTGAAATTTTTGTATTGTTTTAAATTCCTCGTTTATTGGACCGGAAAAATTTTTGGGAGGAGGGGGTAATTTTTTCGGTTTTTTTAAATACTGTAAAAAAATGAATTGAAAATTGAAAAAAAAAGGTACAAAAAAATAATAAAAAATATTGAAATTTTCTTTGAAATTTTTGTATTATTTTAAAGTTCTTGTTTATTGGACCGGAAAATTTTTTGGAAGGAGGGAGTAATTTTTTCGGTTTTTTTTAAAATACTGTAAAAAAATGAATTGAAAATTGAAAAAAAATAAGTAAAAAAAAAAATACAAAAATAATAAAATTCCTTACACAATCTCTACCATACATAGCTCTCAAAGAATGTCTCAAGAATCCCCATTTAGAGGAGAGAGGAGAGGGGAGGGAGAGAGAGAGAGAGAGAGAGAGAGGGGGGGTCGAAATTTGGAAAAAAAACATTTCAAGGGGTAAGATTGAGAATTGGGTCAATTCTAAGGGGAAAAAGTGTGATTGACGGATGGATTCCGTTGATTATTAACGGAAGTTGACGGTAGGGGTGGAATTGATGACGTTTAAGATAGTCCAGGTGTTTATTTGACAAAATTAAAAGGTCAGGTGTCTATTTGTGATTGGAGTGAAAGATCAGGTGCTTTTTTGAAATTTTCCCTTGATAGAATGATATGTTCTGAAATGATTTTTAAATAGGTGTCACACTCTCTCGCCATTTTTCAAATCAAAAAAATTAAGTGTTGCTGTCTATCATTTTCTGAATTTCAGAAAATAATAGACAGAAGTACTTAATTTTTTATTTGAAAAATGACGTGACTTTCCTTAGTAGACACTTTAGGGACGGAGGGAGTATCTGTTTTCTCTAACCTTCATCCAATAAATGGAGGACAATAAGTACAGGAAAAAGAAAAAGAAAAAAGCGAATTTCACTACACATTCACAGATAAGATGTAATACCCGTTCTGAGTAGTTAGATTTTAATTCGCATTTTAGAGTGGTTATGGAGTCTGGGCCTAAAGCTAATAGAAATCATAGTTGGAGGGGTGAAGTGTAGTTTGGTGTAAATATCTATTTCTTTGGTCTGATCCTCATCAGACTATCAGAGAAGAGAGAGAGAGAGAGAGAGAGAGAGAGAGAGAGAGAGAAGAAGAAGAAGAAGAAGAAGAAGAAGAAGAAGAGTTGGGGAAAATGCTCTATGTTTTTATGTTATGGAGGATTGATTCAACCTTAAATAGATGTGATTATTGGGTGTTTTAAGATCTAATTACACTTTGGAAATTGGGTTTTTACTTCAAGAAATTCGTGGATCATATGGTTGTGCAAACAGTGTTTGAATAAGTTGAATCTGCCATGATTTTGGCCGAATTTTTAGATATAGTTCCAGAGCTCGTAAATTTATGAGATTTTTACAGTAGCTACCCATGGATGTCTTCGGTGTTGTGTTAAATTTTCGTGATTTTATGAGAAGTACAGAAAATATGAAAAATGTTCTACCGAGCTGCTGTCGGGTTCGCGTCTGTGCAGACAGCACTGACACTCTTTGGGAAAATGGGCATAATTCATAGCTCGAGTATCCGTTTTGCGAACCGCTTTTTGATTTGGAAACTAGACTCATATATCTTCGATACTATGTAGGGTTTGTGCCTTGATTTCTTATAGGCAATAGCAGTTTTTGATTTGAAGTTGATGGTTTAGGAATTCTGGAAATCTGGGCAACTTTTTGAGCTGAGTTTTTCATGAAGTTTGTTATAGCTAAGCATAATTAATGGATATGGGTTCTCATGGGTCTTATCTATTGATAAGTTGGTGATGTTTTGGAGTTGGAATCGTTGGTAGATGTTGAGTAGGCGATTTTTAGTGAATTGTCGAAAGCGGACAGTTCCGCAGAATTTATAATCTCGTGTTTTGTTGTGTAGCTCCTATTTAAGCGTTTGTGTTAATGTGTGAAGATAATCATATACTAATACTGTTTAGCTTATGACTAGGTGACAAGTCGGGTCATCGGGAGGTGCCGAAACTGTAAGTTTGGCATACTCCAGTCGAATCAAAGGTGAGTGTGTTTGACATGATTATGTTCAATTACATATAACAGTGTTGATGATGTATTATTGTGAAGACGGATGTATATCATGTGATGATGACATGTTGTGAAGATGGATGTTTATCATGCTAATAGATGGTTTTAGTTGTGGATATGCTTGTATGTTGTGTGTGAAAGTTAGTATCTGCGAAGGGGCTGTGGATTGGGTTACACCGCGAGTACGTTGTGTCGGCTAGCTACCGGTGACAACGAGCGGGGTGTGCTCCCACAGTGACCTAGTATACATAGGATGTGGCAGACGTGCCACTTGCATGTGATTGGTTATATACATGTTGATAGTTGTTGTATAATACTGCTGTGTTTTAGATGTTGATTTGGTTGTATCTTATTGAGCTTTTCTATGTCTCATACACTCCTGGTTTTCCTTTATGGTTTTCCAGATAGCAGGGGCTGTAGAGAGGGGTCCACTACCGGTCAGCGTTGGGTTGTGCAGTTGGTGTCGAATGAGTTTCGGTCGTTGTCGCGTAGTACTTTTATGGCTTGTAATATAAAGCATTTTGAGTTCATGTAATGCTTAAGATGTTTCTGAGTAGACGATTGTGGGTGTTGAGTTAGTGGTTTAATGTTGACACTTTATTTATATGATAAAGTCTTCCGCTGTGTTTTTATTCTGAGATTTTGTAAGGTGATGTTGGGTCTTGTGTTGGAATGTCACGTGCCCGCACCGACTCGGGCCCACCACGAGTGCCGTTTGCGGGGCGGGGCGTGACATAAGAATACATTTTCATAGATATTAATACACTTTCATCGGATAATGATACATTTTTATCTGTTTTCTCTATAAAATATAGCGTCTTGATAACCTCCGTCCAATAAGTTGGGGATAATAAATACAAAAAAGACAAATGTTCAGATTTCAATACACATTTCACGGATCAGATTACATTTTTTAAATATTAATACACATCCATTGGATATCGATACACTTTTTACGATAAGTGGAGGTTAGCATTATAAATAAAAGTGAAAATCACTCCCTCGTAGATTGCTCTCTCTCTCTCACACACACACTTAACACCCCTTATTTTAAAACTGGTCAAGGAGACCCCTTCTTCTATCCTCTGGTATCACTTAAACACCCTTCTATCACAATTTCATCCTCAATTTGGAAGGAAAGTCGTCATGTGACATCATGTGAATTGAAATATTACATTTCACAACGGTGGAACCCATACAAACACATTTTCAGAGAGTGGTTATGATTGAATTGATCCAAGTGTTGAGATTCACCCAAAATTTGATAGTTTTCCCCTCACATCATTTGAATATTCGGTAATTTTCAAGGCAATAAGTTATCTCTTCGCCGAAAGGATAAACCTTCCTATTCCCAACCCAATGCAAATTCGCCATTTTGCTATGACTCGATTTTTTTACTATTACCCTCAAATCATTTAAAAGTGTGCCATTCATTTCTGTACTCCCAAGAACCTCTCTCTCTCTCTCTCTACAACCCCTCTCTCTCTAGGAAAGCTTTTAGGGTTTCTGGTTTTGGGGGGGTGGGCTGCCATCTCTCCCACCCATCTCCCCCCCCCCCCCTCTCTCTCTCTCTCTCCGATCCCCCTCTCCTCACTCCTAACAGCTTCGAAGCCCTTCCTCTCCGGTCTCCGTCCCCTTCTTCTATTTTCACTTTTCACCTCTTCCTTCATGGATCTCCTTCGTGGGTTCCGGCTCACCCCTTCTTTTGCCCTTAGAGGGGTCAGATCTGGTGGAGTGGAGGCGGGTTGGGTTCGGTTGAAGTTCCTCCGGCGAATAATTCGTCGGAGTCGACAGTGGCGGCTCGGATAACAACACTCTCAGCCAGAGATTTTTTTTATTTTTTTACTTTTTCGTCTGTTTTTTTCTTGTATTTGTTTTTCTTTTCTTCATATCCCCTTTTGTGGGATTATTATACCCCTGTGTGAGTTTGTTTTGATTTCATCTTTGCTTATGCCTAGGATTGAGCTGGGTTTTTCTTTGGAAATTCTCTACTACTAGATCTTGACGGGACTCTACGTCAACCCGTAGTTGGTCTGCCTTGGTAGATGTGTCTGGAGTCGGTCAGCCTGCTAGTGCTTGTAGCCGTGCTCATGTGTTTTTCCCATGATAACTTTAAATGTTGATCCGTTTCAGATTTCAGATAGTAACTTCTTCGGACTTTTAATCATGAACAATCTAACAATCTATGGCCATCTGAGTCGATCAATTTAATTTTATACCTTCGCCATAGGTTATCTAATTATTTGTTTCACATGTATTTCATTTAATTCTTCATTTTTATGCAGTCGACAGTCACTTGGAGAAAACTTTAAAAGAAACTTTCTCAATTTCCATGCTTAATCCATATTTATTTGCATTCATTTATTTTTCATTTTTTGTTATAAAAGTTTAGTTTCTTCAAGAAAAAAATTATAATTGTGATGATTTACGATGAGCAAGCACTTACTCAAATTCGTATGCATGGGATATGCCTTCCAATGCCACTATTACTTTATTCATTGTATACGGGGAGGGGTCAAGTGAGGGGTCAACTAACAAGGATGTAGTACCAGATAATGCATACCTTTCTAGATTATTCAATCGCCGTATCAATGTGGAAGTTTGTGCTGAAAGCCTGAAATGATCAGATGTGTTGAATATATCCACAAGAACATCTATAAAGGTTACACGATTCACAATGGTGTTAGGACGAATACACGAGATCAAGGATTAAGGTAACTTATTTTAGTCATTATTTTACTTACAAGAGGGAATTCTTACTCATTTAATTATTATTATTTTATTTTTTTTGTAAGTTTTTAGGTTGTTGTTCGTGTTCCTAATTTTTCTCTTTCGACAAAGTAGGTATGTGTTGATATAAAAACTTTTGGGAGGGTGATGAATAAAAAAATTTCAAAACAGTTGAAGATAAACTTTTGGGGCTATGATCATTTTGCATGATACGAAAGTTAAAAATGAAATTATGTTGTAATCCGCACTTTCTAGTGTTGAAATGGAGGGGTCTCCTTGTCCGGCTTTAAAGACAAGGGGTGTTTTATGTGATTGTGAACAATATATGAGGGGGTGTTTCTAATTTTTAGCAAGTACTTTATTTTCCTTTCATTTTCGCGTTTGAGCGAAAATGTTTCCCAAAAAGATTTTGAGAATGTTTTTCTAGGTGTTTCTTTGAAAACTAGTTGTATTCAAAAGATTAAAGGGTGGTAATTTCACACTTTGATTTTTTTATACTTGCACTCCTCTTTTTTTCCTTCAATTCGTGTTAATTAGTTGTATTACAATCTAACTATTTCACCTTTTTATGCGTAGAAAAATATAGCAAATTCATACAAATAAAAGTAAAATTTTAGTTTAGACCTTTTTTTTTTTCTCCCTATATTGGCAAAAAGAAGTTTTATTAAGGAAAGACATCACAACGGAAAAACGAACATCCCAGCTAGGTTGGCACCCTTGCAAACCGACAATCATATGCCAACTAGGGCCCAAAAGAGAGAATAAAAACGGCAAGGAACCAACCACCAAAATACAAAACAAAATACACATAGCTGGAGAAAAGGAGTCTCCACAGAAAGAAAAAAAAAAAAAAAAAAACAAAAATCAGTCTGAAATTGTCCATGCAGCTCCAAAACTGATATCCATAGCATCCTTAGAAATCAATCTGAGATTGTCCAAGCAGTTCCATAGCATCCTTAGAATCCACCTCAAAACCTTCAAAATTACATGTTGAAGTGTTGCACCATCAGCAGCAGTATAGAAGATTCATAGTAGTCCACCAAATCCCCCAATAACAATCCAGGCAGCTGCAAATCTGGGAGCCATAGCATCTTCATAGTTCGAACCAATTCCTTCATATTCACTTGTTGAAACGTATCATCATCTGCAACAGTCGAGGAGATGCACAGGATTCCGCCTTACATGTCTTGATCCTAAAACCTCCGAATCCATTATATAAGCTTAAAGGAGATGGAGCTTATACAATCCAGTCAGAGTTCAAATCCAAAAGAAATAGAGCCAGAGTCATCCTCAGAAACACCACCAGTCAACACATTCGCACACCCATGCATCGACTCACCTTCCCAAACATACCTCGGTACAATTTTTATTCAGCCAAACATACATACAACCACACGCACACCCACTCACCCAACCACACATACACATCCACACACACACGCACTCACCCACCCACTCACACACCCATACTTCTTTTTCAGCCAGAAATTGCAATCTTTAAACACAATCAGCATGATGGAACAAATTGCATTAGAACAACTGATTCACCTTCTTTTTTTTTGCCTTAAAAGTACAGCAAATGGGAGCAACTTCAGGAGCCCTTTGTGCGGGAACCTCCTAAAAGACTTCAATGTGTCCATCATGCTGATTGTGTCTCTTGACCGAAACCAAGCTCTCTGTATAAAGGAGAACTTGCAAAGTTGGTGGTGAAGAATGACCCCGTACTTGATCATGGACTTGATACTCTTTTCTTTCTCTGAGTATTAAGGTTGTATGACATCATCTGTCCATAACCGTTCTCCACAAGGAACTCGCCATTTAGCCGAAATCCCAATGCCCAGTCGAGTCCCTGGAAGGGTCCGACAGTGAACTTTTTAGTCCACGACATCTGGAAATTCTCTTCATGCATTA
The DNA here is from genome assembly GCA_963854785.1 of Vaccinium vitis-idaea. Classification (NCBI taxonomy): domain Eukaryota; kingdom Viridiplantae; phylum Streptophyta; class Magnoliopsida; order Ericales; family Ericaceae; genus Vaccinium; species Vaccinium vitis-idaea. The sequence continues at coordinate 32,592,297 of OY978222.1, forward strand.
CCCATATGTCGAAGGACTTCTCGAACAAAAACTCCTCAGGAGGAAAGACAAATGGATTTGACCACTGGTTCGGATAAATAACCATGGCAAGGGAATCGTTCAAAATAAAAAGTTTCATTTCACTGTGCTGGTCTAACTGACAAATTTCTGGCACCGTCATTTCTTCGAACACCTCATCGGTCATACTAAACGCCATAATCACCCTAGAAGGATTATGGTAACGGTAAGCCGCGTAAGCGTACCAGAAAAAAATGTCCATTCCATGATACGTATGAATCATGACAACAGTGTAAACCAGACTTGATAGGGGACTCGGCCTCTACTTCCCTCCAAGAATCTGTACTCGAGTCATATATTGCAACCATTTCATCAATGCCCCTAACGGGTATATCTGTGCTCATCATGGCGAATCTAACCACTTTATAAGCATTTGTAAAGGGATCAAACCCAAATCCCAAATTGCTAATATGGTCATTTTTGTAAGAGGGCAGATGAAGTACCCTAAACTCTTTCATTGAAGGGTTGCATAGCACAATAGGGGAATTTAAACCGAATCTGGTGAGACACACCACGCCATTACAAGGACCCATGATTTTCCAGTTGGTTAATATCAAGACCAGTGTGGGGGTCTCTTCGCCGGAGTGAGCTTTCTGAACCTTCTGGGGTGGAATGGGTAGTGGTGGAAAGGGTGACGCACACCTGAGCCTTTGCTGCTCGCCGGTGGTGATAACCTGCACACGTAGACAACCGCGTTAGTGCCAAGCCCGGACGGTGGTGGTCCGGGAAGGCACTCCGACGGGCAAGTCAGTCACCGGAGGGAGGAAATATGCCGGAGATCTAGAGAGAGAAGTAGAGTTATGAGGGTAGTAAATGAGGAGAGAGAGGATCCCTTGGTGGTAGTTGCAGTGGGGTATTTATAGGCTGAGGGGCGTGCGTCCCACGCGTTCGGTGCCCCTCACGCGCCTGTCATTCGCGCTCGGAATGACAGGTGAAATGACCTTCATCCCTGCCACAGACGCCATGTCCAGGCTGACGTCACGGCACGTGGGTTCGAGTAGTCAAATCACCTCGAGACATTCCCCATCACCCACGTGCTCCTGCAGGCGGCGGTGGCAGAGTAGGAGACTGCCGCATTTAATGTCCCATCATGGAATGTGTAGCGTGCCAGGCACACCTCCGCCGAACCAAATGTATCCGAGCCCCTGCGTTACCGAGGTCAGTCGACTCGGTACGCGTGGGGCCCAGCCCCCAGGGCGCTCGGCACGTCGCTCAGCGAAGATCCCGAGGGTATCCCGAGGACCAACCGGTGAATGCCCTGTCCCCGGCACCAAGCCGTTCGGCAGACATCGTTCAAACCTATATTCGTCCAGAACCGTACACCCGCGCTCTCCTCTGAGGGTACCGTACGATCGGCACCGCCGAGGCGGATCGATCTGCATTCAGTTTTGCAGATTCTGAGATAGTGACCCTTTTAGTTCTTTGCAGTCGCGGGGAAGGCCTTTTGCTGACCCCTGTGAACCCGGCCGCTACAACTAGTGAAATATCTATATCTTCAATTGGGGTTTCATTGGGGACAAAGGACAAAGCAACGCCGTCGTCGCCACCATTGAGGAATCGCTTAACAAGGAGACAATTGGTGTATTGGTCAGCGGCGATAGAGGCGGCGCGATTGTGGTGGAGGTAAATGAAGCTAGGGCTTTGGATGAGAGCATACCAGTTTTTGTAGACTGACTTGAATTGAAGCAGGATTTTCACAGGAAGCCTCCAAAGAATCTCCATAAGAAATCTTCCGATAGCTTATCGATCGCCATTTTGATTAGATGGTGCGAGAAGAGTGATGTATGGGTTTCAATTAGGGCTTCTATTTCTTTCCCATCATCTTGCACGGAATTCGTATCTTCTCTCTGTCACTCGTTTGTCAAAGGGAGAGCCGGCCACCTCTGGGATACGATCTGATTAACACTTCTAACAGTGTGAACATTATCCTCTTTTTTATTGGTTGAAATGATGTGTGACTCATATAAAATGATATTATGCTTGCCTCGGCAATACACTCTTGAGTAAGCATGATATTATTTTTGTTGTGGGGTTTAACACCATTTCAATTAATACGAGAGAGAGTAATGTTCACTCTCTTTTAAGGAGGGTGAACAAACTCCACTCCTGGGGGACAAGGCACAACAGGTCTTGCCGAGCTGATCGGGGCCGTCCAAACTTGTTTTGTCCCTTGGAGACAGCAGAACCTTTGAGGGAAGTAGAAAGCAAAACGTAAAAGTAGAACGAGATGAGCTTTTTACTTCTCGTTTTTTACTTTTCTCATTTTAGTTAACAAAAAAGAACATAATGTATTCTAGTACGTACTCTTTTTTTAAACTCATAACACCTTTGGCAAGACAATTAACGTGACCAAGTCCAAAATCTTCGTTTTCCCCCACCCGTTCAGAAGATGTACTCTCTTCGTCCCTTTTTAAGTGATACTTTTGGGAAACGTAAATTTTTGTGGACGTTAAAAAATGTACTTCTGTAGAACATTTTTAAATTTTTTTGCATCAAATTAATGTACTTCCGTAGAACATTTTTTTTTTAATGAACACTTTAATTTGGTATAAAAAATACTCCCTCCGTCCCAATTTGTTTGCTCAGTATTCCTTTTTGGGCTGTCCTAAATTGTTTGCTCACTTTCCTGAATTGGCTATAATTATGGACAAACTTCCCATTTTACCCTTTTCAATACTTTTCAATCCTTTTCACTTTTGCATGGAGCCCTTTTTTAATTTTTCTTTCTGGCTTCGTATCAAAAGTGTTTCAAGAATTGCAAAGCGTTGCTCATTTGTTAAGTTTTTTTTTTATTTGGAGTGGATAGAAGAATTTTCCATTCATTAGGAAAGAGAAAACGTGTAAAAGGGAGAGGTTAATTTAGGATAGAAGTTTCATTGCTAAGAATATGGAGATAAAATAGGAATGGTCTTGCTATGGGATGAATTTGCAGGGGAGAAAAACCTGGAAGAGATTCCTTATACGGTGGGATTGTTGGTTGGTGAAAATTTTGGCACCAAAATTTTCGGGATTGGAGGCAAAATATTTGGGATATATGGCCAAATTTTTCGGGATTGATGGAGCAAAATTTTTGGAGCCAAACTTTTTGTGATTGTTGGAGCAAAATTTGATTTTGGAGCCAAAATTTTCGGGATTGTTGGAGTCAAAATTTTAGGGATATTTTGGGATTGTTAGACCAAATTGTTTTTCTGGAGCGAAAATTTTGGAGCCAAAATTTTCGGGATATTTGGCCAAAATTTTAGGGATTGTGAGCAAATATTTTTTTTGGGAGCAAAAATGTTGGAGCCAAAATTTTCGGAATATTTGGCCAAAATTTTCGGATTGTAGGAGCTAAATTCATTTCCCATCAAAGAAGGGTAAGATTGGAAAAGTATGCCTTTTTAAAGCCTTTGACTCTGACCCACTAAATTGGGGGATTCCCCGTACTGAGCAAACAAATTGGGACAGAGGGAGTAAAAATTATATGAAGAAATATGTTTTTTCCGGTTTGAAATTACACATATTCCTATAGGGATCATTTAAAAAGGGACAGATGGAGTGAATTGGGGGATGATGGTGTCCCTTTAAGGAATAGCATGCATGATGTCTCCATCTGTACTCAGTGATCAATAGCCAGAGCCCAAACGGCTCGAATAGGGATAGTATGCATGTTGTCTCTTACGGGACAACACGCCTCCCATGTCCTGGATGGAGTACCTATTTGGGCTTCCAAATTCCATGGCCCAAAGCAACGAAATCACTTCACCACCAAAAAACCAAGCAATATAAATAATACTACAAAATAAAAATCAGAGGGAAAAATAAAAGGAAAAGGACCCATCTTTGGTGGAAGAAATTTCATTATAAATCAAACAGAATCACACAGTACTATGTCCAACAACATAAAAAACACTTTAACGTAACTATTCAATATTCATGTTGATTTTTATTAAAACTAAGAACTCAAAATGGCCTTCCTCTTTTTCCCTCATCCTCCTCTCCAATGTGTTGATTATATGTAATTACCGAGCCAAGTAACAAATTTGAATTATACTAGCTTTTTATTGACCTACTTGTAAATAGGGAACAATTATTGTATGATGTGGTGCGTTTAAGTTGAGAAGTGTGCATGGGCATTTGAGGAGCATTACTAATTAAACGTGGTTGACCTCACTCTGTGTGACACAGTATGTAATTTGTTACTGAGCAGATTCATTGGGTTAAGCGAGTCTTTTTCAATTATGGAAGATGAAGATCTTCTACTATCTTTCGAGGCGCATTGTTCATTTCCCACAAACATAGGGGTGAGCATCATGTCGTGTTTGTGTTATTTCGTGTTGTGTCATTTCGTGTTCATGTCAGAATTCTCTCAACTCTAACCCGACCTATTTAGCTTTTCGTATTATCTTGTCATGTCATATTTGTATTTCGTGTTAGAAATAGCCGATCCTAACCGACTAACATCTTGTCGTGTTCTCGTGTCACATCGGAAATTCCCACCCCAACCCAAACATAGTGGGGTGAACCGTGGAGTGGAAACGAAAAAGAAACAAATTCAGAGGATTTGGATGGGACGCTAGGGCCAGATGGAACGAGCATCTACTTTAGGCTGAGTTTTTCATTTGATTTTGGCAATCCAGTTGCTAAAATCAACCATAATTTTAGCCAACGATGAGGAGGGCAAAAAAGGTGCGATTTGATTACCTCCACATTCAAAAAACCTGTGATTTAATCAACACTTCTCTTCATTTGCTAAAATCAATGGTGATTTTATCAAAGATTAAATCAAACAAGAAACTAGGCTTACTCAACGCAATGTAATATTCACTTTTATTTTTTGACCTACCATGTTTTTGGGGCGTTACATGTATGTTACATACTTACATGGCGTTACAACTAACATGTATGTTGCAGCATACATTGTAGTGAAAAGGAGACGGACTGAAAAGGGAAACTGGCACTAGGGCTGAAAGAAAAAAAAAAAAAAATCGAACCAAACCGGTGAATTGGTTAGAACCGGTTATTTTGTTCGGTTTTTTACCTTTCCCGGTTTGGTCCGGTTCGCAAAATTTTAATTTTTGAAAACCCGGTTCGGTTCTCGGTTTTGGATATTTTGAGACCGGTTCGAACCGAACCGAACCGGTTTTAATTATATATATATATTTTTTTATATTTTTATACATACTATATATACTCCTCTTCGGTCAAAACCGCCCCACCCCCATTTGTAACCCTAAGGCCATGTTTATTTGGGGGATTTGGGGGTGGGTTGGAGTAGGCTCCATTTTTCAATGTTTGTTATCTTTTTTATGCATGGGATATGAAATCCCAACCAAGTTTTTCTCCCCATCCGTACGGTATATAGAATCCCATGGGGGTTGGGATTTGGATGGGATTTCTCCATTTTAGTGTAAAAAATTGAAATATCCCGAGCAATATCCCGTCGAACACAAACACCGGATATGAATTTTTCCCTAGCAATATCCCAAGCAATATCCCAAAAATTTCATATCTCACTCATATCCCATGGGATTTCATATCTCATCCATTTACCTCCAACCAAACAAACCAGACCTAAATTCCCCCACCCAACCCACTACCCAGTAACCTGTTCGCACATCGCCGTTCGGCGACTCTCTCTCTCTCTCTCCCTCCCCCTCTCTCGGTCTCTCCCCGTCCGGCGTCCGGCGTCCAATCGTCCATCAACGCATCAACCGTTCGAGATCTAACTTTGTTCGACTGTTGGAGATCAAGTAAATGACTAAAAGTAAATGGTACTCTCTCTTTCTCTCTCTCTCTCTCGTAACCGAGAAGACAAACTAAACTAGGATTCGAATTTGTTCGAGAAGACAAACCAAACTAACTTTGTTCGGAGCTTTACTGTTTACTACTGTTGTTTTGCTTTGAATCTTCGACAAACCAAACCAAACCAAACCAAACCAAACCACTGTTGTTTTGCTTTGAATCTTCTAGTATATTCGGAGCCTTACTGTTTAAATAACCTGAAAATTGTAATAGAAATCTGGTGATGGTGTTTACTGTTATGATGATGGTGTTTACTGTTACGATGATGGTGTTTACTGTTTATGTTCCAGTACATGTGAGCATGAGGATCTAGAAGACTAGAACAGTCGAATCTAGTTGTGAGCTCATAGATCTGTTGACTTCACCAACCAGGAAACCACTGTGGATCGTTTTTCACTGAAGGTATAAGTCTTGTCTGCCTTCTGATTTCTGCCCGTTTTTGTTCATTGTTTGAACTTTGAATCAGTGGTTTCTGCATTGTCTTGAAGTTTGGATGGCTTGTTGCTCTGCATGTCGTTGTTTTCTTTATAATCTAGCTTTAATTTAGCTTTACCTGCAAAGTAAAATTGACTAAAGTAAAGCAACGTTTTCCTTTGTAGATGGATGTATCTGGGGTAACTGCCATTGGATCTAATAGGGTTGATTCGGTTGATATTGATGATGAGAATGAACCCATCTTAGTGAAGGATGAGGATGAAAATGAACCCCAAAAGAAAAAACCAAAAAATAAGAATGCGTCACTTGTATGGGATCATTTTTCAAAAGGAGAAAAGGTGGGTGGGAAGCAAAAGTCTACTTGTAACTATTGTGGAACAGAATTTACTTGCAATAGCGATCAAAATGGGACATCGTCAATGAGAACCCATATTCTCGTTAGATGTAAAGTATATGAGCTTAGTGAGTTTAATATGAAGAAGAATAAAGGGGATATGAGGCAAACGACCCTAGGGTTTGAACCCATTGGTGTAGGAGGTAGTACGGTTCCAAAGCTTACCGCCGCAAGCTTTAGTGTGGATGCATGTAGAAAGGCCTTGGCAGAAATGATTATTCTTGATGAATTGCCTTTTCGTTTTGTTGAAGGTCAAGGTTTTAGAAAGTTCATGCATGTGGTGCAACCCAAGTGGACCAAAATCCCATCTAGGATAACGGTTGCAAAAGATGTCTTGAATTGTACAAAGACAATAAGAAAGCTTTAAAGAAAGTATTTAAGAATCAATGAATTTGCCTCACCACGGACACTTGGACTTCTCTACAAAATCTGAACTATATGTGTCTTACGGCCCACTACATTGATAGTGATTAAAAACTCCATAAAAAAATCATTAACTTTTGTTTAGTTCCAAATCACAAGGGCGAGACACTTGGTAAAGAGGTGGAAAGATGTTTGGTGGAGTGGGGGATTGACAACATCTTGAGAATCACAATTGATAATGCAAGCTCCAATAATGACATAATTGATTTCATGAAGAAGAAAACCATGAAAAGAGACCACTATTCTAGGCCATGAGTTTTTGCATGTTAGGTGTTGTGCTCACATATTGAATTTGATCGTCCGTGAGGGGTTAAAAGATGTTGATTCGTCAATTGCAAGAGTGCGCAATATTGTGAGGTATGTGAGATCGTCGCCCCAAAGGTACGACAAGTTTAAAAAATGTGTCCAAACCGATCAAATTGATTCTAAACTTAAGCCTTGTTTAGACGTTGCCACTCGTTGGAACTCAACCCTTTTTATGTTGGAAAGAGCTTTGGTATATCAAAAAGCTTTTGAGAGATTGGAAGAGGAAGATAATCTCAATGTTGTTGTTGGTGTTAGAGAGGATGAGATTGGTGTAGACAATGAGAATGAACATGTATTGGAAAGGGAAGTAGATGGGTCAAGTGACATTATGGAGAGAGGGATAGGCCAAGGGAAAGGGAGAGGGAAACGTCCAACACTTGGTACTCCTACTATTGATGATTGGAATATTGTGGAGATGTATGTTGAAATTCTTAGATTGTTTTATATTGTAACGGAGAAATTTTCGGGTTCTTTATATGTGACTTGCAATACATTTTTCAAAGAGGTCATGACTATTAAAATTGCAATTGGCAAATTGGAAGCGAGTGATGATTTAAACAATGGTTTCGGGGTTCGGGTATTCCCCGAAGCAAATGGGTACCCGTATAATCTCCCTACTTCATTTCCAGATTGAACCAAATCTCAGATTCAAGCAAAACCCAGATTTGCCGCTGCTCCATGAACATGAGTCAAGGGAACTACCAATTGTTAAGGAAAGCCTTGCACTGTCTTCTATAACAGATTTTTAGTACTAAAAAACATGCTTTTTGTGTCGCATTTACACAAGTGAAAGACGCAGTAATGGTCTAATTATCAGCTCATCAACAGATCTACTACAGAACATACGATCAAGAGAGAGTACCGGTAAAACGTTCTTCGAAGAGCACTTCGGATGAAGCGATCGAGAGGAAAGAGAAGTAGATCGGCGGCGAAGTCGATCAGAGAAGAGGGAGACTAACACTGAAGGCGCCGCTCCTCTCTCTTCTCAGTTCTCAGTGGCCCTAGAACTAAAATAGTCGAAATGTTTATGACCGGAGGTCTGGTCCTGTTATTTATATATAGAGGGGTAATTACGTTACTTCAATGTTTCGGTTCGGTTCGGTTCACTTCAGTTCGGGAATCGGAGATCAGTTCGACGGATTGATAACAAGCAAAACCATAACCGAATTGAACTCGATTGGTTATCTCATACCCTCCACCACACCTATACCTAGGGCTGTAAACGAGCCGAATTGAGCTGAGTTTTAGAATGTTGTTCGTTCTTTAAGTTTTTAAGCGAACTCGAGCTGAATAAAAATTTAATGAGCTGAGCTCGAGCCGAACTTGCCGGGGCTTGATTTTGAACTCAAACTTGTTCAGGAGTCTTAACGAGTCAAAAATATTGGACATTTATGCTCTCATACAAATCTAGAACTTCAAATACATTTTTTATTTTCTACACAAAGAAGTCTATACATTCATAAAATATAAAAACACATTAAATTTAAGTTTATATTAGTTTTATAAGTTTATAAATGTACAAGATATAAAATTTTTACTATGTATATGTGAGAGTTTATACATATTCAAGGTTGTAAATTAAATTCTTAGTAGACATACATATATATTTCAAGTTCGCGAGCCTAATCGAGCCGAATATTGTTAAGTTCAATTCATTTAGTATCCGAATCGAATTTGAACGAACATTGACAGGTACTCCGTATTAATAGCATCAAACATAGTGCACCAATCTCAAGTTACCGATTTTTGCCCCATGGAGGGCTGTAATTGAACTGAGTTGTTCGTGAACTATTCAAGGTTCGGTTTGGTCAATGTTCGTTCACTGGAAATTTTTAAGGTTGACGTCACGACATGGGAGGATGGTATGGTTGGAATCCTATATGAGCTCTGGTTTCTAGAGATTGCCCCTGTTTCATTCCTATTTACTGCTCAGCTTGAGCAATATCATAATAGATTATATCTTGGTGGCTACTAAGGTATTAGAAACCATATGCTATAGACATCTACAGAAGAAAAACTAAAACTGTACAGCAATTCCTCAATTAATATCTTGCTTCCTAACCCCATCCCAACCTTAGGAGACGCCTTTTGGAGAAGCAGGAAATACTAAGACTAGCCTTGGTAAGGAAATCAAATTCCACTCAGATGTTCATGTTCAAATTTGTTGGTTGCCATTGAGAAACCACTCCAATCTATTTCTTAACTTCAGAGTGACAAAATCAAAGGTGTCACTAAGGCGATTTTGGAGGCAAACGAATTCCATCATGTTGAAGAACAACCAAGTAAATTTGATGTGTTGTTTCTTGACAATAGAGTGACAAAGTGAGATGTAAGATCAAGAATTGAGTTAAGGTATCCCCCCACGTTGTGTTGCACCACTAGCGGCCCATGCTGCAAGGCTACAACTGCCTAATCTTGATTCTTTAATGTCCCCAGCTACAAAGCACCGACACCTCTAGGGGTCCCCGTATCGCAGTGTCCCGACACGGCGGGACACGTGTCCCGACACGCCACGTGGATGGGGACACAACTAATTTGAATTTTTGAGGGGGACACGGATGGGACACGGCAGGGGTCGAACTGAAATTTTTTAAACCTTTTTGGGGATAAATTTATAATTAATCAATACTTGGGGTAAAAAAGTGTAATTTCTTCATATAATTTCTGTCATATGTATAGAAGTTTTTCTCCTCTTGTTTTGTTTATATTTTCTTAAAAAAAATTATATATTATATTATATATAAATAAATATACACATGGCGTGTCCCCTCCCGTGTCCGTATCCCCATTTTTTTAGAATTCCCGTGTCCCCGTGTCTGTGTCTGTGTCCGTGTCCGTGTCCGTGCATCATAGATCCCCAGATATTCAATTCATGGCATATCAGTCTTCCATTGGGTCACCTTGCCAAGCATCTTGAATATGCAGTTTCCTACATTTTAGATATCATTCCGCTTGTTTTATCTATTGTTAATTTGGCCAAAATGCAGCAGCTAATTCTTACTGACAAATTGATGTGATCATAAATGTGCACGTACTTTTGGTTAGTGTATGCAAGGGGTTTGTTTACTTTCAGGACTATTTAGGGTCTCTATCTGTATTAGTATATCACAAGTTCACAACCTCTGTTGTTATTGCAAAATTCAACTTATTTAGACTTTCAATAGTTAATTTTTTTGCATGATTGAATTTGGGAGTTTGGTGCATTTTTAATACTTTCTTTTTCATTTGTTCTACTCAATCAAACTGCAAGCAGGCAATGGGTCTTGATGGTGTGAGAGTTGGTTATATTATGAAGCCATCTCGTGAAGAAGATTTTGCGAAGGTAAGCACTCCAATGTAAGATGAGAGACAAACATTGTTGTCCGAAAAAGGTAGAATGAAAAAAAAAAAATAATGAAGAAACGAGAAAGGTTTATTGTGCTACAAGCCTGCATGACCTAGTATAGGGTCTTAACTGCCATACTTTTGTTTTTTACCCTTAGAAAAGTGGTTGATCGGTTGAGTTGTTGGACTTCATTTGACCATAAATGTGATAGGTTGATGTAGATTCTGGAAAACTACATAGTGCCGTGGCCTCACATGGCCACAAGCTACAACATACTTGATTCCTTGTACCTGACATTTTTATTGTAGTAAAACATAAATGTTTTTTATTTTAATTGTGGCAGAGAGGTGCATTCCCCAATTATCCTACTCCAAATGGGTTGATATTTATGCCCATTACGTTTGAGCTTCCCATAGCATCTCAGTTACAAGAAATTGACGTAGTTCTGCATAAAGCAACAGATGAGATTGTTTCCGTGGGAATGAGCACTTCTTCAGAATTCTTTGACCAAATAACTTACACAAAGGGTATGCAGGAATTGGAAAGGTAATTTTAAACTATGCTCAGTAGAAATTCTACTTGATTGTTATCAGTCAACAGAATGATTGGCATTTTATTCTTGCAATGCTATCACAGGCTTTTGCAATGCTATCACAGGCTTATTCACACCCAACATATAGTGGAATATCTTCCTTTTGTGGAATTATAGAATCGATGTCAATGGTAATATAGTAGCACCATCATTGAGTCACGTTCAAGGATATTTCAGGCATTTTCTATTTTCTAGAATTTTCTGTATAACCAATAGCTGTCCAACCAGATGAGCGTAATGCAGCAATGGCTATTGTATTTGAACAGAAAAAGTAGGCTTTTGAGAATTGATTGAATAAATTTAACGTTTGTTTCACGAATTCTTTTTTACTATGTTTTGCTTCTTGTTCAGGTACATCGAACATCATCCAGATATCTGCATAGTTGACCCACTTAACAACATTTATCCTGTATTGGATCGATTAAAAATCCTACAGATTCTGCTTGGTTTGGAAAATCTCAATGTTGAAGGTTGCTGTAAAATCAGGCCCCCCCATTTTCTCAAGGTTTTATATCGCCAGGATGGCTTAAATTTTTTGCTCATACGTAGTACTAGAAGTTGATATAAGCAACCCAGATGATTTACCTTCGTTGTTTTTTGTTTTTATGGTCAAAGATTTTTGTTTGCAGTTCAATAGCTTTCTCTGTGCTGATACTTTTATTCAGACTCCGGACTGTGCTGTCAAGTTGAAATTTAGAGTGTTAGAACCCTTTTCTTATGGTTGTTGCTCCCACAATTCTTCATGCAACACTTTATTTAGAGTTGCATAATCTGGAAGATTCAAATGTGGACTTGGTGAAGGAGGGGTAGCTAGTGAAATTCATTTCCTTTTTCTTGTTCGTTTTTGTGGTTTCGACAGAGCTAAAAACTCCTATATGACTTGAGTTCGTATCAACAAAGTGAGGCGTTTCAAATATTGTCATTTCTTGAAAGTTATGGATCAACCAACCTTGTTTATCAGGGGAAAAGGTGAAAAGAGAAAACAAGTTATTACTTTCTATGCATCACTGAGTAGATGGGGACATATTTACAGTGGGTTTGGGTTTCACATATATGTTGCAACTCTTGTGATTCAGAAAATTCAGGATATTCATATCTCGGGCTATTTCTGATTTTTTTTACAGGCTAAAATGATATTTTGTTTTTTATCTTTGCTTTATGTCTGGAAGTAGGTTTGTTTGTCATTTTTATCTTGAAATTTCTTTGTCCATACCTGTAGACCTATGTTTATTGACTATTGTCCTCTCAGTTGCAAGTTCATTCTTGGAAGATGACTCTATAGTAATAAAACCCCGAGGACTAACTTTAGTTTCGACTTAGATTTTTTTATTATTGTGTAGATGGCCCTTGGGTCCCTTGCCAATAACCTCTACTCTTCTATTATAGCCTGCATTATAGTTCGATTGGGGTATAGAAAATCTAGTTGCTTTCATACCATTCTGCTTAAATTGGCAGTTGGGTGTGCAGGTTGACAATTTGGAGGAAGCAAATCTGGTACAGAGGCTAGTAGAAGCTAAGCTAACTCCACCTAGTATTGTGAAACCTCAAATTGCTTGTGGTGTAGCTGATGCCCACAGAATGGTAATCATTTATCTACCTGCAACAAGTTCTTAGTTCCAGTAGTAGAAGATATGAGCTTTTGTGGTATTGTTGGTTCATATAGTTGGGTATGTAAAATTGCACAATTGTTTTCTTTCCTTCAGCAGTGATATTACTTTCTAACCTTTCATATCTAAAATCTGTTTGAGCTGACAGAATTATTGTAACATTTTTTTTTATACTTACCTCTTTTGACCACATTTTCCTTAATATATTGAGTGGTGGAAATCTTGTATTCGGATGAACAAAATTGCTCCGGGACTTAGCAGATAAACTAATTCCAAGTTTGAGGAGCTTCAAACATACATGTGTAAGTCCCCGTAATATTGGCTTAGGTTTGGTGGTCTGTCCTACCGGTAAGGATGCCGAGGCTGTTTCCAGGATCTGAATAATAGGCACCCAAGCGGTCAATGAGGGGCAGTTTTTAATGCACCTAACTTGGCACGGGTTTCTTGCCTTTAAGAGTAATTTAACATTTGACTAAGATCCACATATATTGGTTATGGGGAACAGCCCACGTGGTCTCTCTCTCACTCTCTGATTAACATTTATGTAAGATTGTGGTGTTCCATAGTGAAAAAGAGTTTTAGACCTCGAGGGAGAACTTACATTGACATTCTTACACCCAGGAAAAGAGAACATAGGTGTCCACTCAGACAGGTTTGGTTTTTACCTTCCACAACCCAATAGATAGATATGTAGCAGGAATATTTTGCCACATTGGAGTTCTGCCCGAATAAGATAGATAATCTCCATTGTAGAAGCAAGGAGAAGATATCTAAAAACACTAGAACTGTTTGCTACCTGTGGTAAAGTAGTAAACATGGGTCTGCCTGATTAAGTGCCAGTTTCTCACACTTGGGATAATATCTGTAAGGATGTTAGACCCATACAGCAGTTCTCCTGTTATGTTTGAATGAATGAATTTTCTCCATGGAAAACGTGTTTGAGGTGGATGGCATTAGGTCATTAGGCGAACTGAAATGCGGTGAGAACATTTAGTTGAGGTGTGACGGTTGGGATATGCAAAAAGTGAATGTCTCAGATAAAAATCACTGACTTCAACATCGGATTACTTTATACGAATTCTTGTCTAATCTTTTTATAAATTTCAATTTCTCTTTCTGCTCCGTGGCTGATTTCAATTGTGCTACACTAATTTTAAAAATCTTTCAATAGTCCATTGTTCTTTTTTCTTACTGTCATCATTTGTCATCTTTGTCACTAATTGCTCCTGTTCACTGAGCAAGCACCAAAGCTACCCGCTAAGTTGATCACATGGGAAATGGGGCTTGTCTAGCTCCATTCACTATGTAATTCCTAAATTTTTGTCCCAGTTCATTGTTCCTGCTTAAACATACGCAACATATTTTTGCTGTGGCTATCTCCATTTTATATGACTTGCTTTTTATTTGTTCCTAAATTGTCGATGCAATGAACAGGCAATTGTCTTCAGATATGAAGATTACAACGGTCTGAGTGTACCTCTTCCAGCTGTTGTGCAGGTGAGTGAGAAACTTATCTCTTGATGATGATGGTTCATTATATTGTGACCAGTTTTGGTCTGGTGGCTAGTGGGTGAATCACTGTCCACAAAATCAAAGTTCAAGGATTGTCGCTCTTTAAATGGCCCATCACCAATAGTTTGCTAGGATGTTCTTCCTAACCGCAAAGGAACTTCTGTTTCGTCTTAAATGACTTTGAAATTGATCCGATATAGTTTTTGACTCGTACGATTTGATCACGTCACTTGTTCTTCCACCAAACACATAGGAAGCCAACTTTTGGTCATAATAATGGATTGGTGTCTATAGATGTCTGTGTACAACATGCAGGTGTTGTTTTTTGTTTCATACACAATCAATCATAAGTTGCAGGGAAGGTCCAAAATGCTTATCGATTTTATAACTGCACCCTTAATAAGCATTAAAAGCATCTCTTGCATCCTGAGAGCAAGAGTTACCCCATCAATTTTGACACCTAACCTAATTAGTTTGGCTTTATTTGTCTGGCGAGCAGTCATTTTAAGACGATGAAGTAGTGATTTCAAAAGCCTAATGTGTCATATGCTTAAGAATGGATAACAAATTTGAGGTCGATAGTGTGTTTTAATAGCAGAATTGATTCCTGTTTATAGACGTTATGTAGATATACCTATATACGTACATTTATTTCCAAATATTCTGTGTTCATTGAAGATTGGCCTCTGTAAATTTCCTTCTCAGACTTACCTGTTAGAGATTGTCCCACATTGGTTAATTATAACCTCCAAAGCTAGTATATGAGCTTGGGCGGCCTCTCCAGTCATTGCCAAGTGGTTTTGAGTTGGATGCTTTAACATGGTATCAGAGCTAGGCTTTCGGACGCTTTTGGACAAAATTCTATGTTGTTGATGGTTGGTTCCCCTTAGTTTGTCATTGATGGTTGATAGTTGTCATATGTGTTGAATCGTTGTTTCTCTCTTTACGTGCGGGTCAGGGGTCGCACGTGCGGGGGAGTATTAGAGATTTTCCCACATTGGTTAAACCGTTAAAACCTCCAAAGCTAGTACCTGGGCGGCCTCTCCACTCATTGTCAATTGCTTTTGAGTTGGATACTTTAATAGTACCTTTTTTTTTTTTTGGCTTATCAAATAGGTAAAATGGGTTTGTACTTTTTTTGTTGTGAAACATGGTCCCAATTTTTTGGCTATAAGCCTATAACTGACATTGAGTGTATTTTTCCCAAGTCACGTGTCTGTGCCCTAGCATGGTTGTGAAAGGTACTTGCATATGCTGTTATCCTCTGAATAAAGGAACTTGTGGTACAGCAGAATAGCGTGGGTCTCTTTTGTGGAGTGAATGATGAAACTAACTTGAAATGCAGGAATATGTGGATCACTCTTCTTCTATTTTCAAATTCTATGTCTTGGGTGAGAAAGTTTTCTATGCAGTTAAGAAATCTACGCCTAATGCAGATAGCTTGATAAAATTATCTGAGGGAAAAAATGGACTCAAGCCTTTACTCTTTGACAGGTTCCATATACTTCCCCTTTAACTTGCTTCTCTTACCTACTCATTGGCTGTGTGTATTTTATTGTGGAGTGTATGGAGTACCCATAACCCCGTGGTTTCTCCACAGCTTAAAATCTTTACCAACTTCTAAAGAAAACCAGCATCAAGAAGATGGGAACTGCCAGAATGCCAATCATGAGATTGATATTCAGCTGGTGACTGATGCTGCATGCTGGCTTCGAAGAATGCTTGACCTTACCATCTTTGGTTTTGATGTTGTTGTGAGTAGCCAGTTTTTATTCGGACAACTCTATTTATAGCAGCTAGCAGTTTAGCAAAATAAAATCACCAGACGGTGAAATATATGGGAGTATAACTATTATTTTATTTGCTTATTTAGAGAGTTTCGTTCTGAGAAAAAAGAAACGATAAAAGAAAAAGGCAAGAGAACGACCGAAAGTTTTCATGTAAGAGGAACGATCAAGTTTTCAATGACTGTCTTGGAAAAGACCAAAAGTTCTCATGTAAAAGGGCGAATTAGTTGCTCTATGATACGGAATATGGTCCTGTTTTATCTACACCAGTAAACAACAACGGTCTTTGCAACTTCTGAAACCATGTACGTAATGATTCACTTCTGAAAGGAAATCAACCTTTTCCATATTATGTCACAAGACATCTGTTCCTCCATGAAACGGAAGCCTCTTCAACCAATACAGTCTTATGTTAGCATGATCATGCAGAATGTGAGAAGTAACAAATACTTATTTGTTGGTTTATCTCATGAAAAGTGATAGATAATGAACATTTTTATCCGTATATATTTCCTGAGGCATTTGATTAGATCTGATATATTTTCCCACGGGTGGATTGTGAAAACACGGACTCATATAAGCATGTGTTGCATGATTGTAAAAGTATACTCTGGGATACTTCTTCTAAGCATTTATTTAATGGACTATTTAACTGTTTCACCAAATCCTTGTTTCAGTTAGTTCTTTCTTTCCTTTTTGTCTGTCTAAAACCGTTACATTTGTGATTCTCAGATTCAGGAGAACACTGGTGACCATGTCATTGTGGATGTAAACTACCTTCCATCATTCAAGGAAGTGCCTGACAATATCGCGATACCAGCCTTTTGGGAAGCTATCAAGAGTAAGTATGAGTTGAAAAAAAAAAAATGAAGTAACATCCTCCTCCTCTTAAGTTGTATCAACTTAAGACAAAGGAGAAGAATAAGAAGTAGCTGTCTGGGTTAGAGCATGTTGGTTTGGCATGTGTCTTAATCTGTATGTTCGAGGAAGTTATTTTGCTTAAGTCACTTTTTTTTTTTTTTTTTGTGGATATGTACCGATGCATTAGTTTCTCTTGAACGATGCATGACCTTTTGCGCTAATTGGACTCTTTTTCATTCACGTCACGTGTATAGAGTGTTTAGGATGCTGATAGTACTGAGTATGGCACGATTTTAGGATCCCAGATCCCTCTTTGTTTCTTTCAAACAATTCGAATTTCTACTTTCCAGCAGTTTCCCACTTCCTCACAAATTAGTTTCACAGCTTCCCCTCATGCATACCCAGATATTCAGGAATTTTACATGTATGCAATCAATGGTGGGTCGTGTTTTTCAACGTTGAACCGAGGCAGAGATGCTCGGTAGTATCTAGCATATCAACCTTGAGGAGGTTGTGAGCTCAGCTGTGGTGTTGGTCGATCATAATGAAATGACTAGTTATCTAATTTCATTTTTTTGATCAAACATCTAATTTCATTTTTATATCAAAATTAGGAATTGAAAATTTGGATCTGGTATCGATTGTGGTGACCCTCCGGGGTCGTTGAGTAGAGAGAGAGAGATGATTGTATTTTGTATGATTTTATGCTTTAAACATGGCTAAGATTGTGGGTAAGAGCAACAGCAGCAGCGTGGCTATATGCACTGTTCAAGGCAAAATGGAGAAGACAACGGCAAAAATGGAGGTGCAGCAGATTGGGTATATCGCTGTACACCATCCATATGTGAACAGTACTTGTATACTTCTACACAAGCACTGTTCACCAGTCATCCCATTTTTTTATATTTCTCTCTCTCTCTCTCTCTCTCTCTCTCTCTCTCTCTCTCTCTCTCTCTCTCCCCTTTCGGCCACAACAACGATGACGTGGAGGATTCGACAAACGACGACAACGATTTGGGATTCAAACAACGGCGACGATATGGGATTCGACGGCGATGGCGTGGAGGATTCGACAAACGACGGCGTGTAGGATTCGCACGATGGCGATGGGTATGGAGGCGACGGCGATGGGTACATATATATATATACGGAAAACTTCACATCCACACCTCCCGGAAATAAGAAAAAATTGGTTTTTTTTGTGTTGCAATTTTTTTTTGGAAAATCCGATCCGTCTAATGTGTTCAGAAGGTGTTTTCAAGGGTCCCCGCGAAAAATCTTCAAAAAAAAATACCGGGAAGGGCTTGATCCAAGTAGTTTTCGCAAAAACTGTATTTATATATTTTTGCGAAATCTGCTTGGATCAAGCCCTTCCCAGTATTTTTTTTTGAAGATTTTTCGCATGGACCCTTGAAAACACCTTCTGAACACATTGGACGGATCGGATTTTCCAAAAAAAAATTGCAACACAAAAAAAACCAATTTTTTCTTATTTCCGGGAGGTGTGGATGTAAAATGGATGGGATTGTTGGAGTGTTGATATTAACAGGGTAGCTATATGCACTGTACACTAGGTTTTTTGGCCAAAATTTTGGCTTTGCTGCTGTTGCTAACCTCCTCAAGGACAAAGTGTAATCATAGTTTATGCATATATTGAATTTTTCTTCAGGACAATTGCGGAATATCACTAAGTGCAAAAAAAAAAAGGGTTACGAGTATCCGAATTCCGATATGCTCTCTTGAATATTTTAATGTTCTATTACCTCTGCGAATATCAAAAGCGGAACACCTGTGATATTTTTTATGTCGATGTATTGTGAGAGAATGAATTATCTTGTAAAGCGTAATAAATTAATTTTGAGTTTAAGCCAGGAATTGAAACTAGGTCCAAATGTGTTTGTGATGGGTATGGGGCAACACGTGCTGCACTGAAGATCACTTAATAAGTACTCCCCTTATTGTTGATCAAAAAAAAAAAAAAGTACTCCCCTTATTGAGGAAAAATTATTAACTGCTCCTTGTGTAAATTTGGCAGCAATGCCCTTCGGATCCAAAATTCGGGATACTGTTGAATTTGTGTGTGAGAGACAGAAGAAGAATTTGGGTGTGTGTAGGGTATCACGTGGCGGTACTCGATGTTCATTCCGATCATCCAAAAATGTTTTGGACAGTTCTGGAAGAGTTTATTTAAAATCTGCACTATTAATTACTAAGATGGACAGTTGTGATATGAAGTTATGGGTACCATGTCAGATATCACGTGGTACTCTACACACACCGAAATTTAGAGAGAGAGAGAGAGAGAGAGAGAGAGAGAGAGTACCTAAACCAACCACAAAGATATTAGGGTGTGTTTGGAACATTTTGAAAGAGATTGATGTGAGAGAAAATAAAATGAGAGGAAAGTGAGAGAAAAGTGGAAGGAAAATTTCACTATTCACAATACTCAATTTTTTTTGTTCTCTCTCTTCTCTCTCCAAACCAAACAAGAGGGAAATTTTTTAACTTTCCTTCCTTTTCTCTCACTTTTCTCAAGTTCCAAACACTTCACCATAAGCATTACAAAGTCAAGAATGTGATTAAGACCAAAGTTGGAGATAAAAAAACAAACTTCGATTATGAAACATATAGTAGAAGAAAACCCAAGCAAAATACACGAACAAGAGAGACGCATATCCATGTACAAGCCATGGAAATCCAATCAGAAATTCCTTCCTCTCCATGGAGTTGCAGGGCCCGAATTTGGGGTACTTCAAAAGCCCCGTCGTGCGACACGAAACATATGTTAGTCTGTAGAGAATAGGGAAGCCCATAATCGACTTAAATATGCAAAAAAATCATCGTGTCCATTGCGCTCATTGTGCCTCTTGATTGAAACCAAGCTCTCAGTGTATAGAAGAACTTCTAAACGTACAAGATAACATCGCTGAGGACGATGAACGCACATTTGATACTCCTTCATTTGTTGGGTATCGAGGTGATACGACATTATCTGTCCGCCACTGCTCTCGAAGACGAACTCACCATTTCGCCGAAATCCCAATGGGAAGTCAAGCTCTAGAGGTCCGATAGTGAACTTTTTAGTCCAACACACCTCAGCACCCTGTTCATCCATAACCCATATGTCAAACAACTTCTCCATCGAAAACAACCCCATTGGAAACATCCAGCGGGCAAGGGCGAGGGAATCACCCAGAATGAAAAGTTCATTCGCACTAGTATGCTCCATAGAGCAAACTTCTGGCAGGGGAATTTCATCGAACACCTCATCGGTCATCCGAAATGTTATGGATTAACGCCGAACACCTGTTCAATCCTACAACGCAAACGCCCCTACGGATCTTGGGAACAATGAATCACAGGAAAAAGCAAGCAAATAAGTGCGTAATGAAAACAGGAAAAAAAGCACGACACAAGATATACGTGGAAAACCTCAACGTGAGGAAAAACCACGGGAGCCACACCAGTCCACTATGAAATCGAATCAAGGAGTACAAGTCTTCTCACAATCTCTCTGAGATTGGTTTTCTCTCGCCTCTCTCTCTTTTTCACGCTCTGAAAAAGTGATACACGATCTTACCAAACACGCAGCCGGCCAAAACCCTAAAAACAATTTTAAGGCTCGCGGTAGCGCTACAGGTAAACACCTGTAGCGCTCCAGAACTCTCTGTTCCGAAATTAGGTCCTAGGTAGCGCTACACCAAATCTATGGTAGCGCTACCAGTTGGTTTATCTTCACTCCCAACAATCTCCCACTTGAAGATAACCTGAAGCATCCGCAAATAACCAACCGCAGACCCAAATGATCTCAATCAACCCGTGGAGGTAGTCATCTGACCCCTCTTGGTGTGACTCCAGGCCCATCATTTCTTCAAGCATGAAGGCCAACTGAAGTTGAACACAACTTCAGTTTCTGAACAGTAACAGACTTGGTCAACATATCTGCCGGATTTCGATCCCCCAAAATCTTCTCTAGCAACAAATCCCCATCCTCCAAAAGCGAACGGATAAAATGGTACCTTAAATCAATATGCTTCGTCCTGGCATGGAACATTGGATTTTTGGCAAGGTGTATAGCACTCTGGCTGTCACTGAAAAGAACACAGTTCTCTTGCTTCAAACCTAACTCCTCCAAGAAGCTCTTCAACCAAATCATCTCCTTTGCAGCCTCAGTCACGGCCACATACTCAGCTTCTGTCGTGGATAGTGTCACTAACTTCTGCAGACGTGAGACCCAGCTCACCGCTGTTGAACCCATAGTATAGATATAACCCGTGGTACTTCGCCGCGTATCCTGATCACCGGCAAAGTCTGCATCCACATATCCCTGCACTGTCAATTTCCCTTTCCCAAAACAAAGTGGCAAATCAGTGGTACCTCTCAAATATCGCATGATCCACTTTACTGCTTCCCAATGCTGTTTCCCTGGATTGCTAGCAAACCTGCTCACAACTCCCACTGCATGGGCAATGTCTGGTCTCGTGTTCACCATCGCATACATCAGGCTACCCACGGCCGAGGTATACGGAACCTTGGCCATGTACTCTCTCTCTACATCTGTCTTGGGTGATTGCCCCTGAGAAAGTTTGAAATGACTTCCCAAGGGTGTGCCAACTGCCTTAGCACTCTGCATATTGAACCTCTCCAGAACGCGTTCAATATACTCAGCCTGACTCAACCGCAAGGTTCCCTGAGCCCTATCCCTGCTGATTCTCATCCCAAGTATCTGCTTAGCTGCACCCAGATCTTTCATAGCAAACTCTGTTGCCAACTGTTGCTTCAACCTGTTGATCTCCCTAACACATGAACCTGCTACATAAAATGATGTAGCTAGACTCAAACCTCTTGAAGTAACAACAGTGATCCCCATTGCACCTTGTGTAGCCACTGCGCTGCATGAAACCATCAAACTTTCTGTACCACTGTCTGGGAGCCTGTTTCAAACCATACAAACTCTTCTTGAGCCTGCACACCATCTCTTCCTTGTCTTTCACAATGAAGCCAACAGGCTACTTCATGTAGATTTCTTCATCCAAGTCCCCGTGAAGAAAAGCAGTTTTAACGTCTAACTGCTCAAGGTAGAGATTTTCAGCAGCAACCAAACTCAACACCACTCTGATAGTGGTCATCTTCACAACCGGCGAAAATATCTCTGTATAATCGATCCCCTCCTTCTGTTGGAAGCCTTTTACAACCAATCTTGCCTTGTACCTTTTCTTGCCATCACTCTCCTGCTTAAGTCGAAAAACCCATTTGTTCTGCAAGGCTTTCTTTCCTGCGGGAAGCTGAGCTAACTGCCAAGTATCGTTGGAATGAAGAGAATCCATCTCTTCCTGCATCGCAGTCTTCCACTTAGCTGACTCGGAAACCTGCATAGCCTCATCATAGCACTCTGGTTCTCCACTGTCCGTCAAAAGCAAGTAATCAAGCGAAGAAATATATTTCGGATTCGGCTTGTGTACTCTGGTTGTCCTCCTCAATACTCTGACCGCTGAACTAGTCCCTGTCTCTGGAGCTACCTCATCTGAAACTGTCCCCTCTGAAACTGTCTCATCTAAAGCTCTCTCCTCTACCTTACCAGACCTCTGTTCAACCCCACTGTTATCTGGAAGATCCTCCAACTCAAAGTACTCGGACGTATCTCCATCCGAAGTGGTACTCCCACTGCTCTGTTTGCTGTCCCTGTCTTTGTACATCACCTTTTCATCAAACACAACGTCTCTGCTTCTGATTATCTTCCGGTTCTTGTCATCCCAAAAACGATAACCAAAATCATCTCCGCCGTACCCAATAAAGGTGCACTTCTGTGACTTAGCATCAAGTTTATCTCTGTCCTTGTCGCTAATATGCACATAGGAAACACAACCGAAAACACGTAAGTGTGAGAGATTTACTTTTTTACCACTCCAAACCTCCTCTGGTATGCCAAAATTCAACGGAACTGATGGCCCAAGATTGATCAAATATGCTGCTGTGTCGACTGCATCTGCCCAAAACATCTTGGGCAACCCTGCGTGTATCCGCATGCTCCTAGCACGCTCAGTCAAGGTCCTGTTCATCCTCTCTGCAATGCCATTATGCTGCGGAGTCCCTGGAGGTGTCCTCTCTAAACGAATCCCGAATAGAGCGCAGGCTCTCTTGAACTCCCCCAACTCATACTCTCCGCCGTTGTCGGACCTCAACCTTTTCACCTTCAAATCTGTTTCATTCTCAACCCTGGCCTTCCACTTCTTGAAGACTTCAAAGACCTCTGACTTGTGCTTCATGAAGTATACCCATACCTTCCTCGAGTGATCGTCGACAAAGGTAACATAGTAATAAGAACCGCCAAGAGAAGACACTGTAGCTGGACCCCACACATCTGTATGGACAAGCTCTAGCTTCTGAGCCCTGGGAGGCCTGCCGCCTTTCTGAAAGCTAACCCGTTTCTGTTTCCCGAAGATACAATCCTCACACATGTCAATATCCACTGACTCTAAACCCGGTAGCTTCCCATTCGACTGCATCACCTTCATTCCCTTCTCACTCATATGCCCCAATCTTCTGTGCCACAGATTTGAACTCTCCTTGCTGTCTGCAACAGCAAGTGTATCGCTACCATGTGAAGTCAAGTAAAGTGTACCAACTTTCTTGCCTTTAGCCGCCACCATGGTACCGTTGGAGACTTTCCACGTGTCCCCTGTGAATGTCGAAGTATAACCTGCTGCTGCAAGCTGTCCAACCGAAACAAGATTCCTCTTCAAATTCGGAACGTGCCTGACATCTTTCAGACACCATCTGTACCCCTGCGTCGCAATATGAACATCCCCTCTTCCCACTATACTGCAAGGCTCGTCGTCCCCCAAGTATACTTTCCCAAAGTCCCCTGCTACATAGTTCTGCAGAACCTCCCTGTTAGCAGTGGCGTGGAATGAGGCACCCGAATCAATCACCCACGATTCGGCGTCGCTGTTCATGGCAAGAATAAGTGCATCGTGCACAATATGAGCCTCTTGCTCACTGTTATTCTTCTTCGGTGCTTTGCAAGTCGTTGACATATGGCCTGTCTGACCACAATTCCAACATTCACCTTTAATAGGCCGAACCTGAGATTTGGCCTTATTTCCCTTACCCTTGGATTTCGACCTGTTCCTGTTCTGATTCTGACCACCCCTGGCCTGGCTTCTGCCCCGCTGCTCAACACTTAGAGCTGAACCTGAACTACTTGAACCATCAATCGAACCCCTTCTGACTTCCTCAGTCAAAATCAAGCTAACAACCTCACTCAGTTTCAACTTTTCTTTCCCTGCCGAATTACTGATTGCAGTTACAGTACCCTGCCAGCTTTCTGGCAACTGAGACAGAATTAACAAGGCTTGAACCTCATCATCAAACTCGATATCGACAGACGTAAGTTGATCAACAATCATATTGAACTCACTGAGATGTGACATAAAGGAAACCCTTTCTGCCATAGACAGGTTGAAAAGTTTTTTCATAAGATGTACCTTATTCGCAGCAGACGGTTGCTCGTACATCTTCTTCAGCGCTTCCATAAGCTCCTCCGTCGTTTTCTCTTTCAGTATGTTGTGTGTGACTGACTTTGAAAGGGATAGGCGAATAACCCCTAACGCCTTCCTATCCAGAACGTTCCAATCATCGTCGCTCTCTTCAGCTTTCTTCCCCTTTTCTTTACCTTCCAACGGCCGGTAAAGATCCTTCTGATACAGATAGTCCTCTATCTGCGTTTTCCAGTACGCGAAGTCTGACCCATCAAACTTGTCGATCCTCTGCTTGCCTTCTTCAGAACCCATAGCTCCCACTGAAACCCTAGCCTGCCCGAACGAGATTAAACCCTAACCTGTCGAACAAAAAACTACCGCAACCGCGGCTCTGATACCAGTTGTTATGGATTAACGCCGAACACCTGTTCAATCCTACAACGCAAACGCCCCTACGGATCTTGGGAACAATGAATCACAGGAAAAAGCAAGCAAATAAGTGCGTAATGAAAACAGGAAAAAAAGCACGACACAAGATATACATGGAAAACCTCAACGTGAGGAAAAACCACGGGAGCCACACCAGTCCACTATGAAATCGAATCAAGGAGTACAAGTCTTCTCACAATCTCTCTGAGATTGGTTTTCTCTCGCCTCTCTCTCTTTTTCACGCTCTGAAAAAGTGATACACGATCTTACCAAACACGCAGCCGGCCAAAACCCTAAAAACAATTTTAAGGCTCGCGGTAGCGCTACAGGTAAACACCTGTAGCGCTCCAGAACTCTCTGTTCTGAAATTAGGTCCTAGGTAGCGCTACACCAAATCTATGGTAGCGCTACCAGTTGGTTTATCTTCACTCCCAACACGAAACACAAGAACTGCATCGGCATAACGGTGCTTAATATTTGATCTCGCGTACCAGTAAAAATCCCCTTTCCACGATGCACCCTTAGAATAAGTGAAATTACCGAAATCGAAATCGGACTTCGCGTCAACTTCCCTCCAAGAATCTGTACTCAATTCGTATATTTTAACTGGTTCATGAATACCGGAGGTGACAAAATCTAGACCATGGAAGCCAAACTTAACCACTTTACAATCATTCGTAGAGGGATCAAACCCATATCCCGAAATAACGAAATAGTCTCTTGAGAAGAATTTCTTATCAGAGGGTTCAGGAAGAACCCTAAATTCTTTCATTGAAGGGTTGCAGAGCACAATGGGAGAGTATACGCCTAATCTCGTGAGACAAACGATGCCGTTACAAGGACCCAAGAGTCGAGGTTTTCAATATTTAGACCAGTGGAAGATAAATCAATATCTTCAACTGGGTTTTCTTTGGGGACAATGGACAAGAGTGTGCCGCCGTTAAGGTATCGCTTAACGAGGAGGCAGTCTGTGTTTTGGGCGGCGGCGATGGAGGCGGCGCGGTCGTGGTGGAGGGAAATGAAGGTAGGGTTTTGGATGAGAGTGTGCCAGTTTTTGCAGACTGATTTGAATCGGAGGAGGGATTTCACTGGAAGCCGAGATAGAATCTCGATGAGCAGAGCTTCGGGCAGCCATTCCATCGCCATTCTGAAAGGAAATGGTTAGGGATGCCCCATATTTATATGCAGTTTGGGAAAAAAAAATTAGTGTTGAGCGGGCACGGCCACGAGATGCCCGGCGCACATTTTCAGGGGTCTGAAAGTGTTTTGAAAGGCCTAGATTTTAAAGATGGAAAGACGGGAGAGAGAGGAGAGTGGGATAAATCTGGGAGATTTGCACTCGGGCATCACGTAAGGTGGTGCTCGCGCGACAGAGAAATTTCTCATGCCGTTTGGGTTTTGGCACCATCTAATTTAAATTATTTAATTTGTATTTTCTTCGATTTTAGAATATTTGTTAGCTTTTTCAGAAAATTTCCAAACAAAAGGAAATTGAAAAAAGTAAAAGATAGAATAAAAATATCAAACAGATTTCAAAATTTAGCAGATTTCTTGATAAATTCGAGTTTTTTTTTTAAATTTTATAGTATGAGTCATGTTTTTTGTTTGAGTAATTTATATTTTTTGATCAAAAGTAAAATAATTTACCAAGTCAAGGCATGTTTGAAAAGGCAAGTACATTATTATTCAAAGCAAAAGTACCAAACTAAACAAATAATTTGAAAAGGTCTAAGCTCAACCTCAGGAATATCGTATTACACGTGAATTCTTAATTCGAGACAGATGTTCATGATTAATTATTCAACGGTCTGTCCCTTGTTTATATGGAGTGTGGTTTGGCACCATTTGTCTTAAATTATTTGATTTTGATTTTTTTAAATTTCAGTTAGTTTTTTCAAATCTCTAAACTACCAGTTTTTTTGGGTGAATATCTTCCTTTTCTGAACTTTTTTAAATAATTTATATAGTCTTGATCCAAAAATAATGATTTACTTCGTCAAGACGTGTTCAAAAAAGTGAAATATTATGATTGAGAGTTAACAACCCAACTAAGGAAATTCCAACTACTGTATGAAATTTCTTTCTTCTGGCTAGGGACGGAGCCAGGATTTTGGCGTAGGGGGACGGATATACACAATAAAAAAAATTAAAATTAAGACAACTATATGAATTTTTACTTTGATGTCCACAGACCACGTTAAAGAGTTTTGGGCTTCCGAAATTTCAGTGAGCCTTAGTTTTAAAAAGTGAACGGGCCTTAAGTCCCTGAAATGAGTTGGGTTATAAATTTTGGGTATTGTTTTGTTTAAAAGAATTGTGTTTAAACCTCACCAATTTTAGTACAAAGTTGTTTCAAAGCTTGATAAATATTAAAGATGTTACTATTATTTTTTTTAACGAAAAAACGGAGGGGGGACGGGACTATATAGTTGATGACAATTTTTTTTTCACTGTAATAGTACGAATTTTTTAAGACCCGGGGGTGGGGTGGCGGGGCGATTGCCCCTGCTAGCCCCTCCCTGGCTCCATCCTTGCTTCTGGCCTAAACCTCAGAACTGTATCATATGTGAATTCTTACAAGATGTTCATCATATCTTTAAAACAAGTATTTTACAAAAGACAGATATTCATGATTGATGTGTAATCAGCTTTGCCCTTGTTTATGTGGAGTGTGGGCTGGGAGCATTTGACTTAAATTATTTGATTTGTGTTTATCTTTTTGAAACAAAAGGATATCAAAAAATTACTAAACCAAAATCAACGTAATTTTTTTTTGGTTTTCCCGTATTTTTTGAAGTTGATTCATACATTTTTTTTTTTTTGGTTTTAGAAGTTTATATAATCTTGATCCAAAACCTGATTTACCTAGTCAAGACGTGTTCGAAAAAGTCAAATATTTTGATTGAAAGCTAAGAACTCAATTAAAGAAAATAAGTTGAAAAAGTCCAAGCTAAAAAATAATTTCAAACAGTCGCTCGCCTTTCAAATCCTATCATATGTGACTTACAACAATTGAGACAGATATTCATGATTATTCAATTATTCTTCTGCGATCACGCTCTCAATTTCCGTTCTCACAAATTTTAGTCGTATGGAATGTATTTAAAAGTCATATCACGCTTGCGCTCTAATTCATGCACGCAAACACACATTATATATGTCTTGTGTCATACACTGTCCATATAGTCCAAGTTGCACTAAAGGCCTATGTTTGCTCATTTTTGTGTCATGCAAAACGCCCTCTTTTACATGAATGATACACAAAACAATTGTTCATCTTTTTTATTTTTTGGTACTATTTTTTCCTAAGGATTTTCCTTCAAGCAAATCGCTGAATTCAATAACCCCACAATAAGGACCGATCAAATTAAATTGTCCTCATGGGGTACAGACGGCCCGCGCAGCACACAAATTATCCGAACTATTCAAAAAATTTAAAATATTTTTTCAAGTGACCTTGCGAGAAATCAACTAAAAAAGATACCCGCATCTAGTTGATCTGATGTACCCATTTCTCATTCAAATTACAGGGCCTGTAATCCTGTAATCTGACTGAGAAATGGGGACCTGTAATTTGAAGAGGTAATTAAATAATCATCCTTTTTTGGATATCATGTAAATTTTCATAACATCCACTTTATGAAATTATGTTTTCATCCTCTTTTTATGTGATTTACCACTATTACCCTTTATATATAACCAAAAAATGTGGGACTGATCAGTTACTTATTTCTAGGGATTGTCTAAAATTTTTGCATGATGGTATTACCTAAAATCAAGGAATTTTTGAAATGGTAGATGATTGTATTGCCTTAAATTAAGGAATTTTTGAAATGGTGGGGGAACAAAATGAGTAGGATGATATTATTCCCAAATATTGTCTTGTAAGAAGACTTGAAATTTAGGGCATTTTTTTAGAAATGGAGGAGTGCAAAGTGCTGGGAATGACTGTTACCCAATATAAAGTGCTCAGTTCCATCTCCGGTAATTCATGAACAAGAAAAAAAATACACTTTTTACATTGAATGATGGTAACAAAATTTGTTCACAACGTATTTCAATAATCATGGTAAAATCTTTAACTAAACACAAAAATATATCGTAAATTTTTTTTCCATGATCAGTAACATGGTTATCTTCTCCTGGTTTTCTTCCTCCTCCTGTCCGGTTATTTTTTGGCCCCCTGACCCTGTCTCGCGGTGGGTCTTCCGTCTTCTCCACCATGGTTCCTCGGTCTCTTCCTTCAAGCACTTCTCCGGCCAGATCTCTGTTGGGTTTTCTGGTTTCGCTTAACGGCAAGGTTTTGTGCGGTGGTGGAGGTTACCGTCGTGGTCTCCCGCCACGGGCGCCGGTGGGTGTCGTGGTTCTTTGCTTAACGGCTGAGGGAGCATCCGAGATGGCATGGTTTGTTCTTCTTCGGCTTCACCATTTCCTGGGTTACCTATGGTGGTGTGGAGTTTTTGCATGTGGTCGTGGTGGATGTCGGGGTTGCGGTGGTGGCTGTTAGGTGCTATGGTGGTGGTTGGCGGTGATGTTTTGCACTGTGTTTTAGGGTTAGGTTTAGGGCTTTCTTGGGGTTGGGCTTAGCCCACTTGTTTGGGCTGGGCATTTTTGTGCTTTAATGTTGTATTTGGGCTCTTAGGCCTTGAGGTGTTTTCCAACTTTTGGTTGGATTTGTTCTCGATGTACCCTTCTTCGAGTTTCTTCAATAAATTTTTGTTGCCGATAAAAAAAAAACATGGTTATTTTAGACTACTTGATACATTAAGTCATGGTAAAAACTTTTTTACAGCATGTTTCAATAATTATGGTAAAAATATGAGCCAATAACACAAAATATGGTAAAATTGCTTTATCAGATCAGTAACATGATTATTTTGGACAACTTGTTACATTGAATTATGGTAAGAAACTTGTTCAAAACGTGTTTCAATGATTATGGAAAAAATATTAACCAAAGTCATAGAAAATATGGTAAAATGAGTTTTCATATCAGTAACATGGTTAACTCAAACGACTTGCTACATGGATTCATGCTAAAAAATTTGTTCACAACAAATTTCAATGATTATGGTAAAATCTGTAACCGAATACAAAAAATATAGTAAATTTTGTACATATAAAACGTGAGAACTATGACCCGCCTACAGTAACGAGAGAATCGACAAAAAAATCTCAAAAAATAAAAAATATGGTATATTGTATTGAATAAACTCTTATGTTATCGTGCTATTTTACCTCGCCAGTGTATCCAATTACCAATTTTTTTGGCATCGATGTGGATTTGGGACGGCGAGGGCGGACGATTTGGGATGGAGGAATGTGTTAAGCTTGATAGAACCGCAAGGGATGTTGTTTGGGATGGTGATTTGGACCTCAAAGGCGTGGAATTTTGGGACGTCCATGGCTGACGAGTTTTTGCATTACAGATTGGGTCTTTGTTGGATGAAAAGAGTAAAGAGAAAATGTAAAGACCCGTGTTTTTCTATAATTTTTCGTAAATAATGTTTTTTTTTTTTTTGATAACCGAGGAACAACCCTACAATAGGCCACTAATTGGACCCACTGCACGACCCAAACCTCGGAGGGAGCTGGCGCAACCCACACCAGTCACGCCCCCCCGCTCAGCACAGGTACTCACCTGTGGGGGAATCGAACACCTGACCAAAGGGACTACCCCTAAAGTCAGGCACTCGCCCTAACCACTGGGGCAACCCCTGGGTGTGTAATAATGTTGGGGTAGTGTGAGAAATGTTTTAAAATGCAAAATGGGGTCAATGTGAGTTGATGATTGCATTTGAGGTGTCTTTAAAACACATTAGAGACACTAGGGGTGTGAGTGCAATTAGTGGGGGTATACATATATGTGTTTGGCTGATATTTGGTCCAAAACATACCCCTCTTTCTCTCCAAAAATAGTCGGCCCTCTCCCCCTCTCTCTTCTCTCTAACATCTTCTTCAAATCTTCATCAAAATCCACCTCTCTCACTCCCCAAACTCAAGATTCAACCTCCTACGCGTGATTTGGGGTCCGGGACTCCGTGGTTTTGCTTAGAGCTAGCACTTTTCGATTGGGGTTTGCAAGAATAACTTGGGGCTTTCACTTCCTTCTCATTTGGAGCTTAAACCTTGAGGTAGGGAACATATTTCTACTTCCTCTAATTGTATCTAGTTGATTTGTAGCATATATCTTGTTGTTGACCACCAATTTTTAGTAAAACTTGTTCTACACCATTGAAATGGGTTTCCTCCTTGTTTGATTCTTGATCTATGCATTTGGTTGGTAATTTGATCAATTAGTTGATGATTTGCTCTTGCGCCATGTTTAGTTGTTGCTTGACATCTCAAATTTGAGCTTAAACAATCATATTTGCACTTGGGTTGAAATCCCCTCTCTTTGAGAAAAATCTATCAAATTTTCGTCACTTTCAGCCTCGATGGTCCGGACGGGAATTTGGGTGGTCCGGACCAAGCCATCTGTTAAACTTTTGGTACAATCTGTCTCGACAGTCTGGACAGGGATTTGGTGGTCCAGACTATGCCATCAACCAAAATTTTTCTTTCGTTCAAATCGCTCCTTGATGCTTGGTTAGTTCCTGTTTGCTTCTATCATCGTGTATTTGACCTCTAATCTCGAGATAACCCTCAAATTGATTTTATGACCATTGAAAATGAGATTTTAATGCGAAAAATGGTTGGACACGTCACGATACGAAATGGATACGATCCTTGAAAGTGTTTTGATGAATGAATAATATTATTTGATGAATGAATAATATTAGATGGATTTTTTAGAATGATTTTATGAATACTGGGGCCACCTCTCGGTGCGTCCCTAGCCATGGGAGCTCGGAGCCCACAAAATCCGGCGGGGTGCTTGGAGCCCACGAAATCCGGCAGGGGTGCACGGAGCCCACGAAGTCTGGCAGAGCGATTATTTCCCTATTAAAAACAAATGGATATTTTTATGTGTTACCCAAAAGGTAACCTAGGGGGGGAATAGGGTTGCTAACAATAATGCCCAAATACAAATATTACTAGGCAAAGCAAATAAATAAATAATTTGCACAAACAAAATATAAATGAGTTAAGAGAGAGAGAGTGAGAGATCACATAGAGATATATAGTGGTTCAGTCTGAGCTTTGTCCACTTCTCAGCCTAGTTCACTGGCGTAAGGAGTCGTTGTTTTACTAATCCAACAACCGGCTTCTGGTGCCGATTAAACCTTACAACCGCAACACTAACTTTCCCGAGGAATTAGCCAAACCGCTAGAGTTTATCTCCCAAACTCTAAAATTACTCACAGAACAAAACCCAGTTCTGTAGTAGCACACTGAGAATTTTTCTAACTCTCAATACAACATTGACAAGAAATTGTAGTGTGGAAAAATAAATCTCTCTCAAAGAGTAAATATACAAATTTGCTCTCAAAGGCTCTCAAAAGATATATGTGAAAATTAAGTTCTTTGGTGTATTGCTCTGAAAATGATATTGCTCTGGAGTAGCTTCGTACTTCATCATCAGGAGCTCTTCATTTTTATAGCCTGAAGAAATTCGACCGTTTGAATAATTCCGTTGAAGGCAAATCTTGTTTCAGCCAAAGAAAGATCTCCATAACTTCAATATAAATGTTGAGGTGCAAATCTAAGGAAAATTTTCTCTGCAACGTTCAAAAGCTTTAAACGCAAAGCTCCATAGTCCAGAGTGGAAGGAAGAGAAGTGTGTAGACACCCCAATTTGATTATCCGTGAATCCTAAGCAAGAGTCCAGATGTGTCCCCAATGATGAAAAATTATTGACGACGTCGTGAATCTTATTTTATTTAGTTAATGCTTTGATGAACTTGGATTTACCCCGATCAAAATCCAAATAAACCTTTGCAAACCCAATAAACATTTCCAAGATCCATATTTCAAAGCCCAACTATCAAGCCCAAGATAAGGCCCAATTCCTAGCCCATAAAACCCAACAGACAAACCCATAAATCTGACCCAGAAATACCTTGCAGCTGCAACATAAGAGATCCACCGACATTACAACTGCAAAGGTATGGGCCTCCATACCTTGCTGAAAATCAGTCAAACACTGCAGCCGCAACATTTTTTGTTGCAGCTGCAACATTGTACCTTGCAGCCGCAAGGTTTGATGCAGGTTTTCCTGACAGATTTTGCACCTTTGGCATAGCTGCCCATGCTCCATTCACTCACCTCCCATTCGATTTCTGGCGGAAAAAAAACTCTAAGAAGCTTCCATGGTGCCTATAAAAAGGACCTTAAGCCTCTCATTTCACACACAACAAAAATCCTCAAGAAAACCTTGCTAGAAAAACCTTTGTTCTCATTGTTTTTCCTTTGTAAACCCCTTTCCCGAACCCAAAATTCCTTTCCGAAAATCAGCCACGAAAATCCCAAAAATATTAGTCTTGAGCCTACGTTCCAAAATTACCCAAAGCCTTGCCTTTAATCCAAGTTTTTCAAAGCATTAGTTAAATAAAGAGCTTTTCGCGGCGAACGGAGTTCATACTCGCCGAATTCGTGATTTTGAGGGGAGCATCCGGGCGTTGATCAAAAGAAGTTCAGTCTTCGCCCTTTTATTAATTTGTGGTAATATTTCATTTCTCTAAATCTAAGCCTCATGCATCGTTAATTTTATTTATTTATTTTCCTTGTTCCCTTTCCCGTAATTGTCTAAATTACTTTAAATCTTCTTTTAAAATCCCTTAATTATAAGTAGAGACTAATCATTTTGATTAGGCGGGGTGGGTGCATTTTTCGAATAAAACCTTCCCATCCCGTAACTTAGTTCCCGAACCATGATCACTCTGGTTACGACAGACCGGTTGTCTCGAATTTTGTACGTTGAATTCGGTTGCTTGGTTAACCTTAAAATCAAGTGGCGACTCTAACGAACGCGTGTTCTAGTACTTTCAAGGTTTCTCGCGGAGGTCACGGGTGCCTACAAAGTGCAGATTGTGTCGATTAAAAGACTCAATTTATTGACTAATATGAAAGCCTGTGGACCATGCAAATTTCTTTCAAATCTGCTGGTGGAAAATTTAAAAAAAATTCCCACATGGTCTAGTAATGCAATGAGGGGCCAGGTGCTATATTAAAATAATTACCTCGTATGCACTCCTCCAAAGTCAATAATTGAAGAAAGCTTTTGGCTGAAAGAATTGAACGTGTCATTTTCTATAAGGATAGAAAACAATCTAGTGTGGTTGAAACATAGGTCCTTGGACCAAAGCCACTTGTTAGATTTTTCTTCATGGGCCACGTCAAAAAAAATGTAGTAGAGCACTACTGTACACATGCATATATTGGAGCCAAATGAAACTTTTTAGAAACTCAATTTTCTTGGAGCTAATCATGTGATAATGATTGGATAAAAAATATATTTTTAACATTGTTTTAGGAAATCAATTTTGTCATAAAATATAATCAAAATCAATTATTTATAACATTATGAGATGTTGGAAATGAAGTGTTTTATAACTACCATGGTGTTTTAAGGAAAATTGGATACTTGGACACGTTTTTGGACACGGGACACGAGTTGGTAATGGTTAAGAGGAAAAAAATGGACACTTGGGATTCTTTGGGCACTTAGGTGTTTTGTGGTCACATGTAAATTATATTTTGACCTATCAAAGTATGCATTGCTCATTCCGCTCATCTCATTTCAACTTTCGGTGCACCTATCATCTTTATACACCTAGTGTTGGTAGAATGGTTTTCCTACTGGGCTAGTGAGCTCAACCTATCATTTTTCAGGTACCCGACAAGGCACACGAGATGGATGCTTGAATTGTGGATGCGATTATTTGATCATGAAGTTATTTTCTCATCTTCATACTTAATATATTTTTGGGAGATGATTTTGTAACTTTAATTCCTCAATCTTTTGACAATTTCAATTTATGTAATAACTTTATTTATTGTTGGAACTAAAGTACTTGGGTTCGGGTACCTTTGATGAGAGACACCTGGACTTGTAATTTGTAAGTTGTACTTTTGACTTTGAGTATTCCATGGAGATATGTTTGACTGCGATCTATCCTACGTGGATATTGTTTATATTTTTGGTTATTAAAATTGAGGGCATAACAACTTGGTATCAGAGCATAGGTTCGAAAACTTAGAGACCGTAGGGAGACTTAGAGTCTCAGGGCTTGAACCATTGCATTATCTTTTCATGAAGGGGCAAAAAATCAGCTCAATCAATATGCATATTATAAAGGGGCAAAATTCGGTTAATTTGAATTTGGGGATGAAAACATAACTACGAAAAAAGGTTAGGATGATAACATAAGTCCAGGTGAGTTGGAGGATGATTATTTAAATGCCCCTCATTTGAATGAGAAATGGACACATCGGATCAAGTATTTAAAATTTTTTGCGGGCCACTCGAAAAAGTATTTAAATTTTTTGAATGGTTCGTATCATTTTGTGCAGTCCTGTAATCTGAATGAGAAATAGGTATATCGGATCAACTAGTTGCAGGTATCTTTTTGGAGGTGATTTCTCGTGGGGCTACTCGAAAAATTATTTTAAATTTTTTGAATAGTTCAAATTATTTTTGCGGAACCCGTAAGTGAACCCCGCTGGCTGTCTTTACCCCATTGGTACAATTTTGACCGGTTCCCTTAGAATTTCCGATTCAATAAAGTATGAGCGGAATACCGAACCAGACTACTTTCCAATTTTCTACAAGCCTTTGGTACTAATTTGCATTTTTATTTAAGAGACAGTACTTTAGAAAAAAAAAAAAAAAGAAGGTTTATTTTGGTCTAACAAGATAAGCATGCTTTTTACTTTTTTAAGTTTAAAAAAGTCATTTGTTTTGCGCTAATAAGTATCGCCTACATCAATTTTAGGCCAAAATAAGTCAAAAAAGTTTTTTGCTTTTCCCCCTAATAAGTCAAAAGGCATGCTTAATTTTTTAGGCCAAAATAAGCCGGAAAAGAAGAAGAAGTGAACATCAGTTAAAATTTAGTAAAAAAATGTGAAACCTCCCCATCTGAGTCGGGGAATGAAAAAAACATAAATGTAAACTTGTTGAACCGTGCATTAAACAGACACAATGCTAATGTGTGTATTTGTGTGTGTGTGTGAGAGAGAGAGAGAGAGGCCCTAAACAACCGTAGAAATCTTTAATCACCATGAGCTGTACAAAATAAGGAATATGATTAAGACCAAACTTGATTACTTATGAAACATAGGCTTATTTGGATCCGGGGTATTAGGGATCGCCTCCTAGAAATCACCCTAGTGAGCACTCAAAATAACGTCATTTTGGGCGCCAAAAGAGACAACAAAAAATTTGAGCAAAACGATGTCGTTTTTAAGTAAACAAGACAGATTCCTTTTAACTTATAGTGTGATGCAGGTAATTTTCATTTAACATTGAAACAGCCTACAAGGTTCTTCCAAGTTTGTCTTCATTGTCGAACTTGGTTGAAATATATAAGTTCCGACGGTCATGTTGCTTTGGGTGAATAAACCAAGTGGTTTAATTTTTTTGTCCTTATTTAAATTTTTTTCGCTGTTAATTTGGCGTCGATTTTTTGTGGTTTATTTGTTCATCTCCATGAGAGGAATCAAAAAAGTGTAAAATTATTAACCAACCTTAAATTTTTCTGAATGAAGATAAAAAATAATCCAATAAACCACAAAAAATTAGATTATTTTTGTCTTTAGTGAACTTTTTAAAAATTTTGATCATAATTTTATACTTTTTGGATTCCTCTTGTCGAGACGAACTAATAAACCACAAAAAATTGACGGAAAACAAACAAATATAATAAAAAAATTGAATAAAGACAATTTTTTTTTTTTTTTTTTTGTTTATTTAGCCAAAGCAAGGTGGTACTTTTTTTGGTCGAATTCCATTTTTCCCCATAACAAATCAAAGATCGAAAAATTTCGGCAAAAATCAGTCCCTCCACAATAAAAGAAGAGTGTTAACAATCAGTGGGAGATAGATGAAGATGATCCATGGGTGCACTAATGGAGGCAGATTCTATATTTTGATTATTTTCTCCAAAGAAAGCTATCGCTTCAGTTGTTACTTGTTAGACGTGAAAAAGGGTTTGGGAGATCTCTCATTCTTTTAATCCCGTAGGACTTAAAACAAACGATGTAATTTTGCTCAATTTTTTTATTGTCTCTTTTAGCGCCCAAAACAACTCGTTTCGGAGGGTGATTTCTAGGAGGCGAACCCCGGATCCAGTAGCAGAAGGGTTCCACTCATTCATCTCTCAAGTGATCTTTTCGGACAGCACAAGAGGAGAGATAGAGAGAGACTGAGAGGAGAAAAGCCCTAAAACAATCGACCGCTTCAATCCCCTGCACCGTCAAATCAAATGGAGATCGGAAATCTACCAGATGAATTACTCATAGAGATTCTGTGGAGACTTCCTGTGAAATCCTTGCTTCAACTCAAGTCAGTTTGCAAATACTGGTATGATCTCCTCCGAAGTCCTTACTTTATCAACCTCCACCACGATCGCGCCGCCTCTGTCGCCGCTGAAGAAAACACTGACTGCCTCCTCGTTAAGCGATTTATCAGCGGCCACGAGGGCGGATTCACCTTGTCGTTTGTTCCCAACGAAACCCCAGTTGAAGATATAGATTTATCTTTCACTGGTCTAGATATGAAACATCTGCGAATCTTGGGGCCTTGTAATGGGGTCGTTTGTCTCACTATAATCGGTTTTAATTCCTCTATTGTGCTATGGAACCCTTCAATGAAAGAATTTAGGGTACTTCCTCAGCCATCTTACAAAAATGACCATATGAGCAATTGGGGATTTGGGTATGATCCCTACACAGATGATTATAAAGTGGTTAGATTTGGCATGATGAGTAGAGATTTGCCCATTAAGGGCATTGATGAAGCGGTGGAAATGTATGACTTGAGTACAGATTCTTGGAGGGTAGTTGACACAGAATCCCCTGTTGAGTACATCCATTGTTTTCATGATTCGAACGTATCGTGGAATGGGGATTTTTTCTGGTACGCCTACCCTCAAGTCTACCACCGACGTGTTTGTGGTTCTGATCGTGGTGCAGTAATTATCACATTTAGTATGTCAAAGGAGGTGTTCGAAGAGATTCCTGTGCCAGAAGTTTGCTCGTCAGACCAGCATGGTGAAAAGAAACTTTTCGTTTTGAACGATTCCCTTGCCATGGTTATTTATCCGAACGGGTGGTCAAATCCATTTTGGTTTGCACCTGAGGAGTTTTCGCTTCAGAAGTCCTTTGACATATGGGTACTGAATGAAGAGGATGTTGAGTTGTCGTGGACTAAAAAGTTCACTATCGGACCGTTACAGGGAGTCGACTGGGCATTGGGGTTTCGGCTAAATGGTGAGTTCCTTGTGGAGAACGGCCATGGACAGATGATGTCTTACAACCTTTATACTCAAGAAAGAAAGGAGTATCATGTCCATGACCAAGTACAAGGTCGTCCTCCACCACCAAATTTACAAGTTCTTCCGTACACGGAGAGCTTGGTTTCAGTCAAGAGATGAGCATGATGGACACATTGAGTCGCAGAAATAACTCCATTATGGGCTTTGTAAACCTCAAGTGGTTTAGCTTCGTAGAGATCTCCTTGACAATCTTCTATGGCAAGTTCTTCCAGTAGGCCATAGGTGCAGAGGAGGGAAAGGGTCGAGTATCATGACCAAGGACAACCATGTTTATTTTCTTGTTTCTTGAGCTTGCTTGTGTTTTCTTTAATACATATGCATAATGGTTAATACTAGGTTTTCTCTTTCTTTTATGTTTTGGGATTCATGTAAACTGTGGTTGGTGACTTGGTGTATTCCGGCTGTCTTTATGTAATATAAGGATCTTTCTATTATCCGCCCATTGGGCGGACGGTAAAACACAAAACAATCAGAATTCTTACATGGAAGAGTTTTCACTATTTGAATTCTTACATGTAAGAATTCAGATTCTATACATTTTATTGTCGCCCATTAGGCGGACGGTAGAATACTCCGTAATATAATAGCCGTGTTTGTTATGTTTGATGCATATGTTCGACTTCCCCTGTACATTCAAGTACAAGAAAGCCAAAGACAGTTGTCTTTTTTCTTGTACGTCTTCTTTTCTTCTACATTTGCATTGTGCAGCATACAATTGATGGAGTCCCAAAAGGTTCATGCAGATGGTTCGTTTTGGCGAGTGCATAAATTTCCAATTTCATACGTCGCTTCTTTCATATTGAAGTATCCTGGAGTTGTTTATTTATTTATTTGTTTTTTTTTAAAAAAAAGCTTAGGGAGGCAAAGCACTGTGACATTGTTCAGATATTTTTTACTGTTGTTTTTTTCAACATATTCTCAAGCTGCGTATTATCGAGATCTTTAGTCTTTTGTTCAACCTTTGTTTCTTTCATGTAGAAAGTGTTGAATCTTTTCATGAACCATGTCCTCTTGCTATCTTGCGGCGACGATGGTGGATTCACCTTGTCCTTTTTCAAATTGAAATATCTTGGAGTTTCCTTTTTCTTTAGATGTGTAGGGAGGCAATCTACTATAAAATTATAATAGGTATTTTTAGCTATTGCTTCTTTCTAGCATGGTCTCAAGCTGCGTTCCAAGGATGTTTGGTGGAAACTGCAAATTTTTTGTTGAATTGTTAAATTTGCTGCGTTTATTGTCTTAGATTTGAATTGACAAATTAGATATGTGAAGCTCATTTTCAAGCCAGTTGGTTTAGGTTCTGTAGCCAGATTATTGGGAACGTGGTTTCAGGCAGATGCAATTAACTAGAGGGTGAAGCACAAGTTGTCTTTCTCACCTTTTTCCTTATTTCAATTTTGATGATAATAGACTATCTTTTGTAGCACTAAAAAGGGTGGCCTATTCATTTTAGAGCTTCTCAGTTTGTATGATTGGTGATACTTTCCCTTTGGCCCCAAATAGCACCCTTGTGACATTTCACAAGCTTTATTTGTCTTTTCTTAGGTCAGGATGTGGTTGTAGGCACGGGCATTTGCCAAATCTGTGGATTTATTTATCTGCTTGGTGTTTTAGTGGCATGACAAGAAGCCGTCAAATGTACATAAGTTATTGCATCGGCGCCTTCAAGCAGATAAACAGGCTACGAGTGGTGAAGTTGCAGCGATTGCAACCGTAGCCAGTAGAAAGAGATTTTAACCATTGAAACTCCTTTAAGGTTGTATGAAATCAGAATTTGCAGAACTTCTGATAACATTTTTTCGCCCTTCATATGAAACAAAGAATGAAGAAGAACCTAGCTATTGTTCATATATTATGCTGATTGGTTTCCTTTTCCTATGAGGGTTTGGTGATTGCAATGTTGGTCTTCTTAAATGGAGATTCACCAATGGACAAAGATGCTCAGGCTATTATCATGAACACTAATAAAAAGATGTTGTATCGAATGCAATTTATTAGACCCCCTAACAGCCTCGTGGTTCATCAATGGTCAGTCCGGATGTGTATTACGGGGTGCATTACATGAAGTACCCTACAAGATCTCGGATCTTGGAAAAGTCCCTTGAATGGTTGGACCACTTCTCAACGGCTAATCAAATCATCTATCCATCACTCAACTCAAGTGAATAATTTTTGTTCTATTGCAATCAACTCAAGTAAATATTTTTTGTTCTATTGCCATCAACTTAATAAAACTTTTTTGTTCTATTTTTTTTTTTTTTTGGCGAACTGGGGGCCCTGTAGTGAGCCAAACTCACTACAAGGTGTAGTGAGAAATGACAACCGTTCGATTTAGTAATCAATGGTCTAGATTAAAAAAAAACTCTTCCATGTAAGAATCAATTTTTTTGTTCTATTGCCATCAAGTTAATAGAATTGTTTTGTTTTGTTTAAAAATTAAAATATTTATTATTACTGAAAAGAAAAAAATATCAAGAATTGTTCTAAAATAAGAAGTTATAATCAAAAGATTAAAAAAAATCACTAAAAAGTGTTTTTTTATTATAAAAAAACTACTACTTATTTTATTGTTTTTAATTTTTTTCCCTTTCCGTTCATATGAATTACTGTAATTTCAATTACTCTCATCAAGAAGAAGAATGATAAATCTCAAATAGAAACCTAAAGAAAGATGTTAAATTTCACATAAATTCATTGCTTGAATTTGTCTTTTTCAAAGGAAATACTTATCAAAGGAAAAAAAAAAAAAAAAGCAGTTCGGATCATTCTAATGGGTTCTGGAGTGCGTGCAACGGGGTTGTTTGGTAACCAAAATTCAACACTTAAAAATGAATGAAATAAGTAATACTCCATATGTCCCCAAATAAGAGCAACTCCAGTCCTGAATCCTTTTTCCCCTCAAATTTGTTAAAAAATTTGAATAAAAGCTTATTTTGATACCATCGTCTCCGGCCCTATACTCAAGTTTCAATCCCTAGCCGTCGAACACATCCGTCCCCCGCAGCCGCCAAGATGACGAACACAAGTATAAGAAGAAGAACGACCTCCTCAGACGAACGCAAGTTCGACGATGAACTCACGACGACCAACGTTACTCAGATCGAACTTGAACAACGGCCTCCTCAGACCCAATTTCAACTTTAAGAGGTTG
Source organism: Vaccinium vitis-idaea (assembly GCA_963854785.1). NCBI lineage: Eukaryota > Viridiplantae > Streptophyta > Magnoliopsida > Ericales > Ericaceae > Vaccinium > Vaccinium vitis-idaea. The sequence goes on from OY978222.1 coordinate 32,633,877, forward strand.
ATAGAGAGAGAGAGAGAGAACAAGTACAAGAAGAACAAATCGAAAGCTGAACTAGAAGAAAGGCGTAGAAGATGAAGACGACTGTAAAGACCTGGAATTTCACAAAAGATTTTTTATTTAATTGGGAATTTTATGAAAATGGATTTAAGTGTTGGAGTTTGGGTCAATGTGAAATTTAGTTTGGTTTGGGTCTTAATTGAAACACATGTGAAACTTGGACGAGTATAGTGGCACTATATATAGGGCTTGTAGGAGAGAGAGACTTCATTTTTCTCCTTCATTTTATATATTGGTTAAAAGACTAAGTACCTATTAAAAGGGAAAACACATGGCTATAGATTTTTAGTGAGCAATAATTGTCTCAACCGAATTACCTGTCTCTACTTAAACAATTGAGAGTATCAAGTAGGCAATGCCTCTTAAAAGGGAAAACACATGGCTATAGATTTTTAGTGAACGATAATTGTCTCAACCGAATTATTTGTCTCTATGTAAACGATTGAGAGTATCAAGTAGGCAATGCGACCTCCGGAAGCATTGAATAATTACTCTACATATACACAGGAGCAAGAAATAAATGTAGAACGCGTAACGGATGGGGTAGTTGCAGAAGAGTTCCTCTCATTCACAAGAGGAGAGATGGAGAGAGACTGAGACAATCGACTGCTTCAATCCCTCGCACCGTCAAAAAATCAAATGGAGATCGAAAATCTATCCGATGAATTGCTCATAGAGATTCTGTGGAGACTTCCGGTGAAATCCTTGCTTCAACTCAAGTCAGTCTGCAAATACTGGTATGATCTCCTCCAAAGCCCTTACTTTATTAACCTCCACCACGATCGCGCCGCCTCTATCGCCGCTGAAGAAAACACCGACTTCCTCCTCGTTAAGCGATTTATAAGCGGCGACGAGGGCGGATTCACCTTGTCCTTTGTCCCCAACGAAGCCCCAGTTGAAGATATGGATATATCTTCCACTGGTCTAGATATGAAACATCTGCGAATCTTGGGGCCTTGTAACGGGGTCGTTTGTCTCACCATATCCGGTTTTAATTCCTCAATTGTGTTGTGGAACCCTTCAATGAAAGAATTTAGGGTTCTTCCTCAGCCCTCTTACAAAAATGACCATATGAGCAGTTGGGGATTTGGGTATGATCCCTACACAGATGATTATAAAGTGGTTAGATTTGGCATGATGACTAGAGGTTTACCCATTAAGATTGATGAAGCGGTTGAAATGTATGACTTGAGTACAGATTCTTGGAGAGTAGTTGACACGGAATCCCCCGTTGAGTACGTCCATTGTTTTCATGATTCGAACGTATCGTGGAATGGGGATTTTTTCTGGTATGCCTACCCTCAAGGCTACCACCGACATGTTTGTGGTGCAGATCAACATGGTCGTGGTGCAGTAATTATCACATTTAGTATGTCAAACGAGGTGTTCGAAGAGATTCCCGTGCCAGAAGTTTGCTCGTCAGACCAGCATGGTGAAAAGAAACTTTTCGTTTTGAACGATTCCCTTGCCATGGTTATTTATCCAAAGGGGTGGTCAAATCCATTTTGGTTTGCACCTGAGGAGTTTTCGTTTCAGAAGTCCTTTGACATATGGGTACTGAATGAAGAGGATGAGGATGTTGACGTGTCGTGGACTAAAAAGTTCACTATTGGACCGTTACAGGGAGTCGACTGGGCATTGGGGTTTCGGCTAAATGGTGAGTTCCTTGTGGAGAACGGCTATGGACAGATGATGTCGTACAATCTTTATACTCGAGAAAGAAAGGACTATCAAGTCCATGACCAAGTACAAGATCATCCTCCCCCACCAAGTTTACAAGTTCTTCCATACACTGAGAGCTTGGTTTCAGTCAAGAGATGAGCATGATGGACACGTTGAGTCACAGAAACAAATCCATTATGGGCTTTGTAAACCTCAAGTGGTTAGAAGTATGTCTTGTGTTGCACTGTTCAAGGAAGGAGGAGGTAAATGAGTGGTTCCAGAAGAAGGTTTAGCTTCTTAGAGGTCTCCTTGACAATCTTCTATGGCAATTTCTTCAAGTAGGCCATAGTTGCAGAGGAGGGAAAGGTTCGAGTATCATGGCTTGCACGATGGACAACCATGTTTATTATCTTGTTTCTTGAGTTTGCTTGTGTTTTCTTTAATACATATGCATAATGGTTAATACTAGGTTTTTTTTTCTTTTATGTTTTGAGATTGATGTAACCTGTGGTTGGTGTAATCCGGCTGTCTTTATGTAATATCATAACCGTGTTTGTTATCGTAACAGTTGTCTTTTCTCTTGTACGTCTTCTTTTCCTCCACATTATGCATAATGCAGCATACAATTGATGGAGTCCCAAAAGTTCAAGCTGATGGTTTGTTTTGGCGAGTGCATACATTTCACATGTCGCTTCTTTCATATTGAAATATCCTGGAATTGCTTTTTTCTTTAAATGCGTAGGGAGGCAAAGCACTGTGACATTGTGCAGATATTTTACCTATTGTTTCTTTCAACATAGTCTCAAGCTGCGTATTATTGAGATCTTTGTCTTTTGTTCAAACTTTGTTTCTTTCTTGTGAAAGGCGTCGAATCTGGTCATGAACCCCGTCCTCTTACCATCTTGCTCCCTTATCCCTTCCAGATCCTGAGAGACAAGTTTCTTTTTTCATTTCCTAGGTATTTCCACTTCTTCCTCTTCCGTTTTTATGCATGACAATTGCTGGGGAGGTTAAGAAAAGGTGTAAACATTTTCACATCGCATACTAAGCACGTGCATTCGACGATAGCTAGTAGGGGTTACCATTCACATTGCATACTAAGCACGTCCATTCGACGATAGCTAGTAGGGGTGACTCCTGATAAAAAAAAAAAGCTCTATGGGATTCTGTGTGTGCTAAACCTCTTCTAGTTAGTTTGCTTATTGAGTTTCTTTGTTTAAGTGCTAAGTTTAATTATGTTAAGGTTGTTAAATTATCTAGAGCAGCACACTGTATCGTGAACTCTTCATTAAATCTATGAGATGATTTTCCTTCAAAAAAATAAAATAAAAAGGGCTTAACAATTTCAGTTTTTCTTAAAACCCCCAGCAAGACATGTTAAAGAAGGCTACTGGTTCCTTGGGCAAAATCTACCCAGATGAGGAATTGTGTATTTGCCAATGATGTTAGCCTAATTAAACTTAGAACCATTAGCTGCCATGGTCAAGTATTTGTGGACAGTTTGCCAAAAAGCATATATGTGATCAAGGAGTCATCAACGTGCCCTTTTGGTTAAGTTATTTAAGTATGTAATCGATGATGCGCTTAGACTGAGTTTTCCGAATGATAAAATGAGAAATCCCATTTTACTTGAGTTTTATGGAGGGGTGATAAAATCACATTCACTGTGCTCGTTTCATCTTGCAAAAGTGGCTTTTGTATTTCTAAACTAATTAATTTAGAAAGAGTGATCGGATGGAAAGAGTTCCATGGGCCCTACATATTCTCAACCACTGTTTATTACCGTTTGACTCCTTCTTCTCTCCTCCTTTACGTCTCTCTCTCCTAGTTTTGCTTCAGCTTCTCTCTCTCCTCCATTACCCCTCTCCTTCTGCTTCTGTCCTCCTTTACCCCTCTCCTTCTGCTTCTGTCCTCCTTTACCCCTCTCCTTCTGCAAAAACAGAAACGACTAGTCACCCTCCTAAGGGGGTGTTCCACTAACTTGTTTTTTGGTTTTTTGGTTTTTTAGGCTTTTAGTTGTAGATTAAATCTACAACTTGTTCCCCTAAGGTGTTTTTTGGTTTTTTAGTTGTAGTTTATTGTAAAGGGTAGTTGGTTTTTTGGGGGAGTTTTTTGTTAGTGGAATAGAGTAGTTTTTGAGTTAAAACAAAACTACTTTTTTGAGGGAGTTTTTTGTTAGTGGAATAGAATAGTTTTTGAGTTAAAACAAATCTAGTTTTTTGTTAGTGGAACATGGCCTTACTCCTCTCCTCAGATCTGTAGCAGCAGAAGCCTTGACCGTAGCGCGAATCTCCCCTCTCGATTTCTATACAAAGAATCCCAAAAGAGTACAAGCCTATGCACGAATCCCATGCGCGAATATCTCTCTCTCTCTCACTCACTCTCTCTCTCTCTCTCCAGACCCATCTTCCCCCTACCCAACCCTATGAAGATTTTTACACTGTTTAATCGTTGAAAATTTTGACATATCCCATCCCATCCTATTTAATATCTCATATATTATTTTCCCAAATGATATATTCTAGTTTTATAAAATCTCCCACTAATGCCTTTATTTACCAATTTCCTAATAAAATCTACTTTTGATAAAATCAGTTCCTAGCTTTTAGCATTTGAGGAATGATTTTGATAAAATCTCCCATTTTATCTGGGAAACACAGCCTTAATACCTTTTCATGGTAATGCAAGTGGCCTCCTCTAATATAATTCAAAATTTGGGAATATCATTGGTAGCCAAAGTCAGCTCTATTGTAGCTAATGGAAGGTGGAAGTGGCCCCAGCCAGGGAGCTTGGTTACTCAGGACATTGTTGCTCAAACCTTGCAAATATCCTACCCAATCCGGACCGGGAGCTCTGTTGTCTCCGTGGGTAAGTAGCCCCTGTTGACCCTTGAAACTACGTCGTTCCACCCCAATAAGACGGTCCCTTGCATCCACAAAACCATGATAAGCTCAATGATGAGTTGTTTAACAGTATAGGTGTTTATGTGAAATTTGTTGAAAATTTTGGTTCCCATGTCTAATTTTAAAGAAATTTCAGGGGATATTTTGAAAATTTTCCGTTATATGAACTATGAAGTTGGAGAACCCGGGGCTCTGATGTCGCTTAGGGACGGCAGATTTTGCCAACTCATCCGGATCATTTATCTCGACAATTAACAGTTCAAATCACAGATTTTTTTCTTGCCGGTAAGAAAACACTTCAACCGGTGTAAAAAACAACTGCGAATCTAAATAGTTAATTACATAGATGGAAGAATAATGATCAAGTTCGACAGGCCTGACAGCAGGAACCTGGGGGGTGCTGTGTAGTCCCACGGCGCCGCCGCGCCGGCATTGTTTTGACGATCAGAGACGTTCACCGCGTAGACCTCGTCGAATACTACAAGTCTGCCAAAGATCAACTCGATCAGATATCTTTAAATGCCTCATCGGCACACAAATAACATGAAAAAGTGGTTTTGATCCAGTGTTTGTGTCTATTTGTGTTCCATTTGTTTTCAAAGTATTTGTGTTCCGATAACGTACTTAAAGATATCTGATCGAATTGATTTTTTCTACACTTGTAGTACTCGACGAGGTCTACGTGGTGAACATCTCCGATCACCCCCCCCCCCCCCCCCTACAGGGCCCCTCTACAGGCTCTACTGAAGTCCCAAGACTCCCAACAGTTGAGGCAAGAAACAAAACCTAACATCTGATTTGTCTTAAAGTCCTCAACTTACCACTTTACCAGAGGAGAGACGAAGCACCATCTAATGAAATGGAGATCGATAAGCTAATGGAAGATTTGCTTATGGAGATTCTATGGAGGCTACCTGTGAAAACCCTGCTTCAGTTCAAGTCGGTCTGCAAAAACTGGTATGCTCTCATCCAAAGCCCTAGCTTTATTTACCTGCACTGCGACCGCGTTGCCTCTACTGCCGCCGCCCAAAACACTGACTGCATCCTCGTTAAGAGATTTCCCAATGGCGGCGAGGGCGGCGTCGCCTTGTCCCTTGTCCCCAACGAAACCCCAGTTGAAGATATAGATATATCTTCCACGGGTCTGGATATTTTATCACTACAAATCTTGGGTTCTTGTAACGGCGTCGTTTGTCTCACCAAATTCTGTTTAAACTCCAACATAGTGCTATGCAACCTTTCAATGAAAGAATTTAGGGTACTTCCTCAACCTTCTTACAATAATGACCAGTGTTGCAGTTTAGGATTTGGGTTTGATCCCTTTACAAATGATTATAAGGTGGTTAGATTTGCCATGAGTGCTGCACATTTCACCATTAAGGGCATTGATGAAACAGTTGAAATATATGATTTGCGCTCTGATTCTTGGAGGGAAGTTGCCGCTGAGTCCCCCATCAAGTCTGGTTTCCTATGTAGTTTTGATTTATTTGCATCGTGGAATGGGGATTTTTACTGGTATGCCAACCATTACCTTAGTGGTGGTGCGGCGATTATGGCGTTTAGTATGACCAATGAGGTGTTCAAAGAGATGCCGGTTCCAGATGTTTTCTTGTTTGACCGGCACAGTGGTAAGAAACTTACCATCTTGAATGATTCCCTTGCCCTGGTTATTTATCCGTGGTCAGAAAGGTGCTTTGGCATATGGGTAATGAATGAAGATGATGTTGAAGTGTCATGGACTAAAAAGTTCACTATTGGACCCTTGGATGGAATTGATCGGGCATTGGGATTTCGGCGAAATGGTGAGTTTCTTGTGGAGAGCAACCATGGTATGACGATGTCATACAACCTTAATACTCGAGAGAGAAAGCAGTATCAACTACAAGGTAATTTTCCTCCACCAAAGTTAGAAGTTCTTTTATGCACAGAGAGCTTGGTTTCGGTCACGAGACACTATGAGCATGATGGGCACGTTGAGCGATAGATACAATTCCAGTATGGCCTTTTGTGACCTCGAGTGACTAAAATAGTGTCGTGCTGAACAAAGGGCTCGTGAAGTCCTCTAGGGGGTTACTGCCATTTGCAATACTGCTAAAGAACAAAGAAGGTAAATCAGTGGTTCTATTCAGCTTCTAATAGATCTTCTTTCGAGTCTTCTAATGGAATTTATGTTATTATGCAAATGAGGGGCGGGAATAATTGAATTTCCATTGGTTGGATGGTGGACAACCATGTTTATGTTCTTGTTTCTGTAATTTACGTTGCTTTTCTTCAATATAGTTCATAATGGGACTTGCTTGCTTCCAAATTTGGTGTTAACCATACATCTGACTTTGTCACCTCTTTTTTTTTTGGTTCTAGAAACAGCAAACTGAATCTACTTGTGTTTTCCTCAACATAATGGAAATTGCTTGTATCCAAATAAGTCTTAATGACACATTTGACTTTGTCACTCTGTTATTAAGAAGACCATTGAAGTGCTTTCTCAATCACAACAAACGATTTTGAGCGCGGCCACCTATATAAAATTTGATGTTCTTTTCAAAATCCTCTGAATTTCCAGCATCTGCAAAAGGCGTCTCGCTATCTCCTAAAGAAGTTCATTAATGGATCAATTTTACTTGTTTTCTTGGGGTGAGATGGGTTTATGAAGAAAGATATTAATTGAGGAATTCTTCTCCAATTTTAGTCCTTTTTGTCTTCTTTCCTTTTACAGTGTATAACTATGCAGCATAAATTGATGGATTCCCTGTCCTTTGTCCCCAATGAAACCCCGGTCGAAGATATTGATATATCTTTCACTGGTTTAGATATTAAACATCTAGGAGTACAAATCTTGGGGCCTTGCAACGGCGTCGTTTGTCTCACCAGATTCGGTTCAAACTCCCCCATTGTGTTATGTAACCCTTCAATCAAAGAATTTAGGGTACTTCCTCAACCCTCTTACAAAAGTGACCATATGAGCAATTTGGGATTTGGGTTTGATCCCTATACAAATGATTATAAACTGGTTAGATTCAACGTGACGTGTGCCGATATACCCATTGGGAACATTGATGAAAAAGTCGAAATATATGACTTGAGTACTGATTCTTGGAGGGAAGTTGATGTTGAGTCCCCTATTGAGTCTGGTTTCCATTGTTGGTATGATTCGTATGCATCCTGGAATGGGTATTTTTGCTGGTATGCCTATCATCCCCGTGGTGGTGGTGGTTCGGTGATCATGGCGTTTAGTATGTCTGACGAGGTGTTCGAACAGTTGCCTGTGCCAGAAGTTTGCTTGTCAGATCACCACAACGAAAATGACCTTTTCGTTTTGAACAATTCCCTTGCCATGGTTTTTTATCCGAAGTGGTGGTCAAATCCATTTGATTTGCCACCTGAAGAGTTTATGTTGGAGAAATCCTTTGAGATATGGGTGATGAATGAAGAGGATGTTGAGGTGTCGTGGACCCTTGCATGGACTTGACTGGGCATTGGGGTTTCGGCAAAATGGTGAGTTCCTTTCGGAGAGCGGCTATGGGCAGATGATGTTGTATTACCTTTAGAACGGCGATACATACACTTTCTGGGAGCCACTCCCTCTCTCACATGGGGTGTGGTCCCCACATCTGGGCCCCACACCCCATGTGAGAGAGGGTGTGGCTGGGAGTGGCTCTCAGGGAGTGTATGTTTCATTTTTCTAACCTTTATACTCAAGAAAGAAAGGAGTATCAAGTCCATGACCAATTACAAGGTCATCCTCCACCACCAAATTTACAAGTTCTTCTATACACCGAGAGCTTGGTTTCAATCAAGAGATTAGCATGATGGACATGTTGAGTCGAAGAGATAACTCCATTACGGGCTTTTCTAAACCTCAAGTGGTTAGGAAGTACGTTTTGTGTGAAAAATGTGATCGTGGGTCACTGTAAAGCCAAGAAAATGTTGAATGCAAGGACGGATGCCAGAGTGGGCTAGCCGGGGCATTCGCCCTACCTACTTTCAAAATTTCCTTATAAATGTAGTTGTACTCCAATAAACTTTTGGTATAGTGTTTGCCCCACCCACTTTCTTTACTATATTTGAAATGGAATTTGCTTGCTTTCAAATTCCGACTTTGTCACCCTAATGTTAATTTACACATTAAAGTGGTTTCGAACCACAAGATACAATTTTGAGTATGACCATCTCATGAAACTTGACCATCTCATGTGAGTTTTCACTTTCATGTTGGAGAGAGTGTGAGGCCCTGGATTAGATAGGGCAATTTGGACAGTCTCCATTCCAATTTGGTCATTTAACACCCTTGTTAAGGCCAAATCTTGTGCTAGCAATGCCTTTCCAAGTGTGGGGAGGCAGGCTTGGTATTAGGACAAAGTGTGCTGATTTAGGAACTTGGCTTTCAAAATAGTGACCCATAGGCTGCTCTCATTAGTAACCAGTTTCCATCCCAGTTTGGTCAACAGGGTAATATTCTGAACCCTAGCTTTCTTCAAACCAAGGCCCCGTGTCTTTGCTCTCGCAAACTTGAGTCCAGTTCACAAGATGAATGCTTTTCTACAAGCTTTGATAGTCTTCCAATTTTTAGAAGTAATCATCGCAGACAACCTTTCCATGCACAGAACAAATATATAATTTGAAAGGGGGTCACCTTGTCGAAGTCGTCTCCTAGGGAAGAACTCTTTCCAAGGCTTCCCCATTCCACAACATAGAAGTTTTCAAACTGGAAACACACTGCATGATAAAATTCAAGAGACTTGATCATAGGCTTTCTCCAGATCTATTTTAACAATCATACGTACCCTCGTTTTCCTTTTTCCTACGCTGTGTTCATAGCTCTAGTGGACCTCCCAGGAACAAAACAGCAGTGCCAGCTCAAGACTTTTGGAGGCCGAAAGCGAACTCCCAACTTGGGCCCTTAGTATTTTTGAAACAAAAACTATTACAAGATAAGATTTACTTAAAAAGATGACAATAATATAGTATGCTCACAAGACCCATATCTTTGGAAGAAGTTATAAGAAAAAAAATTAGATCCTTTTCTTAAGTTCATTTTTTAAAAATTATAGAATTATGATAGTTCGCTTGACTATTTGATTTTTAATCTTTGTAACAAAAGAATTAAATCAACTGCAATAAAGGTCAATTAGAGATTGTTTTCTGATTATGTTATATTCCAAAATTTGTGAAACATTGATGAATGTATATGTACTTTTTCTCGTCCCAGTAGGAAAAAGGGAAAAAAATAAAATAAAAAGGCAATGGAACCCCACTCCAAGACTCGAACACTAGTCTTTGTACAAGTTAGGCTGATTCTCGTGCCACCGATACCAATGGCTTGGTCTATTTGAAAGGAGGGGATTTAAAAATATATAGAGAGTTTGAAACGTATGGGGCCAAAAATTTGGGGCCCGAAGCGGTTGCTTCTTCCGCCTCCCCTCTAAACCGGCTTTTCAAAACAGCTTTGGTTGGCACTCATGATTTTGTGCTGAAATGGCCTAATTCCATAGACAAGGATTTTGGTTATAATTTGGAAATCACATTGTACAAACCAATGGGTCTAAACATGTGATTGTTACATCACACTCAGTGCGTCATGCATGACGTCATTCCAAGTGGTTAAGACATGCTTAGCATGAGCTTACTTGCATGGAGCCTATTCTATATTAAGTAAAGTTGTAAACTTTAGAGAGGTACGTCATTCATATTTACTCAAAGAACCCTGTACTTTTCTCACCTTTACTTGAGGCTGACTTAAGCATCAAAGTGCATTCCAGCTGTCTATGGCCGGTTAGGCACTAACGGTGCTTGGTCTTGCAAATCCATGTTTGGGACGATTTAGTTTCATCTAGATCTTAACCAGAGATCCAAAGAAGAACCAGTTAAACAGCCTCATATATACAATACGATAATGAGAACAATGAACAACAACTACGAATCAATAGAGTCAGTACAAAACCTCTATTCAATGGTTTAATCCTTCACCTAATCCTACTGTTTGGAACTATACTCCCAATGGAGATTTCACTAGTAAATCGGCTCATATCCTCCTCGACTCCAAGACCTCTGATACTACTCTTGTTTGGATTCCTAGGAACACTAAACACCACTGTTATGCATTCCTCAGGTATCCCTTGGAGTCTCATTTTTCTCTTCACCATTCGCCATATTTGGAGATAGAAACCAGCGAACATTCGACTTAAACCCCAACTCGAGTATCCCAACACCAATCTAAGTTGCAAAGACCATCCTCGGTAAAACTACGGAGTGGTTTTTCCTCGTGCAACAACGGGTCAATAACCAAAAGAATGACATCCTTGTTGGGTGGATTCCCCCAGGATAAAATTTTGTTAAGCTAAACACTGATGGAGCTTTCAGTTCCCCTACGGAGACCGCCTCCACAGGGGGGCTACTCGCGATCACAGCAGAATATGGCTGGGGTTTTCCACAGGAACATGCACGCCAATTCTGGGCTTTGCTTGTGGACTGGTTTTGGCCAAGGAAGAAAATGTAAAAAAACAAAAAACTGTAAGTAGAAGTCTGACGCTTTTGGTGTCAGGCAACTTCTAGCTGATCGAGATAAGGGGAATCATCTACTTGGTAACATTTTGCTTGATTGCAGGTCTCCCTTGGAGAAGTTTGAAGCCGTGACCATCAAATACATTTAACGTGAAGCAAATCGATGCGTGGATGCATTGGCAAATGATGCCCGATCTCAGTGGGGCATTTTTATGTTTACCTGGTTATGCGATTATGTATTGCTACTTCAATTTATGCGGATTTGCTGGGGCTTCACGCCCCAGGTCTGTAAACTCTTGATTTATTAATGCACTATTTGTTTACCAAAAACAAAAAGAAATTTAGTGTAGTTTTTCATGAAATGCAAAATTGTAACCCAGGATTTCAGTTCACAACTGAAATTTAAGGATAGTAGTCATTAGAGCGTCTACAATCCTTACTCAGATTTGAACACAAATTCAAATTTGAGTTAAAGTCATCAAAAACGCCACTCCACCCGTTCAAAAAATCTAGAACTAAATTTCAAACGGCTACTTTTTGGTGGTTTCAATGCTTGGCGGTAGGCGCGTGGTCATTTTTTTTTGGGTGATTTCTCACAGGGACCTTTAAAAAACATGTTTTAAACACATTGAGCGGTTTGGATCATCAAAATTTGACCGGAAAATAGGAGGTCCACATTGTAACAAAATGAGGGATCACTCATTAGATCATTGGTGTGTGTATATGTGTGTGTGTGTGTGTGTGTGTGTGTGTGTGTGTGTGTGTGTGTGTGTGTGTGTGTGTGTGTGTGTATTCGAAAACACTAGGTCTAACCGTGAACAACTCCGATCGTCGATGAATTCGTCGTGGGTAGCTTTGAGGTTGATATTGGATTGAGAAAAGGCCGAGGGTGGCGGTGAAGGAAACCTGCAATAGTGATAGTGTAGATGTGGATATAAGAGGTAGAGTAATGTGCAATTGTGTGAAATTCCTATTTTGTACCAAATAAACAAATCAAAAAAACGAAAAGTGGTGGGGCGGACACACCTCTCTGTTGCCTGCACTTTTCTTTCCTCCATCAATGCATGCATTATTACGACAGGAGGTGGGGCCAAAGAAGGGAGTGATTAGTAAAAGGAGAGTTGGATAAGATTTGGATAAAGGGTGTCCAAAAATAATTTCTCTCCCGAGGAACATGGATATCTCGGAAAATTTATATCAACCAACAATAACCAAAAAAATGCGGTGGTGGTCCGCGGTGGTCGGCGACGGCTTCTCCAAGTGTACGCGTCTCTGTCACTCTCTCTCCCCCTCTCCCCATGCTATTTTAAAAAAACACTAGCTCTGACTGTTGATGGATCCACCGTGGGCACTCCGAGGTTGATATTGGATTGAGAAAAGACCAAGGGTGGTGGTGGAGGAAACCTACAATAATGATAGTGTAGAAGGGGATATAAGATGTCAAGTAATGTGCAATTATATGAAATTCCTATTTTGTCCCAAATAAACAAATCAAAAAGGAAAAGTGGTGAGGCAGACACACACCTCTCTCTCTCTCTCTCTCTCTCTCTCTCTCTCTCTCTCTCTCTCTCTCTCTCTCTCTCTCTCAATGCATGCATTATTAAGACAGGAGGTGGGGCCAAAGAAGGGAGTAATTAGTAAACGGAGAGCCGGATAAGATTTGGATAGGGGGTGTCCAAAACTAATTTCCCTCCAGAGGAACATGGATATCCTAAAAAAATTATATCCGGCCAACAATAACCAAACAAACGCGGTGGTGGTCTGTGGTGGCCGACTACAGCTTCTCAAAGTGTACGTCTCTCTCTCTCTCTCTCTCTCTCTCTCTCTCTCTCTCTCTCTCTCTCTCTCTCTCTCTCTCTCTCTCTCTCTCTCTCTCTCTCTCTATTTTCAAAAACACTAGCTCCGATCTTGAACAACTCTGATCGTCAATGGATCCATTGTGGGCAGCTCCGAGGTTGACATTCGATTGAGAAAAAGCCGAGGATGGTGGAGGAGGAAACTTGCAATAGTAATAGCATAAAAAGGGATATGAAAGATTGAGTAATGTGTAATTGTGTGAAATTCCTATTTCATCCCAAATAAACAAATCAAAACAAAGGAAAACGGTGGGGCAGACACACCTCTCTCATGCCTGCACCTCTCTCTCTCTCTCTCCCTCTCCCCCTAATCAATGCATGCATTATTGTGACACGAGGTGGGGCGAAAGAAGGGAGTAAATAGTAAACGGGGAGCCGAATAAGATTTGGATAAGGGGTGTCCAAAAATAATTTCCCTGCAGGGGAACATGGATATCCCGAAAAAATTATATCCGGTCAACAATAACCAAACAAATATGGTGGTGGTCGGCAGTAGTCGACGACGGCTTCTCGAAGTCTCCCCCTTCTCTTTCTCACTCTATTTTCAAAAACACTAGCTCTAACTTTGAACAGCTCTGATCATTGATGGATCTTCGTGGGTAGCTCCAAGGTTGATATTGGCTTGAAAAAATGCCGAGGGTGACAGTGGAGGAAACCTGTTAGTGGTAGCGTAGAAGGGGATATGAGAGGTTGAGTAATGTGCAACTGTGTGTAATTCCTACTTCGTCCCAAATAAACAAATAGAAAAAAGGGGGGCAAATGTGAGGCAGACACACCTTTCTGCTACTTACACCTCTCTATGTGTCTATCAATGCATGCATTGTTGAGACAGGAGGTGAGGCCAAAGAAGGGAGTAATTAGTAAACGGGGGAGCTGGATAAGATTTGGATAGGGGGTGTCCAAAATTAATTCCCTCCGGAGGAACATGGATATCCCAAAAAAATTATATCCGGCCAATAATAAACAAACGCCGGATACAATACACCGGATTACTATATCCGGCCTCTGTGTCCGTTCAACAAACAGCTACAACATTTAAGGGGCACAATGTAATTAAACTCACAAGACATACGCCCCTCCATAAAATGAAGTAACGGAACACAAATGAAAAACGGAACAGAGGAGAAATTTTGCAAATGGCGATCGACAGGCTATCAGATGATTTGCTTATGGAGATTCTGTGGAGGCTTACGGTGAAAACCCTTCTTCAACTCAAGTCAGTCTGCAAAAACTGGTATGCTCTCATCCAAAACCCTAGCTTTATTTCCCTCCACCACGATCGCGCCGCCTCTATCGCCGCCGCCCAAAACACCGACTGCCTCCTCGTTAAGCGATTCCTCAACGGCGGCGAGGGTGGCGTCGCCTTTTCCTTTGTCCCCAACGAAACCCCAGTTGAAGATATTGATATATCTGTTTTTTTTGATCGGCCAGATATTGATACATTTTTCAATTGTCTAGATATTAAACATCTACAAATGTTGGGGCCTTGTAACGGAGTCGTTTGTCTCACCATATTCGGTTTAAACTCCCCCATTGTGCTATGTAACCCTTCAATCAAAGAATTTAGGGTACTTCCTCAACCCTCTGACAAAAGTGACCGTATGAGCAATTTGGGATTTGGGTTTGATCCCTATACAAATGATTATAAATTGGTTAGATTCGGCGTGACGAGTGCCAATTTACCCATTGGGGACATTGCTGAAATAGTCGAAATATATGACTTGAGTACTGATTCTTGGAGGGAAGTTGCTGTTGAGTCCCCTATTGAGTCTGGTTTCCATCGTTTGTATGATTCGTATGCATCCTGGAATGGGAATTTTTTCTGGTATGCCTATCATACCCGTGGTGGTGGTTCGGTGATGATGGCCTTTAGTATGTCCGACGAGGTGTTCGAACAGATACCCGTGCCAGAAGTTTGCTTGTTAGACCACAACAGTGAAAATAAACTTTTTGTTTTGAACGATTCTCTTGCCATGGTTTTTTATCCGAAGTGGTGGTCAAATCCATTTGATTTTCCACCTGAAGAGTTTATGTTGGAGAAGTCCTTTGACATATGGGTGATGAATGTAGAGGATGTTGAGGTGTCGTGGACTAAAAAGTTCAGTATCGGACACTTGCATGGACTTTACTGGGCATTGGGGTTTCGGCGAAATGGTGAGTTCCTTTTGGAGAGCGGCCATCGACAGTTGATGTCATATAACCTTTGTACTCAAGAAAGAAAGGAGTATCAAGTCCGTGACCATTACCAAGATCATCCTCCACCACCAAATTTACAAGTTCTTCTATACACGGAGAGCTTGGTTTCAGTCAAGAGATTAGCATGATGGATATGTTGAGTCAAAGAGATAACTCCCTTATGGGCTTTTGTAAACCTCGAGTGGTTAGGAAGTATATGTTTTGTTTGAACAATGGGATCGTGGGTCAAGGTTCGTGTTTCATGGCTTGGACGATGGACAGCCATGTTTATTATCTTGTATCTTGAGTTTGCTTGTGTTTTCTTCAATACATTTTGCATAATGGGATTTGCTAGCCTCCAAATATGGTCTTAATCTTTCCATTTTTCACTTTGTCGCTCTAATGTCAAGAAATAGCCCGTTGAATGGAAGGTTGGACGCGGGGTGGGCTAGCTGGGGCGACGGCCCTACCCAAGTTTCAAAATTTACTTATTGGTTCGCCCGCCCAATCAACTTTAGAGCTTCTCAGTCAATTCTGTTGTTTCAACTTTCAAGTATCACAGTAGCCTTTTTCATTTGGAGAAATGGCAGTATCTGTTTACTTTATTAAACTAGGTTTTTTTTTCCACCACTCGGAAGAAAATTTTGGACTTCTCTTCATACCATTACATTGACTAGTGCTTATGTAATTCATACTAGGTTCCCTTTTCTTTTGTGGTTTGGGATTCATGTAACCTGAGATTGGTGAACTATTGTCTGATGGTAGTCTTGTGCAATATGATGCCTGTCATTATATGGTGGGATTCATGTATCTGAGATTGTTGCACTGTGTTTGAATGCAACAATAAATCAAGCTTAACAATTTTGAGACGAAAATAAATCTTTACTTTACGTAGAGTTTTGAATGCAAATATTTCATGTATATCCAAGATAAATCTTTACTTTATGTAGAGTTCTGAATGCAGAACCCCATTTGCTTCACCTTGACCGGAGTAAATCATCTTTTTTTTTAGTTGAATGCTTCTTTCAAATTTAGCTTTCTTTGCTTGTAAATTATAGTAAACAATAACATATTTTGATTTCACCTACGAAAATGATAAGAAACAAGAAACAGGAAAAGGAACATGAATAGGCAGTCATGGCTGTGATTCGCTCTGCTCGGTGTATTGTATGCACACGGAGCGAATCACAGCCGTCGACTGCCTTTTCAAGTTCCTATTCCTGTTTTTGTTTCCTGTGCCGTACTAGTGCTCTTTCATCTGAGATATAGGAGTAATTATTTTGACTTTTCCTTTTGAAAAATGCATAAGGGCCTCAACGTAGGAGTTTGTTTCCGGTCCTGGAAAGTCATGGTCCGGCACTGTCGGTATGTCTGCAAATTGAGTATACTAAAATTAGGGTTGCACAAAAAAACCGGTGAACCGTGAATTCGGTCCGGACCGATCCGATCCGTACGTTTTGGATTTTAACCGTGGATTAATGGTCCGGACACGGATTCAAAAAATAATAAACCGTGACTCGCGGTCCGGACACGGATTTTGATTTTGAAACCGTGGATTAACTGATCCGGACCGTGAGATTTTTATTATATACTCCCTCCATCCGGATTTGTTGGTTCGTTTTGGGGATTCCAACTTTTGCCTCCTTTGGGTAAAAAACTTAATCCAGATTATTGGTTTTTTGGGGTACAAAAAACCAGAGTGCTTTGGGTAAAAATCTTAGGCCTCCTTTGGGTAAAAAAACCAGTTTTTGGTTTTTTTAAAAACCAGTTTTGTCCTTATTCAATTTTTTTTTTCCATTTGTTAGTTTTGCGTCAAGATTTTATGGTTTCTGGATTCGTCTCGTCGAGAGGAATCCATAAACCACAAAATCTTGACGCAAAACTAACGAATGAAAAAAAAAATTGAATAAGGACAAAACTGGTTTTTTAAAAAACCAAAAACTGGGTTTTTACCCAAAGGAGGCCTTAATCCAATAATCCATATTATTGCTGCCACGTGTCATGTGCAGAACAAAAAACCAATAATCCGGATTAAGTTTTTTACCCAAAGGAGGCTATTTTTCCATTACCTTTTGAGTTTGTTAATTTCCTATTTTAACCTCAATCCCTCCATTTAATATTCTCTCCTTTCTAATTTGATAATCCACTACGAAACTACGTGCAATTTTCAAACTAAAAAATAACGTAGTTACAAATTTTTTTTTTTTATCAATATGGATCTTGTTTGATAGATCTCATTGAGAACTTTAATACGGTGCAAATAAAATTTCAAAAATGTAAACACATTATTTAAAAAAAAATAGTTTTTGAGTTGTTATTTTAAGTTTTAGAAAAGGGGCAAAAAAGTAAAATTTCCATACTTTATCCTTTGACTTTTAAAAATGGACAAACATTTTAGGACTTGAAAAAGTATGTTTGTGGACTAACAAATCCGGACGGAGGGAGTATAATTTTAAAAAATATATATGTATGTATATATAAATAATTTTATCACTTTTATAAATATTGTTAATTTGATATAGAGTAATACTGTTATCTCCTATAAATATTGTCAATTTGTATTGGACTTTCATGTATTCCACTGCCTTGCATTTGTATTGGACTTTGATGAACTTAGTAGTTGTTCAATATTTTTTTTGTATTAAACTGTCTTTGTTTCTATTCCACTATGTAACTAAACTAAGCTATATGCTTCTACTACTGCTTGTTTAGGTCCTAGTTGTAGCTCCATCATGTGCTCCATCTAAGGTCTCTTTGTTTTCTACTTTGGATTTTTTAGGATTTTATTTTAATCAAACTGTTTGTTATTTATTTACGTATGACATGTAATCCGTGGATAAAACCGGAACCGATCCGTGACTCGCGGATCGGATTGGAACCGGACCGTGAGACTTTTGGTCCGGACACGGATTGGATTTTCGAAAAACCGTGACTCGCGGATTAGGATTGGATTCATGCCAATCCGATCCGATCCGGACTGTGTACACCCCTAACTAAAATAGGGCTTGGTTTGATATGTTCTCTAGTATCTCATTCACCTGGACTTTGGCTCAAGCAATTCCTCACTTTTCTTCAAACTCTTCTCTGTTATTTTGAACGGTTCGGATTTCAAATTAATTCTTCCAACCTTTCCCTGGAAGAGTTTATTTAAAATTCAGACTATTAATTGTTGCGATGGACGGTTATGATAGAGCGCTACAGGTACCACGTCAGTCATCGCGTGTTACCTTACATGCACCCAAGTTTTTCTCTTAAGATATTCTACTACTCGGGGGGGTGTTTGAGAGCCTTATTTCAGCATTCATTTTTTACTTCTTGGCCTTTTTTGGCTTTTTGAATTATGGTTAGAATGTATTTTTAATATAGTAGTGTTTGAAAAAAAAACTGTGCAGAATGTATTTTGCAACAAGGGTATTGTTTGGGAGATATGAGCAGAATAATATTCAGTAGGTCTTTTTGTTAACCAAAATGGGAAAAGTGGACAATGAGAAGTTAAAAAACTCCTCTCACCCTACTTTTCACTTCTGCTCTTCAAATCATAAAAATCAGAATACATTTTGACAGAATGAGTTTTTCGTTTTTCAGCCAACCAGTCAAAACTCAAAAATGTGAAAATGAAACATGAAAAGTAAGTTGCCAAACAGGGACAGAGGGGCGCTGTTGTCCCCGGCGATTCCGGGGAGTTCCGGTCTCGTGTCGATGATCGGAAATGTTCACGTCGAAGAGCTCGCCGAGTAGAACAAGTGTACCAAAAATTAGCTTAATCAGATACTATTTAGTACCTGATCGGTAAGATATAACTCGGCAATAATGGGTTTGAGTGGGTATGATCTAGTGTTTTGGATGCATTCTCTTGAAGATAAAAATGTTTCGATTAGGTACTAAATGATATCCGATTGAGCTAATTTTTGGTACACTTGTTCTACTCGGCGAGCTCTTCGACGTGAACATTTCCGATCATTGAAACAATACCGGAACTTCCCAGAATCGCTGGGGACAGAGCGCCCCACCTCCGCCTAACAGGCCCAGCACCAATAAATACACAAGAAAAACACCCAGAATTTGAAAATCAATGACCAAGATTCACTTGGAGCCACTGATTTTCACTTTCTGGGTACACTGCGGGTAATTTTTCTTGGGAGTGGTTTTATGCTGCCATGTCAATCATGAAGCTGAAGGCAAACTCTGTCTGGTGATGGAACTCAAACGGCTGAGAGCTGAGTGAAATTAAGAGGTGGGATACACAGGACCTCTCAATTCAGCACCGACGTACCTAGTTCATGATGATGAATCATGAAACCCAACTGAGTAATTATTTAGTGGTTCGGGAGTACTGTCACGTAATACTCCGAACCACTTGTAAATTCGGAAATTGGCATTAGTGCAGCACCTATTATACAGAATTTCAAAAAAAAATTCCAATAGCCAACGACAAGTAAAAAAATTCCAATATATAGCACCTACCTAGAATTTCTTGCTTAGTATTTATTAACCTTTTGAAGGGAAAAAATCATCATTAGTGAAGTCTTTTCATATTTAGGTTTATGATTATTCCTTTTGAAGTCTAGATGAGAAGAATTCAACAATAAACAAAATTGCCTCATCCCAAAAGGACCAATGAATAAATACTCCAATTAGCAATCCTCTCTCGAACCACCAATCTGTTATGTTTAAAGACATTCAAATTAGTTCAATTATTTGACAGGGGAAAAAGTTGAAACATTGCAGTAGGGGCAGTGACGGACGCAGAATTATCAATTTGGTTTTGTTTGTGTAACGACCCGGATTTTCCGATAAAAGCTCCATAAACACACTGTATTTCTATACACTTCTTGGCCTTATTTCCTCAATACAAAATTACATCTCCCACATAATACAAAAGCCTCCGAATAAATACTCATCTAAAAATTATCTCGCTCAAATAATTAATCATCAAATCCCCCGAATCAGCCTCACTAGCCCCGGCTCCACACCTGAAAGATAAAAATCACAGGGAAGTATACGATATAACAGAATAACAATGCTTGCACCTAACTGGAACCAATAAACAACAATTATCAAGCCGATTTCACAAATCACAAAGGACCTCATACCCGGTCCTCCTTAGTACATGATCAGTGACCTCCCTCACCCGCTTTACCTAGCCTACCTGGCTTTCCTGGATCGGCCAAGATATTGGCAAGGTCCACTCGATCATCGTACCAAACAGTTTCATGGCACTCCAACCAAAAATATCATTTTCAATCACAATATTCCACATTCAACAAAATTCCACATAATCGAACAATGATACGAGATATTCAAAACAAGTACAAAATGATAGAAATAAAATGATTCCGAAAATGGGAAGCATGCATATCGTATACTCCCCGAGTTATCTCAAAATACGATTGTGGCCATTGGGTATGTGAACTTCATCACCATGAATGATATCCTAAAATATCTTCTTGATCGGCCTTATATCTTACTCCCTCCGTCCCGCAAAGTTTGACACTTTCGGGAGTGTGTGTCATTTTTAAATTGCCTATATCTTTCAATTCATAACGTTTTATGTGATTTTCAAAATTTTGTTCAAAAGATCTAATTGAAATCTATCAAACAAGATCCATATTGCTTATATAAAACATTACAGATTAAAAGAAATAATCAATTTTTTCATAGGGCTGGAATAGTGAAAGTGACAAATTTTGCGGGATGAAGGGAGTATTATCTAAACTGCAGATTTTGATGGACAAGGCCACTACCCATTCTGTGAACGGCCCACTGGAATTCGATGCGATTCGCGTTCGAAAAGATTGTGATTGTTTGAGTCGCCACCCGGATTTAAGGTCCGAACCCGAGAAACCAATAAAAATATGACTCGTTGCCCATTGAAAAAGATTTTACTAGTCCTTGTGAAACCAAAGATTTCTCGGATTCGGGGGTTTGGTTACGAGAGGGGAAGGGTTTTACGGCACCCCTCTCACCCGGTCCATGAACCGGCCTCTCGCCCGGTCCATGAACCGGTCTCTACTCAATGTTTTGTGGGATTTTAGAAATATTTGAAATTCAGTTTATTCACAAAAACAGGGAATCGGGAATGGGAATCACATAAGCAGTAAAAATGTGAAACGTGAATCTAAAGTGGATGCTTGTGCTTGATGACTTACGTGAATGATGACGATGATAACAAATGAAATTACCACAATTATCCACAGGAAATGAGAGATTACAGAGACTGTACAGCAATTTCAGAAATTATTAACATGAGACATAACTAATACTGTTTCACAAACTGGATCCCAAAATAGGGATTGAGCGCTCAAAGACAAGGGCTTGAGCGCTCAACCTCTTCAAACCAGTTTGAGCGCTCAAGGCTCATGGATTGAGCGCTCAAACCAGTTCCTGGCTTCTGCGAAATTACACCTTTTTGCAGCTTCTTTATGAGATCAAACATTTATCAAACACTTTCCTATGAGAAACAAATAAGAACATACAGATTGATCTCTTAAAGAATGATGAAAAGAGTATAATCACCACAAATTAACAAAGAAATGTTTGAAAATAGAGAAGTGAGAGAGAGGTCCAGATTCTGAACACATTGATAATAACTCACACACATCAGGAACATGCTAAACCATGATCCATCCTTGAAACCACCAATAATCCACAACTGAGCCAAGAACAGCTTGAGCGCTCAAACGTGTGACCTTGAGCGCTCAACCCATAATGTGACTTTCTGATTTCTAACTTGAAGATAGATTTAGGGTGATTCTCAGGACCATTAACATATAAAATGGAGGTTTATGAAGCTAAACAGTCACTTTTTTTGCATTTAAATACAAGATTTTCAAAGGTCTTGGTGCTTGATCACCATAAAATAGTTAACCTACACTCATGCAAGTGATTTTGAAATGGAAATAAACTGTTTTGAGGACCACATGAACATAGGTGACTTTTAAATGATGATCAAAACCAGAAAAGAACACCACAGTCAGGAAATCAGAAACTTATTCAAAACTGGGCTTGAGCGCTCAAAGCCGGAGGCTTGAGCGCTCAACCCCTGCTGTAACTGCAGATTTGAAAAATGTTTTTAAACAACTTTTAGACCTTTGTGAGTTCAATGCAAGTATAAAGAATTTGCTTGAGCTCACTGGTCTTCCTCAGATGGGCCAAAACAGTGAATACATCACATGTTTCACTACCTTTTGGAAATGCTTATAATTTGAACTTGATTCTGGGCTTAAGGATGACGATTGTGGATGTTTTTGGTTTATACTCTGGACGAATTGGACAATGTAGGTGATTGGTTGATGATCAAGGACTCAATTTTGGACTTGAAAGGTGGTTTTTGCCACTGGTTTTGGTAATGAATGTGTGGTTTTGTAGAGAGAGAGAGGAGGTGGACGATTTTCTGGAGATTTGAGGGCTGGAGTATGAGAGTGGTTCGTAACCCCTCAAACCAGGGGTGCTAGGTGGTTTTATAGAGTGAGTGGGAGGGAAGAGAGGAGAGAGAGAGAGAGAGTGGGTTTGTATTTGGAAGTGGGTTGGGAGTATTTTTTTGTGTATTTTTGGAGTTAGTGGAGTGTATTATACATATAGAGATCGTATAAGATCATCTCAGACGCTCCCATGCAGAAAATCTCATGATGAGATACTCTGCAAGTTGCTGACTGGATCAGAGTTGAGCGCTCAAAGCCGTGGGCTTGAGCGCTCAAGGTGTTTCTCAGGGGTTTGAGCGCTCAAGGCCTCAAGCTTGAGCGCTCAAGGTTCTTGGTGGCAGATTGATGGTTTGGCTTGGTTCAACAATGCTTGGGTTGGTTTGGGCTATTTTGGTTGTTTGGGTGGTGTTTGGTTGATTTTGATCAAATTCAAGTCATTCTCACAAGTTCCAGGTAATCATGATTGGTCCGTTTCATCATCGGGGATGCTCGAGCGCATGTCGGGTTCAAAATTGGGGTGTCTACAGTTGCCCCTCTTGGATGAGACTCGATGCCATTGATTTGGTATGAGTGACGTCCAAGATATAGACAACCCAACTCGTTCCCCGTAATACATCTCAAGCTGCAAAGGAAAACATTAAAGATCAAACGGTCGCGCTCTGCGAGCTGCCTACGTACCCCATTGTAGGGATCAGACCAGCGTAGTTCTGAGGGGTGATTGAAAATACTTTAACCAATAAACAAACATCAACAGGTCCAAGACCTTCGAATGATTTAAACAAACACTAGGTTTTCAACATGATTTAAACGGGCGCAAAGCCCTCAAAGAAAATGATTTTAAACGGGCATAAAGTCCTCAAAAATGATTTAAACGAGCACGTGGCTCTCAGACCGCAGTCAAAACACTTCGCGCATACGCTAACGCGAAACGTGATTGGTGAACTATGATTTAAACGAGCACGTGGCTCTCAGACCGCAGTCAAAACACTTCGCGCATACGCTAACTCGAAATGTGATTGGTGAACTATGATTTAAACGAGCACGTGGCTCTCAGACCGCAGTCAAAACACTTCGCGCATATGCTAACGCGAAACATACATGCACAACACGTCTCGGTTGATAAACATGGTCTAGCACGACCAAAAACTGAGATTTAGATCCTCGGATCTACGAACATACAATTGATTGGGGCTTAATGAGTCCAGAGTAAACCAACAAATCACAAAGGATGCCTAAAAATGCCCCTGAAAAGCTTGCAAAAGAAGCCAAAAGCCATGCCAGGATTGGCTTTGAGCGCTCAGGGCAACCCCTTTGAGCGCTCAATCCTCATCATGACACCTCAGCGCTCAAAAGGGCCAACTTGAGCGCTTGAACCTTTGAACGGAGACGACGGTTCAGAATCGTAACGTTCAGTTTTAATCCCATTCAACGTCCGATTAACCTCCACAACGTTTCAAAAACTTCCGAGAGCAAACCCTTACACCCCTCAAGCGATTCCGATCCAAACTCTAACAATTCTCACTTGAATTTCTTGCAAAATCGAAAACCCCCAATTCCTAGGGTTTTCCTTTAATTACATTATTATTTATATTAATTCATTTATATGACTTTATTTATATTAATTTTATTCCTTTAATTACTTTAATTACTTTATTTATATTACTTTAATTCCTATAATTACTTTATTTACTTTATTTATATTACTTTATTTCCTTTAATTATCTTATTTACTTTATTTATATTATTTCATTTCTTTACATAAATTAAATTAATTATTTAATTCATTTAATTATTTATTTAATTCAATTCTTTAATTTAATTCAATTTTTATTTAATTATTTATTTATCTCTTTCATTAATATCTTTTTTCTCTTTTATCTTTTTAATATGCTCTAATATCTTTTTTCTCTTTTATATATTTTAATTAATTTATTTATTTATTATTATTTTTTTATTTACATCTTTTTCTTAATTAGTTAATCTTATTTATTTAATTCGTATATTCAGATTATTTCTTATTTTCTTATCTTCAATTACAACCACTCATTCAAATTTTCTTTTTACCTTCTTATCTTCTTATCTTCAATTACAACCACTCATTCAGATTTTCTTTTTACCTTCTTATCTTCATTTACAGCCACTCATCCAGGTTTTTTTTTTTTTACCTTCTTATTTATTTACACTACTTCATTCTTCTACTACTTCACTTCTTCCTAATTCTCCCACTACTACTTCACTTCTTCCTCATTCAGAATTTCTTTCTTTTTTCGTAATTCATCAAAGAACATTATGGATGGCTACTACTATCCAGATGGTTGCTCATTTGAGAATGATGTTCCCAGTGAGGAGAGCATCAATTTCAGCAGTCGCGATTATACACCCGAATTTAGCACTGATCAGGTTAGTTATTTACGTTGTTCGTATGCATATTCGTCATTCATTTTGAAAGTAGATAAATATGATAAGACTGGATAATGTTTTACTTATACATATTCGTTATTTATTTATTTTTTTTTATAGATTTTTGAAAGTAGAGAAGATATGTTAACTTGGGTGAAGAGAGTTGGTCTCGAAAATGGTATTGTGGTGGTTATTAATAAATGTGCTAATTTAAAAGGCGGCAAGCTGCCGAATGCATTCTTGGTTGTGAGAGAGGAGGAAAGTACAAACCGCACCGTGGGGTTGAAAGGCTAATATTGCATAGGAATACTGGGACTAAAAAATGTGAGTGTCCATTTGAGTTGCGAGGTATACCAATACCTCCAGACGGTGCCAAGTGGGGTTTAAGGGTTTCCTGTGGTCTCCATAACCATGAACCAGCAGAAAATATTGAGGGCCACGAGTACCCATCAAGGCTAAAACCAATGGAGAAACAATTTGTGGTCGAGATGGCCAACAACACCGCACCTCGTGAAATTCTTAGTATTTTGAAGAAAAAAGACCCGTCAAACAGTACGGGAATTAGAACCATTTACAACGCCATTTTCATAAACAAGGAAGCCAAACGGGATGGTCTAACTACTACTCAGTATGTGTTAAAGCAATTAATTAAGAATGGGTACCTCCATGACTTTAGGACAAATCACGACACCAACGAAATCACAGATATTGTTTGGGTTCATCCTACAAGTCTAGAGCTATCTGTCAACTTTTCATCCGTGTTGGTAATTGATGCCACATACAAAACCAATGAGTATCGGAAACCACTATTGGAGGTTGTGGGTATCACATCCACAAATCTAACTTTCTCGCTTATGTTCGCATATCTTAATAATGAGAGGGAAGATACATGTACCTGGGCCTTGAATACCTTAAAGAAGTGGATGGTTGGAAAGGGGGCATCGTTGTCATTGGTGTTTGTTACAGATCGTGATTTGGCACTTATGAACGCCATTGAAACATGTTTCCCCATGACACGTCACATCCTTTGCATTTGGCACATAAATCAGTGCGTAATGAAGAACTGCAGCGCTGTGCTTGGTCCGTTCTTTCCAGACTTTTGCAATTCATGGCAGTCCCTTATTCATTCATCGAGCACTTCGTCTTACCAACATAAGTGGGCTGCCATGTGTGAGGAGTATAGCCAATATCTGCGTGTCATAACTTATCTTGCGGATACATGGTTAAAGCCGTACAAAGAGCGGTTTATTGCCGCATGGACAGATACATGTATGCACCTCGGAAGCAATTCAAGTCAAAGGTATAGTCACTTTATAAGTTTACGAGTTAAATTTTCTGCATTATATTCTACTACACCACAAAGTGCATTATTCTATTACAGGGTCGAGTCTGCACATTCAAAGCTAAAGTGCTATTTGGGGGGTACAACCATGTCATCGCTCCAAACATCTTTTGAACGCATAGATAATATGTTGACAAATCAGTTTGGGGAAATTAAGAAGTCATTCGAGAAATCTGTCAACATTCCACGCCACAACCATTTACGTGACGCCATGTTTGATGAAATAAGGTGTCGCCTCTCATTATATGCATTGGAGTTGATCGATTTACAGCTACAATCCACCTCAGATGCCTACCCCCTCCCAAGCAGCAGTTGCGGCTGTTCGATCAGAATAACACACGGATTGCCATGTATGCACGATCTGAAGGCTTATCGTTCCCACGGCATGTCAATTCCGCTATCCAGTATCCACTTTCATTGGCGTAGGCTCTCTATGCACGCGGCCGGGTTAAATGACGAGGGAGAACAACCCGACGAGACATCTCATGTGGTTGACATATTACAGGGGATGGATCCACGTATGCGAAAGCATATGACAGATAGGTTCAAGGATGTGGCGGATCCGTCTCACAGCAGTGTTCGAGCTCCATCATACAACACTGAACATAGAGGTCGACCTGTGGGAAAAGTTGAGCAAAGTGGACGTCGCATAGCATCCTGTACAGAAGCATCTACATTGAGAGGGAAAGGGAAAGGAAAAAATGCAGGGAGGGAGAAGGAGAGGGTGGAGAGGGAGAGGGAGAGGGAGGAGGTTAA
Organism: Vaccinium vitis-idaea; assembly: GCA_963854785.1. Taxonomy (NCBI): domain Eukaryota; kingdom Viridiplantae; phylum Streptophyta; class Magnoliopsida; order Ericales; family Ericaceae; genus Vaccinium; species Vaccinium vitis-idaea. Next base: position 32,660,950 of record OY978222.1, read on the forward strand.
TTACATTCAGTATTTACCTTGGTAATTTCAGCAGTATATGTCCCACACCAAAGACGTCAAAGGTGATGGTCATTGTGGATTCAGGGCGATAGCCGTGCATATCTATGACACTGAGGAGGGCTGGGTTCAAGTACGACAGGATCTTATCCAAGAAATTAATCAGAATAGAGATCTCTACAATGCGGTTTATCAGCTAGAAAATATGGCAGATGATGTACTACGGTCATTGAACTATTGGATGCCTACGGCTCCACAGCCAAATTGGATGGACTGTATGAGTTTGGGGGTAGTCATCGCATCACAGTACAACATTGTACTACATACATTTGACACGAATGCTAGAAGTTGTTTTACTCACTTGCCCTTGAGATCCCGTCCAGTTTCAGTCCAACAGCGCCAAGAAATAGCTATTGCCCGTTTTAACAATCACTTCGTGCAACTTTTTTTGCGCCCTCATCACCCTGTACCACCCATCCCAATATGGTGGTGGCAGAATGCGTTGGATGAAGCTGCATGATGGGCCGTTACTTATAGCGTACGTGTTCAATTGTGGGATAACATACTGGGCGTCGTGCCGGGACCACAATTTGGAGGCAATATTGATTAGAGCTGAACATTGTCAACGTGATTGTAATATTTTAGACACTTTAAAACGTGATTGTAATATTTATTTACTTTGAAGCGTGATTGTAATATTATTCACTTTTATAAGTTTTTTAATATATTATTCATTGTTAAAACAAATTAATTAACTAATTAAAATAATACAAAGTTCCTAAATATAAAGTCAAATTTAAATGTCAATTAAAAAAAATAATTTACTTGCAAATACAATATGAGCCGAAAAAGAAAAAAAAAACACGTACGTTATAAGTAAATAAAGTTAAAAGAAAAAAAAAAAAAAGGGTTCTGAGCCGAAATAGGGGGGAGGGGGTGGGTGGGGGTATTGGGGAAAGGGGTGGGGGGCCGGGGGAAGGGGCTTTGTCAGGGGTGGGGGGCGTAACAGCCCCCGACCAAAAGTATAACAAACAAAAATATGGGGTATTACAGTTTGCGATTCTCACTCTTCAGTAATTCTAAAAAAGCCAAAAGTGTACTCCAAATAGGAAGAAATTTGGGTGAGTGCAGGGGCCAAACACCCCCTGGGTCAACCCCTGAGTGGGGGGCACGTGCCCCCGGTGCAGGCACGCGCTATCTCTGCTCTTAGGTCCATACACTTATTCGTGAACCCCACAAAAATTTATGGTTGTGGACGGGTCCACGCATGCTTGGGGAAATTGGGTATTTAAGCTTCACTTATAGCATTAGCAAATTCACTTCAAACATTACCAACTTTTCGTAACCAAAAATCACTACCGATATGAATTCTAACGTAGAAAACCTCCCTCCCCATGTACTCCTCTTCCCCTTCCCAGCCCACAGCCACGTCCACTCCCTGCTCAAACTAGCGGAGCTTCTCTGCCACGGCGGCCTCCGCGTCACCTTCCTCGTCGCCGACCAAACCCACAGTCGCCTCGTCAACGACACCGCTGTCCGGTCTCATTTCGACCGGTATTCCGGCCGCTTCCGATTCCAAAACCTCCACGACGGGATTCTTCCCAAAGACAGAACAGTACCGGAGTTTCCTAGCTCCTTTCTGGAAGCAGCGAAACCGCGATTCGAAGATGTGTTGGTCGCCGGAAAGTCGTCGATCACGTGCATTATAGTGGATGTTATGATGCTGAGTTTTGCTGTGGATGTGGCTGGACAGGTTGGGGTCCCGATTATGTGTCACCCAAACTCGTGCCCTTCTGATTTATGGGCAGTTCGTTGTGTCCCTAAACTCATTGAAGCAGGGGAGATTCCTTTCCAAGGTATAGTTTTTCTGTTTTGGCCACAAAACAGTAATAATATTGGAATGGAAACAACACGAGCCGTTGATTAATCAACAACTCGGATTTCATTTTGGTAATGGACGGCTCGGATCGTGCAAATGCCGAAATGAAATCCAATCCATTGCTTATGCGATCAACAGCTCGTGTGCCGTACTACAAAGTTTTAGTGCAGCACTGCAGATTCCCTATTCCCAAAAATAAAATTAGGGAGAATTTAAAAAAGACACCTAAACTTACACCTCAACGTCCCATAATTAATACCTAAACTTTGCTTTATTTTAGTTAGATAGCTGAAATATTCACCCGTTGAATACAATGCCAATAATCGCCCATTTGCTCACCCTCGTTGGGTGTAAGTTATTGGGGCGTTTTTTTAATTATCCCATAAAATAATTACAGGAAATGAACTATATGTTGAGAAATGGTAAACTTGATTGTGGACCTCCATGTGATTTAATGGAGAGACAAAGAGGGTGTAATGATTCGCGCAAACTGACCTACTATCCCTTAACTAAACCACGTGATTCAAAATGTTAACCTTATATAAGTTACACAGTAGCTCTTTGAATTTCCTTGCATATCGAATAAGCTTTCCTCATTTTTTTTTTCGAATTGTGATCTTTTACTGAGGGAGTCCGAGAGTGAAGGAATGGGGTCCAAGGCCATTTGTGTTGGTCTGGTAATTGAATGGGGCGTTGGAAGAGGGAGTTGGAATAGGTCCAATGCCATTTGTGTTGGTCTGGCAATTGCATGGGGTGTTTGGAATTTGATGGGCTTTTGTGGTTGTGGTTGTGGTTGCATGTTTTGGAGAGAGAGAGAGAGAGAGAGAAAGGAGAAAAGGATAAAGATATGGGTACCGAACAAAGGGTACCGAAAATGAACCGATCGCACACGGGGACCCACTTTTGGGTCCCACACGAGTGATCCGAACCGTTCATTGTTCCAAATTTTTTTTGGTTGGAACGGTGGGACTTTGGTTGGGGCACTTCCAACCGTCCGATTGAGCTGAAATTTGGTGGGGCCCCTCGGAAAAATGTTCTAAGAACAATGAACGGTTCGGATCACTCGTGTGAGACCCAAAAGTGGGTCCCCGTGTGCGATCGGTTCATTTTCGGTACCCCAACTTCTGTACGCGTAGTGCTGTCCAGGAGAAAAACATGAGAATTCCTGGGGATTTCCCCCCACAATTAGGGGTGCACACTGGCCTGATAGTCTACTCAATCTTTCCCCGTTTTTTTAGGGTTTGGAAAAAATATTTAGGCCCATAAGGCCGGGGTAGGTTTACATTTTAAGCCCGTTAACTAATTGGGTCAGGTTTGAAAAATTCTTCTAAGGCCCAGTCCGATCTAAATAATATTTTTATTTTAATACTATATATATACCACCGGAGCCTAGCTGCTTATGAATTGTTTATCTTGATGAAGAAGCGCATCTAATCATCTCTTATCAAATAAGACCTCCTCATCTCTTATTCAAGAGTACGATAATCTTTTTCTGCTTTTCAATATCTTCTCTTTTCTTTTTAACAGTATTTTACTATTCTTTTTTTCTTTTTTTTTTGAACTGCAGGAAACTTTTACTATTCTTTTTGTCGAAACCGGTATTTCGGTTCCGTTTCGAATTTAACACAATAAATATGTTATGTGCTTTTAATATATTTATGTGAAGACAAACTTTATATGATCAAATTTTTTTGTAAGTTTATGAATAACAACTCAACTTCTCATGCCGATCAAAGCTATCGGGACTAAAACATTGAATACATGTGGAGCTGAACAAAAATGCAAACGGAGTGTTGTAGGGTGTTCTTGAGGTGCGGCATCCAATTCGTCGGATGTGTTTCCGACAGTTTTGATTTTATCTCGGAATTTTATAAATCTGAGCTATCTATTGCCAAGAGAAGTTTCGAGCCGTTACTTACTGAGATAAACGACTCGAATGTCGCTCTATAAGCACCTATCGCACCCCCCCGGATTCAACTAAAATAATGGAAAGTAGCCTTCTTTGGGTTTTGTGTTGTGGAGTCTTCCATCACAACCTGCAATACAGCTGCAACATCAATAATTGTCAATACAGCTGCAACATCAATAATTGTCTCAAAAGTACTCCATGACACTTTCTCCTCCGTTCAACGACCACGTGTTATGCACAAGTTGTTCTCTCTCCCTTTCAATGCATGTAAGTCAAAACTCACATATATATAATTCCTAGGAGTGTCCACGGATCGGATACGGATCCGATCCGATCCGCTCAGAGCGGATTATGGTTTTTAAGATCTGGAACCGAACCGAACATTCACGGATCGGATCGGGCGGATTTGACAGATTAAAGAAGGATTATTGAGCGGATCAGATCCAATCCGATCCGGATCAGGAACCGTCAGATAAGAAATTCTCGATCCGGAACCGAACCGAACCGAACATTCACGGATGGATCAACGGATGGTTCGGATCGGTTCGGATTGGTCGGATTGGCGGATCGGATGATCCGCTGGACAGCCCTAATAATTCCAATGAGATAATCTTTTTTATGGAGATAATCTTTTTTATGAGGATACGTGTATAAAGGGGTTTAGCAAATCTTCGCTATCCATCCCGAGATCTAACAGCTCGGATGTCGTGTACTCTCTCTCTTTTTATAAAAGCATCTTGAGTTTTAAAATATATATATATATATATATATAGGGGGAGCTTCTAAAACGGGATTCCCGTTTCCGGACCTCCATGATCCAAAATTTTTTTTGACGATCCGAGCCGTCCAATGTGTTCAGAAGGTGTTTTCAAGGGTCCCTCGCGGAAAATCATCAAAAAAAAATACCGGGAAGGGCTTGATCCAAGCAGTTTTCGCAAAAATATATAAATACAGTTTTTGCGAAAAACTGCTTGGATCAAGCCCTTCCCGGTATTTTTTTTTGAAGATTTTCCGCGTGGACCCTTGAAAACACCTTCTGAAAACATTGGACGGCTCGGATTTTCCAAAAATAATTTGCAAAACAAAAAAACCACACTTTTTCTTGTTTCCGGGAGGAGTGGACTAGAAATTTTGCCTATATATATATATATATACGGGAATTATCCAATCAAGGATCCCGGAAATCCCGGATTGAAGCGTTTTGAAGCATTTAGAAGATGTTTTGGCATGATCCGAGCCGTCCAATGTGTTCAAAAGGTGTTTTCCAAGGCCCACGCGGGAAATCTTCAAAAAAAAATACCGGGAAGGGCTTGATCCAAGCAGTTTTTCGCAAAAAATGTACATTTATAGTTTTGCGAAAAACGCTTGGATCAAGCCCTTCCCGGTATTTTTTTTTGAAGATTTTCCGCGTGGACCCTTGAAAACACCTTCTGAACACATTGGACGGATCGGATTTTCAAAAAAATATCGGGAAGGTGGAGTCCCGGATCCGGGAGTCCCGGATGAGATCCGGACTCTATATATATATATATATATATATATATATATATATATATATATATATATATATATATATATATATATCTACACGTCATCCGAACTGTTGGATCTCAGGATGGACGGCGGGAATTTGCTCGGTGCAAGCTCTTTTTTTATAGATCCTCCGTAAAAAAGATTCTCAATTCGAATCTCTACCTGTTCCGTAGTTAGGCTATCTCCAATGGTAGAGTTAAATTTGTGTTGTTATATGACACAAAAGTGTAAAACGTGAGACCCAAATGTAGGCAAAATAGTGCTATAAAACAGTAAACAAATAAATAACTTTTGGAAATTAACAATAAAAACAATAAATAATGGAAACCGTAACAAAATAAAAATAGCAAACCGAAACCCGAGTTTCACACGGTTTCCTTGAGGCAAATTCCCCGCCTTACCATAGGTGTTTGAGGTTGTTATTAAGGTTCGCCTCCCAGGATACAGCGGCTTTTCAAAGATCAATCATTAACACCAACCAGATCTCTGTCGAACGAACTGTGTCTGAACTCTATCTCCAAAATTGAACAAAGAACAATACAGGCTATGTTCGTTTCCATAGTTTAGTTTAGATTTAGTTTTGCTGCCATCATCATTGCACTCATTTCTCTCTCTATCTCTCTCCACTCATTATACCTTTTTTCCAAAACTAAACTAAACTAAACTAAAACTACCAAACAAACAGGGCCACAATGAGAAGGCTGATTTTTGTTGTGTCAAACAAGAGGTACGGACAACCTATAATAGGAGTCGGGGAGCCTCTCTCATTCATGGGGCATTAACCTTACAAATTGAATTTGCAAAAACCGAAATGCAATCAGAGCTAGTGCACGAATGGATAGCAAAAAATCCTCCTCAACAGTGAAAATTTGTATTTTTGCTGGACTTGTTAGGCTTTCCTACCTCACCAACCTCTATAAAGATAAAGGTATCCCAATAAAATATATTGCAAAGTAATAAAATTTTTGTATAAAAATAAAAAAGTAAGCATTGAATAGAAGATGAGAGAGAAATCCAGTTGTAGAATAAATGCTTAGAGCAACAGCAGCAGTGGTAGTGTAAAATAAGGTAAAGTAGAGAGACAAAAAATTAATATTTTATTTTACCTAGAAGGTCCCTCCAGCAGCTAGTCTATTTTTTCCTCTCTTCTCTAGAATATTATTTTTTTATTCCTACCATGGGGCCCAGAAAAGGAAGAAACGAAGAGAGGAGGAGGAGAGAGAGGAGAGAGGAGAGAGACAATAGAAAAGGATAGAATAATGAGTAGCTCCGGAATAATGGTTGTGTATAAATACCCAGGTCCTGTAGCTGCAGCAACTTTACCCAACCGAATACTCAAGCTGCTGCACCACAAAATTTCAGATTTCTGTAGCTAGTCTTGGCTTAAATAGCTACCAAATGGGGTTTACCCAACCTGCTGCACTTGCTCTTATAAAGAATGCACTTGCTAGTGAACAATTCTTCAGGATAAATAGCAAGCTTTTCTGACAAATTCATTTTACCTTCGAATCGTGCTATAGGTACCCCATATATGGGTACCAGCGTTATGACCGGTCATAAAACACTTAAAATCTGGACCGCCCAAAAAAGTGTTGGACGGCCACAATGAGGTGGGGGGCAATTGGGGTACAGTTGGTGGTGTACCCAAATCATTTCCGTTTTACCTTCTTGTTTACCTATGTTGGTGCAGTGGCTTTTTTGGATAAAGATACGGGTACAAAGCATTTGGCACAGAAAACGTACCGATCGCGTTCGGGGACCCACTTTTGGGTCCCACACGAGTAATCCGAACCGTTCATTGTTCTTAAAACATATTTCCGAGGGGATTTTGGTTGGAACGGTGGGACTATGGTTGGAGCACTTTCAACCGTCCGATTGAGCTGAAATTTGGTGGGGGCCCTAGGAAATATGTTTTAAGAACAATGAACGGTTCGGATTACTCGCGTGGAAATTGGGTATTTAAGCTTCACTTATAGCATTAGCCAATTCACTTCAAACATTACCAACTTTTCGAAACCAAAAATCACTACCGATATGAATTCTAACGTAGAAAACCTCCCTCCCCATGTACTCCTCTTCCCCTTCCCAGCCCACAGCCACGTCCACTCCCTGCTCAAACTAGCGGAGCTTCTCTGCCACGGCGGCCTCCGCGTCACCTTCCTCGTCGCCGACCAAACCCACAGCCGCCTCGTCAACGACACCGCTGTCCGGTCTCATTTCGACCGGTATTCCGGCCGCTTCCGATTCCAAAACCTGCACGACGGCCTTCTTCCCATAGAAAAACCAGTACCGGAGTTTCCTAGCTCCTTTCTGGAAGCAGCGAAACCGCGATTCGAAGATGTGTTGATCGCCGGAAAGTCGTCGATCACGTGCATCATAGTGGATATGATGATAGTGAGTTTTGCTGTGGATGTGGCTGGACAGATTGGGGTCCCGATTATGTGTTACCCAAACAATTGCCCTTCTGATTTATGGGTAGTTCGTTGTGTCCCTAAACTCATTGAAGCAGGGGAGATTCCTTTCCAAGGTATAGTTTTGTGTTTTGGCCACAAAACAGTAATAATATTGGAATGGATACAACACGAGCCGTTGATTAATCAACGCCTCGGATTTCATCTCGGCAATAGACGGCTCGGATCGTGCAAATGCCGAGATGAAATCCGATCCATTACTTATGCGACCGACAACTCGTGTGCCGTACTACAAAATTGTAGTGTGGCACCGCACTACATGTTCCCTATTCCCAAAAATAAAATTAGGGAGAATTTAAACAAGACCCCTAAACTTACACCTCGACGTCCCATAATTAATATTTTAAAACTTCGATTTATTTTAGTTAGATAGCTGAAATATTCACCCGTTATTAGATTGGGCATACGATGTCAATAATCGCCTATTTGCTAACGCAAAATGCAAAAGGGCATGCTGGACGCTAAGATGGCAATTTTTTAGACTGAGATGACAGATTATATGTTAAGAGTTTTTTGGAAGAATTACAGAAATAGGGTTTGGGGAGACACACGCGCGCACGCAGAGAGAGAGAGGGGGGGTTATCAATCTTGTATATAGCAGTCAACGTACTGTTTTCTCTGGAACAATACTTACTGAAACCGATATTTCGGTACCGTTTCGGATTTAACGCAATAATTATATTATGTGCTTTTAATATATTTATGTGAAGATAAACTTTATCTAATCAATTTTTTTTGTAAGTTTATGAATAACTACTCAACTTTTCAATTCTGCCGATCAAATCTATTGAGGCTAAAACATTGAATACATGTGGAGCCGAACTAAAATGCAAACGGGTGGTGTAGGGTGTTGCTGTAGTGTGAAATCCGATTCGTCGGATGTGTTTTCGACGGTTTTGATTTTATTTCGGCATTTTTTAGATCCGAACTGTCTATTTTCAAGAGGAATTCTGAGTCGTAGATCCTGAAATCGTCGATTGCGAAATCAATCGTTCGAATGTCGCCCTATAGGGCACCCTATCGCACCCCCCGGATTCAACTAAAATAATGGAAAGTAGCTTTCTTTGGGTTTTGTGTTCTGGAGTCTTCCATCAATTATTGCTACAAAAGATTACTCCATGACACTTTCTCCCCCGTTCTTATTAGCAACGACCACGTGTTATGCACAAGTAGACAAGTAGTTCTCTCTCCCTTTCAATGTAAGACAAGCCAAAACTCACATAATTCCAATCAACATTGCTGCATATCCACACAACACACAAAAAAATTGGGTAAATTTTGGATGCTGTTTCTAGGCACCTAGACTTTCTGGATTCCAATCTCTTTCTGTCCCATAGACATGGTTAGGCTATCTCCAATGGTAGCTAGAGTTAAAAAAATTAAATTTGTGTTATTATATAGTAACACAAAAGTGTAAAAAGTGTGACCAAAATGTAGGAAAAATAGTGCTATAAAACAGTAAACAAATAAATAACTTTTGAAAATTAACAATAAGAGCAAAAAATAACGGAAACGGTAGCAAAATAAAAATAGTGAAAGAAAGTCAGTTGTAGAATAAATACTTATATCTGTTCAAAAAAAAAAAAAAAAGAATAAATACTTATAAAAAAAAGCACTTGCTAGTGAACAATTCTTCGGAATAAATAGAAAGCCTTTCTGACCAGCAATGCTATAGGCAAGGAAAAGACTTGCAGGGAAGGCTCTGCGGGGCCCAGTACGGATCCCGAACGACTAATCTGAGCCGCCCAAGAATTTTAGAAACACATTTCGAGTGGGCTCGCTAAAAACCAGCTTCATCCGATATGTTTAGATGCTCGATCCAAACTTTCATTTTTTCTTTTTTCATCCGAGCTATTCAAAAATGAAAGTTTGGATCAAGCATCCACACACATCGGATGGAGCTGGTTTCTAGCACGCCCACTTGAAATGTGTTTTTAAAATTTTTGAGCGGCTCAGATCAGCCGTTTAAGATCCATACTGGGCCCCATAGAGCCTTCCTTCCGTGATTCCTTGCAAATCTTCCTTGCACATATCATTTTTGTTTACCTAAAACCATGTATATTACCTACACATGCCCTCAGTGCATGTCATAAAGTTAGCAATTGAATGAGGAATTCATATTGCAGGTAGTCAGGTACATGTGGGTAATAAACTGAGATACAATAGTCATATTACTAATACATATTGACTCTTTCATAAGAGATTAATACCCAATTAATCTCGGGTATTACCTAGCATTCAAGTAGGCGATTTCATAACTGAAATCTTACTCGGTGCAATCGAACGGGACGGTTAGACCCAGAACACACAAGCTTCTAGGTTGTAAAAAGATAAGGGAGCTTGGGCCCAAGCTCATATAATCGCCTGGCCGGCCAGCCAAGCCCAAGCCCAGGCCAAGGACCACAGACCTCGAATCTACAGTCCTAGTCACGGTCCAGTTTGAGCGGGCAGCGGAGACAGCGTGCGTGTAGTAATTGGGTTGAAGCCCATACAACCTAAAAATTATGCCAAGTCCTCTATGAAAGTATTGATACTCCATTTGCTTTCTTGTATGTGTTTTTTACCAAGGAAATGAGCTATTGCAATTACTAAATTTTTTCTTGATCAAGATCTTGTCATATTTGTGCTAACTGCAAATGCATGGTAGGAGGCGATTTGGATGTACTCATAGAAAACATTCCGGGTTTCGAAGGTCTGATCCGACGTCGTGATCTCTCAAGTTTTTTACATGCTGGCGACTTGTCGGACAAGAACTTCCAATATATAGCGAATGGAGCATCTCAAGCCCACCGGGTACGTATGATACTGAACACATTTGAAGAGCTAGAAGGACCAGCACTTGCTCAAATACGCTCTCGATGTCCGGGGATTTATGCAGTCGGACCATTCCATGAGCACCTGAAGACTAAACTTGCTCCAACGATACCTTCAAACAACTTAAAGAAAGAAGATATGAGTTGCATAGATTGGCTTGACGAACAACCGTTGAGATCAGTGATTTATGTAAGCTTTGGAAGCATTGCGGTGATGTCAAATGACCAGCTTTTGGAGTTGTGGCATGGACTCAAAAACAGTGGGAAATCATTCTTGTGGGTTCTTCCAAATATAGCCGATAAAGAATGGAAAAATCAACTTCCGCCGGAGCTCCTAATTGAGGATGCCAGTGGAAAAGGGAACATAGTTGTGTGGGCTCCACAGGAGGAGGTCCTGGCTCACAAAGCTGTTGGCGGGTTTCTGACTCACAGCGGATGGAATTCAACTCTAGAGAGTATTGTTGCTGGAGTTCCGATGATTTGTTGGCCGTTTTTTGGAGACCAACTCTTCATTAGCAGATTAGTTGCCGAGGTATGGAAACTTGGATTAGACATGAAAGACACTTGCGATCGAGTCGTGATCGAGAAGATGGTAAAAGAGGTGATGGAAACCAGGAGAGAGGAGTTTATGCAATCGGCGGATCGAATGGCGAAACTGGCTAAAAATGCTGTATGTAAAGGTGGGTCATCGTATAGTAATCTGGACCGTTTGATCGAGGATATAAGGTCATTGGACAACGATTCGAAGGAATGAAAGAAAGAAATTTTGTTGTAATGTCTTCGTCCAGTACGGCTTAGTTGGAATGTTTGTTGAAGTGCTACAAGCGTGGAGTCAGGAGATCAAAAATAAGGATGAAAGATCCATGTGGAGAATTATATGTATTACACACGTTAGCAATTTTCTATCGGTGGGCTTACATGGATCATAACATGAAATATTGTATATTGTCGAATAAGGTTTGAGTGTCTCGGTATTACCTATTAAGTTTGTGATCATTTAATAAATGTGATCAAGTAATTGACAAGTATCTATTGACACGTATTTGGGTCATTTCATGTGCGTTAAGTGATGCAGCCTGCTCATTGGATATATAGCCTCTAAGTATAGCGAGAGAAATTTTTTGTTTCATTCGGGTTGTATTCCGCCCGACCTAGAGCAAGTTTTGTTAAAGGATTTGTCCTAATTGTTTATCCATATATATACAATGAGTTCTTCAAAAAAAAAAAAAAGTGATGCAGCCTTATTCTAATGTGTAGAGACCATTAAAGGCCCAATAAGGGTTATGGTGAAATCAAATCCTATAAATATGTGGTTAAGCCGTTAAGGTCCCCTCACTTGTATAAACATATAACCCACCATTTCAAAAACCAAAAAACCTACATCAATGAAATGAACTACAATACCCTTCGAAAGCAATGGAGGACAGTGCATTTTCAGAAACTTGAGAGGAGATCTCTGTAATTGTTAAAAACTTCAAGAGTAATTAATTCTTTTTTGGCACCAAGTTTTTCAAAATAATAATTCTGAAGAAACTATAAATACTCCTTTAAAGATTAATATTTTAAATGTCCACGTGTTATTACCGTTTCAATGCATAATGCAATGCTTTGTGAATTCAATTACTAAAAAGAGTGTAACGTGCATATTTATATGTTACTTAGTACCTTATTTAGTATGTGCAAACTGTTCCTTTTCCAATTCTACTGAAAACCATTTCCTCTCAAACACGAAAGTGAAAGGAAAATGAAGCATGAGGGTGTATGGACAGTGGTTTTTGCATTTCTCATTCTTTATTTTTGCATTATGTATGTTTCTTTTTTATGTACGTTTCTTTTTTATAAGTAGGTCTATGTCAGTTTGCGTGTACCTCAACCATTTTTGGAAGACCAATTCTACCGCCAATTAATAAGAATCCCGCTTAAAGTCATGGCAGAGATTTTTTTTTTTTTTTTTAAATATGGCAGAGATAGTTTAAGATAGATCTTAGTATTAGCTTAAGATGGTTTTCGGACCCGGGGGCCTGTTGTCCGTTGGGGTTGGCAGGCCTTGCCATCCCCATCCGCGCTGTCCATTTCGCGCATCAACGGCTCGGATTGCATCAAACAATGAACGGCTCGAATACACTTTGAAGATGTGAGATTTGAGCCGCTGATGAGCGAAACGGACGGCTCGGATGGGGTCGGCCTGCCGACCCCATAGGGGCAGCAGATTTTCACGCAGGGTCAACACCTTGGGGTTAACAGTATATGTATGTTTTTTTTTTTTGGGAAGAGCTTATTTGTATGTCTTGAAAACTGCTTTTGAAAGCTAAAAAAAAAAAAATTTCAAAAACAGATTCTTTTCTTCTCTTTTTTTTTTTTTTTCCCCAAAAGGTCAAAAATGACAAAAACAGTTCATTTAATCATCACCTTGACAAACGTGAGAGAAGAGACAAATTACTCCCTCTGTTCCTAATTGTTTGTCCAATCTGCAAAACAAGAACTTGAAAATAATAGTACTAAATTTTCAAGAGAGATTCAATTTTTCTTTAACAATTTACTAGATATCAACGAATATTTGTAATTACCACTGCGGTGGTAGCCGAGTTGGCCAAAGTGAATGAGATAAGATTTCCCTCTCCCCTGGTACATGGACCTCCTTGGTTCAAATCCCTCTCATGCTATTGATGAGACTTGTGTGGATTTGCGTGGAGAGCCTTTGGCCAACTAGTCACCTAGGTGGTGCTATGGTGACAACATGTCTTCTCGGATAGTAGCTATGGCTCAACCGGACATTCCTCAGCGGGTCGAGAACCCCAATGGTCACGCTTATGGGGGGTTGCTACATTGATCGCCCCTTTCCACCATTTTTTGGCGTTAAAAAAAATGAATATTTTTAATTTATTAAAAAAATATGAAAATTTTCTTTTAGAAAAATTATGATTTTTAGATTCTGGTTTACAAAACCCGGACAAATATTTTATGTTTGATACCGAGGAAAAGAAAGGAAAGGAGAGCCAAAAAAAAATTCTCTCCCTTTGTTTGGGTTGAGAGAAAAAGGAAAAGGAAAAGAAGAATAACTAAACTAAACTATTTTAAATAAAAAAAATTCTCTTTAACTTTTCTCACTTTTTCTTTGCTTTTCTTTTCTTTTCCCGGGTACCAAACAGAGTAAGGAAGGAGGGAGTACGAAAGGATGGGAAAGAAATAGAATCGCCCTAAGTCGAACACAGCAATTTTACGGTTGAGTCGCACCATCAATTCTAATGGCGATCGAAAAGATATCTGAAGATCTGCTCATGGAGATTCTGTGGAGGCTTCCTGTGAAAACCCTGCTTCAAATCAAGTCAGTCTGCAAAAACTGGTATGCTCTCATCCAAAACCCTAGCTTTGTTTACCTGCACCACGATCGTGCCGCGTCAATCGCTGCCGCAGAAAACACTGACTGCCTCCTTGTAAAGCGATTCCTCAACGGCGGAGAGGGCGGCGTCGCCTTATCCTTTGTCCCAAACGAAACCCCAGTTGAAGATATAAACATATCTTCCACTGGTCTAGATATTAAACAGCTACAAATCTTGGGTCCTTGTAACGGCGTCGTTTGTCTCACCAAATTCGGTTTAAACTCCCCCATTGTGTTATGCAACCCTTCAATGAAAGAATTTAGGGTACTTCCTCAACCCTCTTACAAAAATGACCATATTAGCAATTTGGGATTTGGATTTGATCCCTATACAAACGATTATAAATTGGTTAGATTCGGCATGATAAGTACCGATTTACCCATGGGGGACATTGATGAAACAGTCGAAATATATGACTTGAGTACTGATTCTTGGAGGGAAGTTGATGTTGAGTCCCCTATCGAGTCTGGTTTCCATTGTTGGCATGATTCGTATGCATCCTGGAATGGGAATTTTTTCTGGTATGCCTATCATTCCCGTGGTGGTGGTGGTGGTGGTGGTTCGGTGATTATGGCCTTTAGTATGTCCAACGAGGTGTTCGAACAGATGCCCGTGCCAGAAGTTTGCTTGTTAGACCACAACAGTGAAAAGAAACTTTTCGTTTTGAACGATTCTCTTGCCATGGTTATTTATCCAAATTGGTGGTCAAGGCCATTAGTGTTTCCACCTGAAGAGCTTTTATTGGAGAAGTCCTTTGACGTATGGGTAATGAATGAAGAGGATATTGAGGTGTCGTGGACTAAAAAATTCACTATCGGACCCTTTCAGGGACTAGACTGGGCATTGGGGTTTCGGCAAAATGGTGAGTTCCTTGTGGAGAGCGGCCATGGACAGATGTTATCGTACAACATATATACTCGAGAAAGAAAGGAGTATCAAGTCCATGACCAAGTACGAGGTCGTCCACCTCCACCAAATTTGCAAGTTCTTCTATACACCGAGAGCTTGGTTTCTGTCAAGAGATGAGCATGATGGACACTGAACCATAGAGATAACTCCATTATCAGCTTTTGTAAACCTCGACTGGCTAGGAAGTATGTTTTGTGCTGCACAATGGGCTCGTGAGTCCTTTAGGCAGTTGCTGCCATTTGCAATACCCGATACTGCTGAAGGAAGGAGGTAAAATGCGTGGTTCCAATTAGCTTCTAAGAGAAGGGCAAGGTTCAAGTTTCATGGCTTGGACTATGGGCATTCATGTTTATCATCTTGTATCTGGCACAGTGGGCATTACTTGTGTTTTCTTCAATTGATTTTGCATAATGGTTTTTGCTTGCCTCCAATTCTGGTCCTATTTGTTTTACTTTGTCTCTCTATTGTCAAGAAATAGTGTGTTGTCTGTTGAATTTTTCTGGGGTTTTCTTTACTATATTTTGAAATGGGTTCTTGCTGAACTTGGGGTGGGTGCTGCACAGCCGTGTGCCGGTGTCGTGCCAACGATCGGAGACATTCACCGCTAATGTTAAGTTACACATCAAATTAGTTTGTGAAACACAACATACAATTTTGACTATAACCGTCTCATGAAATTTGATTTCCTTTTCAAAATAAGTCTTCTGAATGACCTGCCTCTACAAGAGGCTTTTTACTGTTTAACAAATAATGTTCTGAAAGCATATCACAAAAGATGCTAGATGTAATTTAATGGTACTGTATATAAATAAGTAGTACTAAACCAATACTATGCTACATCATTTCCTTTCCCGAAAAAGTTGGGATCACATCCTCGTCCACTCACATGTAAAACAATTCAAAAAACATATTTGATTTTTTTTTATTTTCTACTTTTATTTTTTTAACTTTAAAATTTCAAAAAAAAAAATGCTCCAAGAGATGGTTAGCTGTACACCACCCTTATGTGTACAATGGAAGTAAAGTTACTAGGGGGCTTCACCACGTCATCCTCGACGGCGAAGGTGAACCCCAAAATCATGTTGCCCGCATTCTTAAGGTTCGAATCTTGAATTCGTCTATGTAGTGAAGGGAGTATTTTAGAGAGAGAGACATGTTCTTCCTCGTTGAAAAAGCCAGCAGAGCCTCTGGGCTGCGTCGTCGCCGACTGCCTCTCGCCGTCGTCTCACCAGATTTGCTCGTTTGGAGCATGTCTGCACCAGAAACACATCGCCGGACCACGGCGAGTTCTGCCGTCCCGCCCTTGTTCTCTTCTAAAGCTTTTTTTGGAAGCTCTGGAGTCTTGATGTGACGACCTTGATTTTTAGAGCCATCAAAAATAAATAAACTACATAGTCGTTTTAAAAATCTTTGTTTTATACATAGAAATATAGACTTTTCTCTATAAAATAAAAGTACAATTTAAGTTCGTTTACAAATTCTCTAAAAAGGAATTCGGTCCCGTTACTCTCAATATCCGACCCCATCGCCCTTCTCACTTTCCAAGCCATCCTGAAAATTAGATTAAGCCGAGAAGTATACAATATGACATAATACAATTGCTCAATAAAGGAGGGAAATGATCAATGAATTCAATCAAAACTATCCATATCATTGAATCACATACTAGGTCCTTTTTTTGTACATGACCGGTAGACGACCTCACCCCCTCTGAGCCAAACCTCTTTTTACTTTATTCCCGGCTACCTCTGAGCCAAGCCTCCTTTTGGCTTATTCTCGGCTACTGGGTCAGGATCTTGGTAGGTCCACTCAATCAACGTACCAAATAGTCCCATAGCATTTTAACGTGATCATAACATCACATAGAACAATATCAATTTTAACACAATCGTAACATGGAATCCAACAAAAGCATAACGTTAGCAAAGGAAGTACAAAATGAGAGAACAAAGAAATACACCGAAGATTTGAGGAGCATATTGTATACCACCCGGTTTACCTGAAATCAAAACTATTTATCCAGCAACTAGATTTTCTCGATCCCCTTTCTTTTTTTTTCTTTCATTATACTTCCTTTTCCCTTTTACTAATGGTGGACGTATATGTGTACAGGAAGTATGAGAAAGCCAATTTATAGGTGTGGCTAACTATCTAGCAATCTCTAGAATTATCTACATTTAATACTAGTAAATCCATGTGATATCCCTTAATTAATGAGTGTTAAGTTTAATATCTTATATAATCTACTAAAATCTCATCCCATTAATGTTAAGGGGATTCGCCCAATAATTAAACGCCACCTCGCCTATTTCCGGAAATCCCATACTTGGGCACCAAGGATCCTTCCTAGAGTTGACACGTATTCCGCGATGTTGAATCCGATACTGAATTAACATATGAAAAATACCTAAATATATATACTATATTTTCCAAAATAACACCAAAACCATTTTAATGTAATAAAAGTAGAACAATTTTATATGCTAAATGAAATATTGGCATTGACTAAAATACGGGTTGTTACACTTGAGAGACTCGATCGGCACCAGATTTGCTCGATTGGAGCATGTCTGTACCAGAAACACGTCGTCGGACACCGACGACCACCGGCGAGTTCTGCCGTCCTGCCCTTGTTCTCTTCTGAAGCTTTTTTTGGAAGCTTTGGAGTCTTGAGAGACTCGATCTGCACCAAATTTGCTTGATTGGAGCATGTCTTCTATTCATCATCTCACGATTATGCTCGTCGGCCGCGGGTAGTCACGTATTAGTGGGGTAGTCGTGTCTTTTTGTTATTCTAGTGGACCTTATGTCTTAGAGAATATTTGGGTGGATCTTACACTAGAGGAAATTGCTATAGTGGATCCTATACCAACTCTCCCAACAAAAAAAGGTTTGGGGGATAAATAGGTCTTTTATCCCTTCAACAGCCTATTGTTGAGATCTCTATGGTCCTTTTTTTTTTTTCCCCCCTTTTTACACTTTTTTTATGTATCCGGGAAAAAAAAATCAAAGGATTTCATACATAATTTAAATATATCAACCAAATTTATCCTTAGAGTAAAATTTCGTTTAGCCTACTCATTGCAAACTTGGAGTATTTTGTCTTCTTTTACATTTCTTAAGATTTGGAATAATTTATTTTACTTGCGGGAAATGATTTTCATACCCCCTTATTATCCCTTTGCACTCCATTTTTTTTGGTCTTTATTCACTTGAAAGTACAAAATTGTCCTTCATATGAAAAAAGTGACTCAAGAGGTAAGGGTAATTTTAAGGTGAATAAAGGCAAAAAAAAAAAAAGAGTGCAAAGGGATAATGCGGGGGTGTGAAAATCATTTCCTCTTACGGGAAATGACACTTATTTGACATTAAAAAAAAAAAACCAATACTTCAAAACAAAACAGCCAGAAATATTTTTCCGATTTTTTTTGGCCAAAAAAATAAAATAAAATCGAAAGAGTGTTAAATAGGCTGAACCGCTGAAGAACTTCAATAATAACAAAAATAAGTCCATGGATAAAAATAAAAATAAAAGGGTAAATTACACTGACCTCCCCTGAGGTTTCTGACTTGTACACTGACCACCCCTACTTTATCTGAAATAGCACTGACCTCCCCTGAGGTTTATATTTTCGTATCAAAAGCACCCTTCTACCATTCCGACGAGTACCGACAGCGCCGGGGACCCCCTTGTGGGTCCCCAACGGTCGATCCGAGCCGTCCATTCATTCCAGAATCGAATTCCGAGTGGGTCTATGCGGGAATCACCTCAATCGGACGGTCCTAAGTGCTCGATCCAAAATCACCCCATTTAGTTCAAAATTTTTTGGATCGAGCACTTAGGACCGTCCGATTGAGGTGATTCCCGCATAGACCCACTCGGAATTCGATTCTGGAATGAATGGACCGCTCGGATCGACTGTTGGGGACCCACAAGGGGGTCCCGGCGCCGTCGGTTCCCGTCGGAAGGGTAGAAAGGTGCTTTCGATACGAAAATATAAACCTCAGGGGAGGTCAGTGCTATTTTAGATAAAGTAGGGGTGGTCAGTGTACAAGTCAGAAACCTCAGGGGAGGTCAGTGTAATTTACCCAAAATAAAATAAAAGCAAAGAAGACAGCTCAAACACACAGTAAACTCCAACTTAATTAACAATGTGTCGTATCTCCTAGAATTCTTCCCTTTTCTCTATAATTAATTTCTTCCTTCTTCCCGATACATCAGCAGCTTCAGAGTTGTGATCATTACTGTAACCACAAGTTTCTTTAATCTAATAATGTGATTTTAGCCCTAATAATTAGTCCGGTTGATCAATAGATTTACTCTTCACATAATTGACCAGTGATTAATTATTGGAGTCATTCGTAAGAGAGTGGGAGTAATTTCTTACGAATCTTCTAGTACTGTATTGGTGGCCTGTCTTTGACCGGACCGTATCAAAAAATTAAGGGGTAATTGTTCTAGGGTCCAAAAGTGTGGACTTATTGTGCCATTTAGTCCATGTTAAAGTTTTACAAGGTCTAAGGTCCACCAATTTTTTTTTTTTAGAATTTAGGCACTTTCAAAGGATACCCTAGGGTTTAGGTTTTAGGGTGCACTTTCCTATTATAGGGTTTTAGTGGTTTATGCACTTTCATATGGTACCCTAGGGTTTTAGACACTTTCATAGGATACCCTAGAATTTTAGGCACTTTCATAGAGTACAAACTTTTTTGGCACTTTCATAGAGTACAAACTTTTTTGGCACTTTCATAGATGTACAAACTTTTTTTGGTTAAAAAAAAAAAAAAAAGATGCCAGCGTTAGGACTGGATAGGTTATAAACTTGTTTGGTGGATTAATGGGGTTACAAATTCTTTGCCTCGGACTTTTGAACAAGTTGCCCTAAAATTAATTATAATGTGCGTAAACTGACTCGGATGCTCTGATCGTAGAATCCCAAAAAATGATGATCTGATGGAGCACTTGGATATTTTAATTGGCGTGACGGGCTTTAGTGGCTATTATGATTATACGACAAAACCAACTAATTGGCCTGCATTTTTTGTGGCCTGCATTTTGACGTCCATCGCTTTTCTCAAAAATTAATTTATCTAGTTATGGGTACAACACTTTCGTGTACACAATGTGTGTGTCACCAATTTAGAATCTCATTTAAATGACCAGAATCGTTTAATTTGTCTAAAATATGTTTTTAAGTGTTCGTGTAAAAACTCAACACACTTAGATATCCTTAAAGACTCGACCAATTTTTGTTCCCTGAATTTGCCCCAAAAAAAAAAAAAAAACTGACTATATTAATCGAGCCTTTACCGATGTTCGAATGCCCTAATTTTTTTCTCATGAAACAATATTTTAAATAAACTAAACGGCTCTAATATCTTATGGTTGGACTCATTTATTAGTCGAAACACCACTGGCCAATGTGAGTGCGATAAGATTCTTCTCCCTCTCCGTGCATGGACCTTCCAGGTTTGAATCCCTCTCATTCCATTGCTGGGACTTGTGTGGATTTGCGTAGAAGGCCTTTTGCCAACTAGTCGCCTAGTTGGTGCTTTGGTGACGCCTTCTTATTCGGACAATAGCTATGGCTCAACCGGACATTCCACAGCGGGTCGGGAACCAAGGTTGCTTCGCTTGAGAATAACGTTTAAACCGTCACCACCCTCCAAAAAAAAAAATATTATTAGTCGAAACGGAACCTTAATTCCCTCCAAAATGATAACGTTTGAGAATAATTGTCCAAATCAAAGCGTCACCACCGCCACCTGATAGTGAAACAAACCCAATTCGAGTCATTTGACAGAGACTTTTCTGCTTGTCCTCCATCCGAAAACCAAACAAGATAAAGAGCAAAAACCCTAACATAATCGATTCTTTATCTTCACAGCGTCAGGCCGCCGCACTTGAACCCAAAACCCAATAGTAATTCCACCCAAATTTCGGTTCTCTGTCACCGCGCGATTGGTCGGCGTCTCTTCTTCAGTCAAATCGTATAGTTAAACAGTACGTATTCTAGTCATATTTAGTAGTTACGTGAAGCTATTGCTATCTTTTTGTTCTTCTTTATATACTTGGAGCCAAAGCTCCATAATTCATAAGGAAACAAAAATCTTTGATTGGGTGCTTCTCTGTTTCGGAAAATTTTTTGTGGGTTTGACTGGAATCATCAGCTGCTGATTGTTCTTTTGACTTCAGAGCTCGATTGGATCTTTTCATTTCTGAGTCTGCTTTATTTCCTTGAATTGATCGGTTTTTAACAGTTTCTTTACATAATTTCAGGTACAATATCTATCATTTTTGCTTTTGTTTAGACTTAGTTCAGTTTTGGTTTCTGGGTTTTGCGTAGCTTCTGTTTTTCATGTGTTTAAACATTCATTTTTGCTCCAGTCTTGTGCATGAAGCCATGAACTGGTTCTGTTTAATTTTCATTTGCTTTTGGAGTTATTTATGTTGGGTTTGTGGAGACGGATTAGTACTGGATACCTCACCATTCGTTTGTGGATCAACTTAGCTGGCTAGGGTATTACAGTAGTTTGTAGATGAATAATCATTACCCTAGTAGCCGATGTTGTACCCTTCTTCTTTATTGATGCTTCCTCCGTCTCTGATCGTTAGTCCTTTTTGGTAGACGTGCTAACGTTCAGATAAATATAGCATATCCTCGTAAAATAGTTTTGTTTACACCGTTCAGAAGTTCAGTTAGGGTATAGTTTCGAGAAATTATTTGACAAAATTACTTTATTTTTTTGTCCGAACTTTGGCATGGCTCCTGAAAAGTCCAGTAATTGGGACGGATGGAGTACTACAATCGATGATGGTGTAAGCCATGAACCTAGGCAGTCTTGCCCAATCACGTACATCGCTCCTTGTTGTTATGGGTTGTTTCTTTGTTGTCGTGTTTGTGTGCTTGGTTCATTGCCCAACAGATAGGATTTGGTTTTTGGTGAATTTCTACTAGTAGGAAATGCTAGGAGTAGTTTATTTTGATGGAAAATTGTAAAATCAGCCCAATGGGCTGATTATAAGGCTTAAAAAATGTATTAAAATGTGTGGAAAGTGTATAGGAATATGTAAAAGTGTATGGGAAAGTAAAAAAGTACATTGGAGTATATGTTTTTTTTTGTTTTTTTTGTTGTCTTATTGTCAGCCCAGTTGTCAGCCCACTGGGCTGACAATAGAAAAATCCTATTTTGATCTAACTTTAGCCCTCCTAAAACAATCGGGATTTTATTTTTGGATGCTTTGGTATTTGAATTTGTATACCTTAGTGTTTAGTTCGAGGAGTCCTCTGTTTAGATTTAATCAATGGATTTGTTATATTATCAGCTCAAGGTTTATTTGATGATTCTTAAGAGTTTTTTCCCCTCTTTGGTACAGATTTCCCAGGGAATAAAATTCAAGAAATTTGAGCTCTTCCACATATAGTTCCTAGGTTCTATTCTAGTTCTACTTGGGTGTTTAACAAGTAATTTAAGGATGACAATCGGAAGCCTCAAGCCACCGAAACATAAGAAGGCACGAAACAGTGACAAATTGGATGAGAAAGTGCCTCTGTTACCTAATAAGCAAGAGGAACATGGTGCGTTTGAAGAATTTGATGGGGCTTCCTTTACTGGGGCAGTGTTTAATTTGTCGACCACAATTGTTGGTGCTGGAATCATGGCCTTGCCTGCAACTATGAAGGCTTTGGGTCTTGTTCTTGGGATAGCAATGATCATCTTCATGGCTTTCCTTGCAGAAGCTTCAATCGAGCTATTGCTTAGATTTAGTAGGGCTGCAAAAGCTACTTCTTATGGTGGTGTTATGGGGGAGGCTTTTGGAAAATCTGGGAAGATTTGTCTGCAAATATGTATTTTGATCAACAACATTGGTGTACTTATAGTTTATATGATCATTATAGGTAAGATGAGACATAACATAAATATTTTAGAGAATCTCCCCTTAAATTTGCAGTTTTTCAGAATCTAATTTGTCTTTCTTTCTCAGAGGACCAAAAAAAAAAAGTTCTTTGATTTACATTTTTAGATCACTTTATAGAGATTTTATTAAATACAAACCTCTGCTTAAGACATATCAAGAACATGTTTTCCTCCTTAAAAGTTTCTGCTAAAAAATGAACACGATGTCATTGATTTTTATTGTTTCGAAAAACAATTTCTGGAAAATATTCTGCAAAACTTAATCGGAAAATTACAACCAAACAATTATGTTGCTAACTACTCGGTTAAGGGCATAGGTAGCCCGTTAATTCTTGTGTAATTTCTGGTACCCACAGTTGTTTGAACAGTTCTAAGTACCTTAGCGAATTTTTTCCCCTAAATCATATTTTTGAAGGTGATGTGCTTTCTGGAACAACATCAAGTGGAATTCACCATGCTGGTGTTTTAGAAGGCTGGTTTGGAGTCCAGTGGTGGAATGGACGTGGCTCTGTTCTTCTAGTCATTACCCTTTTTGTATTTGCTCCATTGGCATGCTTGAAGCGTATAGGTCAGTCTTGTTTCAATTGAATTTGATAGCTTCCAGATACTGCACGGGCTGCTATTTCTTTTCTTAAACACGTTTGATATCATAATTAGACACCTAAAGTTGAGTTAATTGTTTCATAGTTTGATTCAGTTCAGGATTTGTACATGTCTGGAATATATTTTGTCTTCTAAGGGATAACCCGTTAATTACTCCATGTGTTCCATAGGTCTCAGAAGGTTTACTTACCCAAGAAATTGCTGAAAAAATAGTTATTATAGTTGCTTGAATTAGACATAGAGGGAAAAGATTAAACTCTCATTTTACATGGTTTTCTTATTATGCATCTTTATTCTTGAGATTCTGCATGCCATTCCAACATCCTAATAGATACATGACTACATGTAACATATTCTTGTAGTTTATAGTTGATTGTTAGAAGAAGAAGAGTGTTTAGGGGGGTCAATTAACCCTAACACACATATGTTATGGATATATATCTCACTCACTCATGAAAAACACTATAACTCCTGACAATAGTTATTAAGATAACGGTTAGATCTGTCTTTGGTCTTTCCCGCCCGTACCCCATCGGTTTGGGATTACATGGGTACTCTCATTGTTGTGGGTGGTATGCCATCTTGATTGATTTTAGCAAAGCTCTCCAACCAAAGAGGTGTTGTTTTCTCATTCGCTAAATATTATCGCCGTGAATTTTATACTACTATTACTTTCTATGTTCTGTTCCAAGTGTGGTCAATTGTCATCATATGGGTTTTCTCTTGCTTGCAGATTCATTAAAAGTTACATCTGGCATATCAGTTGGGCTGGCAGTTGTGTTCCTTGTTATTACCGTGGGAATCACCCTTATCAAGTTGATAAATGGAAGCATTTTGATGCCCAGATTGCTTCCTAATGTTACTGATTTTACATCATTCTTGAACCTTTTCACAGTAGTCCCTGTTCTTGTCACTGCCTACATCTGCCATTACAACGGTACACTGAGTGACTTTTCCTCTGTACTATTGTCTGAGCATCTTGCTTTCATATTTTTAAGGTTTTGGCCGGGAGCATCTTGTTATTATCGTGATCACGGTGAATATTGAAAACAATTAACTTCTTTGAAACCCAATGAGATTTTTGTCTGAGTTTGGTCACCACTAGTTCAAAAGCTTAAGCTATTACTAAATGGGCCCAACCATGTATCTCAAGTCATCACTCCCCTTGGGAGTTAATGTCTAACTTGGAAAGACAATGAGATTAATTTGAACAAGGTGAACCAACACAAACAACAGTTTAAAATGACAGAAAATAGATTAAGCTATTGGGACATGGACCCAACAATATGTAGCTACTGTCAAGTTTTAGTCTGAATATATTGCAACCAACCTTCCGACAGAGAATTCACAATTTTTTCTTTTTTTCCTTTTTTTTTTTTTTTCTTTTTGGTTTATTGTTGCACTAAGAGAAGTTAATTGAATGCAAAGGGTCTAACTCAGAATTGGCAATATTGAAGTAACATTTAACGAGAAGGTTAATTCAATCAATTTAAACTGCAGCGATGGGTTTGAGATTCAAATCCAATTTGACACAAAGTAGTGTCACCTTTTTATGAAAGGATTAAATAATGGCCTGACGTTTCTGTGAACATGAAAATTTTGCAGTTCACTCAATAGACAATGAACTTGAAGACAATACACAAATCAAAGGTGTTGTGCGATCCTCACTTGCCCTATGTGCAACTGTGTATGTAATGATAAGCCTGTTTGGGTTTCTCCTATTTGGTGATGCAACTCTTGATGACATTCTCGCCAACTTTGATGCCAACCTTGGCATTCCATATGGCTCTCTACTTAATGATGTCGTTCGCGTTAGCTATGTGGCCCACCTCATGCTTGTGTTTCCCATTGTTTTCTATCCATTACGTGTAAACCTGGATGACCTTCTCTTTCCATCTTCTATGCCATTGGTATTAGACAACTTGAGATTCGCGTTAATCACCGTTGGGCTCATTACTCTCATCTTGTTCGGTGCATATTTCATACCAAGCATTTGGGTTGCTTTCCAATTCACGGGAGCTACTGCTGCAGTTTGCATTGGCTTCATCTTTCCTGCTGCCGTTACTATCAGGTAACCCGCTTCCTCCCTGCTGCAATTGGCTATAGAGTTAGCTATATTATAGGTTTTTGCGTTTGAATGTGAAGGGTTTAGTTGTGAGGGGGAAAACTATGGTGTAGATTAGGTTCTAATTGTTGAAGATTAAGTGGAGGAAAATATATGTCAGTTGTCTGCCCTTAGAGCTACTTCTCCTTCTGCAAGTAAACCTAAGGTACATATGGTCCATTCAAGAAGATGATTTTCGACATTAAAATGCAAAATAAAAGGTGAATGGTCCACTAAGTTAAAAAGAACATTTAGGCAGCCTTTGGGACTTGAGATTGTAATTTTGTTTCGCAGTTTCTATTGTTTGTCTTGAGATGTTGTGATTATGTTCGTCAGTTATTGATATGTCACTAAACTAGTAATAATTCATGTTGGCGTGATTCTTCAGGGATCCTCTCGGCATAGCAACAAAGAAGGACAAGATCTTATGTGTTACCATGATTGTCCTTGCACTGTTCTCAAATCTGGTGGCCATATACAGTGATGCCTATGCCTTGTTCAAGAATGTATCGCCACGCGAATAAACTCCCGTGTTGACAAACACTCAATGGCGTGGTCCATGTTGCATTACTTCCTACAGAAACGCCATGAAGGCAGGATGCCTTTAGAATTGAATCAGGAGAAATCTGCTGAGTCGAGTTTGAATAAGACAGATGCTGCTGCTGCTGCTAGGTGTTGCTCTGGTAGAAGTGTAGCCAGGTGTTTATATCCACCATAGATGATATATGTCGCTGTCTGAGCATTAAAATGTCTTGTATAGTTTGTAAAAGTGGTCGATGTTGTGTGTACTGGAATGATGAAGTTATGGATATATAAGTGTATGATGAAGGAGATCATTTCATTTCCTTACATGCAATCTGTTCTTTTCCATGTATCTCTTGCAGTGTTGTGGGAGGCTGAGCTTCCATTTTCGAATTCTCCCATTAGTTGAGCTTCCAAACTGCCTCATGCAATTTATCGCATTAAGTAGGAAGTGCTATTGTGATCTCTGTTAGATGTTGTGCTAATGGTCACTTTCAAAATGAGTACATCGGTTTACAATACACACCTCGGGGTGTCCAGAAAAATCCGAAAACCGGTAAACCGAACCGAACCGTGTCTTTTGGATTGGTCCTCTGATTCTATGGTCAGGTTCTGGTCCAAAAAAATTAAAAACCGTTAAATTTGGTTCGGTTACTGGTTCTTTTAAAAAAACCGCGGTTCGAACCGAACCTGAACCGATTTATTATATATATATATATATATATATACACACATACAACTTCATTAATGTTTGCTTTTATAAATGCAATGTATATATAGTATTCTGTTTTTATTCTAACATACTTGAATTCAATTCTTATTTGAAGCTTTGCAAAAAATTGCTCTCAATGGGATCCCCAAGTAAGTCTGCTCTACTAGTTTGAACATGGAAGAGGAAGACTTTTGAGTTGGTGCTGGGAGACTTTTTGACTGTTTTGATGGTGCTGCTAGGAAGTTTTCTTTTTTTGTTTTATCGGCTTGGTGGAAAGTTTTTGGAGGCTGCTACTTGTTTTTTTGTCCTCTATAGTGCTACTTGTGTGTTTTTTTAATATCGGCTGGGTTTATGTAATCCTCTATGAGTTGTTTTTTTTTTATCGACTGGGTTTATGTAATCCTCTATGATGGTACTTGTTTTTTTTTTATCGGCTGGGTTTATGTAATCACTTTGCGAACCCATTAATGGTGGTCGTCTTTGAACTATTTTGTAGTACTAATTTTGGTTCAAGACTTGAAATGCTAAAGAAGTTGCAGCCTAATTTTATGATTAATTTTGTGACTATCTTTTCCAATTTCAAAATTTATGGAAATGTTTGGTTGATAATAGGGTAGAACCGAAACCGAACCGGTATAGCGGTTTGGTTATGGGTAGGTTTTGTACATGTAATGGTTAGGTTTTGGTTCCATTTTTCCGGAACCGTTAGAAATGGTTTGGTCACTGGATTCTTGAGGAACCGGACCAATCCGGACCATGTACACCCCTACACACCCCTTAAAAGTATGTATGATATGCACTTATTATGTGGTCCATATTGTGTCACCTCATAATAAATGACTTAGAGAACCAGTTTTCAAGCCTTATGTCACGACGGTAGAGCTGTCTTTCCTTGGAAAGCAATTTGGAAGACTGGTGCTCCTCCGAAGGTGGGTTTTTTTGTTTGGTGTGCATCCCAAGGTAAGATCCTTACTATCGATAATTTGATTCGAAGGCAGATTATCATTGTTAATCGGTGTTGTATGTGCAAGAGGAATGCGGAGACAGTTGATCACCTTCTCGTTCATTGCCCTTTGGCATGGGAGTTATGGACTTCGGTGTTGTCTTGGTTTAGTATTCAATGGACTATGTCTAGAAATGTTATGGAACTTCTAATTGCTTGGAGAGGTACAAGAGTGGGGGTAAGGAGGAAGCGTGTTTGGAACTTGATTCCTCTTTGCGTTATGTGGATAATTTGGTGAGAGAGAAATCAAAGATGTTTTGAAGGAGTGGAAAAGCCTTTATTTAGGATCAAAAGTTTTTTGGTGAATAGCTTGTGTAGTTGGGACAAGGGAGATTGTTATCCTTCTCTTGACCAATTTTTTGACTGGTTTGATCTCTTATTTTCTCATGATGGTGTATAGGGCCTTTTTGTTGGTGGCCTTTCTTTTGTACATGGGTAGCATCCCTTTATGCTCTTTTTAATATAATTATTTACTTATCAAAAAAAAAAAATTATAACATTTTCGTGTGTTTCGTAACTTTTATCCTAAGAATTCGTAATTTTTCAGCAATATGATTCGTGAGTCTCATGACTTCACAAAAAATCGCAACTTTTCACAAATATAGTTCTTAGGTCACCTATTGCTCAGGTAACAAGTTGTCGATTCGTAACATTTTTAATAAGGCTAACCATCTCACAGTAGATAACTTGAGTGCATATGTACACGTCCAAAAAAGAATGTGTATTGTAGTCTTCTCCTAATTAATATCCTTCGAGTTGGATACTTTTACTGGTATCAAAGCTTTACTTTTCGGTATTTGATCTTTTGTTTCATAAGTTCTTTTTATTGTGTTGTGGTCCTTGTGTTATTTACCATTTGAATCATTTGTTTCTCTTCCCTTGCTTGTGGAGGGTTGCACATGGGAGAGAATTCAATAATATTTTTTTTTATAGCTCAGGTATTTGGATTAACTTTCACGCACCTTGACTAATCCCTTGATTAACGATTGTCACACATTGATTGATTGTCCTCTCTATTCATTGTCAATCGGTCAAATTAAATGCTTCAACATTAGCCTCTTTTTTTTTTACCCCTTCTACCATTCACACTAGCCTTTTGTTCCTGTTTACATATAAAATTAACAAATTCAATAATTAATTGACACGTAATCATAGATGCCAAATATTGGCAAATATCTGTCAATGAAAATACACTGGATTATTGAATTGAAATTGAGTAAATACGATGTCGTATTGTTTCTCAATTTAAAGAGCAGTTATTGACAGTTACGAAGTGTTGTCAATATAGAAAATCAAGTTCGAAGCTATGATTTTAACTGCTAAATGTATAAAATCCACATGTAAACTTATAATGCAAAGCAATTAGCAGTTAGAACACGTGGATTACATCTTGAAAGGCAGTTATCCCCTTAAAATATAATTATTTGGGTTAGTTCGAGCAACGGTGCAGATTCAATGCAAAGCTTTTGGAAGAAGATTAACAAGAATTCAAATTCAGACGTGGAGGAGGGAAGAAACTGTCAATTCAAATTATGAAAGATGGAGTTCGAAGCAAGCCAAGTTCAAATTCATTGAGCGGGAAGTTCAACTAACAAGCAACGTCTATAAATAGAAGAAATTGAAGAGTGAAAAGCCCCGGACAAATCTTCAACAAACAGCAATCAAACAAAATGATGCTTGGTTTGTTCATTGGCAAGTAGTTTAGGATTTCGAACTCAGTTCGAAGTAGATTAGGAAGTAGTTTAGGATTAATTTCGATTGTTCCTGTAACAATCATCTGTTCGAAGTTCTCATCATGTTGAATTTTGAAGTTGAAGCAATTTCGAAGTAAGTTTACCTTTGGTTTATACATAGAAGTATCTTGTTTCTTTGTTGTTCTTTAATTTCCTAAGTATATTGGTTTACATTTCTTCACTTATTAAGAAAAATCCTCTTAATTGAGGTAATTGAACCATTAAAAACACAATCGCCTGATTAGATTTGGTTTTTCCAAAGTTAATCTGAGGGAGGAGATTGAAACTCTCTCTGGCACGCTCGCACTCAATTATTTTTCATTGCAAAGAAGTAAAAGAACCAAACAGTTCCTATCCTACAAAAATAAATTCTTACATTGGTCGGTGTGCTGAGAAATTCCGTACATCCTTCCACACAAGGCAAGTAGAGTAACCCAAGTCACTACATCCCCTTCTTCGCTGTTAAAAAAAAAAAGTCCCTACATCCTCAAGTGACCTCAATTGTGGGCCTCTGAAATGTTCATTTGAGGTCAAAACGGTTTTTTTTTTTAGGAATATTAAGCACGTTATGAGTACAAAAAATTATGATCATCAGAGATTAATATGTCTTACAATGTATTCTCCAAAAGATATTGGTCATCCATATAAATGGTATCCGACTATAAGGCTAATATCTAATTAATTTTATAGAAGGCCCACAATTAAGGTCACTACAAAGATGTAGTGACTTGGGTCACTACGGGTACCCCAAATCCGACTAAAGTATATTTGTTCACAAAGTTGAGAATTGCACAAAATCTTTACAAATTTCAAGCAGTATTAGGGGCATTGTTCATGATAATTGATGGTGCTCCTATGTAGCTTTGATCAAATCACCAAACCAGGATTTCTTCCCTGGAAAGCTGTGTGCCATTATGCTAGCAATAGAAAAGATTCCCAAAGTCACTTTTACAACAGCAATGCAAGAAATAATTTACAGAAAAGGCTACAATTGCTACAAGCTATTGACCATCATGAGTGGGTTGAGGGAGGAGCATAGTGTTCCAAAATCCAAAATACTAAATCACTCTACAACAAGCTAAAACAGACACTACACTATATGACCTATTATCAAACCACCCACCCACCCCAACCCTTCAGCATGAAAGCATACGTTAGGGATTTCCAATTGTGGTCACAAAAGGCACCAATCGCCTGTAATCTCTCTTCCTCCCGAGTGCGCAGCTATCAAGGACCCGCCCAAGGATCAGCCGCGTATTCTGCAAAGCTGTTTCTCTAGCCGACATTGCCGACTCAGTCGCACCGCCCTGCGCAGCCAGAACCGTACCTCCTCCAAATGCAGTTCCCATTGCAAACTGTAACGGTCCACTCCTAGCCTTAAACGAGGACTGAGGTACAAGCAGCTTCTCGTCGGTCCCAACATGACCATTATTCTCGAACAAACTGGGATCGTGCGGATGACTACCTGTCAATGACCCACAGCTTTGCAAAAGTGCTTCCAACACACTAAGTGCTTCCCAACACAAAGTGCTCTCAACTAGCTGAGACACAATCGCATACATATGGGGACTCTGAGCTGCATCCATGGGAGTGTGCTGAAGCAATGCCTTCAGCATTAGAAGTATTACACGCTGATATTTCACTGGCCCCTTCTCCAGAAGACGTAGCAAATGCCCAAAAGCAAGAGCAGAGTGCTTCGGAAACCACTCGTTGCACAACAAAGGCGACACACAAGCAAGCAAGTTGTCTATACTCTTCACTTCACCACGGGAATAAGCTGTGAAAACGGCGGCCATTTCGTCAAGCGATTTTGCACGACACCAGATCGATAGGTTGGACGCAACAGAGCAGGCCTTCTGGTGTTGCTGCTGAAGGGGTGAAGCGGGCCCCACCATAGTTGCATCTTGAGAAAGCTGCAAGCAGAGCCAGGGAAGTAATCCGGTGATATGCATCAATAATCGTGTCTCCCTGTCACCGAATATGGAATCACAAGAGTGAACCGTGATCCGTGACAAAACCTCGATGGACACGCCGTGACTAACTGTAGACATGAGCCCTTTAAGGACAAGTGGTTGAACTCCTTCAAAAGTGGGCACCTTCCCATTAGAAGGTAAGGGCTCAATGACATTCCTTGATTCCAACCGTTGAAACTCAGCACTGTCATTGACACCGGTGTCAAGCTCATCTCTTGGCATGCTAGACAGGAGGACATTTTCCGTCGTTCTGTCACGAAATGACAAACGGTCAATCACGCGAGAGAAGAGTTCAAGTACCTGGCAATAAACGTGAACAAAATCGGTGTGCATCATTGCCACGCAACCCCAGAAGAGCTGGGGGTAGAGGATTACTTTTTCGGGCTCCATATTTTCCACCATCACTTGCAAAGTCAACAAAATTTCCATAATGAATCCCAAAACAGCAGGCACCGGATTTCCTAAACACCGGTGGAGGCAACGGAGGAGGGATACGCACGCGTCGCTCGTGACGTGGGGCCGGAGCGCACGGTAGATCTGGTGGGACCGGCACGCCAGGTGTCGCGACGTGCACTCCATGGCCCACTTAAGCGCCTCTGCGCCCCAAGTCTCGCGGAGGTCTCCCTGGAAAAAAATGGCATCAACCATGCTCTGAACTAGGGCGGACAATAGTGCAGCACTAGGTAGCTCAGGTCTTACAACCGTGGGGTCCTCATTCTCCCACATCATGCTCCCGCGCTTCGACTGGACGTACTTGATTAGACTTACCACCTGTTGCTTGTTCTCTCCGTCATTATTTTCAACCTCGTATAATTCCAGGTGGCGGCCTGCGAGCGAATAGAGAAGGTTAACAAGGAGGTGCTGGCAATGCTCCAGCACTATGTCTTCAGAACTGTCCATAGAAACAAAGGTGACGTGGAAAAGCAACGGCAAGTGCCCCCGGAAGTCTTCATCGTTTTCGTATGCGATTTCTGCGAGAAGAATCAATGCTATATCGGCATGAGTGAGAGAGTGCTGTTGATGCCCCTGTAATGCCGATTGAAGGTCTTTTGCACTAACTCCGAGGGCTCCACCCCCCGGATGCAACCCATCTTCACCTGAGTTTGGAGTGTCTATAAGGTAGTCTCCGCTATCTCGAGAAACATGGCGACTCCTTATGCTCCCTGTTGAGCTTCTTACTCCCATTAGGGGGCCCGACATGTTTACCAAAGCCGGGAGGAGCTGGCCCGATCGGCCCGTACTTACGGGAACAATATTCAACTCAGGTGGCATTGGGCTCAGTGGGCCTGATGCACTTCGGCCTCCGACTGCCGCTGTTCTCCAGCTCAAGCTCCCACTAGTATTCCTGAGAGGGCCATCGAGAGATCCGCGGACAAGTAAAGGAGACATGTGAGGCTGGATGTCCAAAACCGACGCAATTTGGGCAACCGCAGGCCCCTGAGAGAATTCCAACACGAAATTTCCATTAACGTCGGATTTATTTGCCGTGGGCCTAAGGGGTTCCACACTATCCTCACGGATCTGCTGAGACAGTTGAAAAACCAGGTGATCGATTGTGCTTTGCGGACAAATTCGAGCTAAATATAAACTCACCCGTTTAGCAACTGCGAAATATGTAGCGAATGCACCGCTAATTTCAGCTGATGCATTTGAATCGCAATCCTCGATCCCTTTTGTGATCAAGAAATCCAGAACCGGACTGATGTTTCTAGGTTTACTAGCAATTGTGCTCCAAAGCTTCTCTATTTCGTCAGGAAATTGGTCGCCATGTCTCCATGTTACGTAATAAAGACTTTTTAACAGTCTCTCGCTCCAACCTGAATCCTTGAGTTTCCAGAAATTGAGGTTTTCAATCCAAGGAGCCATACAAGTCAGAACCTGATGCTGTGCGATTATGTCAACTGCGTCCAGCTGTCTCTGCATGATTTCTTCACAAAGAAGCTGACTCAGCTCAGGGTGATCTTTCGCCAGTTTGCAAGAGAGTTTGTACTGGAATTGTTGGTAAGAGTCGGGGAGATTTCCAACAACAGCAGCCCGATAACTCCCTGAGCCTTCCATACCATCGTCAGCCCACTCACGGACAGAAAGCGTCTCAAGCATCTGAAGAGCATCGTCGCGAATTTGTCTAGATGGGTCTACCACCTTGTAGAGAATCAAACTCAATAATCTCTGAATTTCACATTTGGGAATCTCTTGGCGCATGTAGACTTCCGCAAGTACACTGAAGTAGCCATCGGCTATGGCAGCATCAGAGTAGTAGCACTGCGAAAGAAAAAAAGAAAATATTTTAAGTTAGTTTCAGACAAAAATATTGAAATTGGAAATTAAATGGGAAAAATAATCACCATATTGTGAACAAAGTATGGCAACCACGTAGGTTCTTACAGTCTCAACGCTACTTAGGCTGGTGGCGATTTCAGAAATAAGAGAAAGAAGGAGAAACTAAATTATTTCCCTTGTCCTCTATGTTTGCTTCCTACTCTATGAGAGAAAAAATGGCAGGTAAATTAAAGAGAAGTTGTTTTCTTCACACTTTCCTTGATGTTTTTTTTTTGGTAAGGAAAAACAATTTTTAGGAAGGACTTTCCTTGATGTTACTCTTCTCATTCATTTCTTTTACCATTGATTTACCTTTTTTACTTTCCTTCATCTTTCTCTTTGGAAACCAAACAAGAAAAGCTAATTTCTTTATCATTTCAACTTTTTCAAAAAAATTGCAACCTCATAAGTACTAAAGTTTCTCTAGCATTATCTCTTCTTTTACCTCCCTCTCTATTTCTTTCCAGAAGTCAGAAAAAATGATATTTTTTGTTTTTGAGAACAGAAATGATTCCCGGGCCACACCCGTCATATCATCGCTCTCCATTGGGCCATGGAACTGTTTCTCTAGCTGCATTCTTCGGCTATGGCACATCAAAGAAACATGATCTTAATTGGTGTTGATACAAAACAAAATACAACACATACCTGATCAATGCAAGCAGGAAACAGGTCCAAATTTGTAAGGAGCAGATTCTTTAAGGCCATTTTTGCAAGAGAGGCACGAAGGTGGCCACCCCTGTGCCTCTCACGTCCAGTAGCTCCACGCCCTCCATCTCCTGTAAATTTGGAGTATGATGGCGTTCTTGGATCCACCGGCGAATAACCAAATGGAGCCCTAGGCGCAGGCTCAATAAACAAACTATTAATCCATGATATTACTCGGCCACTCATTTTCCTTGCACTGTCATCAAAGCAAGGCCCATACAACAGTGAAGCCATAGCATTCATGGAGGCCCACTGGATCGCCTCAATTTGTTCGTTCATCTCCTTATCAAACGTAAGTTGGCCTAGAGAATCTTTTGACCGAGCGTGCTGTGTGGATTTGTACCGTTCGACTTCACGCCGGTAATCGCTGATGCCATCCTGACTCCAAGTACTACCAGTGTCATCAGACCAGGACAGAAGAATATCAAACAGTCGTTTCCTTGTTCTTGGGTCGAATTTATCTACTTTCAAATCAACAAATTCAGGGGCTAATGATCTTAGAACAGAAGCAAGTGCATAACGTAGGGGTTGCATTTCTTGAAAGCTCTCAACCTGTGCAGTTGTGAATTGTCTAGTTGTATCTTCAATGAACTTTAAACACTGACGGCGAAAATTTGGCTTGCGCCCAAGCATCCCAGGCCAGATTTTCTCAGCAACAGTGCGGTATATATTAGCAATGTGGGTCCGGAGTTCTTCTCGACGAGCCTTTTGACTCTACATCCATAAGATAGATATAGTTCATAAGCTCGACACAAAAATGCACTACAAAAAGGTTAAAGAAAATATCATACAATAATGAACTCACCCTAAGATGTCATATAAGCCAAAATCAACATTACGGTGAATGCTCCTGGCACCATAAAGGTGGTAACCAAATAAAATTTGAATATACCAGTATCTATACCCGTGCAAATAACGTTCAAACCAAATCCTTACTCATTTTATGCCGTCTCTTAGTTTATTACTGCCAGTGGGGTAGGATGTCTTTGGAATTACCACACAACAACAAAAATAACAAAACCTATCTAGTCTCCAATCATTGGGGGTATTGGAGGGGGATGACTGGAGACAGACCTAACCTTTGGCAATATTTGCACAAAGTGGCTGCTCTCAGAATACCACTGAAGCAGTGGCCTCCCTAAACCTGTCTTTGGAATTACCAATGAAAAGGAATATATCCAACATTCGAAAAGAGCAACCTCTGTTTGACAAAAGATTATGTGCCGCTCTTTGGCAACCACGTGCTCTTAGCAAGTAAAACCTTTACTACGATGCGGGGAGGTGGCACAATTTAATTATCTTCTATACCTTCCACTTGGGTTTTCCGTCAGTTTCCAGAGAAACCTCTTCAACGAGAGTTGCAAGGTCGTCGACCAAGTTTTCGAATACCTCAAGATGTGAGTGGCCAAGAGCCATGGTGGCTGCATGCTGAAAATGAGGTAGAGAAACTCATTCATAACCAACACAAAAATGAGTGTAGAAAAACACAAAATAGAAAATGGAGAATAACAATTCTTTCCAGTAACATGACTATCACGTCATCAAAAAGACCAGCCTCGAATCAGAACTATGACTTAGCTG
Source organism: Vaccinium vitis-idaea (assembly GCA_963854785.1). Taxonomy (NCBI): domain Eukaryota; kingdom Viridiplantae; phylum Streptophyta; class Magnoliopsida; order Ericales; family Ericaceae; genus Vaccinium; species Vaccinium vitis-idaea. Next base: position 32,697,019 of record OY978222.1, read on the forward strand.
TTCCAAATCTAACTTCATTTTTTTCATTTTACCTCTTCTTCACTAGCCCATAATATAACATAGAACCACAAATCTGCATCTAACTTTCATCCAAACTTCTTATATAGGAACTTTCTTATCTTCTGTTCTTCTTCCTAACTTCTGTTTTTTCTAACAATTTTGCTATCCCAAATTCAGATATATCGGTCTCCTCACCAATTCACCTAAATGGGGCCAACATAAAATGCTGGGTTGAAACCTTCCAAGTTAATGTGGTTTGATTCCAAGTTGGCAATTGCAACTTTTCCTCTCAAGTCAAAATAGTTCCATCATTGGGGAAGAAAAGAACAAAGACAATTTTCTATTTCTTCAATCACGCTGATACTTAAGGGATGAAACTACCTACCTCTACCTTGAATGTTACTTTCGCTCTATCCAGGACAGTGCAATCAGTAAGAATATAGATGATAAATCACATTCACAAACTGCAAGTTAATTGTTAGTATGAACTTACTATATGGGCTTCAGATCCAGATTTCAGTGAGGGAGAAATGAGACGGAAAAGATCTTTGGTTGCTGATGATCCACCAGTTTCCCTACTACCTTGTGGACATGAGCATGCAAAAATTGCATACATAAGCCACTGGTCTAGCTTATTATCTGTATCTTGTGACTGATGAGCCTTGCCGCCCAACTCAGCAGGTGTGATATGAGCAAGACGCTGAATGACCTCTAACCTGGAATGAAGATCAAGTCAGTATGAGAGTATGAAACTTTTAATTGAAAAACAATAATCTTGAACATAATAGATTAGAACTAGAAGTGCAATAATGCAGGGGCAGCGCTGGACACAAGCAGTGAGTTACACTTCTCACTTCTTTACTACTGTTGTGACCCATGGTTCAAATTATTAAGTTACCAGCAGTCCCAAAAGTTTAAGCTGTTAGAAAATGGGACCAACACTGTATCCAAGCTATCTAACACCCTTCCTCACATGCAAGACCGTCTTGCACTTGGAGATGTAAATATTCATACATAATGCAAAAGAACGCAAAGGGGAGAAACATAATGCAAACATGAAACAAATGCAAAAAGAGAAACTTGAACCCAAGACCTCCCACAAGCTGAGCTCTAATACTATGTTAGGTTATCAATTGTCCCAAAAGCTTAAGCTATTAAGAAATGAGCCCAACAATGTATATCAAGTTATCTACCACAAAAATGTAAACCAAAAACAAAACACAAAAGTTGAATCAGATGCTAAAATGTTCTGTCTCTCGGTTTCATGTTGCAAACAGCTACTGATGTTGAGAGAGAGAAAGAGAGAACACCAAAAAATCTATAAGTTCAATAATAAATTGCATAAAAACCTTTCCTAATACTCCAATGGGAAAACAACAGATACTTAAGCGAATAACATCTGGCAGCAAGCCAGCAACTTGATATATCAAATGCATAAGTGCACATTTTTAGAAGCATACTTTGCATCCTGAACAGAGCTTGGACAAAGTTCAGCAGCATATTTGACTAGTTCACTGAGACATCGAGCCCATCTGTTCTTATCAGGGCTTTCAAATAAAATGGACTGAAGTGTCACATCTGGTGGTACTGCCTCAAATTCGCGCCTCAAATCAAATGGACGCCCAGAATCCCAATAGCAGCTCTGAACGATGTCGTCCTGGTAAAAATTAAAGTTAATGTTTGATGCACTACAATAGAACAGAAGGACAAGATAAAAAAAACACAGTAACACATAAAAATACATAAAATTAAAAATTAAAAAAAAGGAGATATAACTGACCCCATTCTCTTCTAAAACATCAATTATAAAAATGGGTTCAGCTTCATTTCTCAACATACGGTCCGGCCGTTCATGCATAGAAAGCTCTCTTATATCATTCCTTAAAGCACGAACACAGCGAAGCAACTCCAATGCTGTATGCCTAATTTGACTATCCACAGAACTTAGAAATATAAGACCAACTGCGTCTATCTCTGAAGCACGAAAGTCAATTGTTTCCGCGGAGTGATGGACAGAAGACTTCTTGAATCCATCACTCCTTCGCACACGCTTTGCCTCTTGACCTGCATACTCTATCATATCATCCACTATACAAGCTTTCCAAAAACGCATGAGTTCTAACAGGCGTCCCAATGATGTTTGAATGAGAAGAGGGAACTCATCCGGAAGCCGTAGGATGAAGTTGGCCATTCCTCTCATAACTGCAAAACGGCGATGCGGAAGGTATCTCACTATCCGATTCAGTACCTGCACTGCTTCCTCACGAACACCAGGATCAATACTTATGCCATGTTGAGGGATTATTTCAGTGATTTTATCACTTCGGCCAACTTCTTCAATCAGATACGGTATGCACTTCAGCACTGACCGGAAAAGATATCCTTGTGACTTTTCTTTTGTTACAGCATCTAGAGAAACATGAAATTCACTTATTATGAGGCCTTTCAAGCACAAACGAAATTCGTAAGCAGTCGCAATAAGAGAGGATTTAATAAACCAATAACCAAGAATTTAAAATTCAGGAAGATATGCGAACTACTTAATAAAAACAAATATAAGTTGAGAAGCAGGAAGCAATTTAGAAAGTTTATCCAAATATCAGCTATGTTACGTGGACTCTCGTGATGGTATAAAGTACCCATGTCGGACATTCGACACTCGGATAAGGGCGTGGAATATGGGTCCGATAAGTTTAGTAAGACACTTCTATAGAAAACCTAATTGTAATTCGAGTTTATCATGGAAGTATGCATAAACTTCTCTTATTATCCATGAAATGCGCTATATAACCTTAAAGCACCATTATGCGTAAGAAAAGACAAAAAAAATAGAAACAAATTTGAATATTTTGATGTGTCCCGTGTCCTTGAAATGAGATATAGTTCAATTCGATACCTAGATACATACCCGCACCCAACACCCATACCCGAGTCCAAGTTACATAGAATATCAGTAAGAAACCAAATAGTGCAGCAAACAAAAGGAGGGCCTCTCCCAAAAATCATTATTTCATTTCAATGATTCTGCATACAGCAAAAAAAAAAAAAAAAAGAAAAGGGAACAAAAATTACCTATTGTGGTCCTTGAAGAAGTAAGAAGAGCTTGACTATAGATTTTGTGACAAGACCTTAGAATCCCCTCAATTGCAGCCTTTACTTTTGGAATGTAGTGGCCAATATCATGACCTGTCAATGCAATACAGGACAAAATCAAATGAATAGTACCAGGAAAAAAATCGAGCTTGTATACAGAAGTTAAAGGCTACAAAAGAGATCATAAATCACCATGAAGAATTTCTAGACCAACATGCTGGCTTGAAGGAGACATAACAATAGCAAGTAAGGCACGAAGACCAATAACCTTTGCTTCACTTGGACTATCTTGCTTCAGCAATTCCAATATCATATGGTTCATGGCAAAATCAAGATTATGTTCTGCTATCGTCACACAAAACTCAACAATTTTATCATGTTGAACATCCTGGGTAAGAATTCCCTTCCTCAGAATACTTAGGAGTTGTGAGGTCACACTGTCTAGGTAGTCCCACACCCGATTTGGCGGCTGGGTATCCCCATGGACAGTCAAGTAAAACCTCAATACCCTGTGTAGACAGTCCAAGGCCATAAATCGATGATTCTTGTCCTGCATGACAAAGGCCAGTCGATCATATACTGAACTTGCGAAGGGGAAATATTAGAAATGTGATTTCCACTCCTTAAAAAGGTAACAACTAACAACAATAATACAAAGGACCCAGGAAAGAACAACCATGTCCATAGTCCTTGTCCTGTATTCTGAATGTGGCTCAGTTAAACTTACTCTGAGATGCTTGTAGAGTTGCTCCATGTGAGGGCCAAAATTATTGAGGAAAACATTAGGATCGCCAAGACAGAGAAGAAGGGTCACCAGAGGATAACCAACCTAAAACAAAGAATTGCTTGCTTAAGAGAAAAAAAAAGAAGCCAAGAATCGCCATTACAGACAAGGATGAAAAACAATGAGTGTTAATTAAAGATACATGCCAAAAACAGTTGATCTGCAATTAAAAAGCTGAACACAAACAAAATGTAGTTTATAAAATTACTATGTCCAATCAAACTGTAAAGAAGTTTCTTGATTTATTTGTCTTAGTTTTACTTTTTCGAGTTTCCATGTGGAGGGATTAGTAAAATATGGTTAGAGTTCACACATGTAGCTTATCACCCCTAAATTAACAAAAAAAAAACGACAGAGACTTCCTCTCCAAGCTAGAACTATTTGACATCACTGAATAGTGCAACACTCAAGGAAATCATGATTAGAGAAGTTGTAGGTGATAAGACCCTCCATGGTTTAGCGATCTATGACTAAGGTAGGAAGAGAAGTCCCCTTTCTACTCCCAGCCGTTAATAACAACATCTTCAAGTAATGCAAACAAGAATCTACTTATTATATAAGGTGAGCTCCATGATAACATTGATAAGGGCACACTAGATGGTCATCTACATGAACCAGGACAAACAAATTGATTTGATCTCATGACTGAATGGTTTATCATTTTATTTTATTTTTTATCTGGAATGGTTTATCAACCAGAGGCCCATTATTTATGAACTACACAGTGTGTGTCAAACGCCAATTGTTGGACCAGATAAGTTGTAGATGGTAATTACAAAATAAACCACCCAAAAAAATCAGCTAAATTACATTGAATAAAAGTATAAAAATCATAAATGTGTTAGGAAATGAAGGAAATTAAAGCAGAATATCCAGAAGAAGGAAAAAAAAGAAAATTTAACAATCATTGATTTCTCTGCTAGAAGTTGAATACCAAAATCAACTTGGAGCTTCTGTCTTCCGAGAAATGATAGAAAATTTAAAACGTAAGAAAAGAGAGACATGTTTTAGGTTATCATTCTTAGTAATAGGAGAATCCAGTGAACATTTCATAGGTTATCAAGTTAATAGATCGTGGAGTCCAATGATAAGCAAAACATAATACGTGTATTTGCTTCACTCACAGGTATATGTTTGCTCTGCTTGTCCATCCACTGCATGAGCTGCAGTCTTATCCGTGCAAGGGCTTCATACCAGAATGTAAGTGCAGGTTCTACTCCAGAAGGAGGCCATTGGCCCTTTCCACCATCTGCAAGTGGTGCTAGAATGTTTGAAAGCATACTGCATAGGGCATGATGGAGTTCACTTTTTCTTTTGTGGGGAGCGCGATTAAGAGGATTTGCTTTGGCCACAAAGGAGGCCGATGCATTCAGTCCACCCTCAGTCTTAACCTGGCAAGCACTTAATTGTCATGTATTACAGTCGGTGCAAAAAAACTCAATTAAGAATGCTAATCTCATACATACCCCAAGCTTCAAGTAACGCATCCCATTAATGATACTAAGCGTTTCGCTTCTGGCAACACTAGTATCAATCCGACGAGTATTGAGTTCCATGAAGAAGCGCTCAGTCACAGGACTAAACCTATTAAGAGACGAAAAGATCACAAAGAAAAACAATTAAAGTCTGCTTCAGATACCATTCTCAGCCATTAGAAGTTGGCAGGTTGGCTGAGATAATGCATAAAAGTACCAATCTCCAATACTTGTTTATTAACAATACCAGAAACTTCAACTCAAAAGAAATTGATAATTGATTACCAAATAAAAAACAATACCAGAAACAATTTCTCCATGTAATGACAAATATTACACAAATCACCAAATATGATCCAGGATGCACCGTAAAAGGATTTGCTTTAATAGAAAAAAGAAAGACACAGCCAAGTCAGGGACATTATGTAGCTTAAACCAAAGTTCGTTTTGATCACATACCAAAGTACCATAATAAACCAAAATACAAGGATCCATCCCATTTGAAGGTGCCTATGCAGTAGCTTAGAATATTTAGTAACACGTGGTTCACTGAGTGAGACAGTACAAACACAAGCGAAAAAGGGGAAAATGAGGCCTGGTCAGATGATGAACATTTGATTGATTTTGTGATTAGGAAGAACAGCAGCAGCAGGCTTCCTTCATGAATGGCGACATGAGACCCTCACACAAGTCAGTTGATGCAACACGCTAATATTCCTGATTGTATGCACAACTTGACCAATACTAGACCAACAAGAAACAAGCAAGCTAAGCATTGATTATTGAACCATGTTAAGATCATTATACCCTATTTAGCCAACTGAAACCAAGTATGTACGAACACCTCGACATCGACAAAGATTAGTACACTACAAAAAGCATAAAGTGCTTGAACAGCTCTAAATAATAAAGAACTTCATCACACAAATATAAGTAGGTAACAACCATTACCTGATTCGAGACAAAGCACCTAGGAGTTGTGCAACTAGGTCTAGAAGTAGACCCCGCAGATCAACCAATGACGGATATTCAACCTGGCTGACAACCCTGCATTTGGTAGATATTGAGTTGGTATCCGAGTATAACATAAGTGTGAACGAAGGAAAAAGCTCACTTCTACAGAACATGGATCCCATGTCTTTCCAACTCTTAAAAGGTGATAGTTTCTCAAGTTTATGGGTTCATAATAGACTCTATGAACCAGGTCATTATATTTCACTTTAATCCTTAAATGGATACCATAGCAAGGAATTCAATGTTCACACTCAAATAAAATAATTAACTATTCGCAACACTTCAGGAGATATACAAAGTATTTTTAGAAACAGTCCGTATCAAAAATTAAAAACAAAACTTTCTGATCATATCACAGAAATTTATTTACTATTGACAACACTTCTGGAGATATACACGTATTTTTTCAGAAAAAACCCATATCAAAAGTTAAAAACAAAACTTTCTGATCATATAACAGTACAAATCAACAAACACACATTTCAATGTGGACTGGCATAAGGAATAACAAAATAGTTGCACTGCGCCAACCAACATTTCATAGCAAGAAAGAACAATAAAGGAAAAGCAAGGAGATGAATTTTACACAAATTCTCATTTGAAATGTCAACAAGTAGAATCCATGCATAGATTTTCATGTGCTAAAACAGTAATTGCGCTCAATGATCCATGCCAATCAAACTGATGCCTTTACAAGCACACCAGATACAACAGACAGTCAACCCAGGGTAGGAGAGCAAACATGTTCTTTTCTATTCTAGACTGATGCAGTAAAATTAAGGGTAGAAATGTCATTTTAACGCCCCTTAGTGTGTGTAGGGTTTTGGAATCTATAAATAGGTGTCTTGGGTCCTCATTTGCTAGTTTTTGATACATTGATAAAAGAATATTAAGAGCTTTTGCTTCTTGTATCCCATTTTGGGATCCTCTCTCTTTTAATGAAATCTATCCTTGATTTTGTTTGCACCATTTGGTATCAAAGCTCCAAGGCTCGATCCTAGCCCTTCATCTCGCCGGAAACCTAGACCTCGCAGGAAAATGGTGCCTCGAAATCAACAGATCTGTCCTAATCAACGCATTCCAGCCCTAAATCTAACCCAAAACTTACAAGCAGGCCCTAAATCGAACCTGTACAGAACCCAAATCGCAGCTATTCTATCAATATCAGTTTGTTCAAGTGATAAAACCCTAGATCTGGGCCAGCAAACACTCAGGAAAACCCTAAACGACACTGATAGCTACAAAACCGAGTTGATTCGTAGCCTTACAGACCCTATATGAACTTGTATAAGCAATACCCAGTGGATTTCGAACCCTATCCTGCTGTTTCCATACACTATTCTGCTGCTTACTAGGGATATCAACGATTTTTGAACAAGTTCTGAGTCGTAATAGGTCTGCGAAAAGATTGCTTACCCTGTTTGAGCCCTAATCTAGTGAACCTGACTTGATTCGAGGTTGATTAAGAGCTGCTTGGAACCGTATCTGACTCACGAAGTAGTTACATGCAATTTCAGTCCATTATTTGGCTGTCACGACTTCAGATTTGGTACTATTCAGTCATTCTATACTTTTTTTCGATATCATTCTGAGGTAGTTGTAGATTCAAGCTCGATTTTGGTGTTTCTCTCTGTGATTTCTACTGAGATAATGGGTTTGTTTGACTGAGTTTGAGTCGAAAACAACTGGATTGACTGGGTTTGGGATAGAAATCACTGTTTTAACCAGATTTGTCACTGAGTTAACGGGGTCTGATTTATTGCTGAATTAATTGGGTGATTTTGAGTGAAATTGGCGGTTGGGTTCTGTGACTGAGATGACCGCGTGCAGCTTATTTTGGGTTGATTTGCTTGTTTGGAAATGATTTTGTTGAAGTTTGGGGTCCCAATTGATTGGGTTTTGCATGATTGAGGTTGAATTGGTTGTTGGAATTGATTTTGGGTGTTGCAATGGCTCATAGAGGAGCTAGAGGTAGGAAAAAGCCTTGTCCAACGCTTCTTTCCTACGAAGCCTTGGCAAGTAGTCTCCTACCAAAAGACTCTCAATCAAGCCTCACAGCCCTACTAGGTCAAAACCCCATTTTCCCAAACCTATATCTCTAATATAATAGGGCATCCTCTTATCTTGTTCATATTTTAGTTAAAACCTCTTCTGATAAGTAGCTTCCTATCCTTTCTCAGTAAATGGATTAAATTCACTTGTCACAATCAATATACAGAACTACGTAAAATCAGGCCATGGTCGCTGCATCTGAAATCGTTCATTCACCCGAAAGTCCTCTCTCTACGCTAAAACGCGAAATCATTTAGGCTCTTTCACACAGGAATTTCGTATAGTGAATAAGGAAGTTCCTTCTCGGTTTCGCAGCATTTATCAGATATGGGCAGTTACATTTATCAGATTTGTTCCTTTGGTGTTGGTACTAAGGGCACTACAGGGACCCGCAAACCCTGTGCTTGATAATGCCTGTTTCTTTAATTGAATGAGATTAAAGAGTTGAGTGAACAGATTGCTACCTTGAGTGACAAGGTGCAATTATTGTTAATGAAAAGGCAAGTTGCTACCTTGATTAAGAAGGTGCACCGTTTGCTACCTTCTCATGAAAGTAGTAATGACTTTCAAAGTCAACTTGAGTCTAGTTTTGACTACAAGAACACCAACATTGATGATGGCCTTGTCGAATATCATGAAAACTTCAATCCAAACGAGCTTTTTGAGGAAGAGATGATCCTCAATCCGGATGAAGTTCAAGGTGGTCTTGAAGACGATTACGCCTTTGAGATTGAACATGAGTTTGAAGAGTTCCCCATCTTTGATAAGTCTCCAATGATGACTTTGATGGTGATTTAGAAGGAATTCCCATGTATGATTAGTATCCTAGCGAGTACAAGGATATTGATGATGATGTTCTTCCTAAATTTGATGAGTTCCCACATGAAGAGTTTGAAGATGATTCCATCTTTGAGACTAGTGGAGAATTTGAAGATGTTCCTAATTATGATGAAGAGTTTAGTGTTGGCAATGAAGAGGAGAGATTTGTTGATATGATCAAAGAAAGCTTCCCTATATCAAGGCAAGAAACCAAGGAAGCACAAGAAGAAGAGAATGGAGTTAGTGTGTTACCAAACCCAGAAGAGGTTACTTTGATGTCCCGCTTGTTTTAGAGGATTTCGTAGAGTCAAAGCTTGATAGTCGCTTCAATGAGATGCCTCTTGAATGGTCTTTGGTGCAAGATGTTCAAGTCTGTGATGTTGTCGTGCCCGGACAAGTTCCAAAGCTGCCGAAAGAGGGTGTAGACTACTTGGTGCTCAAAGATTCTTTGGGCATGGTTTTCACTCAAGTAAACCTTGTCTATGAAGTGAAGTTGGACTTTTTGCACATCATGTTTGATGGTTCTTGGCGTCATGCGTTGGGTACAAGTGTGATGGCCTATTTTTATGATGTGATTCTACAAAAGAGACATGGCAAATGGGTGGTTTCTTGGCACATAAGTATGGACGCAATGGATATATACAAAAAGAAGCTGATATTAAAGATTGGTTGTGGGGTGACGTGTTGATCAAGGAATGCAGTAACATGTCTACTTCGAAGCTGCACAATAAAAACTTTATGTTGTCTTTAATTGGTGTCTTGTGCCATGTAGTCCAACTTGAGGACAAGTTATTTTCTTTTTAGAGGGTGAGTCCTGATGCAGTAAATTAAGGGTAGAAATGTCCTGATGCAGTTATTTTCTTTTTATAGGGTTTTGGAGTCTATAAATAGGTGTCTTGGGTCCTCATTTGGTAATTTTTGATACATTGATAAAAGATCATTGAGATGCTTCTTGTATCCCATTTTGGGATTCTCTCTTTTAATGAAATCTATCCTTGATTTTCTTTGCACCATAGACAGTACTAGCAGTAGCCAAATAAAGAGAGAAACTTAAAATACATAACCACATCATCAATATTATTCAAGATTGCCATTATTAAACCCATCATGACCAGTCTTACCTGTCAGCGTTGATTAGCCAGTCAAACACAAAATGTTCAAGCCCAACCCACAGATTCTCTGCAGCGAAGAAACGGAAATTTCACTTGACTAGAAACAGTCAAATTCCAAAAAAACCAGAAATAATAAAGGACGCAACCTGTTAGTCCTTCTTGTGGACAGCACTCCACAAAGCGAATACATGCTGAGCAAAAAATGCACTCCACTGCAAGCTGAACCCAATGTAAAAAGACTATTAAACTTCTACTAAATCTGCATGCATTGCCATGAAGTTCATTCAAAGTAGGAATCCAAATTCCAAGGTGAGATGACAGAAATAGGCACGATGACAAACATGGGGACTTATATTAAAACAAATCAGGGTTAACAGTGTCATGACACGGTAAATGAATAAATAGACCAACAAAGGAGCACAAAATATCAACACAACATAGTACACCTAATTACATGGACATGAAAAATTCAAAGACAGAAAGATAAGAATAAGACAAGGCATATCATTATTTTTCGCCAACTTCTTATAATCTATATCCGTATAACCTACCTGCATGTATCAAATTCATTGAAAATATAGAGTTATTATTAATCTTAAAACCATAATGGTGTGCAAATAACAAATTGAAATCAGGCTGAAATTCTGGGGTACTATAAGGGTCTGCTAGGGACTCCTTTTGGTGATAAGAGGGATGCTAAGGTTATTTTGAATTCTGCTGTAACAACAAAGGTGATGGAGGCAGATAGAGTAATGCTTGTTCAACCTATTTCTGAGGAAGAAGTTAAGAAAGCTCGTTTTTTAATCAAAGGGGACAAAGCCCCAGGCCCAGATGGATATAAGTCTGAGTTCTATCAGAAGAATTGGGCAGTGATTGGGCCTGATTTGGTTCAAGCTATTCAGTACTTCTTTTCTAGAGGTTATATGCTTAAGTCCTGGTATACTACTGCCATCACTTTGGTTCCTAAGGTGAATACGCCTGCTACCATAAAGGAATATTGACCCATTGCCTGCTGTAATGTTCCTTTTACATGCATCTCTAAAATTTTGGCTAATCGGCTATAAGGTGTGCTTCCTTATCTCATAAAGAACCAATAAGCTTTCAGTAAAGGGATTGTTGAAAATGTTTTGCTTATGCAAGAGGTGGTTAGAGGTAATCATAAAAGCTCTGGCAGCCCTAGGCGTGCTATCTAAGTTGACTTGATGAAGGTGTACGACTCAGTCGACTGGGGTTTTTAAACCCCTGAGATTTTCAAACCCCTGAGATTTTCATTCAGTGGGTTACTCATGTGTGGTTACTGCCAGCTTTCTGTGGTTATAAATGGGAGCTTGGAGGGGTTCTTTCCTGGGCAACGAGGTCTACGCCCTACTTCACCTTATCTCTTTTTGATTGTGATGGAGGCTTTTTTTGCTATCTTTCAACAAAGGGTATGTTTGAATGGTTTCAGCTTCCATCCAAAGTGTCAGTCTATTAACCTGTCTCAGTTGGTTTGTTTGTGGGGCAGATCAGCCTACATTCTTGGCAATTACACAGATGTTTGATGAGTTCCATCACTTTTTGGGTTTAAGGTGTAACTTTCATAAGAGCTCTATTTTCTTCCCAGATTCTGAGGAATACTCTCCCTGTTCCAGTAGGGTAATTACCAGTTAAGTATCTTGGTGTCCCCTTGATTTCTACCAGGTTCAAAGCAGGTGATTGAAGAGTTTTGAAAGAGAAAATCTTGGGCAGAATTCAGAGTTGGTTGAACAAGACAATTTCCTATGGAGGAAGAGTCCAGCTTATCATGTCTGTGTTGAGTAGCATTCAGCTTTACTGGAGTCAGATTTTCATAATCCTCAGAAGGTCTTGAAAGTAAACTTATGGCTTTCCTTTGGTCTGGTTGTGAGAGGGATCATCATAAGTGTGCTAAAGTTAAATGAGATATGGTCTGTGGCTCTGTGCAACTAAAGAAGGAGGCTTGAGATTTAGGAAGTTAAAAGATTGCAATACGGCAGCTATACTGATTCACTATGGGTCCATACATATATCATCAAAGAGCAGAATCAATGGCACATGTCTCTTCCCTCTGATTCTTCATGGACAATTAGGAAAATCTTCCAACTCAGAAGCATATGCCAACAGCCAACCTCTTAATCAGTATAAAATTGGCAATGGAGCTTCTACCTTTGCTTGGTTGGATAATTGACATCCCTTGGGGCCATTATATAAAAAGTATGGGGAAAGGATTTGTTCTAATATTGGTTGGTTTCTTGGTGCTAAAGTGGTTGCTCTTAACCAAAATGGTCTGTGGAAGTGGCCTAGGCAACAAAATAGAGCTATGCGAGAGATTAGTATTAATACTCCAGCAGATTTCTCGCCTGATATGTCCAAGGAGAATTGCGTAGTTTGGTCCCCAACTGCCCATGGTAGCTATACTATGAAGTCTGCTTAAGATGCCATTAGATATAGATATGATGTTAAGGATTGAGGGTTTGGTGCAAGGTGGTGTGGTTTAATAAAAAGGTTCCCAGGTGGGGCTTTATCTTCTGGTTGGCTATGCAGAATAAATTGAATACCTTGGACAGATTGCTTATTAGGGGGGTGGTCCCTGATGCTAACTGTGTGCTGTGTAAAAATGGCAGCAGTGAAAGTCATCATAACCATCTGTTTTTTGGTTGTTCTTATGCCAAGGTTGTGTGGATGAACATTCTGAGGAGGAATCAAGTGGCTAGGTCCTCACTGCTTGGTTCATTCTGCATTCGATTGGCAAGGGTTTTAAGAAAGCTGTCCTTCAGCTCTCTGTCTGCTGCAGTTTACAATATTTTGTGTGAAAGGAACAGGAGGATTTTTTCAGCAGCAGTCAATTGACCCTTACTCTCTTGAAGCTAAAATCTGCAATGATATGAGAGCTGCTATGTTGTCTTGGCAGAGGATTAAAGCAAATCAAGAAAATAGGGATATTTGCAGGTTGTGGGATACACCCACTTCAGTTTGGAGGCTTCTCCTTTGTAGTTGTAGCTGTTGCTCTATTGTAAAGTGTGTCTTGTTTTGTTTATGGTTGTAGCCCTGTGAGGCTTTTGATTTTTTGTACAGTCCTTTCCTGGACTTGAGTTTTGTATTTCTTATTTGGGCTTTCTCTATAAAAGTACATATCACCGAAAAAACACATTGAAATCAGGAATTCCAAATCCTGTGAGAAACTGAATTGCCGAAGTTGATATAGATGAATAACTATAAAACACAAACTCATGCTATTTGCATGCACTTATACATGTCGAATACTCCTAACTCGCCAATAAGCATAAGAATTCAAGCAAAGTAATAGTCCATCACGAACCTTTCTCTGGAATGTAGATGCATCATTTGCACCCTTTGGAGATTCACTGAAACAGTAACCACAAACACAACATAATAAAGATAGCACCGATTAAGTTCAGAACAATAAACTGCAATGTAGTAGTAGTGGTTCTGATTTAACATCAATAGAAGACACACTAGACTTGAACTGTTGTTTGTAATTTCATGTTCTTATAGTACTTTCATGAAATTAAAGTGCAAGGAAAGGCCATGGTAGTAACACAACAATATATCTTAGGACCAGACACACAAAAGCTGACAACATCATAAGTACAGATTTGAATTCTGCAGGGTTGATCCATAATAAGTGTTACGCATAGTGGCGAAATGAAAAGAAACTTACATAATTTGAAGAGAGATACATTTATCCAGAAAACAATTTTAAATCACAAGCTATTACATTGTCAAATCAACAGACCTTCCATCAAAGAAAACATGTAAAACCACATACGAGGCTCCTCAGATAACAAGAAGAAGAATGCACTTGTATTTCAACAAGAAAAGAAAGCGAATGAGTTGATGAATAAGATGTAGTACCAAACAAGACTGACAATCTAAACCACAAAATAACCCTGCCTAACCACCGTGGTACCATTACCTTTGATGTAATTTTAAGATTTCAAAATCAGTTATGATATATATAGGAAGCACTTCTAGTCCGGACTCCGGACTTCCGGACCTCCGTGATCCGAGCATTTTTTTTGACGATCCGATCCGTCTAACATGTTCAGAAGGTGTTTTCAAGGGTCCGCGTGAGAAATCTTCAAATAAAAATATCGGGAAGGGCTTGATCCAAGCAGTTTCGCAAAACTGTAAAAATACAGTTTTTGCGAAAACTGCTTGGATCAAGCCCTTCCCGGTATTTTTTTTTTTGAAGATTTCCCGCATGGACCCTTGAAAACACCTTCTAAACACATTGGACGGTTCGGATTTTCCAAAAATAATTTCCAAAACAAAAAAAATCATTTTTTCCTTATTTTCCAAAGGTTTGGACTAGAAGTTTTACCTATATATATATAACTCAATTTACTTCCAGTCAAAGCTCCCGGATTTTTAAAAAATCCACACCTCATAGATCCCAATCGAATTTCGACGATCTGAACCGTCCAATGTGTTTAAAAAGTGTTTTTAAGGGTTCCCGCGAGAAATTAGCAAAAAATTGCTCGGATCAAGCCCTTCCCGGTATTTTTATGTAAAACTGTATATATATGTATGTATGTATATATATATATATATATGTATCGCCAAAGATCCTGTCAAGGATCCCGGAAATCCCGGATTGAAGCGTTTTGAAGCATTTAGAAGATGTTTTGGCATGATCCGAGCCGTCCAATGTGTTCAAAAGGTGTTTTCCAAGGCCCACGCGGAAAATCTTCAAAAAAAAATACCGGGAAGGGCTTGATCCATGCAATTTTTCGCAAAAACTGCATATTTACAAAATTGCGTGGATCAAGCCCTTCCCGGTATTTTTTTTTGAAGATTTCTCGCGTTGGCCTTGGAAAACACCTTTTGAACACATTGGACGGTTCGGATCATGAAAATTTGATCCGGAACTATGAGTTCCGGACCGAAGGGTCCCGGACTAGAGAGTTCCTCATATATGTATGTATATATATATATATATATACATATGTACAGTTTTACCGAAAACTGTGTGGATCAAGCCCTTCCGGGTATTTTTTTTTGAAGATTTTCCGCGTAGGCCCTTAAAAATGCATTTTAAAAACATTGAGCGGTTCGGATCGTCAAAATTTGGCTCGGAAAGGTGAGGTCCGCACCAAATTTGGTTAAGGGATCCCTTATTAGATCATTGGCGTAATATATATATATATATATATCGAAAAACTTCCTATCCAAACTCCCGGATTTTAAAAAATCCGGACCTCCACCTTCCCAATTTTTTTTTGAAAATCCGAACCGTTAGATGTGTTATAGCATTTTTATGAAAAACTGCTCCGATCAAGCCCTTTCGGGTATTTTTTTTTGCCAAATATTCGCGTTGGACCTTAAAAACACGTTTTAAACACATCTAACGGTTCGGATCGTCGAAATTTGGTCCGGAAAGTGAAGTCCGGACGGTAGGTCCGTAAATAGTGGTTTGGATAGGAAGGGGTTCCATATATATATATACAGAGAGGATCAAGTCAGGACTCCCTGACTTTGTTAAAATACGGACCTCCCCTCTTCCGGCCATATGGTCGGGATCCAAACCGTTAGATGTGTTTAAAATGTGTTTTCAAGGGCCTACGCGAAGATTCGGCAAAAAAAAATGACTCGGAAGGGCTTCATCCAAGCAGTTTTTCATGAAATATATATCCTACGGTTTGTATGAAAAACTGCTCGGGTGAAGCCTTTCCCGGTCATTTTTTTTGCCAAATCTTTGCGTAGGCCCTTGAAAACACATTTTAAACACATCCAACGGTTCGGATCCCGACCATTTGGCCGGGAAATGGCCAAGAGAGGGGGGGTCCGGATTTTAACAAAGTCAGGGAGTCATGACTGGATCCTGACCCTATATATATATATATAGTCCACTTCCAATCAGGTATACCTGATGGGCTTCCCATCAGGGACTCCTATTTCCCGATCAAATTTTCATGATCTGAACCGTCCAATGTGTTTAAAAGGTGTTTTTAAGGGGTCCCACGAGAAATCAGTAAAAAAATACCAGGAAGGGTTTGATCCGATCAGTTTTCAATAAAAACTATATATATACATTTTTATCAAAAACTGATCGGATCAAGTCCTACCCGGTATTTTTTTTTCACTGATTTCTTACAGGGACCCTTAAAAATACCTTTTAAACACATTGAACAATTCGGATCATAAAAATTTGATCGGGAAATTGGAGAATTGTAGGACTCCCTGATGGGAATCCCATCAGGTATACCTGATTGGAAGTTTGGTGTATATACACACACACACACACACACAATCACTCAGTGATTGACCCCAAACAATCGAGAATAATTTATCAATTGCGTACACTATTCGTGGCCACCCTATAGGTGTAATAGAATGAATACTAGAAGGTTTAGGGAAGTCATGGCCACCCTTGGTCCTCCACTAGGTTCGTCCATGCTTTCAAGTGTTTACGACCCAACATACATAGATGTTATGTACTTTATTCTTACATGTCATTTGTTGAATGGTAACACTCTATTCTTTCCAAGTCACCGAATTTGTCAATCCGTTAAATATACAATAAAGAATAGTATTCTTACAGCTTATTAGAGCTCAATTCTAGAAGAAAATCGGGAAAAAGTTGCAAGGTCGCTAGACGAAACAAACTTTTCTTTTGAATCAGTCTTCTCTATCTCAAACATCAAAGTCCTTGATACATCACTGCGGCATTACTATTCTCCCTATGGTGTGTACAACTCCTACCATTTTGGCAAAGGATGGAAGGGGAAATTCTACCGTAATGCTAGAAGGCTCGCCCTTTTAGACAGCAAGCAGTGTTGGGCTACTAAGAAACAACATGCGACTAAGATGAGTATGACTGAGAATGTTGAGATGGATGTGTGGTAAAACTTTGCAAGATAGAATTAGAACGAAAACCTTCGAGGAATGGTAAGGGTACCACTGCTGGAAGATAAATGAGAAAATAATTAAGTTGGTATGAACATGTCTATTGTAGTTCCAATGCGGTAGCTAAGAGGGGTGGTATGTTTATGGTGGAGGGTAACACTAAGAGAGGGGTAGACCAAAATTGACTTTAAAGACAGTAATTCAAAAGAATCTAAGTTTTTTTGAATATCACAAAACAGATGCCCTCGACAAAGCTCAATGGAGAAAACAGATTCATAGAGTCGACCCCAATTGATTGTGCATTAAGGCTCGGTTGCTTTGGTTTGGTATGAAGGGCAACTGTGACACTTCCTGAGAAGCTATGATGCCCCAAATAATTAATTTAGTTGATTAAATGTTTCTGTTTTCATATTTATATACAGAGGGTAGTGGTGGGGGATTCAGAATGAGGTAAAGGTGAAGTGCTAATGACTGACAAGTGGTCAAACCACATTTCCTAATATGCAACCTCACAAATATGGATAAATAAAATGAAGTGAGCAAGAAAGACTTCCATCTTTTGGATGAGAAATAGTGAAATACCATACAAAAAAAGATGTAATGGAAAAATAATCCTTGAAATACAAAATCACAATGTACAAAGACCCACCTTTCTCGCCATCTAAGAAGAGCTTCCAAAAGTGGTACAGGTGTATGTCGTGCCACCATAGCTAAGGAATCCAATACTTGTTCATAGGCAGGGTCGGATGGTCGAAGGTACTGTCCATCCTGTTAATTTTGCATGCCAAAGCAATCAGCAAATATTATCAAAAACTATAGACCTGAATCGAATGGATAATCAAGAATGGTTGTTTGCAATTGGATAGTTGATCGTTGAGATTAGTACAGTTCTTGCATGATATTAGACAAACAATTTGCATACAATTAGCCAAAAAATCTAACAAAACTTGGGCTGAGAATTTTTTATAGGCTTAATGCAGCTACAAGGCAACTCGTCGATTGCGAGCCCTGTATCTAAGCATCATGTCTCCGATTGCTCCAATTATTGTTCGATATCAAGTCCTCAGAAGTGAGAAATCAACAATAGGCCTACAAGCAACTCTAGTAACTCTTGTAGGCCTTTCTCGTTCCTAAAACATTTTGAATACCAAATTTCAAGTTTGGAATCATTTCATGCTACCATAAGTATACAATTGAGGTACAAATGGCATAATATGATCCCAATCTTATAACTCTTGTATGTTTTTATCAATGACTTCTTTTTACCTTGGCGTTTCTAAAATTCCAGAATGCTAAAAGCCTAAATCTACAATTCTCCACTGCCCATTCATAAGTTCATGGTGGTTGGAATAGCTTTGCGTTTGGGATGATCCTAAATGGTTAGTTCCTTCATTAGAGAAACTATGAGATTTTTGGGTCCAAGTAGCTTTGGAAACATGGAATCAGAGCAAATACTGCTATGGTTCCACTGGTTTGGCTTTGTTTTTAATTTCTCCAATTGGGAGCAGTATGTGCAGTAGAGTATACAGCTTATGACTTCTCCCGTCGAGAATTATGGGCCAAAAATGGCTTAAAGAACTGGGGGGGGAAAACTAATTTGAGCTAGGCTCTACTTTGATGTATTTTTACTTCAAACAACAAGCTTTTACCATAAGCTGAAATGAATACACCTTTATGGCAACAATAATTTGCAACCGAAACCGCAATCACTTAAACCCACACGCAATTTTGAAGTAGAATAAGTAAACCAATATACCAGAAAAGTATGAACCTATGTGAAAATCATAAAACCAAACTTCGTTGCAATTCCACAATTACGGCACCAAAATTTCTAAGCTGTGCTTGAGCAGTTTCAATTCGAAGCCTAGCAAAAGGGAGGAACCATAAGCTCTATGTTGATGATCTTTTACTTTCTAACAAGCTTTTACCATATGCTAAAACAAATATAACTTACATACACGCACTAATTGGCCACGGAAACTGTATTCCCTTAAACCCAAATATAATTTTTAAGTAAACTAACGAAACCCATATAGCAGAAAAGCATAAACCTATGTGAAAATCAACAACTAAACCTATGTTGATGCTTTTTTTATTAACCCTTTACCATAAGCTAAAAGAAATACGACATACATGCTCAAGAAAAAAATTGCAATGGAAACTGGATACACGGTACGCCCACGAGTAATTTTGAAGTAAAATAAAGAAACCCATGTACCAGAAAGGCATTAACACCCAAACTTGGTTACAAGTTTCCCTATTAAGGCATCAAAAAGGTCAAACCTGAGCTTGAGCAGTTTCAATTCGACGCCTAGCGAGAGGGAGGAACCGCTGCAGAAGTGAATCGACGATCAGCTTTGCTGCACTCCCCGCCTTCATTGCCCCTTTTGAGTAATAACAACAACAATTACTCCTCAAACGTAGACTCCATAGCCTCAGTAAACACACGAGACAGGAATCTTCTTCCCTAATCGATATGGTCAAAGAGGGAGAAAAACCCAGAAACAGTGGAGAGATCTGTCGGGGGATATCGATCTGATTTTGGGCAACGGAACTTCGATTCAGTTCCTTTGAGCGAAACCCGTTTTGGGGTTTTTGATTTGATGGATTGGGGGAAAAAAAACCCGAAAACTTTGGATTCCCGGGAAAATAAAATACAGAGTACTTTTTAGGTGTCCAAAAAGAATACAGTAATCATCAAAACACTTTCGTACAATTTTTCTGTATTTATTGCGTACTATTTGGTCTTTTTTTTGGTTGGACGGTTTTCAGTTCCGGACTACTTTTACGAGAACCTCGATTAATCATCTCCCAATCCGTTCAAAGTTGGTCCATTCACGCCGGGAATTGAAAATTTATAAGAATTATTTGTTTATAAGAATTATTTGTTAACAACCTGACCCTAAAAACCAAATCTCAATCAATTATGTGATGAACAAATCAACTAACTAACCGGGTTAACCATGATTACATTTTTCGGTCTTCTTCAAAGACCACGACATGGTGTGGCCTTAAGGGGCCTCTATTGCTACACATTTGCATGCAATTCCTACATTTAATCATGTAACTCAATTGGATATGTATAAATCGTTGATCTAAACTACACTACAAGTTTTCATTTAGAATTCAAAATCCTAAATTCTGAATGAGAAATTCGAATATTGGATCACCATTTACGCATATTAATTTGGGCTAAATTTTTGAAGGGACACCAAAAAAAATATTTTAAAATTTACAAACGATTTAGATTGTTCATGTGGACCTAAAAATGAGACCCCAAACAATTAATACATTTTCGGTACTTTCTTTGGTACCCTTAGCATTTTCGTTACCAAAAAGTAGAACTTTTATGTTTGTCTTTCATTTTACTTGGAAATGACATTCAGGCCTCTGCTTTTTGAGAACTACTGTTAAAAAGAAAGAATATGATTTTGACACTCTCCTTTTTACTATTGACATCCTCTTTTTGGTCTTTTTGTCTGTGAATCTACAAAATATAGGCTATGCGTTTGGAGAAAATTTATTGCATCAATGGATAGTTAAGTAAACTCATGCAACTAAAAAGACAAAAGGGGAAGTTCCATTGATAAAAAAAAAGGGGAGTGTTAAAATTATTTCTCCCAAAACATCTTCCGATGTTCAAAAAATAAAATGCCTATTTGAAATTTTTTTTTTTTTGTAATTACTTTTGCGTGCCTTTTTCAATTGTTACTTGCTTATTTTGATTTCCTTCGGCTAGGTGTTTACTTGAGATGAGTAATAGATGTCAATGGTGTGCATTACGTATAAATCAATTCCTAAAAGATCGTTTAAAAGGTTTGGTTTCCAGTCCTATTCAATTCTTGAGTAATTATCAGATTGAATAATCACGTAATTCTTAGGGTAAAAATTGAATAATCATGTAATTGGGATCTTTTGTTTTTTGTTTTTTTTAATTTAATTTAATGAAAAAGTTTGTGGTGTACACTTCCAAAATTGGAAAATTTATTTTGGCATCCTATAGAAAAAAGATTGTTATGATCACACCCCATGAAGTTTGAAATGTTATGATTTCATACTGTAAAATGATTTCCGGACGAATGTGCCCTTATTAGGTATTTAATTTATATATATATATAGAGAGAGAGAGTCCCGATCTAGTCCGGGATCCCTAAGTCCGGGACTCATAGTTCCAAACCAAATTTTCATGATCCGAACCGTCCAATGTGTTTAAAATGTGTTTTCAAGGGTCCCCGCAAGAAATCATCAAAAACAAATACCGGGAAGGGATTGATCTAAACAGTTTTTCATAAAACTGTATATGTACAGTTTTTGTGAAAAACTGCTCGGATCAAGCCCTTCCTGGTCATTTTTTTTTATGATTTATCGCGGGGACCTTTGAAAACACGTTTTAAACACATTGGACGGTTTGGATTATGCAAAAACAATTTTTTAAACCTTCAAAACACCCAAAAACCTTCAATCCGGGATCGTTGACTGGATCATCGGTGTATATATATGTATATATATATGATCAACTTCTAATGAGGGATCCCTCATTTTAAATAAAGTGAGGACCAAGCAATTTTTCCACTTTCCGAACTAAATTTTGACGATCCGAACCGTTAGATGTGCTTAAAAAATGTTTTTAAGATCCACCGCAAGGATTCGTCCAAAAAAATTACCTGCAAGGACTTCATCCGATCGGTTTTTGTTAAAAACTTATAGGATGAAGTCCTTCTGGGTATTTTTTTTTGGACAAATCCTCGCGGTAGACCTTAAAAACATATTTTAAACACATCTAACGGTTCGGATCGTCGAAATTTGGTCGGGAAGCATGAGGTCCTCACTTTCTTTAAAAAGATGGATCCCTCATTAGAAGTTGACAGGACTGGAAAATATGGTTCATGATTCATCCCATAACAGTCCCTTCGATGGAATCTTTTAAATGTCAATTAGGATGACTGAAATCACGGTATTCTATCAAAAGTAATATCGTTTCCTTTACTGGATCATGCTTTTTCAATCTAGCCGATTGTTTTTCTTAGTTTAAGCTCCATTTGAATTTCAAATTTTCTAATCTCACTCATTAGTAGTTCGGCTATTTATACATCTGGTTGGAACATTCATGTTCGAATAATTCAAATTGTCACGCAAGCCGTAGGATCCGGGACGTGAATTCAACAATTCCTAAAGCGATTCGTCAATTACGTAATTTCATCGGTATCGAAGAAGGTAATATATATCATCATGGTTTGGATTTTTTTTCGTGATACAATTGCGGTTCATGAATCCCATTTCGATGGATTGAAAACGAAGAAATCATCATCACGCGTTAATACACCAGTGGCATTTTTTGCACAGAAATTATGATATTTTATTTTGCCACATTTGTCACCCGGTAATTATGATATCCTATTTCATCATCATATGTTAAAGTTGCCAATTATTTTGATGCAATTTTTTGGTTGGTGATGGAGGAAGAATTAGTCCTTGTGTGCAAATATGGTGACAAGATCTGTCCTGTAGTGATTAAAGGCGGGATGAATTTTGAAGCGGTTATGGAGAAAATATGTAGGAGGTGGACTGATCTGGATCCTGAAACAGTCATCGTGAGTTACTCAATTACCAACAATGAGCCTATAGTGATCAACAATGATGAAGATTTGACGACTTTGATCGACCTAGCACAAGCTGGGTCATTAAACGAAATCGAGGTCGTTGTTGAAGATGGGTCGTTGGAGTTTACAATGACTGAACCTACTCCAAATTTGGTTCGGTCAACCAGTTAGATGTCACAATCCAGAAAAAGAGTTATGACATCGAACGTGGAGGACAGTGACATGGTAACACCATCCTTTGTAAATCACAAAAAACGAGTTTTAAAGTCGGCAGATTGGGTTTTTGGTATTAAATGCGTTGGTCAGGCGTTTGTGGGTGGTGTGATAGAATTTCGTGACGTTCTGCGCAAGTACTACATCGAACGGGGAATTGAGTGTGTCCTTGTAAAGAATGATAAGCAGCGCGTGACGGCGCATTGCAAACACAGGACGGGGGGAGAAGAAATGCATGTGGGAAGTACATGGAAAGGAGTTTGAACCCAATGGTTATTTCTATATCCGTACATTTCGGGATGAGCATAAATGTGGTGCCGTGTTGAGGACCACGAAGAATCCCCGAGCCACCTCAGATTTAATTGGTAGTCTGATTATTGAAGATGTGAGGGCCAAATCGAAGAGGTCACCTTCTGACATAATTACGGAAATGAAGAGGGAGTATGGTTTGGACATTTCATACCACCAGGCATGGTGGGCCGCGGAGAGGGCGAGGGGGGATGTATTTGGGGATTTTGAGAATTCATTTTCTAGCTTGAATTGGTATGTTCGTGAAGCCCGAGTCACAAATCCCGGTAGTCACATTGTTTTGGAAGTCGACGAGGAGTCAAAACGGTTCAAAAAGTTATTCATGACTTTCCGTGGATGCATCAATGGGTTCAGACACTGTAGGCCCCATCCTTTTTCTTGACGGTACATTTTTGAAAGGGAGGCAGAAAGGTCAGAGGCTTGCCCCAACCGGTAAAACCGGTAACAAAGGTATTATTGTTTTTTTGGATACCTTTCTGCTCTAATTGTTGTATTATATTGTTTGATAATTGTTAATTATGGTTTGATAATACCGCATGTTGATCAATGGTAATGTCACTGTGTAGTTATGGTTTCATAATATGCCATGTTCATTGTGTTCTTTTTATTTACTAGATGTATGTAGTATTAAAGGGTTTGATAATTTTGAATTGAGTATGGATTGATAATATTGCATGTTGAGCAATGGTGAATTCAAGTTGTACTTATGGTTTGATAATATCCCATGTTAACTGTGTTCTTTTTATTTACTCGATGTATGTAGTATTAAAGGGTTTGATAATTTCAAATTGAGTATGGTTTGATAAGACTGCATATTGAGCCATGGTGAAGTCAAGTTGCAGTTATGGTTTGATAATATTTCATGTTCACTGTGTTTTTTTAATTTACTGGATGTATGGAAAGGAACCATGTTCCTATTGTGGAAAATGTAGTAATCTCAATTTAAAGCATGTTTGTCACCTGATTCACTTTACATGTTGGAGTTTTTTCATTCCCTTTTTCCGTTGGCTCATATACATGGCAATGTGGTATGTATCTTGTTCTAACACATCCCTTTTCTTTTTCAGAGATTTTCCCGTTGTGTTTTGTTGTTGTTGACTCGAAAAATCGTGACAATTGGTTGTGGTTCCTACAACAGTTGTATTCCATACTCGATCATGAAAGGAGGTTCACTTGTGTTTCATACAGGAACCTTGGGCTGTTGGAGGCAATGAAGATAGTCTTCCCAAACTCCCCTCATACATATTGTCTTTACCATTTGACATTCAACTTGAGGTACCATCTACGTGGGACTCCCGCTGCTTACAGAGAGTCGATGGTGCATTTACTGAGACTGGCTGCCCATGCCCCTACCGAGGAGTTGTTCTACAAATATATATTGAGGATGGCGACCGAGGGCGGGCGTAAAATGATGGACTTCCTAAAGAGTATCCCCGCTGATCGTTGGAGCACTGTGCACTTTTCGGGCTGCCGGTATGAGGAGTTGTATTCTAACGTTGCGGAGTCATTTAATTCTTGGATCAAGGAAGAGCGGTACCTTCCCATTAGGAACTTGGTGGATGCCATTCGGGTGAAAATAATGAATATGATTGTTGCAAGGAGGGAAAAAGCAAGCGAGTGGGTTGGGAAAATTTGCCCGAAAATGGAGCAGATGTTGCATGATTCATACCAGGAGTCTAGGTCATGGGTGGTTATGCCCTCGGGGTATGGCATTTTTGAGGTGCACTCGGAGCCTACTGTTACCGTTGATCTCATTGGAAGAACTTGTTCTTGCCAAAAATGGGTTGTAGGATATTTGGGGTGGTTCTCACCGAGAGATGTTGGATAATTTTGGGAGGATTTGGGATGGAAATCATTCCATAACTGTCGAACATAAAAGAAAGGGAAAAGCCATCCTCCAAACTGCCAATTTAATTTCCCCAAGAATAAAGGGATGATTCATG
Source organism: Vaccinium vitis-idaea (assembly GCA_963854785.1). Taxonomy (NCBI): domain Eukaryota; kingdom Viridiplantae; phylum Streptophyta; class Magnoliopsida; order Ericales; family Ericaceae; genus Vaccinium; species Vaccinium vitis-idaea. The sequence goes on from OY978222.1 coordinate 32,722,300, forward strand.
GGACTATAAATTTTTAAGAAACTGTTAATGAAGTATAGGAAATTTAAAAGGACAAAATATTATATAAGGGCTTTTTGGGTATTTTTAAAATCTCGAGATGGGATCATAACGTTTCAAATTCATTGGGACGGGATAATAACGTTTTTTTTTTCTTTTCACAGGGCCTTTAATTAACTTCCCCTCTAAAATTTTAGCTACCCAAAAAAATGCATAACTATTTTAGGGATTACCATTAACCAATATTTGCAACTCCACCAAAAAAAGGTGAATTCTCCTTTTGCAATAATACTAACAATACCATTATGGTTCTCATTCTTGTTTTGCAAAACAACTTAACATTGAAAAATGCTAATGTTGAGTACGATTTCCTTGATTAGCGATTTTATGTTCCTCCACTCAAATTTCACTTCGATCACACGATTTTCATCATCATCGTTGTTTAATACATTACAATAAATTAGCACTAAAATATATGATTGTATTGGAGGCACAAACACGCACGCGCACTATTCGCTAGTCTCATTGAAAAGCTTCACTCTCCATAACTTTTGTATATTTTTTATTTTATTTGTAATAATTTTTTCGTTTGTTTTTTTTGTCGTATTTTTAGATTAATTATTTGTGCCGACAAGAGAGATCAGAAAATATAAAAATATAGACCAAATTTGAAAAAAATTTATGTAAAACGACACGTTAGACCAAAAAAAAAGTTGTTGTTGGTATTTTTTCGCATTTTAGTGTAACTTTTTTTTTTTTATCATAATTTGTTTTACTTGCATTCTACTCCCATCCAGATGAATGCAAACAAAAAGAGTCAAAATACGTTAAAAGGCTGGGGGAATGAAGTTCTGACTCTTTCGCATTTCATCATTATCTCAGTTTCTCACCGTCATCGATCATCTCTCGCCTCTGCTATGGATCTCTCTCTCTCTCTCTCTCTCTCTCTCTCTCTCTCAACTTTATGGATTTCAATTACGATTTGCTGCTCACTAATTTTTCTACTAAGATTGCATCGGTTCGTTCCTCTGGACCAATTAGGGTTTCACCATCATTAATCCTGTCTGGGAAATTTAGAGACAAGTAATATATGGTTCGGTTCTTCATTTGGGTAAAATTGTTTATTTGTTTTCAATTTATAGACAAGTAATATATAGTTGTTCTTCATCAATCTCTCCTTCTCATATACTGATGTTATTCACTGTGTTTGAACTTGTTAGCATATGCCTGAAGTAGATTCATGGGTCTTGTTTACGATGGATATGATCTATTCAAAAAATAATGGATATCTTTGTACCTCTTGTTTCCTAAATCCAGCTACAAATCTGTCTCTGAGTGTCCGAAGATACGATTCTCAACGCACCCTTAATCAACAACAATTGTTCCTTTCTCATGACTTCGCAAAGGAACACCCATCTCTATCCGCACCATCAAATGGGGATCGAAAAGCTGCCCGAAGATTTGCTCGTGGAGATTCTGTGGAGGCTTCCGGTGAAGTTATTGCTTCAATCAAAGTCCGTCTGCAAAAAATGGTACTCTCTCATCGGAAACCCTAGCTTCATTTCCCTCCAACACAATCGCACCACCTCTATCGCTGCAGCCGAGAACAACTGCCTCCTCGTTAATCGATTCCTAGGCGGCGGCAATGGCAACATCATCTTGTCCTTCGTCCCTCACGAAACCCCTACTGAAGATATAGAAATATTTTTCACTGGTCTAGATGTTAGTAAAAAAATCGTACTATTGGGTCCTTGTAACGGCGTCATTTGTCTCACCAGGCAGGGGTTTAACTCCACCATTGTCATATGGAACCCTTCCATTAGAGAATGCAGGGTACTTCCTGAACCTTCCTACAAAAAAGACTATTTAGCTAATTTGGGATTTGGGTTTGATCCCTTTACGAATGCTTATAAAGTGGTTAAGTTCGGTTATCTAAATCCAGATTTCAGCAATTGGGAATTTGATGAAAGGATTGAAATATATGACTTAAGTACTGATTCTTGGAGGGAAGTTGACACAGTGCCCCCGGTTGAGCTTGGTTTCCGTTGCTGTTATGAACCCTGCACATCGTGGAATGGTGATTGTTACTGGTATGCCTACTGCACCAGTGATGAGCAGGCAATTTTTCGGTTTCGTATGAGCGACGAGGTGTTCGATGAAATACCCGTGCCAGATGTTATCTTGTTAGACAAATCCAGTGAAAGGAAACTTTTCATTCTGAATGATTCCCTTGCCCTGGTTCTTTATCCATCAGGATGGGTACGTCCAGAGTGGTTTCCAGGAAGGGATTTTTCGTTTTTAAACAAGTGCTTTGACATATGGGTTATGGCAATGGATGAACAACGTGTTGAGGTGTCTTGGACTAAAAGGTATTCTATCGGACCCCTCCATGCACCAAACTATGCATTGGGATTTCGGCAAAATGGCGAGTTCCTTCTAGAGAGCGGTGGTGGACAGATGATGTCGTATCACCTTGATACCCAACAAATAAAGGAATATCAGCTGTATGGTCATTCTCCTCCAGAATGTTTACAAGTTCTTCCGTACGTAGAGAGCTTGGTTTCCGTCAAGAGACACAATGAGCATGAGGGACACAATGATTTACATATTTAACTTGATTATGGGCTTCCTATCATCGTGATTAACATATCATTTGGTGCTGCACAACGGGCTTCTGAATTCCTTTACATGGTTGTTGCCTTTCTGCAAAAGAAAAGAAGAAAAATGAATGGTTGCCATCAGCTGTTGAGAGGTCTCCTTGACAGTCCTATACAGAATTCCATTGGCTGCTGAAAGGCTACTTGCATATTATCCGCATATGCGAATCTAAGGAGAGGAGGGGGACATCAGTCTTTTTGTTCTTGTATTTATAGTGTTTATTCGGGCTTTCTTGGATGAATTTCATGGTCACGTTTGCTTGTATCCAAATTCGGTCGTAGTTATGCTTTATAGCATTGTCTGTAATATGTTGAGAAACACATGGAAGTGTTTGCTCATTTACGACTCACAAAGTCAATTTGCCCATGCCATAAGCATCTGATGAAATTTGATCTTCTTATCAATAACTAATCGATCTGTGAATTTCCAGCTGCCGCAAAAAACAGTCATCCAAGAGGAGTTTGTTGCTGGATTCTTTTGCTGAGATGGAGTTCTTGAATTAATGAATCGGCTACCAATTATACTATCTATTTAAGGATTCTTCTTTTGAAGATGTGCATTTACATGTCGTTCAGTAAGCTGCAAACTACATTCTCTATTGGAAGGAAGACGGTGTACTATTTTTTTTTTCTGTCCTTTTCTGTTTCAGTAGAAGATACTGTTTGGCAATATCTGACTTAAGGTTCGCAAATACTCATTAAGCAGGTTGTTCCATGAAAAAAACAAACTCTTAAGTCAGCTTGTTCAGGATAAAACTTGGGTGGGAAGTATAATTTGATTCGACCTGTAATTTGAATGAAAAAATGGAAGATTGAATCGAGCTTTTACACATTGGATTGAGCTGATTATTCACAAGTTCACTTGTTTTTTTTTTTATAATTATTGAAGGGCTCGGATCATCTGTGTGGGACCCGGAGGGGGACCTATTTGTCCGTTGGTTCATGTCGGTTCATGGTCGGTGCAAAATCCGTCGGTCCCTTTAGCATTTTTGTTTGGGTCGTGCATCCGAGCAACGGACGGCCAGGATGTGCACGGGGCTGCGTAGCAGCATCCTCAGGTTCGACTTATTGGAAGGAAAAAAAGAAAAAAAGAAAAAAAAAGGTGGTATTAATCATTGTCAAAATTTAACTTCATGCGTTCATGGGAGGATGCCAAAAGCAGAAATTATTTTTTGTTTCTTCTTTCTGTTTAATTAGCTTAGCATGTGTTTTAGGAAGTTGTCTGAATTGGAGATTGGAGATTGCAGATTCTGCAACCAAAGTTTGAGACTCCGAGGAAGACCACTGTGTACACTTTCAGGAGTTCTACTCCCTCCACAGCACTTGTGTGCTTACTTTGTTTGGAATTGTCCAATGAGAGCTTGTAGAGTTGATCTCTAATTTGAGGAAATTTTTTTGTTCACCCTCACCAAAAGAGGGTGAACAAAACACCCTCACCCTGATAGGCTGAAATGGTGTGGGGTCCACGAAATCATTTCAACCAATGATAGTGAGGGTGAGCAATTTTTTTTCCTGATGGGAAATATGGATTGCACATGAAAGAATAGTAAATTGGATAGATACGGAGAGAACAATAACAAAAAAACTTGGGTGCCGGATGGATATCACGTGGCATCTGACGTCGTATTCATAATGCTCTATCATAGCTGTTCATCTCAGTAATCAATGGAGTGGATTTTAAATAAACTCTTCCTGGGAATTCTTCCCTGAAAGAATTAATTTAAAATTCAGACCATCCAAAATACTTTTGGACGGCCGAGATGCGACTGGATACTGCCACGGGCCCACGTGGTACCCAGTCAGCATCCAAGTTTTTTTATCGAACAATAGAGAGAGTGGTTGGAGGGTGCAAGTAAAAAGTAATACGTAAAATATAAATTATACATTTCGAATGGTCGCACGATAAACTTACAAAGGCTCCATTTGTTTAGACGTAAAATATTTTTGTCAAAAACATTTTACATAATTTCTGGTATTTGGTCGTTGAAATTTTTGAAAAATGAATTTTTTTTTTTTGGAAAATCTTTAAAAAATCATCTACGCCTTTTCTGGTAAAACAACTTACCCTAAAAAATTCAGTAAATTATTTACCACTAGGGACACTGTACCACATCCTCTTCGCTTTCCAGCTTCCACGCTTACCTCTGTCAGATTGGTTAGCCAACGATTTTGTTCTTGTAAATTTTTTCAAGTGCAACCGGAATACCAAATTGAAAAAAAAAAAATTTACGCAAAATCATTTTACATGAAAAATAGTTTTCAACCAAAAATATTTTATATCAAAACAAACGGAGCCTAAGAGTTAAATAATGTTAAAAATAAACTATTTTCATATGCCGTACTAATTTTTTTATAAGTCTTGTATTTGCTTATTTACGTTTACTTTATTATTTTGAATAAATAATTAAAAAATATTTTGACAAGTTGTTCATCTTATTTACTTTTTTCTGTATGACCTCCTACATAAATGCAGATAAGTATAAAAATTGATTAATGTAATAATATCAATATAATTTATTTTAACTTTTTGGGCCGGTTTATATTTAACAAAACTGATGGTTGATGGCTTGATGGATATATAATTTATGATTTCAAGGGCCCAATGGTCAATATTTAAGATTGGGGTTTGTTTGAAATTTGTGGAAGGGCAGAGAAAAAAAAGTAAATTGAAAAAAAAAAATCTTTCATTGTATGGTATGGAGAGAAAACAGAGAGAAAATAAAAATTATTAGTATTATGCATCATTTTCTCTTATTTTTCCTCCCGTTTTCTTTTCTCTTATTTTCTCCCATTTTCCTCAAGTTCCAAACACAGCGCTAGGGTTTTGTTCACTCTTAAGGTCTCAAGTTTAAAACTCACGGTTGCTAACTTGCTATTGGCCAATCCTTATGTAGCATGTTTTGATTAGTTTCAAAACACGTTTTTACTGAGTGATAAAGATTCTAATAAAAAACTACATACTTTGTCACTTGAATCAATAATCGAATTAATGTTCATATCTGCTCAAATAATTAAGCTCTTTTATTTATTTTGAAGGTAACCAAACGGATCCATTTAATGTGGAGTACCCTTTTTTTTTCCTTTCGTTTTATCATCTAAACTATTGAAACTATCGATGTAGTCCCTCAACTAAGTTTGGATCATAATTTTTTCTTTTTCCAATTCTCTAATCGAGAAAAACAAATAGTTCACAAAAATTGCGATTTTTTTTTTTTGAATAAAGACGACAAAAAAAATAAGCCAAGTGTTTATTTAGCCAAAACACCCAGATTCATTCTCCATAAAATTTTGTATTTTTTCGATTTTTTATTTTTAGTAAATTTTTATTTAGTTTTTTTTTTAAAAAAATTAACCATTTGTGTCTACGAGATAGATTAGAAAAATATAAAAATATACACGAAAGTTTAAAAAAAAAGGGGAGTTAATTAGGCATCCTGTACAAAAAATATCGTTATGATTCCATCCTATGAGATTTGAATACTTATGATTCCATCCTAAAATTCAAATAAACCCCAAAACACACTTTCTCTCTCCTAATTTCCTAACATTTCTCTCCTAATCTCTCTCTCTCTCTCTCTCCCCCCCCCCCCCAAAAAAAAAAATAAATAAATAAAAATCTCGAAATAAAATTGAAAATAAATAATCACGTCATTTTTAATGCACCATAAAAAATAGGTATATGTAGTCCAAGCATAAAGTCAGATGACATATAAAAACATGGTAGATAATGCACCACAAAAAAAACCATGAAACATATGATAGATTAATGCACCATAAATCCACAACTCAAGCCAAAACCATGAAAAACATATTTAATTAATGCACCATAAAATCACATGTATTCCTTCCCATTTCCATTGACCATTCTATCCATAGAAAACATGATACATTAATAAACCATATTTACTGTATGCAATAACGTCTACATGTGAATATAGTAAAAATGATAAATTAATAAACCATATTCGTTGTACAAAATAACCATCTTTTAAAACACATGTGAATATGATTTTCTGATTTACCATTATTAGTATGTCGAAAAAGAACACTCGCCTTGAATCGGGAAAAAAAACTCCACCATTAAATCGGAAAAAAATATTGCAATTAACAAGATCTGAAACCCATCACCACCATACAAAACAAAACAAAGGAAAGTAATCAAATAAGATTGCGAGATCGATCGAGGTTACTCATTGGGTTTTTTCATCGCCACCGAGATCGATCGATTTTGAGTTCAGCGATGGCGCACCATTGTGACCTAATCTGTCGAGCGCCGAATTTATCGTGCACCGCGAGTTTCGCCATCTCGCCGGTTGCGACCATCCGATTGTGAAATCAATAGTGATGGGGGATCTACTCCTACTTTTGGATTGCTTTATTCTTCATTTGGATCAGTAAAATAATGGCGTTAATGGATGTTGAATCTTCAAGAAATGCCCATGATCACCGCCTTAATTCTTCATGAGTTTGTTGATAAAAAAAAAGAAGTAATATGAGAGAGAGAGAGAGAGAGAGAGAGAGAGAGAGAGAGAGAGAGAGAGAGAGAGAGAGAGAGAGAAGGAGAAGATCAGCCGTGTATAGAAGTAATTTTCGGTTTGAAAATTAAAATTATTTGGGAAGTGGTGGGGATCAAATCACTAATAACAGATGCCTTCCCTTGTTTTAAGGCTGGAAAAAAGGGAATTTTCCTTTACTATATCTAAGTTAAATACTTGCCTATATATGTTCATATATCGACGTTCCTATGTATAACAGAATCCCAATGATAAAGGGATTAGATAATTATAAGATTTACTATATCTACTAATAAGGGCACAATGGTCCGATTATCCATTTTCAGGATGGAATCATAAAGATTCAAATCTCATAGGATGAAATCATAATGGTAATATTGGTACAAGATGCCTAATTAAAAAAATGGAAATGATAATGCCAAAACCATTTTTGTTTGTGCAAAAACTGTAGTGTATAAAAGGCTTGTACCTTGCACATGGTACAAGGTTTTTAAACACTACCATTTTGGCACAAACAAAAACAGTTTTGACACAAACAAAAACGGTTTTGACATTAGCACCACCAAAAAAAATCATGTACAGTAACACATTTTAGACAAAAAAAAGAAAAAGACAGTTGTGTTTGATTTTCTGAAGCTTTTCGAAAATGCGAATATAATAAAGACGTTAAACAGTTGGAGAAAGGAAACGACTCTTTCGCATTTCATCCTTCTCCGTTTCGCTCTTCATCGATCATCTCTCACCTCTGGTATGGATCTTTCTCTCTCTGTCTCTCAACTTTTTCGGATTTCAAGTACGACTTGCTGCTCACTAATGTTTCTACCAAAATTGCATCGGTTCGTTCATCGGGACCAATTAGGGTTTCACCATCATTAATCCTGTCTGGGAAATTTAGAGACATGTAATATGTGGTTCGGTTCTTCATTTGGGGAAAATTGTTTATTTATTTTCAATTTATAGTTGTTCTTCATCAATCTCTCCTCATATACCACTATGTTTGAACTTATTTTCATATGTCTGAAGTAGATTCATGGGTCTTGTTTACGATGGATGTGATCTGTTCATAATGATATCTTTGTACCTCTTGTTTCCTAAATCCATCTATGAATCTTTCTCTGGGTGTCCGAATTCGCACATGATACGATTCTCAACGCACCCTTAATCAACAACAACTGTTCCTTTCTCATGACTTCGCACCATCAAATGGGGATCGAAAAGTTGCCCGAAGATTTGCTCGTGGAGATTCTGTGGAGGCTTCCGGTGAAGCTATTGATTCAATCCAAATCCGTATGCAAAAACTGGTACCATCTCATCCAAAACCCTAGCTTCATTTCCCTCCACCACAATCGCACCACCACCTCTATCGCTGCCGCCGAGAACAACTGCCTCCTCGTTAATCGATTCCTCAACGGCGGCAATGGCAGCATCATCTTGTCCTTCGTACCTCACGAAACCCCAACTGAAGATATAGACATATCTTTCACTGGTCTAGATGTTAGTAACAGACTCCTACTATTGGGTCCTTGTAACGGCCTCGTTTGTCTCACCAGACAGGGGTTTAACTCCCCCATTGTCATATGCAACCCTTCCATTAGAGAATTCAGGGTACTAACAGAAAATGAAAACCTAACTAACTAGCTTCTAGAGAGAGAGAAAGTAAGAACTGTATTCTTGATATTTTCATTCACAAGATAACAGAGAAGCCTCTCAGCCTTATATAGCTGAGCAAGGAAGAGTACAAGAGAAGACACAACAAAGCACGCTACAGTTACAAGCAATGTACATTCAGTTACAAGAAATGTGTGCACAACTAACTAGTTGCTGACGTGGATGAGGCAGTTATATTTGCTAAAGTAGTGGAACTGCGAGCACAAATATCTTGAGCTTCAGAATTAACTTGGGCTCCCTCAACTGGGACTAATACACCCCCACAAACTGAAGCTGGTATATCTAAAAGCTGCAGTTTGGACCTCAGAAAATGAAATCTTGAAACAGGAAGAGGCTTAGTAAAAATGTCTGCAATCTGTAATAAGGAAGGAACAAACTTCACTAGGAGTTGTTTGTTAACCACCTTTTCTCGGACAAAATGAAAGTCCACCTCAACATGCTTCGTTCTAGCATGGAATACAGGATTGGAGGCTAAAGAAATGGCTGAAATGTTATCACACCAGATGACAGGCAACTGAGAACAAACTGGAAACTGTAGGTCTTTAAGAACATGAACAAGCCACATAACTTCAGCTGTGGTATTAGCTAAAGATTTGTATTCAGCTTCAGTAGAAGACCGCGCAACAGTTTGTTGCTTCTTAGCAGACCAAGAAATAGGAGTAGACCCCAGAAACACACAATAGCCGCCAGTGGACCTCCTATCTAGGGCATCCCCAGCCCAGTCGGCGTCAGAAAAGGCAGTAAGATGTAAAGAAGACCCTTTGGTGAAAACCAATCCCTGATCAATAGTCCCTTTTACATAGCGTAAGATCCTCTTGACTGCAGCAAAATTACTTGCAAGAGGTTTGTGCATGTGTTGGCAAACAGAATTTACAGCATAAGACAACTCAGGCCTTGTTAAAGTAAGATACTGAAGGGAACCAACAATGGTTCTGTAAAATTCAGGAGAATCAAACACAGGATCATCAGTAATGTGGTAGGTTTTAAAGGAAGAAAGGGATGCACAAGGTCTGCAATTTTCCATGCCAGCCTTGGCCAAAAGCTCCTTAGCATACTTATGCTGAGACAAAACTAAACCTGTAGCTGTAGACTGAACCTCTATCCCAAGGAAATAATGCAAAACACCCAGATCTTTGAGGGCAAAATCTGACCCAAGTTTCTGAACAATGTGACTGACCAAAGTAGGATTGTTGCCAGTGATTAGGATGTCATCCACATAAACTAGGACATATATCAAATCAGGCCCTTGTAGTAACACAAATAATGAAGAGTCAGCTAAACTGTTATGAAAACCCTGTTTGATCAGACTCTTGGACAGCATTTCATACCATGCACGTGGTGCTTGTTTAAGCCCATACAAGGCTTTGTGTAGCATACATACATGATTAGGAAAGAGAGGATTGACATAACCCTGTGGCTGCTTGAGATAGACTTGTTCCTGAATGGTGCCATGAAGGAAGGCATTGGACACGTCCAATTGTTTGACTTGCCAGCCAAAATGGACTGCTAAAGAGAGCACAATTCTGACTGTTTGCTGTTTGATGACAGGGCTAAAGGTCTCTGTATAGTCAATACCTTCAGTTTGTTGGAATCCTTGTGCTACTAACCTAGCTTTGTAACGTGCCACACTTCCATCAGAGTGCCTTTTTATTCTAAATATCCATTTGCACCCAATAACTGGGGCTGAAGAAGGTAGAGGAACCAAAGTCCAAGTTCTCTGTTGAACCAGAGCAGAATATTCTTCTGACATTGCCTGCTGCCACTCAGGAAAGAGCATTGCCTCCTTAAATGAAAGAGGTTCTGTGACAGGAGGAGTATGAACTAGCAAAGAAAATGGTTGTTTAGGTACTGAAATACCATTCTTTGAACGTGTGATCATGGGATGAACAGACTGAGATAGGGAAGACACTGTGAGAGAAGGAGAAGAAAGATGAGAGGAATTTGGAGCAGGAATAGGTACGGAAGGAGAGGGAGAAGAAGTGGGAGTAGAAATAGGTAAGGAAACAGAGACATAGTTGGGAATAGGAGAAGAAGAACCAACTGTGGGAGGAAACTGAGTTGCAGGAGTGAAGGAAATAGGAGAGAGACTAGACTGAGCAACAGAAGAATTTAAGGAGGAAAGATTAGTGGAAGTAGGAATTGTGATAGAAGAGGTATGTCTGAAAGAAGGAATAGAAGAGTAAGAAGAAGAGGTCTGACTTAATGTAGGGCCTGTGGTGGTAGAAGGAGGTATGAGTTTAGGATAGGGAAAATCATTTTCTAGGAACTTAACATGCCTAGAAATATAAACCCTGTTAGTAAGAGGGTCAAGACATCTATATCCTTTTGTAGAAGCACAGTAACCAAGAAAAATGCAAGGGGTTGACCTTAGTTCTAATTTGTTGGAGGCATATGGTCTTAACCAAGGAAAACAGCAACACCCAAAAGGTTTTAGAAGAAAGTAATCTGGAGGTTTGTTATAGAGTTTATGGAATGGTACTTGGAAATCAATGGAGGAATTTGGTAACCTGTTGATGAGGTATAAGGCAGTAGTGATGGCTTCCAACCAAAACTTGATAGGTAAATTAGCTTGTTGAAGAAGTGTGATGGCTGTTTCTATAATGTGCCCATGTTTCCTTTCAGCCACCCCATTCTGTTCAGGGGTATGAGGACATGTGGTTTCATGACAAATGCCAAAGAGAGAGAAAAAAGATGCCATCAACTTACTTAGGAATTCACCCCCATTATCTAACCTAAATGTTTTGATAGAACAACAAAAATGATTGGTCACAAAAATTTTGAAAGCTTGAACACAAGCATTCACTTCAGATTTGGCATGCAAGGGGAATAGCCAACAATATTTAGTATAGTCATCAACCAAGAGCAAGTAGTATTTGAATCCAGAAAATGAAACAATAGGGGATGGACCCCAGACATCCATATGAATTAGTTCAAAAGGTGCACTAGTAGTAGATATAGACAACTTGAAAGGGAGTTTATGACTCTTGGCTTTATTACATGAGTAGCAATCTAGATGAGCTACATATGGTATGGAAAGATTATATTGCTTAGACAAAATAGGAAGTAGTCCAGCATGTGGATGTCCAAGTTTATTATGCCATAAGGATGCAGTAGAAGACAAACTCAGTAAAGTAGTGGCAGGACCAGGTGCAGAACTAGAGGAAGGAAGCAGAGGGTACAAGCCCTTGTGACAGCTCCCTTGATGTAGGATCTGGGATGTGACTTTGTCCTGAATGACATAGCCACTAGAGTAAAAAATGATGATGCAGTTGTTGTCTTTAGCAAATTGAGAGACAGACAGCAGATTATGAGAAATTTGTGGTACAAGAAGAACATTAGTCAAGTCAAAACACTGAGATGGTGTATGAAGGAGACCTTTACCTGAGTGAGCAACAGGGATAGCATGCCCATTTCCAACAGTAACAGAACTTGGAGCATTGAGTCCAGGACCTCCTTGATTAGCTTGAACTTGGGACTGATCATAAGTCACATGAGATGTGGCACCTGAGTCAAAGAACCATGGAGATGGTGAAACTGAACTAGGAGGAGAAGCTCCAATAGACTGTATAGCAGAACCAGAATTGTGAGGGTATGATGGTGCTGTAACGCTCAATGAGTAATCACAAGTAGGAGCAGGAGTTGCATAATAGCCCATAGTATCAGGGGACACAAACATGGCATGTGCAGGAGAAGTAGAGGTGTGTCCGGTACCAGAATTGCCAACAAAACCTCCTGAATAACCAGAGGATCCACTGAAAACCTGATTACCAAATCCAGTAGTACCAGTCCCAAAGCCAGCAGTACCATTGAAGCCATTGAAGCCTTGATTCCCAAAACCTTGATTCCCAATGCCAGGGTTACCACTGAAACCTTGATAACCAAAACCAGGATTTCCATTACCACTAACCCCTTGACTACCACTAGGCCTCCCATTTAAATTTGGTCTGTAAGCTAAATTTTGTCGATGATAGCAGGAAGAGGCTAAGTGGTTGGTTTTGCCACAAATCTGACATCCACCAGTGTTTTGAAAGAAATTGGGCTGTGGTGGTTGATTTCTATTGGAACGTTGGGAGTTTCTATTGAACCTGTTGTTCCCATTGTAAGAAGAAGGATAGAATTGTTGTTGTGGAAGTAAAGGAAAAGGAAATTGATAGGCTTGTGATGGTTGTAAGACCACACTTGATTGCACACCAGGTGTTTGATATGAGGTATTAGGTGAGGAAACAGGTCGTGGACCACCAGATGTCTGTGCAACCAGAATAGAAGTTGTATCTAAATGAGCTTGTTCATTCTCTACATGAAGAACCTCAGCCATAAGCATGGAAGCAAAAGTACCAAACGATATAGGCTCAATTCTAGTTCGAATAGCTTGTTTAAAAGAACCAAAACCAGTCTTTAATCCATTCAAAGTATGAAATATTAGATTGTCATCCTCTATATAGTGACCAGATGCTGCCAATTTCTGTACCAACTCTTTGATTGAATCAAGATATTGATCCATTGATCCAGTCTTATTGAGGTTATACAACCTTCTCTTGAGATCATGAATGTGTGACCTAGATAACAGACTAAATTTCTCTTCAAGTTTGTTCCAAAATTGAAAGGTGTGGTCAGATCCAACAATGTGAGGAAGAATGGAGGGTGTTAGGGTTGCGATGAGACAAGAAAGCAACATACGATCAACTGTGGTCCATTGTTCAAATTCTGGATTAGGAATTTTGTTCCCAGAGGTATCCAAGACGTGAGATACAGGAATCACAACAGAATTTGCGACAAACTCAAATAGATTGTTTGCTTTTAGGGCATTTTCCACCTGAGTTTTCCATGCAAAGTAATTTCCAGATTCTAGACGAATCGTAACAAACGACTGGAAATTGGCAACTAGAAATGTAAGAGAAGAAGGTAAAGATGAAGATGATGAAGCACTTGCCATGGATTGCGATGTAGTGCTCGCAAATGAAGCTTGTGAGGATAACAAAGATTATTGACTTTACTGAACTAATCTTGAGAGACGAAATCTTGACACTCGCAAAACTTCTTGACTTACGCCATTGTTGGCTCTGATACCATAATAGAAAATGAAAACCTAACTAACTAGCTTCTAGAGAGAGAGAAAGTAAGAACTGTATTCCTGATATTTTCATTCACAAGATAACAGAGAAGCCTCTCAGCCTTATATAGCTGAGCAAGGAAGAGTACAAGAGAAGACACAACAAAGCACGCTACAGTTACAAGCAATGTACATTCAGTTACAAGAAATGTGTGCACAACTAACTAGTTGCTGACGTGGATGAGGCAGTTATATTTGCTAAAGTAGTGGAACTGCGAGCACAAATATCTTGAGCTTCAGAATTAACTTGGGCTCCCTCAACTGGGACTAATAGGTACTTCCTGAACCCTCTTACAAAAAAGACTATTTTGTTAATTTGGGATTTGGTTTTGATCCATTTACGAGTGATTATAAAGTGATTAAGTTCGGTTATCGGAATCCAGATTTCAGCGATTGGGAAAGTGATGAAAGGATTGAAATATATGACTTAAGTATAGATTCTTGGAGAGAAGTTGACGGGTTGTCACCTGTTGAGTTCGGTTTCCTTTGTTATGAACCCTGCACATCGTGGAATGGGGATTGTTACTGGTACGCCTACGGCGCTGGTAAAGAGCAGGCAATTTTTATGTTTCGTATGAGCGACGAGGTGTTCGATGAAATACCCGTGCCAGATGTTTTCTTGTTAGACAAATCCAACGGAAGGAAACTTTTCATTCTGAATGATTCCCTTGCCCTAGTTCTTTATCCTTCGGGATGGGCACCTCCAGAGTGGTTTCCTGTAAGGGATTTTTCGTTGAACAAGTGCTTTGACATATGGGTTATGGCAATGGATGAACAAAGTGTTGAGGTGTCTTGGACTAAAAGGTATTCTATTGGACCCCTCCATGCACCCAACTTTGCATTGGGATTTCGGCAAAATGGCGAGTTTCTTCTGGAGAGCGGTGGCGGACAGATGATGTCGTATCACCTTGATACCCGACAAATAAAGGAATATCAGCTGTACGGTCATTCTCCTCCACAGTGTTTACAAGTTCTTCCTTACACAGAGAGCTTGGTTTCCGTCAAGAGACACAATGAGCATGATGGACACGATGAATTACATATTTAACTTGATTATGGGCTTCCTATCAGCGTGATTAACATATTGTTTGGGGCTGCACAACGGGCTTCTGAAGTCCTACAGGCAGTTGTTGCCCTTCTGCAAAAGAATAAGAAGGTAAAATGAATGGTTGCCATCAGTTGATGAGAGGTCTCCTTGAAAGTTGTCTACAGAAATGCGTTGGACGATGAAAGGCTACTTATTCGCATATGCGAATCCAAGGAGAGGAGGGGAAGGTGGGATATCATGGTTTGGATGATGGACATCCGTCTTTTTGTTCTTGTATTTATAGTTTATTCGGGCTTTCTTGGATGTGTTTCATGGTCGCGTTTGCTTGTATCCAAATTCGGTTTTAGTTATATTTTATAGCTGTCTGTATTATGTTGAGAAACACATGGAAGTTTTTGCTCATTCACGACTCACAAAGTCAATTTGCCCATGAGCATCTGATGAAATTTGATCTTCTTGTCAATAACTAATCTATGAATTTCCAGCTGCCGCAATAAGCAGAGGAGTTTATCGCTGGATTCTTTTGCAGAGGTGGGGTTCTTGAATGGATGAATCGGCTACCGATTATCTTTTTAAGCATCCTTCTTTTGAAGATGTGCATTACATGTCGTTTTTTTTTTTTTTTTTTGGTACTTCGGAAATAATAATAGAACTTAAAACAGAGAGTCAAGCTGCATCAAAGCAGCAGAAAGTTGGTTACAGCACTTAGAACCCAAAGCAAATAAGCAAATAGGCATTAACATAGGCCTATGAGTGAACTTCGAAGAGTTTGCAGAGGTAAACATAGGGATTAATCCAATATTTGATGGAGATTGAGATTGTCCCTTATCATGAACTCCCTTATCTCCACTGGAGGTGTACTCGAAACCACCAAATTCTGCTCCTGTTCTGCTCCCAAGTGTGCTAGAAAATCAGCACAAGCATTAGCTCCACGATAAATGTGTGAAAGAGTACTTCCCGTGCGGTTTAGAAGGTACTTTCCATCATGTATGAGAAAATTTTGGGTGCAAATAGAGTAGGGTACGCGTGGTGCCTGAGCGCCAATCTCAGCCGTCTAAAAGTGTTTTGGATGATCTAAACTTCTTCCTCCCTCCCTCTCCTTTTTCTCTTTCCTCTTTTTCTCTTTCAAATCTTGACCGTCTAAAACATTTTTGAACAATCGAGATGTGTGCTGGGTATCGCCATGGGTACCAACTAGCACCCAATTTTTTCTCGCAAACTATACTATCTCTATTTGAAAGGGGATCGGTGGAGTATTTATTTATTTTTTTTAACGAATTGCTAGTAATCAGATTTTTTTTTTCTGTCATTAATCATTCATAATCTATTACAGGGAGAGGGGGGAATGTGACTCGATCTGGACCGTTGATTGCCGATCGGACGGCCAAGAGAGCTTACTACACTCATGTAATGAGCTCACTTATTATAGGGCTCCTGGTTCCGGCATCCAAAAGCGCTACCGCATGAACTAGCCACCACTTGCATATCGCATGAGCTAGTAATCAGATTAAGAATATCAACTTTTTGTGGTATTACATACTATTGTGGGATTGTTAAAATTTTAGTCAAACACCTAATGCCAGTCATCTTTTAAGAATACGAACCAAAAAAAAAAAAAAAAGTCATCTTTTAAGAATATCAGCCGAATGTGCTCAGGGACGGACACATAATCTTAGGGTTGGGCGAGCGAACACCATAAAAAAAATAAAATTCATTCAAACCTATAAAAAGTGATAGCAATTATACCAAATAAATTGAAAAGGTACTATCGAATAATCATCATACATAGTATTTATTTATCAACCTATATTGTTACAAGAAAATATAACCATATACAATACAAATACATAATAAAATATTATGCATCTATGCACTACTCCCTCCGTTCCAAATTTCTTGTGCAATTACGTGCATGCGCACCATTTCTAAATTGCTCATATTTCTCAATCTCTAATTTCTTATATGTTTATAAATTTTTTTAATAGTAGGAAACAATATAGTCCATATTTGATATATGTACGTTATACATTTAAAAATATACCGTGAATAATTTTTTGATGTGTAATGAACAGTGGAAGTAGACAACATACTCCGGGGTGTTCTACTAACAAAAAATAGTTTTTACAAAAAACAAGACAGTTCATTCTCTTTCAATACATTACATAAAAGATCGTGAAAGTCAATTTATTCTATAAAAAAAACCCATAGCGGAACACGCTAAACTAGCTTTCCATCTCTCTATAAACGTCATTAGAATTGTGTTTGTTGCTCTTTCATCATACAAAAAAGCAAAAAACATCGAACGGATCTCTCTCTCTCTCTCTCTCTCTCTCTCCACCCACAGAATGACGACTGAGATGCCGCCTCCACCTCCCGCCACCCCCTCCGCCAACACCTCCACCATACTCAGCTCAATTAAACCCCAGACAGAAACCCTAGACGAACCGTTAACCTCTACACCAATAAAGCCTTCCATGCCCCCTCCACCTCCCAAAAACGCTATCCCTCCGCAATCCGACGCCGTGCAGTCCCAATCCAACGGCTATCAAGAACCACAACCAACCCCATCACGAAATCAAGAAGAACAAGTAGCCGTCGATATCGCCGCCGGCGAAAACGACATAGCTACAAAGAGTGTCGACGCTAAACAAGAGCAAAGGCCGAATGTTGCAGTTCCTTATACGATTCCTGAGTGGAGCGGACCTCCTGGTTATAATTTTTCATTGGAAGTTCTTAAAGAAGGATCCATCATTGATCAACTTCATGTGTAAGTCACTTAGTTTCGATTTTATGTGTTTTTGTAATGTTTATTTCTTGAATTTACGTTGCCTATGCGAAAAATTCGAGATGTCATTAAGTTTGTTGGCAAATCAAAAGATAGTAATGTCATGATGGCTACAGTTAGAGCAAGTTTACTTGTTGCCGTCAAAATGACATCGCCAAAGCTATTTTTAGCTTGTTTCAGTGTCAAAAAGGCACAAAATAGCAATGTCGCAGCAAATCAAAACCGTTGGATTAAACACATCTCATTTGCAATGGAAATCAAATGGCTTGAATGATGTAGCAAGTTTTGGCGATTGCCAAATTTGATGCCGAATTTGGCACCAAGAATGGCATCGCCAAAATGTGGCATTGAATTTGGCACAAGGGTGAAGAGTATTTTGCCATTATTGATACCAAATTTTAGCCTTGGCATGAAATATGGCACTGGGATGGACTTGCTCTTAGAGCATCTCCATTGGTGGATTGGTTGGCTATTATACGTAACGATTTGTGTGACTAGCAATGTTGTGGACATTGGACTAGTATTTATTTACCATCGCCAACTTTTTATTGTAAATGTGATGTGAACTGATGAACATTACTTGGCACAACTCACTACCATTGGTGACATTGACTAGCCAATGCTGATTGAGCAACTGCCAATTGCTAAGAATGGCAAGCTGGATAACACGCCATTTTGAAGTTTCTTGCTAAATTGTTGCAATGGCAACCCAAATAGCTGCCATTGGAGAAGCTCACACATACACCAAGCAGGAGCACATGCATGTGTAGGACCCATTAATTGACATGGTACTGTCATTTAAGAGTCACCACATATGGTACTCTCATCGGGGCATTACTCCTTGGGACAACAAGTAAACTTTCCCAGTTGTAATGGATGTAAACAATGTTTTAAAAGTCTGCCGGGTCGGTGCTAGGTTGGGGTCCAACGCCAAGACTAAAATCGGCCTAGGTTGTGCTAGATGCTAGATGCTAGGTGCCAGGCGCCAGATTAGTCAGCCCCTAGGCGCTAAGCGCTCTTCCTCCACCTGACTAATGCCTAATGAGTTTTAGGACACTGGACGAAAATAAGTACGATTGCTGGAAATAGGGCTTGGATTCTTTTAGTAGTCAAGTTTTGTGTTGAAATAATGACCAAGATTTAAATTCAGGTTTACGTTTTGGAAGCCTATCTTATTTGTTGAAAATTATTTCATGCATCTGTTGTATCCTCACAAAAATTGATTTGGAATCATCTAGTTACGAGAAGGGAGCTTACATGTTTGGTCGCGTAGACCTCTGTGATTTTGCCCTCGAGCACCCAACCATCTCTCGCTTTCATGCTGGTATGAATTCTTCCCCTGTTTTGTTCATTATTTTTTTGTTTATTGCCTTTTCATTGGCTTAAGCATAGATATGTGGGAGTTTTTCTTCTTTGGATGAGTTGAGTACACATAAATCATTAATGACATCCATGAAACGAGTGCGCAAAGTTAAATCAATGGGTTCTCCAAACCTGGCTATAACTTAAATAATCAGAGCTGCTCTGGGAATCCCAACCCTTTGATATTACCAAAAGATGTCAAATTTTGATTTCTGCTGGTTCAGTTTCAGGATAAGGTAAAACTTCTAATAAGGTTTGAAGATTTCAACCTATCCAAAATGAATCAAGGCAAGAAAGTAGTTGGATTTGGGAATGACTGACACTATGGCTATACGTGATTCGGGGTCTTTATTGTCTAAGCAATGCAGTATGAGTCCAAATGCCCAGTTTGAAGTATTTTCATGTATTAGATGAAGAAAGGAACGAGTACAATATGCTATTCACTGTGACTAAGTTCAATATCAAACTGTATGTTCATCTAAAAAAACATCAAACCGTGTGTTGCGCTGACCCACTCCAGAAACAGATAAGATGTTGTTGTCTTGTTAAGGATGCCCTAGGTAGTGCATAGTTTAGGTAAGATGGCAGAGAACAGATTTTATCAGTGTCTTAAAAAGCGCGCTTAAGCGCAAGGTGAGGCGAGGCGTGCAGAACCACGAGCTTAAGCACAGAAGCGCAAGGCGCAAGAAGCGTGGGCTTTTGTGTATTTCACCCAAAACTCATCCTAACCCTTCATCTTGATAAAAAAAAAAAAGCCATGTGCCAAGTGCACCAGATAAAATACCTACACTTATCAACATAGCACCAGCCAGCAGAGATCGATAACTCTAAAATTTCATTCGAAGGGCTCCATTCTGATCAATCGACTAATCAGGTAACCCTAAAATTTCTTCTTCTCCCTTCTCTTTCTTCTTTCTCCTTCTTCTTCTTCTTCCCTATTTCTTGGTACTCTGTTTCTTCTTTTTTTTCGATCAAGAGTATCAGATATTGATTACTCTATTTCCTTTTTTTTTTTTTGAACCAGACTTCATTTTTTCATATAAAAAAAAGTTCATTTTTGTAAAAGAAGTCCAGTCTGATCAAACTTCATTTTTTCTTCTCCCAACTCTTTCTTTTTCTTTTTTTTTGAATCACTTCCGTCAGAACTTCATTTTTCCTTCTGCTCTGTTTTTTCCCGCAGTGAATTTATTTTTTCAATTTGTTCATCCTAGATGTGATCTGAAAATAGTAGTAAAAGGTTGGATCCTGCTTGGAAGTATGGGCATCAGGTTGAGCCCCAAAATGTTTCCAAGTAGAAGTGTAATTTTTGTGATGAAGTGAAAAATGGTAGTGTCTTAATTTTTATGAGAATGTTTTATAAGTGTTTGCTTGTATTGAAAGTATTACCTAGATTAGAATTTTACTTGTTCTAAAAAATCGCCTCGTGTTCAAAAGGCGCGCGCCTCGCCTTGTACCTTGCGCTTAAAGCTCGAGGGGACCATGGCGCCTCGGTGCGCCTATCGCTATTTAAAACACTGGATTTATGATTTGCATCCCTCCTTTTTACTGTTTTACTTGTTGATCTACGTCTAAAAGCAGATAGAGTGGTTAAATGGGTGAGGTTAGATCTCTTGTATACAGTTGATTTCTCACAGAATGTATATTTATGGCTGACTATGTGTTGGAATTTGATACGGGATTGTACCGTATATGTGACAACTTGAATGAAACATGTACTAGCATTGATTGAATTTATAATGACACAATTAACACAAAAGTGTAGTATTGTGGCTCTTCTTCTGTATTGAGTGAAATCAGTAAATTGTATTGCATTGATGGAAAGTCTACAAGTGGTGATGTTATATGTGAGCAAGAGCTACTTCTTTGTCTACAATGACACTTTGGACATCAGATATTAGTAGAGGGGTTTCCTCATAGAAAAATTCTGATTTTTTTTGCTGTACCTACCCGATTATTAAGCTTTGATTATGCTTAGACAAAAATATGCATTTTAATGCAAGAAGTATCGTATTTGTTATAAGGAGGACCAGATGGTTGATTACTCATATACCAAATATGGATCACATTAAGTGTATTTGACTTTAATTCTCTTAGACCCTATTTTTTCCCGATCCAAATGTTATTATTTTGGCGGTAGGAATGATTTCTAATATTGGTTATGTGACCACATGTTTCATCTATGCTAGTCCTCCAGTTCAAGAGAAGCGGAGGTGCTTATCTTTATGACCTTGGTAGCACGCATGGGACATTTGTAAACAAGAATCAGGTATTTCTTTTAATGAACTAGCCTTCAAATGCATGGCAATCTTTTAATCTAAAGTTCTTTTTATTTTATTTTAATTTAAAACATGAGGATGACTGATAATGGGTTTTCTAATTCTAATTATTTTATAGAGTTGGTATTTTTTGACACTTTAGGCCGGTGTGGTCGTCCTTAATTCCAATGTTGCTATCAAACATCTATGCTCCTTTAGGATTTATGGTAATATTGCAACCAATCATTTATGCTCCCTCCATTTAAGGATTATGGCAATGTTGATCAATCATCTACACATTGGACATGGTGTACTTGATAATTCATTTCTTATTTGGGATGCAAAGCATTTTGATGTCTCTGCATGGTAGGATGGGGAGCCCAATTATAGTCGATGCAAAGCCTAGTATTGTTACAGAACAAGGAGGCTGCTGTTTTCGATCACTAGGAATCGGAGATTGGTGGTGGAATTATTGAACCGTATTAGTGCTATTCTGAGCGATCCAGTTGTTTATGTTGTGAAAAAATGTTTGAATTTGTTGTATCAACATAGATAAGATTTAGCATTTTTCCTGATTGATGGATATTTTTGATGGTATTAGGTGAAGCCAAAGGTTTTTGTCGATTTGCATGTTGGTGACGTGATTCGATTTGGCCAGTAAGATACTTCCATTTGCACTTTTCTTGTGATATTAATCCGTGTCATCTTTTCTTTGGCTACTGTTCTGATATTCTTTTATTATTTTTACATAACCCTACATAATGCACTCTGTGGCACTTTGGTCCCTGATCTACTTATTTGCACAGGTATAAAATGTGTCTGTTAGTCCCCATGTCTAACGCCTTCCTGATCCATGACATAGACTGATAGACGAGGGTATATTCCAGAAAACACTGATTTGAAAAACTAATGTGCCATTATACCTGTATACAACAAAACACGATAAGTAATGTGCACATCATATGCAAATGTAATAATTTAAGCAAAACTAATTTTACCTTCCAGTCATATTTCAAGACTTAAATTTTTTAAAAGGTTGTGTTTAACTAAACTATAGTAGAACCAATGCCTTGGAACTTTGACTTTTGTGCAAATAGGAACAGGGACCAGGTCAAGGGTCTTGGATTCAACTGTCCGATCAACTAGATTAAAACCATGACATCTTGAGTTTTTTTTTTTCCAGCTACGGGAGTAGTTTTACTGACAAAGATGAAAAAATACAAGTGAATTTAGTCATTGAATCAAATACTTCGGGTTCCAAAAGTGGATTTAGTCCTTAAATATCTCCCATAATCCATCCCATCGAGGAGGCAAAGATGGAGATATAGGATTGTTTAGATGAAGTGTGGTCAGAAGTGTGGTCATGTGGCAAATTTATAGTCTAGGGATTGGCAACATGTATGAGGTCTATTAGACAGTAAAGTTTAAATTGGTCTTTGTTGTAACGTAAGCCTTGGGCCCCACTATTTTTCATGATTGGGAGTCCAAATATTGTTGTTGTTTTGAAGACATGTTATGCTTTGGATACCTACCCATTTTTCCCTGCTTATTGTTATAATTTTTATTTTGTGCAGCTCATCACGATTATACATACTCCAAGGACCATCTGAGTTGATGCCACCAGTAAGTTTGTTTTATCACCAGATTTTTTTCTCTGCTCTGTTTTGTGTCGTTTTATCGTTTTAGCATCTATTTAGGATTGACTTTCATTGTTTTTTAGTTCAACATGGAGCTGAAATAGGTTCACTTGTGAATGGAATTCTTTTCTTACTTCCAATCTTAGTTGAATAGCTGACAGATTATTCCCAATGTCTTTCTATATAAATCCGTGTATCTCCTAATCCTGTAGATTTTCACTCAGTGGGTCACAATCATCTCTGAGAGTAATTTGACAAATCCTCTAAACCATTTCTAATGAGCTTGGTTATGCAGGAGCCTAAGTTCAGTTTCTATACACCAGCTTTGCCTTGTGACTTCACAAAACTAATTGTGTGACTAGAAGTTTGAATTACGCTTTGCAGTAAGAAGGGTCCCTACACCCTTGTTTTTGAAGAAATATTTTCTATGCACTTAAATGTTCTGATATCTTGAATTTGTCTTCTATAATCTAATAAACAAATTCATATAAATACTTCCTCCTTTATGATAACAAAATCTAGTATAAAAATGTGAGGTTTTGTTCAGGCCCAGGACTGTGACCTGCAAATATCCCATGTTACCATCCAGGCTATTCCTATGAGATGAAGAGTATGTCTTGATGTAGTGATAAAAATATTTTCCAGGATGAGCTAGACTTCGACCACCTTCACTTATAATGTCTCTTGAGTTTCTCCTCCTTAGTAACTGAGGCATGCATTGAAACGGATGTCATAATAATCTATGAATCTTTGCTCATCATTAAGCAGTATGGCACAATGTGCAACTTTGCTGTTCATATTTTGGCCAGTGTACCGTAGACCATTTTTGGTAAAGTTATATATAGTGTATCTGAGGCCTGATATCATTGTCATGTTTCCTTTTCTTATTACATCAATAGATTTTGGAGTTTGGTTGGAACAAAAACAGGAAGATGGTGTTTTTGACTTTTTATGTAAAATGGCTAGCCAGTATTCTACTGCTAATGCTGTTATTATACTCGCTCCATCCCTAATGATTAGTTCTCCCTCCAATTTGGGATATCAAAAGTTGTAAGTCCTCTTTGGAAAAAGTCAGCTTCAATCATTGAATTTCCAAGGCTACCCTTTTTAGATAAAAAGTGAGAATAAAAGGTTTTTGGTGGGTGACCAATGCCTTTGAATTTGAATTTGGGGCATTAACTGCAAAACAAACAACTCCGTGCGAGCATCTCTAAAAGGACTATCATTGCAGGAGCTGGGACCATACTGTTGTTATCACTATATTTGTTGATGTATAATTCTTTGTCAGGGGTGCGCGCATGTGTACTTTTGCTATTGTTACAGCTTATTGTGTTGCTTGTATTGAAGGAAAGGGACTTGAAAAGCATAAAAAATGGTAAGATGCGAGAGGAGATGCAAGATATGGAAGCTTCACTTTTACGAGCCAAGCGGGAAGCCTCTCTTGCCAACGGTGTCTCATGGGGCATGGGTGAAGATGCCATAGAAGAAACTGAGGTTACCTTTCTTACCATTTCAATTTTAGGACACCTTGATCAGTTGTGGGCATTTACTTGTACATGTTAATGGTGCTCGACAAAGTTGCAGTTATGCTACTGTTGTTCTTTTCCGTACATGGCTTGCATGAATCTGAGCACAAGGAAAGAGTATTAGGCACATAAGAAGCAACAATGAGTAGTACCAATTTTGTTAGTGATGACTATTTCTGCAGGAGAACAAGAAACTTTATTTGGGATTCTTTTCTAAGAACATTTTGTTTGTCATGGTTCTTTTCTAAGGGCATTGAATATGCTTTCTACTGTTTATCGTAGAGCCTTCATAAGAACTAGACTATGGATATATGTATCTTTTGGCACACACAAGAGCTTCATTTAAACAATAGAATTGAAAGGGAAAGGTGGGGAGTTGAACTCCCAACCTGATGAGTACTGTTTCAATGCCCTTAGAACTGGCCCAGAGGTTTTAGAGTTCTATTTTTTAAATTGAGGAAGAATACTCTAAAAGGAACGTTCAATGTCTCTTCCACGTTTTCTTTTCTTTTTCAAAATGTTCTTGTCTTGACGGGGTGTTCATTTCTTTGGGTGGGGGAAGCCCTTGAGATGTAAAAAAATGAGGAAGAATACATATAAGGAATGTTGAATGTCTGGTCCTCATTTTCTGTTATTTTTTAAATGTTCTTGTATTAAGGGGTGAGTGTAGTCCTTGATGTGTCGTTGGGTCTGATGGTGGCCCTGATTCGGTTCTTCTTGCAAGCAGCAAGTTTTGTCTTACTGCTCAATTATAGTATTATTTGGAATTTATCCAACAGTGGTTGGACTCCCCTCTCTTCTCCCCCAACTTTATCTAACCTTTCTCAAGTTCCATTAATAAACTTTTTGCCTATCAAAAAAAAATATTATAGTATTATTCGGAGTAGCAATCTCTGCCATGTTTTCTTTGAAGAATCTGTTATTTGTACTTCCCTTCTTGTTTTCACAGTAAGGAGAAAATAAAGTTTATCCCCAGTATTATTGGCCCTACTAACCAAAGTGGTTTTGGATATTCAGGATGATGTTGATGAAATAAGTTGGCAAAACTACAAGGGGCAGCTTACAGAGAAGCAGGAAAAAACACGTGATAAAGTTATAAAAAGACTTGAGAAGGTTAGTGTATTTTGGTATTTTGGAATCTCTTACACTCTCATTTCTCTCATATTTTGGATCTCTCTATTGCTTTCAATGTCACTTCTTAGGGGAAAAAAAAAACAGAAATCTTCTGAATACCTTGTCAGTCCGATTTCTTCATACCTTTGTTAATGCAAATATTGTATTCTCAGAGAATACAAAAATTGTTGAATATTCTTCTAAATCCCTTTAGAAAACATTGGCTGTGTTCGGAAAACTTTTTGAAGAAGGCTTTTTGGAGTTGGAAGAAGAATTTTGAATTTCAAATGTTGATTCCCCAAATAACCCAGGCCCCACCGATGTCCTTCCTCCATACTTCTGCCACTTTGACCGGCAATGACCATGTGTATTTTATGTAGTCTCTCCAAGTGTCCCCCTCAAATCCACGTGTCATCTCTATGTCTCTCTCTGATGTATGTACACAGTTTTGACTTTCAAAAAGCATTCCTTTTTAGTGGGCCCCTCTTGTCCTCTGACCCATTTATGGAGGGAAACACTTTCAACTAAAAAAAACTGTGTTGAAAAACTTATCCGAACAAAGCCATTCAGTCTTCCCTTTATTTTGTGAATTTTCGTAGAGAGAGTACTATGGATTTACTTTCCCATAAGTTCTGTATTAGTCGAGTTCAGAAATTGGTCAATTCCCATTCCTATAAATTAGTCTGCATCCCTCGTAAATTTTATGGTTTATGCTTTGTTACTACGTAAGTGTTGCTTTGTTGCAGATTGCTAATATGAAGAAAGAAATAGATGCTATTCGTGTGAAAGATATTTCTCAGGGTGGGTTGACGCAGGGGCAGCAAACTCAGATTGCTCGGAATGAACAGAGAATGTCCCAGGTGCAATGCCAAAATTATTTGTAGAATGGCTATCCTCTATTCTTCCTTGATCAGCTACTGTATTAAGTTCTCATGAAGTAATCTGGCACTGTTTTATCTTTCCTTTATACTCTCTTCTCTTCTTCTGTTATTTTATTCTTGGATTTTTTTTCTTCTCTTTTTTGAATTTCCTCAGATAATGGAGGAGCTTGAAAATTTAGAAGAGACTCTAAATGAAAGTATCCGAGAAAGCTTAGGTGTACGTGTTGGAGGATTGTCCCATGCTAAGAAGAAAGGAGTAGTTGAAGATGAAGAGGAATACTCGAGGTACTTAAGAATTACAAACTTCTTGTTGTGGAAAAGTAAAACAGATAAGTTTTGGTTCTTCAATTAGCTTATTCATTGTCATGATGATGCTCATTAATATAATGTAACGGCCACGACGTAACATATTCTCTGACTGATTCTTTATGCATAACAATACATCTCTCTATCTCTATAGACACACACGTATTTGTATATTTATATAGGGGCCGGTTATAGGGGGACAAAAAAAAAACACAAAAAAACATAGCCATGGGTTTCAATGGTTGAGATTAAAACTTCACAAAGCAACTTCGCTCTCCCAAAACATAACCACACCCTAAAACTACTCAGTTCTTCCCCAAAAAATTCTCACACTACTACCGCCAAACCCTTACCCTAGCCCCCCCCCCCCACCACCACAGCCTTACTTCCTGGCAACCCTCTCCCCGGCGACTCTCTCTCTCTCTCTCTCTCTCTCTCTCTCTCTCTCTCTCTCTCTCTCTCTCTCTCTCTCATACATTTGTGCAAAGATAAGTAGCTATGAAGCGATGCTGAGGCTGTCGTGCTATGAGTAGAGGCGGATGTGCCTGTTTTCTCATTTTTGGCTGGGTAACGAGAATGGTAAATCCAAAATTTCAAATCCTCCTTCAAGTTCAAGAACTCCATGGCATTTGGGTCCACCCCCAAATGTTTCAATTCTTACCTTAAATCCAAGAAAAAATGTTTTTCATCAGTTCATACTCGAAACAAAGCATAAAACAAGGGGTAGGAAATCAGTTAGGTATATGAAATGGGTCCCATTAAAATTGCCCCCAATTTTTTTATATTCTCCCAACACGCAAGAACACTGGTATCTCTTCCACATAGAGAGAGATAGTATCAGGAGAGATAAGGGGAGGGAGGTCGCCGGGATGGGGGGTTGTGGTGGCGGCAGCGGCAGCTAGGGTTAGGTTTCGGTGGTAGTTGTGTGAGAATGTTTTTGGGAAGAAGAGTAATTTTAGGGTGTGATAATATTTTGGGAGAGAGAAGTTTTGTAAAATTTTAATCTTAGCCATTGAAACCTATGGCTGAGATGGAGTGTCTTCTTTTGTATTTTTTTTATGTGTCCCCAGGACCGACCACATATACGTATATACATGCATATGTATCTTTTTTTTTTCAGTCTTTCTGTAATGGACCCTAAGATCTAAATTTTTTGTAGATAATCAAAGGATGATGTTATTAACTTCTAAATTTTTACTTCTGAATTGTGTAAACTCCTTACCGTCTTACTGTCCAGTGACGAGGACGAGTTCTATGACCGGACAAAGAAGAAGGCTTCTAAGCGAAAGGGTGGTGAAAACCAGTCAATTGAAACAGCTGATAGCCTTCTTGATAAGAAAGATGCACTAACTACAGAAATCGAAGAGAAGAAGAAGTTGCTTCTGGAGGAGAAGGATAGGATAGAATTGGAAAATGTTGGAGAAGCTGCTGGAGATGCTCTTGATGCATACATGTCTGGATTATCCTCTCAACTGGGTAAGCTATTCTGCAGATGATAGAATCTTTTCTTATCTTTTGTTCATTTTACTTTTAAATATAGCCTGTTGAAAATTTAAGAGGGCGCATGGTTTAAGAGAGCAAAATATTCCCATCATTCTTGCTATCCACTGAAGCTTAGCGAAATACTTGATGAAAGACCAGCAAGGCTTGTCAAACCTTGTTGATATTTGATGAAGTGATGAAACTCAATGCTGTGTTCAGGCATACATTATCTTCCCGTTCATTTAATAAAATTTGCTTTTCGACGTCAAAACAAGGTACTTTTAGTAAGAAGAAGAAGAAGAAGATGAATGACACTGTCTGTTTTTTGGTTTGTTTATGTAGCAACAAATCTGTCTACCCAGAAAAAAGGAATAAACTACGGGGACTTTTATCCCAACCACCAAAAGAGGAACAATGATCCTCACTGGAGGTGGTGCAACTGCTTTATGCTAAAAAGAGCGTAATCCAAAGGCCGCAAGAAAAATTTGTTCACTTGTAAGATAACATAAAAAGTTCAAAGGATTTGATCCTTATACCTAAGGAGTTACGATGATCCTAATTGCTTCTTTATGATTAAGAGAACATAATCCCCTCTGAATGGCTATAGTTGCTTCATCTATGTTGACTGATTTTGCGATTCGTGGAAAGATCTCCCTAGAGCAAATAGCTGAGCAGGGACCACTCGATCGGTCACTTCTTTTTGCCCCATCAAAGCCAATGGGACTGGAGCCCCTCAACAGAAGACCATCTCTCTCTCTCACAGCTGTGAGCCTGTGTAGACACAAAAAATGTGGGGGTTCTGGTGCATATATTGTTGAAAGCGTCAACATATATTTTCTTCAACTAAAATTATTTTTGATTTAGTTAATACATAGTACTGAAAATTACAGGGATTTTGCTTCAAAATGGGTAGTAATAGTAATGTTGAGACCTTTCTTTATAAATGCTTTCACATTTTCGTCAGGTGGTGGTATTTTTTCTAATGATATTCTTGTTATAGTGTGCTATTATGTCTGTCTACAATTATCTGTTATTCTTTGTAAGATTTTTGTTGCTGGTTGTTTCGCCGTGCTTTCATTAAAGTTGAGAATTTCTTCTTCAATTTTATTCCAAGTATTAAGCAGAATCTGTGATTTTCTGGTAGTAGTTCATGTTGTGGTCTGTTTGGTTGTGTTGTTTGCAACTCATCTGTGACCTTCTATCCTTCCCTGATTGCAGATTATTCGAGTTTCAGCAAAATCAAGACCCTTTTATCTTTTCCAAATTTATTTATGTTTATTTTACTGATTTCCTGTTCCAAATGGCAGTTCTCGACAAAACTGAGCAGCTTCAGAAAGAATTATCAACTCTTCAGTCAGAATTGGACAGGATAGTCTACTTGCTGAAGATTGCTGACCCAGCTGGGGAAGCTGCTAGGAAAAGGGAATCAAACTCGCAAGATCCAAAACCTAATCTGTTCAAAGTCCCCATTTCTGCAAGCGTGAGGAAGACTAAATCAGAGCCAAATAGAAAGACTGAATCAGAAAAATCAGTGAGTGGCTCCAACAAGAAACAGGAGACTACTGAGGTGACGTTGGGCAAGAAGACAGAAGAGAGTGAGGTTATAGTTGATAAAACAGAATGCAAAGCTACTGAATATGTTGCAGTTAAGCCTCAATGGCTTGGAGCTGTACAAAAAACAGAGACAATAGAGACTAAACAGGAGGGCCCTCTAGAAATGCAGGAGTCTGATCAGTTTGTTGATTATAAAGACCGGAAGAAGGTTCTGGAACATCAAGATGCCACAAAATTGAATGTGGAGTCGGGGATTGAAAATGCAGCCCCTGGTCTTATAATTAGAAAGCGGAAGCAGGTTGTCAATGAAACTGAAGCTTCCGAACAGTCTACAACTGCATCCAAAGGAGCTGAAATTAGGGCAGAAGATGCTGTAGCACTGTTATTGAAGCATAAAAGAGGATATTATGCATCTGACGATGAGGCAGGACAGAAAACTGAGGATACTCCACGTCGGAAACAGCCTGGGAAGGATAATAAAAAGCCGAAAAAAGTGCTTGGTCCAGAGAAACCTTCATTTCTTGGTGGTGAAATGGATTATGAAACCTGGGTGCCTCCTGAAGGTAAAATTCTTTTGGCTTCAGTTAAATGACAATCACTTTATTGTGTGTTTTTTCATGTTTTCATTTCTGTTCTTATTATTCTTGCTGTACTTTGACTTCGTTGCAAGTTTATTATGCTTAAGATACTTCCACTTTGTCGTGAGTCTGTTGTGCTTTGATTTCTGATGTTATGCTTGTGGTACTTTGGCCAGGACAATCAGGTGATGGAAGGACTTCGTTAAATGAGCGTTATGGTTACTGAATTTTTACATTAACATCACAGTTATTATTTGGGCCTGCTTGAAAGATAGCAGAGTAGTCTCTATCCAAAAAGTGGGGCTCTTGAAAGATTTGATGTCACACCTCGAGAATCTGCACGTGGCACTAGCTGAGTATCATTTCCTTTGCATTGGATTGATGAAGCCGTTGATTAAATCAGATGGCTATGGATCAGAACTCGGTCAGAGCTTGTGGCATTATGCCTCAGTGGAATGAACTCCTCTGGAAGGGCTAAATGCTTCTTATTTAATATAGTTGGTTTAAAAAGGTCAATTCCCGTGTAGAAAACGAGGTGCATAGGCTTTGCTCCTGTGTCGGATAGCTCGTAGCTTTACTGTAAATATGATTTTTCTCTTTCGTAGTTTTTTTCTTTTGTTACAAATAGTACCAGCATTTTGGAGATTTTACATTATCAGATTTGAGATTGTGTGTGATAGCCTAATAGGCTAAAGGAAATTGCTTACCAAGCCTTATTGAGATCCTATAGTTTCGACGTAAGATCAAAGATGATTGCATAAATTTGAAACAGCCTACTATTATTACCGGTCAAAGACCATGAGTTTGACCAGGATCGTTTGGCATTGCCCTAAGAGGGTTGCTGTGTAGGAAATGGAAACGAAAAGAAACTGTAATTATTAAGTTCACTGTTGTTTGTGGATTTTGTCTGAAAATGCACGTTGATGAATTGTTCTTTACCGAGGCTTCAATTCTGGAAAGCTACTACGTACCATTCAAAGTAGAGTGATACAAAACCAGAAGCAGAAATGAACATTCCGAATGGCCTCTGCGTCTACGATCATACATATGATTGATTCTATGTTTTTAACTTCTCTACTGAAGTGAATAGCCATTGCGTTCACATCGAGAGTTCTAGCAGCTGACTTTTGCTTTGCATTCACAATGGTGATTATGATGCATAAAGGTAGGTCACATGAACTAGATAATTTCCTTGAATGTAAAGAAGAGGTAAACGTTAGCTCTAGAAATTAGATCCGCTCTATCGATAGTCATAGCAACAGCCAAATAGGCATGCATGACTCGATATAAATTAAATGATGATGAAGAAGATGAAGATGAAATTGAAGTTATTGGTATTGGAGATGATTAATCGGCATGCATGACTTGATATTTGATTACCATTATTCATTTTGTTGTCTCCAAAACTTAACCTCTGTATATTAACTTTTTATGAAGGATATGTTTTGGGTGATTCTATTTGCAACCCTTTTTTTTTTCTCTATACAACCCATTTTCTTCATCCAACTCACAACTAAAATTCCCCAAACCAATTTACTCCATACAACCCACTAAATACACCTAAACTTCCCAAAATACCCTTCAACCCATTCGTACTTTGAATATCGAAATACACACTCATTTTCGACAACCACATGTCGATTTATATTGAAGGTCGAATTTTCAAAAAATTTACAAGTATAAACTTCGGCATCAAAATGTCGAAATAAGGTAATAATTTCAACATTATCTTGTCGAAATGTATGTTGACAAATTACAAAATTTTACAAGTACATATTTCGATATCAAAACGTAGAAATTATCTATAAATTTCAACATTATATTGTCGAAACAATATATGGAATTTCTCAGGTATCGTTTTCGGAATGCAAATGTTGATGTAATGTGTAGAATTCGATATTATGATGATGAAAAAAGTAACTTAAGTCAACAATTTATTACTGAACTTTGTCTTGCATAATTTCAGTTAAGTGAAAAGTTTTAACATCGAAATGTTGAAAAAGTTTATATATTTCGGGGTATGAATGTAAAAAAGAACCCGCAATTTTCAGATTTGTAGGGGCATTTAGGTCTTTAGCCAACAATGAAAATTGAGGACATTTCCTGGGTTGTATGGAGAAAAAAAAGGGTTGCAAATAGAATCACCCTATGTTTTCTTTAGTATTTGGTGGCTTAAAATTGAAATGGTTATGTTTTATGACATTTGAAAGTTTTGAAAGTATTTGCTTGTGTTCAGAGTTTTTTACCTGCATTAGAATTCTACTTGTTATAATAAGTTGCACCTCGCTTTCATGTGGCAAGACGACTTGTTATAATAAATTGCACCTCGCTTTCATGTGGCGCGCGTCTCGCCACATGCTAAAGCTCCATTGGACCATTGCGCCTTAGTGCGCCACTGTGAGCCATTTAAAAAACTGGCTAAACCTGTGCTTTGAAAAAGGACCAGAAAGATTCCCATAAACTCCTTTTACACACGTTAGGAGAAAAATAAAATGAACAAAGTTCACCAATAATGGGAGAAAAGATGGATCAACATTCTTACCAGCAATAACTGCATTTCTTGAACTATTTTATCCACTTTACAGCTTACTATACAACATATACAATACAGGGTGCCACAATCCGGAACAACTCATAACAGCAGTATAGATCCGGCAGCAAGAATATTTACTACTTGTGCAAATATCCAATCCCTCATGTAACAGTAAATTGCAATATTTCATGCATGTTAGTTCATCTCCTGAATCAGCATTTCTTCTCTCAACCCAATCTGCTGTACTGCGGGTAGGTACCACAATGACTTAATCAATTCGAAAGCTTTGTATCCTTGTCAATTTCCAACACATGATTTGCAGATGAAGAATGTAAGTCGACCTCTCAAAAGATTCTTGATCAATAAGTCCACTTCTGAAAAGCTTAATATGCCATATCTCAGAGCAGACACATGCAGCAATAAAGAATCTCTTTGACTGTACATAGAAAACAGGAGGTTGAAGCTTGCAGACTGAACTAAGTACACATCGGTAGATCTCAACGCTCAAGGACATTCTCACGAGAAAGTGAGAGAAGAGCCTCAAGTATCTCAGAGACTATATTCAGAGAATGACCTCTTTCTTTGTGATGCCTATCAATGGTAGCAAACCTAAACAGAGATGCTGAATCATGTACAGTGCCACTGCATCACTTGATAACAAGAGTAACTTATGGTCTGATCAGTTGAAGAAGTACGGCGACTCTATAACATCTCTCATATCGAAGTCTCCCCGTTCTGGCAATGGGGGAAAAGATAATGTAGGAAAAGATGTTTGAAAGCTCTCCAACAACTGCTCAGGAAGGCGCAAAAGTTCAGATCAACTTTAGTCCGTGTGCAAGAACAAATTCTTAAAATTTAATGCAAGTTATTTTAGTAAAGTGGTAAAACACTTGTCATAAAAATGTAGTCTGAATGGGGTTTCCTGATTGCTTTGGAGTCTGAGATTTATGTTAAACCATCAGTTGTACTAATACACTGGAGAGGAAGAAAACAGATCCAAGAGGAGGAAATGCCAAGAATGAAGTTTACATTATGTACTTTTCCAATGCAAAGACTGTCTACTTTTTCTGAGGCGGAAAAGGAGGCCCTGATGGAATTTTTTACTCTAATAGATAACATACGAGACACATTTATAAGTTTGAGGACATGTTGACAAGAGGTTTCAGCTCAGAACAGGTTTGTTAGACCTTGAGGTAAAGAGTGAAGGCTTGACCTCACCAATATGTAGTATTAGAGTTCATAAATGATATTCAGCTATATAATTCCCCGTAGACAAAATCTAAAGGTTAAATTCCACGGAAACCCCCTCATCTATGCTGCCTCTTGGACAAGGAGACCCCCTAACGTTTAAAAGTGCCCAAACACACCCCCTCATCTATAACCGTTACCCAACTTTCACCCCTTCTGTTAAAGTTTCATTTGCAGTTGGGAGAATATCACATTTTTCAGACAAAATAATTGCCCTTCAACAGGGCTATATATGCATATACTAGTATCCTTATCTTCTCTATTACACGAGTAACCCTCTCCTCCATATTTCACAATCTCAATCTATCTCCCTCCCTCCCTCGGCAGCCGCTTCCATGCATGGCTGCCTTAGGGGGGAGAGAGACAAAGATGATGGAGGAGAGAGAAGGGTTACTGGTGTAATAGAGAAGATAAGGATACTAGTGCATGCATATATAGCCCTGTTGAACGGCAATCATTTTGTCTGAAAAATGTGATATTCTCCCGGCTACAAACACAACTTTAACAGAATAGGTGAAGCTGGGTAACGCTTATAGATGAGGGGGTGTGTTTGGGTGCTTTTAAACGTTAGGGGTCTCCTTGTCCAAGAGGCATAGATGAGGGGGTCTCCGTGGAATTTAACCAGATCTAAATGAAGCATTTCAAAACTGAAGATAGTCGGTGTACCATACATTCTCCAGGATGGGAGTTTCGTATAGTTCCACAAATTTTTCCCGTAGTATTCTGTTCATTTCTTCCACATCACAAGCATGCGTCCAATATGAATCATGAACCCCTGCAACATAGATAATTAGGTACTCTCTCTACACACACACACACAGCACTTGTCAAATAAGAAAGGGGAAACATTAAAAGAACCTGCAAAGTTCAAGCCCGCTTTTTTGCAAGCAACCGCAGTCATCATCATATGTGAGCCATCAAGGGAGTGAACGAAATTTGGTGGAAAAGCTGTCCTCTGCCGTTTAACCATGATCTGTAACAGTATTTCAGGTAAGTGACAATTTGCGCAGTGGAGATTTAGTGAAAATAGGAAAAACTGGAGCTGGAGGTCAAGCTAGCCTAAATATCACTTTCTCAGTGGTTGAATCCTGTGAAGGCCAGGAAACTCAACTTGGCCAACTGGGTACTTGAAAGTTGAGACCAGGTTAATTAGAGATCCCTTATCATCGAACATGTTTCACCACCGTCCAAAATTGCCTCGCATACACACATGGTTGGTGCAGAAAGTTATTAATAGCAAAGGCGGCTGAAACTACCATAACTCTATTAAGTTACTAGTTGTCCCAAAAGCTTAAGCTCTTTGGAGATGGGCCCAACAATGGATATCAAGCTAACAAACTCTACTATGTTTGTCAGGTGCCTTACCTTTTATGCAATTTATTTATATCAATCAACCTAGGTAGGAAACTAAACTGAAAAAAATTACTCCGTAATTAGATAGCACAAAGTGGAAAACATGATAGGGAGAATAATTACCTTCTCCGTTTCCCGTTGTAATGTCAACATCTGAAGTGAAGTCTTAACCTGCATACAAAACACAAAACTAAACATGATAATGTCTCTTTTGGTTGTCACACATGGAATAAGGACAATGATAAGCTAACAGTAAGGTGTCATCAAAAGTCAACACTCACCAGATGCCTTCCTCGTTTACGGTAAGGCTGCACAACAGGAAGTCCAAGTGGAGTCTTCCATTCCACCGGTTGATTCTCAGAGGCAATAATCTATTTGCAACAGACAAATTGAATAAACAAGTCAGGTGAAATTCAAGGAAAAACAAACACAGGGGAGGGACAGGAATTCGATGATTCGTTGTAAATTACATTACACCGGAATGAGTAAGTTACCCTTTACTTGTCTGTCTCAAATCTCAGAAGATGTCAACATCCTCAGATTACGTATAAGTGGGTTTGAATTACCATGTACTGATGCATATTCAAAATGTTATTACAGTGCTTACAAAGGATATAACACACCTTTGCACAGTCACCAAGCCAGCTCATGATACTACGAGCAGCTTGAAACATCTCTCCCAATGCAGTCAAAGTCGTCTGCTCAACCAGCAAGAAAGAATGTTCTTACAATGAATTGTAAATAAGTAGATGAATGAACATGCATAATATCAGTCTTTTTTAATGCTTTCCAATCTCAACAAATGGACCTCGGAAGCCCAAAAAAAAAAAAAATCCACTGCTGCTAACACGTAAAATTTGTTACTTGACCATGTTATGGTTTAGAGTCTATACTTGTTCTTATCAAAATTATGTGGGACTATAGGGATCTATTGGCTACTTGTTTTGGATACCGGGATTAAGGAATGCAGGAGAGATGTTTA
Organism: Vaccinium vitis-idaea; assembly: GCA_963854785.1. NCBI lineage: Eukaryota > Viridiplantae > Streptophyta > Magnoliopsida > Ericales > Ericaceae > Vaccinium > Vaccinium vitis-idaea. The sequence continues at coordinate 32,758,889 of OY978222.1, forward strand.
ATAAACAGTTTAATTGGAAAAACAAGGGCACAAAAAGTTAATCTGCAAAATTGACAGTTCGGAAAGCATAACATGGTCCAGTATTGCAGTCTAATATTGACACACATACGAGTATACTACCAATGCTATGAAAATGAGAACAAAAACTGGTGCTCTTATGCATGGATGCAAGATTACTCAACCACGTCACTGTCCTAAGTTTGTCGTGTCATACATAAATGCAGTCCTAATAATGCATACACAAGCTATTCCCTGGAGCAAATATTCATGCTCTTATGCATAGATGCACAATCACGTAACAGTGAACACTCCATGGTACTGCCCTTACTTTTGCAGCATAACAAGCAGCACCAAAGAGCTCTGAATCATCTGCAATGGCACTGCGTTCCTTCAACCTTCTCTTGATCTGATCACGAGCACCAATGTAAGTGACACCATACACTGATGTCATCACTGTCTGCTTCACTAATTTCCGGTCCACCTAAATTAATTCCAGTCATCAGTCGAACTATGAGAAATAAGTTCAATAACCTACTAAAATGTGGCAATGATACAAAATAAGTTCTTCCTATTTCCTGAATGAACCACGGAGGGAGAAGCATTAATCCTTCGTCAAGTAAATAACAGCCATGTGAATAGTAAATAACCATGCGAATACTCACCAGTGTAATATGCAAGGCATCTGCTTGTTTTATGGTCGGAAGAAAGGGATATGCGGAGGTTCCACTTCAGAAGTCAAAACAATTAATGTTACCTCGTAGTTTGAGCTTAAAGAGTCCTTCCTTATATCCAAGGCTATATGGGCGTAGTTTTGGGTGTGAAGCGAAGTCCTTCATCCCCTGGGTACCAAAGTAATATGAAGTATATAAGCGTGAGGGCACCCTCACTTCAAGAGCTAACTTTTGGGGTTCAGTTCTACCCAATACCGTGTAACATGGTATCACTAGGTAATAGCGAGGGGTAAGGTGCATCGGGCCTGCACATGGCACGTGCTGTCGAGTGAGAATGTTGCGCGCGAGGAGGGTGTGAAGCGAAGTCCCGCATCGCTTGGGTACTTAAATAATATTAAGTATATATTATATAAGCGTGAGGGCACCTTCACTTCATGAGCTAGCTTTTGGGGTTGAATTCTACCAAAGACCGTGTAACATGGTATCAGAACTAGGTACCAGAGATGAGTATGGTGCGTGTCTCTAGCCTGCACGCGGCAGGTGCTTGCCGAAGCACCCTGCACGTGAGGAGGGGTGTGAAGCGAAGTCCCTCATCGGGTACCAAAGTAATATGAAGTATAAGCATGAGGGCACCCTCACTTCATGAACTGCTTTTGGGGTTGAGTTCTACCCAAGACCGTGTAACATGGTATCAAAGCTAGGTACCATAGATGGATAGGGTGCGTGTCTTTGGCCTACACGCCTAGTTGCCAAAGTAATATGAAGTATATAACAGAGAGGAGGGCACCTTCACTTCAAGAACTAGCTTTTAGGGTTGAGTTCTACCCAACAACAGTGCGGCAGATTTTACATATTCATGCTGATATTTAGATTAGCATGTGTGTATGGGTCTTAGTTGCACGAAGCGGAGCGGGAGCAGAGGCGGGGGAGCGGATGATTATAGAAGCGTGGGAGCGCCATCGGGAGGGTTCAGGAAAAATTAATTAAATATTTTTATGCCTTTTAATATACTTAAATGTTAAAAAAAAAATATTATTCTACCTCTTAGATTGCAAAACATAAAATTATTTTTACTTTTAACACGAGATTCCAACTGTCCTTCCATATCTTAGTTGCACGAAGCCGAGGCGGGAGCGGGGGCAAGGATTATAGGAGCTTCTCTTTCGTGAGGGGGAGTCTTTAGGAATAATACATGAAAATATAAATATGTAATGCAAGTAAATATTAGGATGCGTCATTCATGTCAATAGCAAAGATTGTCTTAGTAACTAAGTAATTATGGTTGTATATAAAGTAATTGAGCAAATTTTACGTTAATATTTTTCCAATATCATATCATTACTTTGTCTTTTCTCTTGCTTGGTATCTTTTGTTTTTGGTTCTTTTGGGATTTGTATGCGTATGAGGTTCTATCCTAGTTGGGAGCGGGTTCCTTTCTCAATGGGAGCAAGGTTTCAGGAGAGTCTTGACTTGGGAACGCGGGAGCGAGGTTCTGAGGTGGATTTGCCACCCACATAGGAGGTTCCTGCAACTAAGGTATGGGTTTCCACCTTTTGCCAGTGATAGTGAATTGTTTGAGCTAACAATTACAACAGAGGAAATTACGCTGAGTTCTGTTAAGGTACTAGACGAGTAACATAGACCTCCCCTTAGGTTTCTAAAATAACAAAAATCACCCTACCAAAATAGTTGGCTAAAGCCTTTGAGAATAACATTTGGAAGAGGGGTGCTCCTACTAAGGTCGTTTTTTTTTTTGGTTTTTTTGCACCGGCCGCTGCTTTGAACATGATCCTCAATACACATACTTTGATGAGGAGAGGATATAAGCTATAAGCTGGCTAGCAGATTTCGCATTTGCCGCAAAGAGGAAGAGATTAAGGATCATCTGCTTGTACATTGTCGGAATTATTGGTATATATATGTGATCCACTAGGAAATGACTGATTTGATTGGACAGCTAATGAGACACGGGATTTGAATCCAAGTGTTAGAAGGAAAAAACAAACATATCGGAATGATAGCTCCTTTATATGCATCATTTGGTGTTTATTGAGAGAGGTGAACAAGAGGAATTTAGAAGAGAATGAATCGACTTTCCAGAAGTTGAAATCGGTTATTCCATATTTTTCATGCTTTGGGGTAAAGATTCCTTTCTTGAATCCCTTGTTTTTTCTTTCTTCCTTGTGGATCTCATCTGGAAGCTCAACTTTGACCATAGAAAATCAATAGTTTCCCATAAAGGTTGCACCTCTTCTGGGAGCCTTCTAATTACTAACTTTTCATCATAAAAAGTTGACTAGTCATCGTCATAGAAGTGGTACGAACCTGATTTATTAAGATCCTCGCACGCAATGCATCTGGAAATACTGCAGGATCTTTTTGAGCATCTTTCCTCATTATGTCAAGAACTCTGCATAGCAAATTTGGCATTTTTAACATGCAATAGTCATCTGTGAGGTGATGTAATTCTTTGAACAATGATGAGCACTGTACATTAGTATTGCACAGCAGTCAATGAAACCTTATGAAGCCTATTAAAGAAGTGCATCTCATGTTTCTCAAGTTCAAATACTAATGGTTCACTCTTCAAAAGAAGTCCTGCAAGATAATCGTAAAATACACCTAAACAATGCTTAGCTGCAAGCTCCTATTGTTGATGTCCACGAAAATAACCATTTGAAAGCAATGGAAAATTATGCAATAGTCGTCACGTGAATTTATAACCAAATTACCTTATGTCTTTTGTTTTCTATTTTCCGTGAGGCCGGAATTGGATATGTGATACGTTTCAGTAATATGAATTTACCAAAGCCCACCAGAGGGGTTAGCATGATGCTCTTTCCAGTAAATTTCAGGTACTTTGAATACCTCTGGAAAAAGGAAATCCCATCAAAGTACATGCTTTCCAGAATCATTAATTATCCCACAAGTAAAAAAGTTTCTTGGTGATCTGCCTGGTAGATAGTAGTGTAGTGGACCTACAAAGACATGCCTATTCTTCTTCTCTTTCATCCACATAGAAATGCCAGTTACCACCAAAATCTAGGTAGGCAAGGGTTCCCAAATTTTCTCGTTTCACTTCATTTAGCTCGGTTTACAATATCTTTCAGATTTTTATATGGCTGAACGCATAGAACTTCTAGTCCTCGAATGATATGATACTCCATCATTGTTCTATCCATTTTTCCCACTAGTTGGGCATTCTTCAAACCTGATAAAGACACATGGGATCTGATAAACACATATTAGTGATATGATACTCCATAATTGTTCTATCCATTTTTCCCACTAGTTGAGCATTCTTCAAACCGGATAAAGACACATGGGATCTGATAAACACATATTAGTGATATGATACTCCATAATTGTTCTATCCATTTTTCCCACTAGTTGGGCATTCTTCAAACCGGATAAAGACACATGGGATCTGATAAACACATATTAGTGATATGATACTCCATAATTGTTCTATCCATTTTTCCCACTAGTTGGGCATTCTTCAAACCTGATAAACACATATTAGTGAAATTCTATTAATTGCAGCTTCCTTGCCACTGGGAAAGGAACTAAAGACAGGCACGAATGGACCGATCCATCCATCACCGTAATGAAAAAGTTGAACAAAGTCTTATGTGCATAGAGATGGAGCTCAACCACAACTAAACATCCCAAGGAAGAACAAACTATAAAAATGAACCATCAAAGGATATTGCTTTCACATCCTTATTAGTGGAAGAGCTACTTACCTAGCAGCTATTCCAGAGTAAACATCAGCAGGTTTTTCTCCAGCGACCAGATTAACTGCAGCTGCTCCCAACTGAATGGGGAAAAAAACATCATTGAGTAAGAGATAAGCGACCGAACAGGCAGCACAAATTTTCACCAATGGATAAAAAGTTGGTTTATGTTTCCGTAGCTCAAAGAAATGATCTTTTTCCCTATCCTAACAAAAGTTTAAATCTTTTCATACTTCTCCATTTATTTGTTTCTGCATATTGCTAAAATTCATAAAAGAGGCAGGCATTGACTGAACTCTCATAGTTGTAAGGTCTCAGCTTTCTGTCCTTACCTGCAGTTGTTTAAAGTCTAGGAGGGTTCAAGTTTATTCCCAAAAGAAGTTTAAAGTGCGAAGGAGTCATATTTCTAGACTGCCATTTCAGGTATTCAGGGCACAGGGGGTCCTAATAAATAGAGCAGGCTTTGCAGATGCTTTTCCCCAATATTCAACCACTCATGCGATATATTTAAGGTAGTATTTTAAACCTGAAAGTGATCAGAGGTAGACTTAAGTTTTAATAAGGCGGTAAGAGAGCGTGGGCAATAATCACCTAATACATTATTCAGCAACTCAGTGGTAAATGGCGGGATTTTGACAGTTGTTCCCATTGTGGTAAAGGGAATGACCAAAGGAGCATTTTAGGAAAACTTTGGTGACAGTTTCTCTATGCAATATGTGGTTCTCAGGGAGAGACGAATATGAGACCATGTGATATTGCATAGACTCCGTGGTAGTTTTGAAAATAAGGCTGTGTTCGGATCCCAACTTTGCAGAACTGTTTTCAACTTGTTTTAAAACAGTTGAGTTTATATTGACTTGTTTGTGGGTCCCATAGCAAGGGCAAGGAATATTTGGCCAGGTGTAATAAAAAGTACACTATTGACCTCCCTCCCTCCCTCCGCCATAGCAAGGGGAAGGAATATTTGGCCAGGTGTATTCAATAAACCAAGCCCCTCCCTCCCTCCCTCCCTCCCTCCCTCCCTCCCTCTCTCTCTCTCTCTCTCTCTCTCTCTCTCTCTCTCTCTCTCTCTCTCTCTCTCTCTCTCTCTCTCTCTCTCTCTCTCTCTCTCTCTCACACACACACACACACACACACACACACACAGTGGGTCCCTTAGCAAGTGGGGACCTTCCTTTAGACTTTCGGGCTCTTGCTTCAATAAGGCTAAACGAAAATAAAGGAGTGGTTGGGGTTTACAGTCGGCTTGATAAAATCATTTTGAAACTTTGTTTGAAAGTGTGAACCAAACAAAGCCTAACCTGCCAATCTCCTAGTATTTTTTTGCCAAGGGTTTTCCTTTTTCATTGCATGATTTTTGTTTGCTTTTTCGGGGAGTTGTATATCCTTGTTGATTCGTAGGACTTTTTTTTCATCTTTAAGTATGCATGGTGTACAGGTCTGCTTATATATCATTGGTGCACTTTTGCTAATCAAAACATTAATTGTCAAAACAATTATCCCCGCTACACACACCACGCACACGCCAAGAATTCTGATTTTGTGTGTTGCAATATTTGGAAAGTAAAACAAGAACCCAATTCCAACTAAAAACAAAAGAAGGCCAGTCCTTAATATAAGAAGAAACAAAAGAAGAAAATGTTATAAAAACCAAATACTAAATAGAAAAAGCAAAAGAAGCCAGTACCTTGTCTCTTCCAAGGGCAGCATAGTGCTGTAAGCCATTGCAGGAACCATCCTGTGAAATCAAGCAAGAGAGACAAAAAAAGTGAGAAACAAAGGAATAAACTCTCATGATAAAAAAAATTAAAATTAAAAAAAGTCATAACCTCAGGGCAAGCTACTTCACAGATATAGTACACTCTGAATAACAACTATGAGGGTGAAATCACTTGAATAGCAACTATCATCGACAGTGTCCAAGTTGCAGAACCACAACTCAGTTAAACATAGCAATGAATAATAGATGCTAGTAGTAGGAGAGACGGTTCCTTCTGTAAGGAAGCTGTCTGAGATCATCGCTTGTTACTTAGTGTGCCAGTGGGCTACATTAACAAAAACACTGGCATCACAGCGGTTCACGGATAAAACAGAAATAGTTTGCAAGCATCAGCTAGCCCTCAGGAGCAATAGCTCATGTAAGAGCCCTCGTAGACCACTGACAAAGTAACTTCTTGGTACCTGACAAGTAAATTTTTGGAGCCTAACAAGGTGGCCCAAAAATGCTTAAGCCCAAGTTATTAGCAGTGGCCACATGGTTTATCATAAACTCAAGACCACCCATGCAGACTTTCGATGTGGGACGAGGTGTTACAATCTTCCTACCTTTATAGCCTCGCACACTCGCAAAGCACTGGAGGCCCCAGAGTATTCCACAGGTCTTTTCCCTAGTGATTAGAGTCACCATAATTGTTCACGAGTCTTTACCCATGTGGCCACACAAGATCCTAATCTCACACGATCAAGTACAGGGACTCTGATACCATCTGTAACGCCCTACATAGACCATTGGTCCATTAACTTATTGGAGCCAACGTAACTCAAAATCCTTAAGCCCAAATTACTAGTAGTAGCTGACATTATTATTAATAAATACCCAAGATCACCCGGGTGGACTTTCGATCTAGGACGAGATTTCACAGCTTACACATTGTTACAGTGGATAGTTAAGCAGAGCCATTCCTCGTACAAGTAGATTTGCTTTTATTTACTTTTTCATCATGGTCGCGCATTGGAGTTTTACTTGGCACAACTTACGCTGGTGATCTATGGAATGGCTTAAAATTAACTCAAACTGAGAGTTTAAACTGCAATTATGACCAAATTTGGTGCATGCTATCACAATACTACCTGGTGTACAGGAATATGAGAAATAGTTGCCTCAGGAGATGAGCATCTCAGAGCTTCAGAGAGATTAATGCACACAGCCAAGAACTGAAATGGATCTTCTGCATTCAACCACCAGCGCTTTCCTTCAAGAGGTCGGTCTGCAGAGTCAAATATCTCATCTAAGTGATTTTCAGTAAATGCTTTACGACCCTCAAGTGATAATTTATCCACACCGCCACCAAACAGATTAGCCAAGTGTATCTTCAGCCATCGTAATCCTAACTCTCCAAGAGGCCGTCCCTCCGCAAATTCCAAAATGCCACGACACAGATCTGAACCAAGATGGTTTAAGTAGGGATGCATTGGATATGCCCGACCTCGAAAATCCAGGTTGTGTGGATAGAAGAAGCCTTCTTCATCTTTCATTTTCCGGGCTACCTGTTCCCCAACAAAGAAAAGTCATGGTCTAACCAAGGAACAAATTTCATTTAGTCCCACATCAAAGGGACAACTCGAATTTTTTTCAGGAAACTGAACTATATAGGAATCCTGAGATTCCAATGTTCCCAACACATTCCAAAATGCTTCAAAAGTGGTAATCTAAGGAACATGCCAAAACATCGAGTTTTTGACACCTACTCAACGACGACATTTGTAAATATTCCCAAATTCATTTGACATTTCAACTATGTTCCAGCCACACATTCAACGGTTTAGGAAACATTTCAAAAATGCTTCCGATACATTTTCTTCTCCCAGGTAACTGAACAACATTACAATATCAAATTTTGATCCTTCAATTCAACTTCATCGTATTTTTTTCATAGCCTCAAAGAAAGTGAAGAATTGATCTTACAGCAAGTTTAAGCTCTAAATCGCACCGCTGTGAATGTCTCTCCCTGTTCTCCTTTTTCACAGATCTAACTTTCCACTTCCACTTCATTAGCAGAGATTCGTCTTCCGTATCTGGTTTCTCTGGTAAAGGGATCTGCAAGACAACAAGTTTGTTAGAGTTTGTCCCACATTGATTAATTATAACCTCCAAAGCTAGAATATGAGCCTGGGCGGTCTTTCCACTCATTGTCAATTGGCTTGGAGTTGGATGCTTTAACAAAGTTGACGAAAAACATTTGCATATTCTATTTCCTAGTGAACAAAAACCTGTTGTAGCATAAGGAACAACTAAACTAATCACAGATAACTTAAATTTGTCAAACATACACAAAAAAATAAAGGAGTCTACTCTGACGAAACTTCTATGACGGAGATACAAAGTTACTTACATCATGGCGATCAACCAAATCAGCAAGATGACCTCCACTAGCCCATATACTATCCACGACAGCGAGAACCCTCTTATTTACCCTCCATGTAGTGCGCCCAAGTGTATCCAGGGCCTGGACAGTTAACAAAATTACCATCACATCCTTTCTAAAAATAAAGGCCAAAACATTTGATGACAAATAGCATGTTCACAAACCTCAAAAACTGGTTGTAGTTGCTCCTTGGGGGTCCTCCGTATCGCTTCGCGTTGTTGTCTTGCTCCATGTGTGCGCATGACATAGGATGGTAAGAACAAGTGGCCTCCCTTGTCATAGCTGTGAACAGTATATATCAGAGCAACCAAACAGTTGTGGGCTCTACATGTGCTTCTTTGAAGGATTAAATAAGCAGGCATGCAGAGAGCTTAAACAAAAACTTTCTTCAAGTTTAATTAAAACATAAAGCTATGTCATGACCACTACGCCATCAATCTTCAATCACTAAGATCAAGACAGAGCATTAGCTAAAGTTTTCATGTTTTCTCACACCTCACCAATATTTACAACAAATCCCATAAAATCTATACTTAATTGTGCGACTATGGTTTTACCTTGACTATCAATTGCCACTCACAGTAATACCCAAACGGCTTGAATCACTGCTTAGCATAACGTGGATTTTGTGCAAGTTAATTTGATTTTTTTTCCCTTTTGATCTGGAACTTTGATTTTCTATCAAAGTTGATGAACTAGTGGCTTGAATTCTTCGTGTTAATTTTGATTAAAAAAATTCTTGTTGTTATGCCCTTGTGTTTCCAACTTTTTAATACATACTATGGCAACATAATCAATCCCACTAAGGAAATTACCTTGGACCCCCTAGTAGCCATGCGGCCATGCCCATGATGTAAATGGAAGGGGCCTTCAGTAAAAATAAAATAAAATAAAACACTATCGCCTGTGCACTATTCAAGTAGCTCAATCACGTATCACAATCTGCTTGATCAAAGACTGAGTTGTCACAAGTAATATCAACAACGCACAAAGAGAGAGAAAATTCAAATAGCATACCCTGTCCACTTGACTGGTGGAACTAACATTGGAATATAGGGGATCACCATGTGTCTGGCCTGTTTGAAGAAAGAGATGTTTCAGAATATATCAGAGAGAGAGAGAGAGAGAGAACTGCCGTCAGAACTTCAGTAAAACATGTGAGCTTGGTTAATCAGGAAGTCAGGTATTAAGAAACGACATGGGAAAACTAAGAAACTGGTGCACAAGTAGCATACGTTTCTTGGGAATGTTCCCATATAGGTCTAATTACAGAAGAAGAAGGAGCAACTAATGAATTTACTCACGGTTCTTTCCAGGCCCTTGAGAACCAGCGGATCACATTCAATAACACCAAATCTTCTGCCAGTGCTCCTGATTAACCAAAACACAAAACCACAATTCAAAGAGTTGAAGACTAGTTGAAAATATATCCAACAAAAGAGAAAAGGGAAACAATTTTTTTACTTCGCATCTCTCACTAAAGTTCTTAATCTGTGTATAAATGCAGGACGAATATCAGGTGGACCATCTGCTAATTGATCAGCTGGAGGCTGTATATAAGCAGTTTGCATCAGCAATTCAATTAGACGGCTCCCAACCTGAAAGTACAATGTGGATAGAACCTTTATGCAAGCAATATAGATGACAACCAATATCGTCTTTAGTGGTAATTCAAGAAATCCTTTTAACCTTAGCTCTAGCTTCCTGGTTCCAAGGTTTTGACTCATCCTGTTTCTTCACAATCTTCTTCACTACATGCAGCTTTTGTTTTTTCAACAAATCCGTGACTCTCTTTCGCAGCTTGACTTCATCTTCGAGTGCATTAGCAGATCCATCTCCATCAATTTTCATACTTTTATCAACATTTTTCTTCTTTGTTCTCTCCAAAAATTTGTGTATCCTTACCTGATGCATCAAACATTATAGTAGAAGTTAGAAAATAGAGGTGCTAAATCTCCGTGAGAGAGAGATGGAGAACATAGACAGTAGAGTACCCAAGGTACTAGACATAAGACAAGTGAAATTGGGATATGCCCAGCATGTCAACTCAGAAAATACTAGCCACATAATCAATGGTATTTCTCAACTTTAGCTTTAGCTCCCAAATGATGATTATCATGGACCATGGTACAAGGGATCTTAACCAAGATCTAGATATGGAAGATTTGTTGATGTTTGTCCATTTCTAACCCCTTTTTGCAATCTCAGCGGCAATAAAATGGTTGGAAACTATTATGTCTTACCATGTCCCGAGAATTTTATTTAGATTATAGAGGAACCCTATCCCCAAAAGAAATTAATTTCACTATGACTTATTAGCAAAGATGTTATTTATGAAACTCCATCTTTCAGTTGAGGTGTGCCTTTCAACATCTCTGCATCCTAACTGAAATCTCAACTTCAAAGGCAATTAACTATGCATGCCCGTAGAGGAAGGTTTAACTAGAAAATCTAAACTACAAAGTCAATTTTACACCATAAACTCTGCTTCTAATGATCTCGATAAGACACTAGTTAACAATCAGGAATAGTTTTTCCCTCACATACCTCTTGCTCAATGGCTTCACCAACTTGGCAAGCAGCTTGTACCACCCTTGCTCCATTGTGTCCACCTCCGGTCATCAATGATCCCATCAGCTTATGCATTGTGATAACCGACATCATATCAGCAGGTAACTGATCAAAATACGGAGCATAGGCTGCCTTATTCTTCCCTAGGCGGCACAATTCCTGCTCTGCAACAATTTTCTCTCTCAAAGGATCAAACCAACCCAGAAACAAGGACTTCATGTAAGGCAAATTGGGTGCTAACTTTTGCTCACACATATCCACTATAAGTTCCCTGTACTCCTTCGCCGCCTGTTCCCAAGCCTCCGTCTCTATCTTCACCTGCCGCCTCTTAAGCATATGATACCTCCTAGGACTCATTCCACTCTCCTTTTGCAGCCTCATCCGCCGCCTGAACACCCCCTCTTTTCTATCTTCTTTCTTAATCTCTTCCAACAACTCATGAACCTCATCTCCAACTGGGGCATCATCCTCTGCATCGGTGGACGAAACCGAAATGGCCTCGGCAACACTCATATAACTTTTGGGACATAACCCATTAACTTGGTTTCTCAAAAACCCAAAACTGGGTGTCCCGATAAACTCATCATGGGGCAAGAATTCACCAATTCGACGAAAACCCAAGTCAGGAAATCCCATAGCAGGGCTAAATTTCATTTTTTCTTGGAAACTAGAGTCTTGGGAAACCCCAATAAAACTGCAAGCACGAGAGAAAGAGTGGGAATTGAGGGAATACCTTGCTGGGGCTTTGGAAGAGACTAGCTTCACTATGTTCCTCCACATAACTCGGTATTTTTGTGGTTGAAAAAACGAGGGTTTATGAATTGTAATGGAGTGATCAATCTTTGTACTGAGATGATAAATGGGGGTTAGGCCAGTGGACATCAAAGTGTTCCAAGAAATTTGCGGCAGAAATTGCAATAAAATCAAGAAAAATCGGTTCTGTAAATGGGTTCATCAAGATGTGGGCAAAAAAATCCCGAGATCAAAGAACGTGTGAGAGAGAGAGAGAGAGAGAGTACTGGGTAGTGTGGCCGACTTTAAACCCTTGATAAACCTTGTTCATTGCGACTGTTGGGAATGGCTTGAAAAGGGCCGACTTTAACCAACGGTACTGATCAAAGGCTGAATATTATTGAAGAGAAAGATTGAAAAATGAAAATAAAAGGATTTGTCGCACAAAATTTATTTTCATTTGTGATTTGTAGATGGAGTTTAGGGTTGGTTTGGAATTTGTAGAAAAGAAAAAAGAAAGGAAATGAAAGGAAAAGGAAAAAAAAAAGAAAGTTTTCTTTGTTTCGTTTGGAGAGAAAAGAGCAAATTCAAGTACTACTATTACGAGAAAATGGTTACAATACACACTCATTAAAGATGTATACCATAATAACCATATGCACCTATTGTGTAGTTCAGATTGTGTCACCTCATTGCCAATCGTAACATTTTTTTAGTTTTTCGTAACTTTTTATGATTCGTAACATTTTCTATGATTCGTAATATTTTGGTATGTCTCGTAACTTTTATCAAAAAAATCGTAACTTTTATAAATAAATAAAAATCGTAACTTTTGTAACGGTGTGTAATACACGCCTAAATAAAGAGTGTGTATTGTAGCATTTCCCCTGTTATGTATGATGAAATTTTCCTTCTAGGCCTTGTTCTCCAATAGATTTTAGGTAGATTTTATGAAAATATCATGAAATGAGCATTTTATGGAGAGGTGATAAAATGGAGTTGTTTTCCCAACTGATAAAATGTAGTAGTTTTCCTACAGATTTTAGGAGGATTTTATGAAAATCTCATAAAATGACTTTTACATTTAATGTGTTGAGATTGGAGTGTCATAAAATGTGAGATTTTATGTACCTAAAATCTATCGGAGAACAAGGTCTAAGCGTTAATTAGAAGACAATGGATGAATTAAGCAAAAGATGAAGGAAAATGTCTCTCTTTTCTTTCTTTTTTCGGTGCAAATGTCTCTCTCTTTTCACTTGCCACAAAAAAGAGAGGGTTGTTACTTTGGATAAATCAACTGTAGTGTGAGATTCATTACTCTTGTAAAAATGGAAAATAAGGGTTTGCTTTGGAAATTGTAGGAAAAAAAATAAGAGAGGGAATTTTTTTTAAAAAAAAATCTCATTTTGCTTGAGAAGAAGTAAAGAGAAAAGAGCATTGTTGTTGACATGGATACTGTTGTGAAGCAACATCATCTAAAAAAACTCGATCTGTGGACGTAATATTCACTCAAAGACGAAACTTAAAACTCTCACAAAAAGGAGAGGCAAAACTCTTACAAATCAGATGACAAGTCATTGATCTGAAGAGACATGAGAAAAATAAGCTAAGAAGGAGAGATCGGGAGGGGGATGAGGGAGAGAGTTGCCCACCCCTCCTGCCGCCACTAGGAGGCTTTGCTAGAGCAACCCGCAGTGGCTTGTCAGATCTATGGCTTTGGGAGTTCATTGGCATGTTCATATATACTTGGCTGGAGTTCATCTGATCGTCTGGGTATTTGTTTTCTTTTTTCTTGGCTAGCATTTTATCTCTTTTTTAGACTACTAGGAAATATGAAATTTATGCAGAAGTTGCGTTAGGCTATGCTTGAGCTGGGGTAAAAGACATCAACCGCCTTGTACTTTTCTTGTTTTGTATCAATTAAACGATACTTTGGTTTTGTTCAAGATATTTTAATGACTTCCGTTTTATAATTGCCGTCAAGCTTTCATCAATACAACTTTTCTCTTTTGTCAAAAAAAAAAAAAAAAGTAAAGAGAAAATAGCAATTGAACTAATTTTTTTCATTCGGAATTTAAGATCCTAACATTTGAATAAAAACGTGATATTGGATCAGCCACTTATGCATATCTAATTGAGCTGATTTTTTGCATGAACACTTAAATAATTATTTTAAAATTATTGAACGGTTCATAATATCTTCTTTCTAAGTTCTAGTGTAATTGACTTGTCATAATATTTTCTTTCTAGGCTTTAGTGTAATTGACCTAATCGTCCAATTATATACCAGCAAGTCACTGAATTGAGTATTTTGTCCAGTATCTTAAGAAAAAATGGTCGCATAATTTTCCCTCTTTAACAAAAACCCCTCACAAACTTTTGACAACATGTCAACAAGCTTTGACTGCCTCTCCTCTTTTACGAAAAAACCGGCATCTGTGGCATACTGGCATCTATGGCAGATCCATCCAATAACTTTGGTGGTCTCAATTTCTCAATTTATATACTTCCTACTAGTGATTAAATTTTGTAATAGATTGTTGTACTTTGTTTTACTTTTTCTAATGTCATGTTTTATTTTGTCAGGCTTATGAACCGTATGGTTTTTAGATGATTTCTATCAATATAAATTACATCCTTTTGTTTTTTTTTGTTTTTTTGAAACACGTCAAGTATATCATATCAAAACGCCATCCGGCACCGATTACAAAGAAATACATGAATGACGCCCTAACCACTAGCAAGTGAAATGAGAACGGCAATAGGCTTACAAGGCCACCGACTCGCAGACACACTTGCCGAAGCAGACCCGATGCCTAGGGGACGGAATGATGAATCTGATTCAAGTGGTAGTGGTAGAGAATCCCAAAGGATTCCCAGCCCCATCCATAACCCCATGCAGCGCAAAGTAATCGGGAACAAACAAAACAGAAACACAGAAACTCAACAAAACAAACAAAACAAAAACTAACTAATCAGAAACTCAACAAAACCAGGTGCATCCGAAAACCCGTTGATACGCCCCACTGAGTATCACTGAGTCATACCGAGTTCCAAATCAGAGAACCCACTGAGTCGCCCCACTGCGTATCCCGAGTCACGCCGAGTTCCACCGAGTTACACTGATTAGTCGCTATCCCGGATGAGAAACAAGCTTCCATAGCTGCCGCCCGTAGCATCGGAGAGCTTTATTAGCCAGGGGGGCCAAGGCACCCAAAATCAACCCGTTGTCAGATCCAAAAACATCCTGAGGAGAGGAACGGTGGAGGTATAGGGGGGTCGAGATCTGACGGGAACGGGGGAGGGGGGTTTGAGGTCTGGAGAGTGGTCGGTTTTCCGGCGAGGGGGTGTGGGGAAAGGGCAAACGAAGAGGAGTGGTGGGTTTCCGGCGGTGGGGGATGATGAAACCGGCAATAGATTGATGATGGGTGTCCGGTGAAAGGTGGGGAGGAGGGGTGGGACAGAGAGGCGGCAGCCCCACCCCTCAAAACTCAAAAAAAAAGGAGAAAACGAGGGTTTGAGTTTGATGGGTGGGAAAGGAAGAAAGGAAAAGAAGAAAGAAGGGATGGAGGGAAGGGAGAAGGCTGGAGGGAGGAGGAAGAAAGAAGGAGGGAAGAGAGAAGGCCGGATGGGGAGGAGCCGGCAGCCAAAAAGGGATAAAACCCTAAGAGGATAAGAGATTTGATGCGAATGATCTACATCCTTTTGTTCTTAAAAGGAAAAAGTTGAGAATTCACATAAAGGCTAAATGTCAAAGAAGGGATCGAATCACAACCAACATTCGCGGGAAAATAAGTATAGTTTACCTTCCAACTATCTTCTCCCAATTGTTGTGCTTTAAACTTAAGTACCATTTAGAGGGACTTTCTCTGTCTACGTTGAGAGCTTCTCTCTCTATGATTTGAGAGTTATGCCTTCTGTGGCTTTCTTTTCTTTTATTTCTTTCTAATATCCTATAAACCCTAACCAGCTCCTCCTATCTTACTCTATTGCTCATTCTCCTTCACTCCTCTCTCTTCCCCTCGCCTTGTTTGCCCTCCCCTTCCTTCCTATCTTCCCTCTGTTCGTACTTTTCCTTCCTTGGCTATGGCAGACACATAAATCCTTGATTTGGAAGAAGGGGTAGGCGACTCAAAAGCAATTTCTAGTCGGAAAGATTCTTCACTCTAAACCCTTTAATTCCACAGCTATTACAAATATCCTCAATATTGCATGGAAAACCAGAGCTCCATTCTCGGTGGTTCCATGGAACGAAAACAACACTTTTCTATTTCGGTTCGAGGATATTGCGGACAAGGACTCCATTTACTCTGATGGGCCGTGGTCTGTTATGAACAACCTACTGGTGCTCAAACAGCTGGTGGATGGTATGGTTGTGTCTACTTTGGACTTCTCAATCTACCCTTTCTGGGTTCAGATTCACGGTCTACCTATTGATAAGTTAACTAGTGCCAATGCTGAGATTATGGGTAAACACTTTGGAAAGCTATTGGCCGTCGAGACTACCCCAGGAGGTATTCTCTCGGATCGCAGTTTTCTCCGGGTTAAGGTGGAGGTTAATACTGCTTAGCCTCTGCCCAAAGGTTTCTGGCTGAGGAGAAAAGGTGGTCTTTCCTCAGATCTCTGGATCTCCTATAAATATGAGAAATTATCAGATTATTGCTATGCTTGTGGTAGAGTTGGGCATGAAAATAATGTTTGTAGATTTGTTACTCGAGAGATAGGAGAAGCTTCTGGCTATGGTCCGGAGCTGAAAACGAGCAGAGCTTGGAAATAAGTCTGATTATCTTTTCATGATGGTTGCAGATGTTTTCTCCATGCTCCTCAACAAGGCTGTGACGAATAAGTCTCTGATGGGTATTAAGATGAAAAAGAGGTGTCCAATTGTGTCCCACCTCTTATTTGCTGACGACTCTTTGATCTTTCTAGAAGCTAATTCCCATTGCTGCTCCAACTTTATCGAAGTGGCCAAGGCATTTAGTGACGCCTTCAAAATACTTTTTCGAGTGGCCAAGGCATTTAGCTCAGATTATCTTTTCATGATGGTTGCAGATGTTTTCTCCATGCTCCTCAACAAGGCTGTGACGAATAAGTCTCTGATGGGTATTAAGATGAAAAAGAGGTGTCCAATTGTGTCCCACCTCTTATTTGTTGACGACTCTTTGATCTTTCTAGAAGTTAATTCCCATTGCTGCTCCAACTTTATCGAAGTGGCCAAGGCATTTAGTGACGCTTCAGGACTGACCATCAATGCTCATAAATCTAGCTTACTTTTCTCAGCAAATTCCAGCGTTGAGTTAAAGGAACAAATCAATGGGGTGTTGGGTATGAAGGAAATGGACCCATCCACGCAATATTTGGGGCTTCCGGCTTTTGGGGAAGTTCAAAAAAGGAAGCGATGGGGTTCATAAATGAGAGAATTATGAGCAAAGTCAGGGGTTGGGCAAATAAACAGCTTAACCAAGCAGGCAAAGAGGTCTTAATAAAATCTGTCCTTCAGTCTATTCCCATGTATGCTTTTATGGTTTTCAAGGTTCCCACCTCTCTTTGTTTAGCCCTTAACTCGGTGATTAGTAAGTTTTGGTGGGAGAATGGTGATAATGGGGGAAAGATCCATTGGGGCTCTTGGGATAAATTGTCTAATCCGAAGAGTATGGGAGGAATGGGTTTCAAAGATTTTACGTCCTTCAACTTGGCCCTTCTTGCAAAACAATTCTGGCTGCTTATTTCTAATCCTACCTCTCTTTGGGCTAAAGTCTTGAAAGGTTTATATTTCCCAAACAAATCCTATCTTGATGCTGGTAGGGGATCCTCTCCTTCATGGTTTGGAGCAGTTTACTGGAGGGTAGAAATTTGTTGAAAGAGGGTCTTATGTGGTCTATGGGGAATGGGGAAAGTATAGACTTTTGGCAAGACAAGTGGATTCCGGGGATGACAATTGCTACGTTGAGTGACCTTCCTGGTTCTTCGATTCAAAGTGCTAAAGTGGCTCAATTTGTTGATTCATCAAAGTTAGCGTGGGATGTGGAGAAGCTTCAAAGGTGTATCCCTGAGGTGGAAGTTCGGGCTATCCAGAAAATCCCACTTAGCTTTTCAAGTCGATCAGACAAGCTCATTTGGAGGCATACTAATTCTGGAAACTACGCCGTTAAATCTAGATACCATCAAGCTGTCAAAAAGATGAAACCCGTTTCAATTCAACCATCTTCTTTCTCTCCCTCTAAAGACATGTGGGTGCGGCTCTGGAATATTCCAATAGTTCCTACGATACGTCTCTTCATGTGGAAGGTTGTTAAAAATTGGATTGTTCGTAAAGAAAATCTATTCCGAAGGAAATGTGCTCACTGTCCTTTATGTCCTATCTGTGAGGAAGAAATTGAGTCTATTGAACATATTTTATTTCGATGTCCTTGGACTAAATCTGTATGGTCTAGAAGTGGAAAATCCTTTTGGATCTTAGATAAACCCATTGTTGCTGCTGATAAGTGGATGGAAGAGTTGTTGTGTGGTGATTTGGCAAAGGAAACCGATAAAGAAGTTGTGGGAGCTTTCTTTCAGTTGTGTTGGGCCATTTGGAAAGCTCGGAATGATTGGGTTTTCAATGGGATAAAACCTCTCCCAGAAGATGTGATCTTTAAAGCATCTCTTGCGAGTTCGGACTATCTCCTTGCCATGTTTTCTGCTTCAAAGGATAGGCCTTCGAGCCAGGAGAGGGTAGGAAAGTGGGTTCCCCCTCTGTCTTCTGTTGTTAAATTCAATATAGATGGAGCATTCAAATCCTCTCGCAGTTCGGCTGCCTTTGGCATCATTGCTAGAGACCGTAGTGGATCCGCTCTGGTTTGGCGTTGTGGTAAAGTTGTTGCATCGTCTGCTATCTTTACAGAAGCATGGGCACTCAGAATAGCTTGCCAAGTTGCTAGGGAAATGGATGTCCCAGGGGTAATTTTTTAGTCTGATTGCTTGGAGTTTATTAATTGTCTGCAACTGGGAAACTTCAATGGCCCTTGGGATATTCGGGCCTTGGTAGAAGATATCAAGTTTTGGGCAATTTTGCACATTGGTTAGCCTCAAAGTGTCTTCATTGTCCTATTTTGTTTAATACGGGTTGTTTTCCGCCCGGTTTCGAGGAAGTTCTTTGTAAGGATTTGGAGTAATTTGAATGAAAGATGTTCTTTCAAAAAAAAAAAAAACTTAAGTTCCATTTCAATTTTGCAACAAAAAAGAAAACTTAATTTCAACTTCTTTTACTCGTGCAGAACTAAGAGAGTGAAATCGTTTTACAATCCTTTTGAGCATCTCCAAAGAAGTTAAGGGTGTTCTTTTTTACTTATTACGCTTTGCAAGACAGGTGATTCTCCTCACATACAACAATTAGAAAAAACCAAAAAGCCAACTTTAGTGGGGGAGCACCTTCATATGGCTGCACCGTGTAGATCCCACAACGACGCCATTTTAGAGAGTTTCCGGTATAATTGAATTGCTTTATGCAGCCAGGCCTTTTACTCATCTCCCTCTTGTGCAGTTAGGAATGGTTTGTGTGGGCTCGCTTTGGGATCCCACCCCAACAATCTAAGCCGTACAATAAATTAAAAATTCTCCTTCCATCCCATTTAAAGTGGCCACTTTCACTTTTTGACTTCATTTTAAAATTGTCTATAATGTATTATATATGGATAGTGTTAATGCCAAAACTATTTTTTATTGTGTCAAAACTCTGGTGCATGAAATGTTTGTACTCATGTGTAAAGTACTAGCTCTTTATGCATTAGAGTTTTTGCACAATCAAAAACACTTTTGGCATTATCACTGCCCTTATATATTTTTGAAAAGATTGTATTTTAGAACTCATTGATTTCTATTAAACAAGATCCATATTGCATATTTTTTGTATTATAGATTGAAAATTATAGGCAACTTTCGAATCCAGGCTGGAATAGTAACATGGCCACTTAAAATGTGACGAGAGGAGTAATTATTTTAAAGGCCTTGTAAAGAATCGGCTCAATCAAATAAATAAGTAATTGATCGAATCTTTCACTTTTTCATTCAGAATTTAGGATCATGTATACTGTAAAGATTTTTCAACGAAAGTTAAATAATTTGTGTATCCATTATCCCCATGATCTAAACCACCGATATTGTTGGACTTGTTGAGAAGAGCATTCAAAAAAAAAAAAAAAACTATCCAATGTGTCCGACCATTTATGCCACTGATCAAAACGTCAATGATCTAAAACGTGGAAATCACATGATTGAAGGTCATCAACTAAAGCCGAGTTTCTCATTTTTAGCACCAATTGCTATAAGTCAATTTTCTATAAAAATGCTAAAAAGCCTATTTGTTTCTCACTAGCTAAAAAGTTAAGTTTCTAAAAACCAATTTTCTCTCACATACTCCTTTTGCTAAAATCAAATTGCTATAATCACCTTGATGCTTTTAGTAGATGGGAGTTGGAGGTGCAAAAAGCTGGAAAACTTAACCTAACACTGCCCTGAATCTCCTTTTCCATTTTCCGGAAACCACTATCATGAATGACAGAAGACCAAATACCTTTCTCAACACTGTCAACTAGTGGTATCTTAGGATGATAAACACACTCACTTTGTCCGAGGATAGGAATTAAGAAAATGAGAATCCTACATATTAAGGGACACCACAAAATGATAATTTCTGCATCCAAGAGATACTGATACCTGCAAGTACACAATCCTGGTAGATGGTCACCGGTTCACGTATTGCATCAATATGCAATTGATTACTGGTTCACAAATTGCATAAATATGCAGCTGAGTTAATCACAACCTCGTACCAGATTGATCCATTTTCCAGGGTACCATGTAAAGTGTCCGATCTTTCCATTACCAAGATTCAAATGATATAGATTCCAAGAAGTCAACACATTCTCATAATGTATAACAATACTACACACAACAAATCCACACACCACTCTCACATAGGGGTGCATGTGGGACCCACCCCTATGTGAGAGTGTCGTGTGTAGCTTTTTTGCATAATATACATACAATTCATTCTTAATAGCACCTCAAAGATGCTGTGAAATAATCATCGGGCAAAGCATCCAGTACACAGATGGAACCTGTCTTAATGGTCAACAATCTCCACAAAACAACCAAAAGAACACAGTACTGTTGGATAGGTTTAAAATGCACAAATAGAGTATATGCATGTCATACACATACCACATCCTAGGTATTATATACCCCCCTAACCCTACTCGCCCCAGCAATTCTAGGGAACAGAAAATGTTTGCCCTAAACCAACAATGGCATGACAGAGAAGTTAACAAGATACAAAATGGTCAATATAAACCGAACTTGCAACAAAAAGTAAATAGTTTTTCCAATTGTGACAACCAATCAACAATGAGCAAAAGAAATATGGGTCAGATTTATTAGTTTCGACAGAAAGTTTACAAGATACATGATCTGCCTGGATAAATTAATGTTCTGTCGTCTATCAGGAACACGAAAATTAAGAAGAGAAATTTTCCCATTACCCAATGAAACCAATAAATCAGTTAGAAAAGGGACAAATCCAGATATAACCTGACTTTTGGACTGACCTTTCTCACCAATTCTCAGACCCCAGCTCCAGTAGGCTTGAAACAATCGATGTTGCACAATCCAACCGACCTCATCATATCTCCAAAGCTGCCACCATTTTATTCCAACAGTCAGCAAAATTGATTAAAATGTACGTAATGCACAAAATTGAGCAAATGTGTATCTGTGAAAAAAACAAGGACTTAAATACGGAAGCCAGTATGAGTTTTAACCCCACCGATCGATGCTGTTCCTCGCTTTGTCCGGTTGATCTGTGATGTTATTTGCTTTCTCAGAATGATCAACGCTCTTTCTCAATCTCTCTCTCCTGTCTGTGCTGGCTCTTGATTTTTCCCTTCGGTCTATGCTATGTCTTGGCTTCTCTCTTAGTTCCATACTTGGTCTAGACCTCTCCCTCTGATCTGTACTTGATCTAGGTTTGTCTCGACAATCCGTGCTGCATCTGGGATTATCAGATTCTATACTCAATCCAGAATCGCTTCTTAAATGCACAGATTTCTCAACGGCTGAAATGAACTTCCTAAGATGCTTTATGTACTCTGGGAAGGTCTCCAAGTCACAATGATTCCCTCCTTTAACCCACAATGGTTCATACTTCTCTTTACAACGCTCCCACAGCTTCTTACCATGGGAGCAATCCACAACATCATCTGCAGTTCCCTGCAACCAACGGGCAAAAACAGAGCCAAAAAGCATGTAAACATAAGCATGGTTCAGAAACACACTATGCAAAAACAGAGCCAAAAAGCATGCAGACATAAGCATGGTTCAGAAACACACTTTTTGAAATGAGTTCAGGTCTACTAACTGCACCGAGTTTCTGCTTCTATAAAAGGAAAAGTGACATATTAGTGAAACTAAAAGAACATGGCAGACTTGAATCACATAGCCAGTAAGACAAGACACGCAATGTCACAAATTTTCCAACAAAAATGGGTTAGACATGCTCGTACAATACGATAGTAAAATGTTCCATAACACACCAACAGTACCTATAATATATGCACTACCTGTGCTGGCAAATAGCAAGAAGTTTTTCCATACATAATTCTTCTACAAATTTCAAAGAAAAAAGCCTGCACCACAACGTAAGCCTGCACCACAACGTATCACTAGTTGAAAGTAGCATTACTGACGAATCCCTCAGACAGAAGTCATGCTCCGATCAGTCTCGCAAGCTTTCTTAAACACCAAGAAGCCATGTGCGTAAATAAAGTTCAGTATGCCCCTCTATTGAAACAGGTGTCTCCTCTGCCCGTCTCCCCAGGCCCTAGAAAACAACTTGCAACTACTGTTGATTCACTTGATTGTCAAAACTAGTGTTCGTGATAACTAGCTGCTACAAAATGTATTTTTCAAACAAATAAACCACTGATGTACGAGCATAGTGCGTTTGGTTGTGACTTTTGGCTTTCCGTAAGTTAATATCACCATGTAACTTCCATACCATACGATCAAGTAAACTTACTAATAACTAAAAGGAGAGATGGAAGTGACACTAAAATGTTAAAAATCCAGATATTCAAAGTAGGAAAAGTTTCAAAAGGAAGATCCTCCTCTTAGCTGTTCTTTTGCATTCTTTTGTGGGCTAATGCTGACTGGTGGGTGGTATACGAAGGAACTGAGAGGGTCCTTTTGTAGTTCAATTTACCTAGCCAAGGGTCATAGGTCAGAGTGGTTCTTAGTTCTGATCAAGTCATTGTATAAATTCCATGTGCTCATGCGTGGAATTGTGTCTTCCCTGTACAGATTGTATGATGCACTCACAATTTATTACGGGAAATTCTTTAATTTATTATGGGAAATTCTTTCTCAAATGCACCACACATTTCCAACTATAGCCAAAATACGATTTTCCGTATGTTGAAAACGTGATTACCTGTGCTTCTGTTGCAGAGTCGTCATTCATGCATTGACTTTGCAAATTCGTGGAAACCAAAAAATTCTTACCTGTATTAGCCTGAGCCTAGAAATAGCTTGGCTTCGAGAACTAATTAGTTGAAAGTGCTACTAATAAATAACACATCTCAATGAACGAGTGAACGGATATACCAACTCCACAAGATGCGAATAGTATTAGACCACATAAAATAGGAACCTAGAAATAAATCCGTGAACTAAAATAAAAATGGTATAAATGCTGCAGCAATTATAATCAATAGATTCTAAAACAGTAGCAAGCAATCAATTTTAATGTGACATTGATTAGAGTTTTAAACACGATTCACTACATATCTAATTAGTCCATCAAACCATAATGAAGCAACAAAGAAAATATGGTGACATTATCATCTCTGGAAACATAGAAAATTTCGAATACTCACGTGAATTACTAACACGGGACATTTCACCAATGGGATTTTATCAATATTCTGCACCATGAAGAAGCACTAATCAGTAATCTCACACTATAATAAACCATTAGATCTCAGGTTATGTAATTGCACACTAATAGAAAATTGGACCTTATATATGTCAAACCAGTATGTTCGCTTCACTGGATAAATGACTCGAAGTCCAGATAAGATTGGACTGTGAAGAACAACAGCCCTCAATCTTGGTAAACGTGATGCCAAATCTAACGTGGGTCCACTTCCAACAGATTGCCCGTATAATATAACATCCTCCTCCTTAACCCCATAAGTTTCTTCAAGGCATCTATACGCAGCTTCTATGTCCGCGTAAGTATTCTGCTCAGTTGGCTATCAAAATAAACAATAGCATAAAAATAAGCAATTAAATCTTACAGGTATATCTACCATAAACGATCCTCCAACTAATCTGCAATCTCATCTTACCTTCCCAGAAGACTGTCCGTACCCTGAGTAATCATATCTGCAACAAAGAGGAAATTCAAGTTCTTACATAGCACTTCAAACCTCAAATCTTCTTATTTCCCGTGTGGCATTCATCCACTTCATACTTCTAATTCAGCCATCAAACCCCCATCATCAAAACCCATAAAGCCTTCCAAATTGGAAACAACTAACAATATTGAGTTTTTTACATGATCCAGAGTTTCTCCATCAAGATTTGGAATTGAAAAAGTCCCAAAAGAAAAGGAAAATGGTCGCTTATTCAAAAAAATCTCTGCTAAATTATCACAAAATTCAAATTGACTGTACCAAGATAAACAAAGAAAGTAATTTGGGATTGCACTGTCTACATTCGAAGAAAACTAAATCATTCATCCCAAAGGTGAAGTGGTGAACTGATCAAGTTTACTTGGAAATTGACAAGATAACGTTCGTAGATACAGTATCCGTATACATACATAGCTATACACATTCATGTACATCCACTGTGAAAATGCTGAAGCTTTCCCATGTAAAACAGAAATAATGTAACAGTAAATCTATGGGAACAGCCCACGTCGGGTCCCAAACAAAAGCAGTTCATTTCGTAGAAAATAGTAACTTTTATACCTTCTTGTCAAAAAAATCAGCTCAATCAGATGTCAAGTGTTTCATCGATTCATTCAATCTTGATTCAGGATTAAAAATCTGAATTTCTATACCTTTTAGTAAGGAATTTTTTTTTACTAAGAGTAATTTTTCCCCCCGAAATTCTGAATCAAAATTGAACGAATCGACAACACCAGATTGAGCTGATTTTTCACTAGAAATGTATAAAAAGCAATCTCTACAAAATGAAGGGCTTTGACTATTCGTATGAAAGTCGAAGTGAACCCCCACAATACCTGTATTCATTTTCTGCACACAATATTCAGCCCTTACTCGGGGTTCAACAAGGAGTAACAGATTTTGAATCTTAAACCGAGTCAACTCACCCCAACAAGTTAACTCGCAGAAGAATCCTGAGTTCACTGAACAGCTCATACATCTGACCCAGATCGGCCGCGTTCCCGTGCGAGTACAGCACCGTCAACGACGCCGTCGGGTTCCTCATGTACACCGCCACGATCTGGGTCCCCCTCTTGGTCGCCAGCTTCAACACGTCCACGTTCTCCCTATCCGCCACGTCGGTCAACTTCAATTTCCCACTCGATTCGTCCGCCACCACTCTGTACGACGGCGGATTCGGCGGAAAGAAGGCGAACTTCGCCGCCATCGACGACGTCACCGACCCCATCGTTTTTTTTTCTCCCGATCAAATGTTACAATAACCCAACACTCTGCATATACATAAATACGTATATGTGTATATGGGTGTGTGGATTTGTGTATGTAAACGTTTCTTGTAGGGGTTTTGATGGGAAAATGGAGGGAGAGAGAGAGAGAGGGAGGAGAGAGGAAGGAAACGGGAGGGGATTCCGGCGTTAAAAAGGAGGAGGGGCACGTGGGATGGGGAGAAGGAAAGGTGGAAGAAGGGGAAATTTTTAGTGAGGCTCGAGGTTGGTGGAAGAGGAGGAGACGATGTGCTGTTGTGTTTTCTAGACGCGTGTAGAGATAGGGGGCTTCTGCTTCTGCTTCTGCTTCTGCTTCTGCTTTTGCTTTCTTTTCTCGCGGATCAAAAATGCTTTCAAGTTTCAAGGTACAGATCTAATAAGCTGGAAGTTGAGGTGTAAAAGTGGGAGCCACTTGCTTTCTTTTTTGGGTTCAAATTTATCCATACAAAAATGGGAAAATATAATTATCCGGAAAATTAGGCCCGAAAATTGTTTAAAATTAGTAGGCTAGATTCAAATTTCCGAGTAAATTTTGAATGTTTTTTTTTGGTATGTAGCACCGCTGTACAAAAATCGACCTGGGAAATAGAAAAAAATTGGGCATTTGAGCTCCACTGTCCATGGGGAATTTGCCAAATAATAAAATCAGATAGAATCAACATTTGTTGGTTAATTAATGTTGATTTTGTAACAAATGAGGAAACCATTTGCTAAAATGTTTGATTTTATCTCTCACAAAATATTTAATTTTAGCAAAGATTCTTCCTCATTTGCTTTTAGCAAAATTTATCAAATAGGAAACTCACACTCCCTTTCTCTCCAAAATTTTCACCCCACCACCATCAACTCCCACCACCATTGTCTGACCAAACACCGCGACTTCCACAGACCCAATCCCACGGACTTGGGGTTGCTGTTGTGCAGTCCTTGCACAGCAGCGTATTGTGCACCCCATGGCGCGGCCGAGCCGAAATTTTTCTGATGATCGGAAACGTTCATCGCGTAGAGCTCGTCGAGTACTACAAGCATACCAAAAATCAACTCGATCAGATATCGTTAAGTGTCTCATCGGAACACAAATACGTTGAAAAAAAAATGGAACACAAATGAACACAAACACTTTAACAAACCGCTGAACCTATGTTTTTCAAGTTATTTGTGTTCCAATGAGGCACGTTACCATATCCGATCGAGTTGATTTTTGGAACACTTGTAGTACTCGACGAGCTTTACGCGGTGAACGTCTCCGATCGTCGAAAAAATTTCGGCGCGGCCGCGCCATGGGGTGCACAGCACAGCAGCAACCCCAAGTCCCAATCCCACGGCTACCTTTCTCTTTTCCATACCCACATCTCTCCCTCTCTATAAATCAAACTTCATTAGATGCCAACAAAAAGAAAATCTTATGGATACAACACTTTTGTGTAGAATATTTGTACAACACTTTATGTTGACTCATTTGGAGGTCCTACACAAATATTCCGAGCTTGTCAATTTTTTCAAAATATTTTTTAAAGGGGCCTTGCATAAATTTAGTCAGCTTGATATCGATAAGTGCTTGATCCATATGTTCTTCTTTCAGTCTGTACGATTATAGACCAAAAAGAAAATGTATGCATCCACCACTTCACTGATGCCAATCCAACGCAACCATTGCCATCGTTCCACCATTTGGCCAAACACCGCAACTTCCATAGAGCCAATCCCACTGCCACCCTTCTCTCTTCCCTACTCACATCTCTCCCTCTCTATAAATCAAACTTCATGTAGATGCCACCATCCCCCCACCAACAAAAGGAAAATCTTATGGGTACAACACTTTTGTGTATAACATTTGTACAACATTTTATGTGGGACTCATATGGAGGTCCCACACAAATATTCTGAGCTTGTCAATTTTTTCAAAATATTTTTTAAAGAGGCCCTGCAAAAAATTAGTTCATCTGAATATAATGTGGGACTCATATGAAGATAATGTGATTTTATCGTACCTCCAAGCAAAACTAGATTTTATCTCAAAAAATTAATTGGAAAGCCCAGCCGTATATGAAGAGCAACTATATTACTTTTTTATTTCCTTCATAAAGAGAAATAATGTTTTTTTTAACAGCAAAGATATTTTATTAATCATAGTGAAGATTACAATGATTAAAGGAAACAAAGAGATGGCATCACAACACATGAGAGCATCCCAATAAGGTTGAGTCCAATCACGTGACAATCATATGACACTTGGCCCCACAACGATGCAAATGGTTAACAGGACGTCAATGGGGGGGAGAGAAATAATGTTACCATCCATGGCTTATAATTTGTTCATTTTACTTCAGATCTAAAATTAATTCGCTCACATTTTCAATTTTACCCAGCAATCCATACAAACCACAAATTACCCTAATTATAATAAGTGTTACTGTAACATGCAGTATATACTTATAATAAAGAGTAACTATCTTTGACATTTCTCATACATAGAAGTTACTTAGTACAGGCGACTAGAATTGGACCGTCGTGACAGAATAAGATGCAAACAATTGTTTCTTGTAATGTAAAGATGAAGACAATAACTGCGGTAGCAAATGAAAATTGTATCTCGGTAGATCATGAAAGATTATTAATACAGACTATACAAAAAACACAAACAAAATGAGAGTATATTTTTAAATTGGCAAAACCATCAAACATGACCTAATTCCACGAAATAATCTCCACCCAATATGGTCTAAGCTTATCCAATTGGCACTTAATTTAAGTAACTTGGCTCTAAAGTTGTCTCTTAATCTATTATTTTGGGGTTAACCAAATTTGAACTCAATTCTAACCTCCAATACAATATTCAAAAGTGTCTACTCCACATTTGGCTAGTGCTTTGTTAACCCTAGGGAGCAGTACTCTAGGTAGGATTCAAATTTCAATTTAAAATACTTTTATATAGTTTATATTTGCATTTGTATCATTTTTGGTACAACTTGATTCTTGTTTTACGTAGTTGATCCATTGTCATATCCGCATACTACTTTTTTTTTTTTTTTTTTGAACGGGTATCCGCATACTACTATATATCAATAACATGAACAAAAATAGATCTCGTTCGTACTTATCGGTTGGTTATGTAGTCTAAAAGTGTATTTGTTTAATTTTGTAGGTCCTACATGAAATGCATATTCTGATTTTTCATAATCTTCCATTGTGGAATTTTATTTTATGGGTCCCTAACAATATTTGGGAAATGGACCTCTTGATTAGCTTTATAGATCTCATTCGGACTATTTGATGCATATTATCGGATTACTTTGACTTTGTTACAATCGCTGTCAAGTGTCAAGCACCTGTTGAGGGAGATGGTTACCAAAATTCTCATTGCGTTTATTATATCGGTAATTAATCAGCTTTGTGAGTCCCACAAATTTATATCATATGTACCGTTAGATAGCATTTGTTGCAGTCGACACCAAAAACCTATCAAGAGAGAGAGAGAGACCAAAAACTCCAATCTTGCTTATTATTGATAATAATAGATAACCTACGAGAATTTTGCAAATGAAGTGCGTCACTATTTAATCTATTAGGTCATCTCCGGCCGCCGGGCAGAATAATAATAAGAAATAGATTACTCTTTCTGTAAATTGAAGGAAACAACTCATTTGCAGTCCATTTTAAAGGACTCTGTCCTATTTTTGTCTATTTATAAATTATAAGTAATCCTTGAACACGCTTCAATGATCGGTATCGTATATATTTTTTTTAGAGTTTGCCGACCCACGCCAAAATTCAATTTGATCAGATATCAATCAACACTTCTTCGTTATATATTTATCCAATTGATTTTTGGCATCGTTGATGGTTTTGACGAGCTCTAAAAACGGGCCAACAAATTAGCAAACTGGATGATGGAGTCCCTTTTAAGTTGGAGAGAATTTTCCTCCTAAATTTAGAATTACTTATCTCACGTGTTACAATAAATGAATTGTGCAAATAGAATAAAAACGCATTTCAATTAAATTGTCATATACAATTGATCTTTTATTTTTTTTTCTCTCTTACATACCATTTCAAGAATGTGAGTTATCCCACAGTTTCTTTTGATAAATTAGGTGTATTTGGTCAATTGACCTGCACCTAAATAATTTTAGGAATTCAATTTCATCGTCTACTTACACAGAGTCCAGATAAAGTCGAAGCTCTCTATGAAATGGCCATAGAAGAGTTGCTAATACTTGAGAGGTTTCGAACTTAAAACTTTAAGACTGAGTAAACTTCTCAATAGTAGTTAAAACTTTAAGACTGAGTAAACTTCTCAATAGTAGTAGTTAAGAATGTATATACTATATACAATTGGGGCCACTATGAGTTATGTCTGGTTGTTACCTCCAGGTTCCAGAATTAGTCGAGGTGCGTCTAAACTGGCCCGGACATCTGGTTATAAAAAAAAAAAATTGTATAGACAATTTCCGAGCAATGGTACCATAACTGTTTATGCTTGTAAAATAACTAAATCCAAATCCCGTACTCAAGAAAGGCTTATTAGAACGAATAAAACAATTCCCTTAACGGTCCATTTGGATGAAGTATTAGTTTGAGAGGGATTAAATAGTAAGGGGTGATAAAATAGTCGGGGTGACTAAATAAGAAGGGTGGGCCCACAATGAAGAAAGGAGGATTAAATAGTTCATGGTTTGGATGAGGGATGAAAAAGGAGGGATAAGCATCTGGTTATAAAAAAAAAAATTTGTATAGACAATTTCCGAGCAATGGTACCATAACTGTTTATGCTTGTAAAATAACTAAATCCAAATCCCGTACTCAAGAAAGGCTTATTAGAACGAATAAAACAATTCCCTTAACGGTCCATTTGGATGAAGTATTAGTTTGAGAGGGATTAAATAGTAAGGGGTGATAAAATAGTCGGGGTGACTAAATAAGAAGGGTGGGCCCACAGTGAAGAAAGGAGGATTAAATAGTTCATGGTTTGGATGAGGGATGAAAAAGGAGGGATAAGCATCTGGTTATAAAAAAAAAAATTTGTATAGACAATTTCCGAGCAATGGTACCATAACTGTTTATGCTTGTAAAATAACTAAATCCAAATCCCGTACTCGAGAAAGGCTTATTAGAACGAATAAAACAATTCCCTTAACGGTCCATTTGGATGAAGTATTAGTTTGAGAGGGATTAAATAGTAAGGGGTGATAAAATAGTCGGGGTGACTAAATAAGAAGGGTGGGCCCACAGTGAAGAAAGGAGGATTAAATAGTTCATGGTTTGGATGAGGGATGAAAAAGGAGGGATAAGCATCTGGTTATAAAAAAAAAAATTTGTATAGACAATTTCCGAGCAATGGTACCATAACTGTTTATGCTTGTAAAATAACTAAATCCAAATCCCGTACTCAAGAAAGGCTTATTAGAACGAATAAAACAATTCCCTTAACGGTCCATTTGGATGAAGTATTAGTTTGAGAGGGATTAAATAGTAAGTGGTGATAAAATAGTCGGGGTGACTAAATAAGAAAGGTGGGCCCACAGTGAAGAAAGGAGGATTAAATAGTTCATGGTTTGGATGAGGGATGAAAAAGGAGGGATAAGGAGGGTGGATGATGTAAACAACTGTTTTACCCTTGTCAAATGCCCATGCATTTAAATAATTATATAAATACAAAAAATGAAATTTTTTTTTTTGCCATAATTTAACCAAACTGCTACTGTGGTAAATATTTTAACTACTTCAATTTTTGTTTGCCATAATTGGTCAAACTCCTAATCACGATTTTATTAGCTAAGAAATTTATTTTTTTTAGCTAAAGCGGGTTTTTTTTTATAACTAAAATGCCCCCCAACATTTTTATAAAGTGTTTAACCAAACTGCTATTGTGCATTTTTTTATTATGTACATATCATCGAAACATGTTCGTTAATTTTTATTACAATTCTTTCTTTTTTTTCATTGTTCCTAGTCAAACAATAGCACCAAAACTGATTTTATTTTATAAAAATGTTAGGACTCTATTGATAACCAAATTAACGAACTGGAGAGCAATACTCCAGTTTTGGAGTTCCTTTGATGCTTGTATTCCGTGTGAATCTGATTACTATAAATAAAAAAAAACTTGATAACCAATAGTTGATAACAACTTTGAATTCAAATTTTTTTTCTCTCTCACAGCTGAGGCAGGATTTTGGTCCGAAATTGGAATTAATAAGGAGGGTAGGAAGGTAAAAGGGGGAGGATGAGAGGCCGGACTAAATACAAGCACCCCCCCCCCCCCCCTGCTTGTATTTAGTCCGACTTGTCCCTGATTATTTAGCTGGCGGCTATTTAGTCGGGGGGCGTTTTTGGTTGCCAAAGCATGGGCTAAACTCCTCATCCCTCCGGCTATTTAGTCGGGGTCCCTTGTACATCATCCAAACGACCCCTAAGCACCGGAAGAGTCCTCTCCTGTCTCATGGACTGAGGCCATGTTCCACTAAAAAAAAACTAGTTTTGTTTTAACTAAAAAACTACCCCATTCCACTACAAAAAAACCCACAAAAAAACCACTTAATTCCACTAACTTAAAAAAAACCAAACCACTTTAATCATGTAAAATTACGAATCTGCCCCCCTTCAAACCCTTATCCTTTGGGTACAAGGGTTGGTAATTTGGTAACACAACTCAAAAAACCAAAAAGCTAAAAAACTAGTTAGTGGAACTAGTTGGTTTTTTTTTGTAAAACTAAAGATCAAAAAAATCCAAAAAACAAGTTAGTGGAACATGGCTTGAAGAAGAAAGGTTGAGCTCCCCTCCATGTTGTCCGATCTAGGTTGAACGGCTTGGATCACATTTTATCCAAACTAATTCGAACCGTTCGCTACCAAACAAATCCGAGCCGTCTATGGCCAATCATGGACGGCCCAGATTGGAACAACATGGATGCTGGACAAGACCATCCCCCAATTCCCATAGCTCCATTTTGTTGGCCTATAGTCCACCACAATAATTCGAATCCTTCAACAGAGAATAATGATACCATAAAACATTTGTTTAATCAGGCATTAATAAGTGCATCGACCGACCGTATTCCATTTTACAAAATGGATGGCGAACATTATTTTGAACTTATCTCATGAACTTAATCTGTAGTAGTATTTAAGTCCACTTGAACTGATGTTCAACAGAAATATTATTCTCTTCAAGATTAACGAGATGAACGGTTCAAATCATTATTGTCTACTCAATATTGAGAATAAAAATACTTCCTCGGTTCCAAAATATTTGTCCGGTCCGTCAAATGATAACTTAAATATAATAAAAAGTTCAAGAAAAAATTCAAAATTTCTACATAAATTAAAAGACCTCATTAATATCTAGTAAATTGTTGAATTTTTTCTTTTTTCAAATCTTCCAAAAAAAATATTTTATTTTAAATTTTAATTTTTTGGACCGGACAAATATTATGGAGCGGATATTAATAATTAAGAAGAGGTGGATTGTCCGTTCGGGGACAACATGGGTGTTGGGCCGATCACAGCCGTCCATGGTCGGCTCAAATCTATTTGGCGATGAACAGTTCAGATTTTTTTGACCAAGATGTAATCTGAGCCGTTTATGGCCGACCTCGGACGGCTGTGATCGGCCATCATGGAAGCCAGCACCCAAGCTGTTCCCAAGGGGACAACACCCACCCCAAAACAGCTTCCCACGTCCGAGAGGTCAAACGATGATTTGCCAGCTGGGATGATGAACTGTGTATGGTTTTGAGAAGCATTTTAAAGAGGGTTGTTTACTTGTTTTCCTGTTTAGGACAAAGTTTTGGAATAGAGTGTGTAACGGCTATGATTGTTTGTCCAGTTGTGTTTTTAGTCTTTGTACTGGTGGATGAGCATCTTCTATAGTAATTCTATACTGAATTATTTTTTAAATGTAAAATTATTGAACGGTTTGATCGGAAGGCTACAATTTAATACTAAGTGGTATTTTACCGGTCATTTTTCGGAATTCGACAAGAAATGATACAATGACGTGAAACCACGAAAACTTGACGCAAAATTAATAAATGCAAATAAAATTTAAATAAAGACAAAACCAAAAAAACCAAAAAATCAGTCCTGCGTTTTTTTGCCAAAACACCCCAAGTTGGCTAGCTCATATGAATATCAATGTTAATGGCCACTTTTGTGGATTGATCCCCCCCAAGCAAATATGTTATGTACACCTTTCTCTTGTAAAATAAATAAAAATAGCAAACTAATTACCTAATATGGCCATTGTTCCCATTGTAAAATTACCATTATTCTTTTAGAAGATAATTAACTTTTAGTAATTTACAAGAAAAATTGTCATAACATTGGAAATGTTCTAGCAGTATGCAAGACTTTGTTAGGGTTTGATCACTCTTAAGGTCTCAAGTTTGAAATCTCTCCGAGTGTCATATGGAACTTTGCTTCAATTTTGATTGGGCTCCCCAAAAGTGAACGGTAAGAATGACTCTAAAAATAAGTCGAGGTATATAATAAGCTGACTCAAATATTGAGTTATCAAAATACTAGACTTAGTAATAAGGCCTTGTTTCCATTACACTTTTTAAATTTTGTCTTTAATAAAAAAAATTGCATTTGTTAAGCTTCACGTCAAACTTTCTAAGTTCCATAATTCCTCTCGACGAAACAAATCAGAAAATTATAAAATTTTATGACCGAAATTCGAACGAATACAAAATTCTAAAAGTGCAAAAATTTTTAAAAAGTTATACAAATAAATTACGTGATACAACCCTAAATCCAACCATTGAAATCATCATTTCCCTGAATACAAATAAAGTGCAAAAAGTTTAGTTTTAGTTTTAGTTTTGATGACATCATCATTTCTCTCATTTCTCTCTCTATCTCTCTTCACTCATTACACCTGATGACATCATCAAAATTAAATTAAACTATCTAACCAAATACAACCATTGAAATCCTTCCTCCTACCTAACCAAAAAATGAAACCCCACATGTCACACTTATCCACTTAAGGCTTGGTTTTCCATTTGCTAAAATGAAAATCTCATAAAATCAAGTGGATGATTTCAGCAAATAAGAAAATCATATGCGGATCAACCAATTTTCATTTGCTAAAATGGGTTAATTTTAGCAAATTATTTTCTCATTTGCTAAAATCACCCACTTAATTTTATGGGTTTCCCATTTTAACAAATGGAAAACCAGGCCTTAAAAATGTGGGTGATCGGAAGATCTGAAAAGGGATAATGCTACAACTTTTTACTCATCAATTATTGCAATCATGTACCTCATAATCTTTGACATTTAGTGGGGGCCTTTCTTAAAATTTGTCAAAGGTGGGCCTATACCTATTAATCCACCGCTACTACTTGTCCAACTACATGTGCACTATTTGATGTAAATTAAATAAAGGTGGGCCTCAATTGTTTCAAAATATCATTTTAAGAGTTCTAGTAAAAAAATTAATTTATTTGAATTTTGGTAAGGCCTGATCAGTTTATTTAATTTTTGTCCCTGTAAATTTAGTGACAAAAATCGATCAAAATCTTACTGTTATCTGCATGATTTAATTTTTTTACGGAGACTCTTAAAAATATATTTAAAAAAAAATTAAATGGCTCCTATCATTTTATATGGGACCTCAAGAAGAATCTCACACAATCTGGTGTATATTTGGTGTACACCACTGGGTGTACCCAGAAATATTTTGCTGCTACTACAAGAGATGATGAAAATCCCCGCATGTTAGATAAGCTTTCATGGGCCCTCCTCAAACACCTAATATCATATACTTTTTCCTTCTAAAATGTTTTGATTGGTCTTTTTTTCATTTAGATACAAAAATCGATCAAGTTCTTACCATTATTTGTATGATTTATTTTTCCATAGAGACTCTTAAAAATATATATTTAAACAAATTAAACGACTTCAATTATTTGTATAGGACTTCAAGTTGAGTCTCACGCAATTTGGTGTACACCTAATGGTGTACCCAGAATTTTTTCCTGCTACTACAAGAGATGATAGTAGTCCCTGCAATCTGCATGTTAGATAGCTCTCATGGGCCCTCCTCAAATACCTAATCTCATAAGTATACTTTTTCCTTTGAAAATGTATTCATCGGTCCTTTTCCTTTTGAAAAATTGGTGACCCCTACATTTCCATAGCTTCCACTATGAAGCTTTCATCTTCTGAAAAAAAGTGTCCTTGTCTTCATATCCTTTAGTGCTTGTCACCAACTCACCAAGTATATTTTCGGATACTTCTAATGTTAACCAACTCTGCCGACAATGTCATGGGTTCGAGACGAGGCGGTGAATTCTTAACTGAAGACCCGCTAACTCTTGTCACCTTTTTTTTAGGTTTTTACAAACAGTTTTTACCACGATTCTTATAAAAATCGTATACATTGATAAAATGAAATTAATAATGAAAACAAACGGATAACTAATTATTCCAGAAAATACTTCGAGTATGTTTTAATGGAATACTTCAAGTATCTTTTTTTTTTTTGTTTTCTCGGAATAGGATACTGCAAGTATCTTTCAAATATAAATACTTCTGGTATTTTTACTTCAGATATTATGGGTATACTACTTCTGGCAGGACATCTTTTCTGGTTAGAGCTTCATGATGATAACGTGTTATAAAACTAAGCAAATAATAAAAGAACTTTGCATAAAAGTAAGACAAATATTGAACACAATTAATATATATATATACGGAAATCTTCTTATCCACACTCCCGGAAATAAGAAAAAAATGGGTTTTTTTTGTGTTGCAAATTATTTTTGGAAAATCCGATCTGTCCAATGTGTTCAGAAGGTGTTTTCAAGGGTCCACGCGGGAAATCTTCAAAAAAAAGTACCGGAAGGGCTTGATCCAAGCAGTTTTCGCAAAAAATGTAAATATATATTTTTTGCGAAAACTGCTTGGATCAAGCCTTTCCCGGTATTTTTTTTGAAGATTTTCCGCGAGGACCCTTGAAAACACCTTCTGAACACATTGGACGGATCGGATCGTCAAAAAAATGTTTGGATCATGAGGTCCGGAAATAAAAAGTCCGGATGTGAAGCTTAACCTATATATATATATATATATATATATATATATATATATCTAATTACCATTAAGGAGGTAAGTCATTCTTTTTTGGGGTTTGGGTTTAGGTTTAGGGTGCACTTTCCTATTATAGGTTTTTAGTGGTTTAGACATTTTCGTAGGGTACCCATTTTTCTGTTATAGGGTTTTAGTAGTTTAGACACTTTCATAGGGTACCCTAGGGTTTAGATTATGCACTTTGATAGATTACCCTAAAATTTAGGCATTTGGGAGTGTCCATGTGGGGTGGGTAGAGAGAGAGAAAGAGAGAGAGAGAGAGAGAGAGAGAGGGAGGAAACAAAAGTGACAGCTGCACTTTACTTTACTAGTTTACCTGGGTCTGGGCAGTGCATTTTAGATTGGCTTTGGAGCTGGCGGTAATTCCACTCTTGGAATTGTATTGGCTGGCGCATTCCTCTTTTTATTTTTAACATTTTATGTGGACCTGCAGTCTAGGCTTTTGGGCTTTTTCCTTAAGCTGGTTATGTGCTTTGACCATCTAAAATTCTAAAACCAACAATCATGCTACCTTCATAAAATCAAAGAATAAGAAAAATTTGTAGTGTTGTTTGATGCTATTTTAGCACAATCTCGAAGATAGACCATTAGATTAAAGTTTAAATCTATTTCATTTTTTTGCTGCATTTCAAATGGCTTGAAAAATGTGGCAGTTTGGACAATAGCCATAGTTGAATGGCAAAATCTTTTCTATTAATGCCATTCTTGATGAAATTTTTTGGATAATGATACACATACAGAAAAAATGGGACCGAAATTGTACCGATCGCGTTCGGGGACCCACTTTTGGGTCCCACACGAGTAATCCGAACCGTTCATTATTCTTAAAACATTTTTTCGAGGGGCTCCACAAAATTTCAGATCAATCGGACGGTTGGAAGTGCTCGAAACAAAGTCTAACCGTTTGAATCGTTTTAAGAATAATGAACGGTTCGGATCACTTGTGTGGGACCCAAAAGTGGGTTCCTGAACGCGATCGGTACAATTTCGGTCCCATTTTTTCTGTACGTGTATCATTATCCAAAATTTTTGGCTTTGACATTTGCTTGCGGTATAGGTGTGGGCCTACTTCAGTCAGCCTTGGGCCCATATTGGGGTGCATCATGAGGAATCGTGCATCATGAGGAACGGAGGGCCGTGGTGTGATTTGAAATTGGGCTCGGCTCATTTCGGGTATATTGAAATTTTTTTGCATATGAATCGACCGTAACAGCAATGACATTCACGGGATCAGTGTACTTCGGGCCGTGGTGTTTGTGAGTAAATCTAGGCCTTTAAAAGTATTCTGAACGAGAAAATTTTGGTAAGGGTAGGGTAGATCTACGTGGTGTCCGGCACCACATCCAAGCTATCCAACATGTTTTGGACGGCCCAGATCCTTGGTGGCATTTTGTAAATTTTGGGGCCAAACTTAACCCCGCGGATCGGGCTGTCCACAACATGTTTGGATGGCTCGAGTGTGGTGTTGGGCACCACGTGGATCCACTTACCTGTACCCAAAATTTTCTCGTTTTGAACAGTCCGGATTTCAACATAAAACTCTTCTATAAAAGAAAAGACTCTTTCACGGAAGAGTTTTATTTTAGACCTGGATTGTTCAAAACATGTTTGTCCATAAAAGAACAGACGGTTGCCGTTTCTCACTATACTCTGTAGTGAGTACCCTCACTACAGAACTCTTGGGTCCGTCTGGATTAATTTACTCGTACTTCGATCAATTCCTTTCAGTCTGGTGAAAGATAGACTCGCCAACCAACTGGATTAGCCAAGGTGCTAGTATTATTTACATGTTTAACCAAGAGAGAGACCAGAAATGAGGTATTATAGGGGACCCCAGATGAACAGCCGCGGTCAATAATTGTCTCTTTTTCTGTTTTTATGCAATATTCCACTCAACTAGTACTATAAAATACCAACAGAAAATTAGCTCATCAGGTCATGGCTGTCTAAAATAAAGTACTCTATAAAGGAATATACAATCCAAAATCAGCTCATCACTACGCATACCTACAAAGCCGTTTGAACATATTGGTCTACTAATTTAAGTAAAAAATAAGAAGTTTCCAATAAGGGACCCTTATTTAATTTACCATGCGGACTTTACTGTTACCGAGGTAATTTTGACTATCCAAACCGCTCAATGTTTTTAAAACGAGTTTTTAAAAGCAGTCATGCAAAATCTTAAAAAAAGGAACCCGGAAGAACTTGATCCGAGCATTTTTGGATAAAAACTGTATATGTATAGTTTTATTGAAAACTGCTTTGATCAAGCCCTTCCAGATATTTTAAAAAAAAAAATTCTCGATTAGGCCCTTAAAAACACGTTTTTAAAACATTGAACGGTTCGGATTGTCAAAATTTGGTCCAGAAACACGAAAAATGGGTAGATTAGCATGAAAAAGTCATATAAGGAACTGTTATTGGAAGTTATCCTTTAAAAAATATTCAATCTAATTATATTGTTACAACATGAAATTTATGCGGTTAATATGAAGCACCTTTGGGCTCTAAGTAAAAAAGTAGATACGTTGTGGGTCAAGGTCTAAGTTAAAAAAAATAAAAAAAATGAAGTTTATATTTATCTAAAGTATCGTCAAAAAACAGCAAAGTCATTATTAATGTATTGAATGTTAAATGTAGCGGCTAACTTTGATTTTCTCAAATAGTATTTCACATCATTCAAATAACTTACGGTGAGTTTTCCAAATGACAAAACATGATAAAATCAAATGAGGAAGATTTTTGCTTTATAATATTTGATTTTAGAAAAAAATTTCCTCATTTGATAAAATCACCAGGTGATTTAGCAAATGTTAATTTTATCACTTGAAAAACTCACCCTAATCCGTGTAATAACTAATAGGAGTTTAATATAAGTAGTTTGAATATGAAATCATAAAAAATAACACAAATTGGCACATGAGTTCACCATCGCAAACCTAAATCTTTAACAAAATTGTTTTGAAACCAACTCATGACTCTTATAGGTAGGAGCATATATTTTTGTCAAAGAATGTCCGTATCGTTTAACTTGTTAGTTATTCTTAGTAATACGATACATTCACATTGTTCATCTCGATAACGAAAGTAAAAAAATATGCTTCATTCGTTCCAAAATAAGTGTCCACTGCGAAAAGTCGTGCAATTTTTTAAATAAAAAAATTAAGTACTTCCGTGTATCATTGAGTCTAAAGGTTCATCTAAAAGCCAATAAAAAATTACTAGTAGTAATAAAAATTGAGAAAAAACTACCAATAAGACTCGGTCAGGTTGGCTAAAAAATTTAGAGTTAATTTAGAGTTAGAGCAAAAACAGCAGCTAAGCCAAAAATTTGGCCACAATACCTGGTGTACAGTACATATAGCCACCCTGTCACCATCAACACTCCAACAACCTATCCATTTTACTTTACCTTTTATTAAAATATTGTTTTTTCGTATATATATATATATACACACACACAGACGACACTGTTCATCGTCATCTACCTTTACCTTTTCGCCGTCTCTCTCGGTCGCCGTCTCCGTCGGTCTCCCTCGGTCGCCGTCATCGTCATCTACCTTCACCGCCGCCGTCGTCACCCAAATCGTCGAACAAAATGGCTTCAAAATCACTGTCGATCGTCGCCGTCATTCGTCAATCGTCGCCGTCGTTCGTCGTTGTCGATCGTCGCCGTCCCATACCCATCGCTGTCGTTCATCGACCTGTGTGTTCGTCGCCGTCGATCTGGTGGGGGTGTCGATCTGGTTTGAGGGGGGGGGGGAGAGAGAGAGAGAGAGAGAGAGAGAGAGAGAGAGAGAGAGAGAGAGAGAGAGAGAGAGAGAGAAACAATAAAAAAAGTAAATGGCTAGTGAACAATGGTAAGGTAAAGATAGACAAGTACTGTAGCCCAATAAGGAGTCTAAGATATAATAGACAACCTGCCGCATTTGGTATTTTGAAGTTTTTGGAGCTTCTCTTAGGGCATCCACAGTGAGCTAGCAAAAAATGGCTCCTAACTTGTATCCTAAGGTGTACACATAAGCATAATTGGGGGTCCACTTTTCACTCCTAGAGTTTGTTAAATTTGGAGAGGATGTGTGCACTCAATGGGCTAGCAATATCCTTCTCTATTTGTAAAAATAAATAAATTAATATGTGGGACCCGTACGTTGATAATCCTAACGGCTACAATATAGACTTGTTACCGTTTTGAATTTCTCATTACTTTGATTAATATTCGTTTGTTACTATTTCTCTAAGGCAAAACATGATAGTCTAATGCAAAACATAGTATTTTTGCTAACTAAATAGTGCAATTTGAAGCTGTCATTGTAATGTCTCTTGTGAAATAAAAATGCTTCTCCTCTATTCTTTTGTTCCATTTCACTTCACAAAAAAAAAAAAATGGCATAAAGGAACTAGTGATAAACAACCACATCAAAGATCTTACCTTCAGTTGCATGATTTTTGAGAGATTTTTCCAACGGCAACTTTTTCAAATATTTTATATTAAAAAAGGAATTAAAGACTTTGGCCTCAGAGTTAGCTAGAAGGCTACCTAAATTTAGCTATTGTACTAGGAGCCAATTTTAGGAGCCACCCTTAGGGGCTTGTTTGGGGAGCCCATTGAAGGCAATATTTGAGGACATGGCTAGGTAAATGTTAGGAGCCAAGCTTAGGAGTCATATTGCTAGCCCACTGTGGATGCCCTTAACTATTTTACCCATGTTCACCCATTTAGGAGAAAATTTTAGGTGCGGATTGGGTAGGGACACATGGTGCCCAACACCCATTCCGAGCCCTCCAAACACGTTTTGGACGGCTCAGATCTGATGGGGTAAATCTGCACCCGAAAATTACAAAAATGCCACCCTCGGATCTGACGTTTGGACGGCTCGGATTGGGTGTCGGGCACCACGTGTCCCTACCCAATCCGCACCTAAAATTTTCTCCCCATTTAGACTATCTGCTGCACTTGCTCTGAGTTGATGCTTACGTGGCAGCTATCAATTCGTCCGCTGAATCGGTGCGTCTTATTCGCAGCGAGTAATTCCTCCAAAATTGCTTTTGTAATGACTTTATTTTAATTTTTTCTTTTTCTTTTCTGTTTCCGGCCGTAGCGACAAAAACAATCAAAACACCGTCAGAGCAACAGACCAGGCAAGAGATAGAGAGAGAGAGAGAGCGCGAGAGCGTTCAAGGCTAGGGTTTTGCTGACATTTTCACTTCCCCAAGAATCAGACGATCCATTTCGCAAAAGGTTAGTCAAGCAAGTTTCAATCTTTGTGTTCTCTTACTGATCTATGCACCAAGATTCGATCTTGTCTTTTGACCCACTTTGATATCTTTGCAAACAGAGAAAAACTGATGTTTTTTTATCTGAGTTTGTAATTGGAGTGTCTGATTTAGGGTTTTTGTTGTTCTGATAGCTGATTTTCTCAATTGGGTTGGAAATCTTGAAGATATGGGAAAATGGGTGATTGAATTAGGTTGATTACATGTGGTGACTGAATAAGGTTTGACTTTTGGGCTATTAGGGTTTTTAGGGTTTTCATCATGGTGGAATTGGGGTGTCTCTGGATCTTGGACTGGTAATTCAGAATATCTCACTCTTTGCACATGAACTAGGGTTGAGATTTTTTAGGTATTGATGCCATGGCTGGAGTTGGGGAAACATCCGAGTCTAGGTCTACCAGAGAATCGAGTTCCTGTGTAGTGAATGTGGGTCCGTTTCGTGACGAGGATAGTGCTCACAGGCAAGTTACTCATTTTGGAGGAGGTGGGTCCAGGAATACAAGCCCAATTGGCCGTGTAGGGTCGAGGAATACTAGTCCTTCTAGGCAGAAGGTGGTTAAGACTAAACCACGGGGTTTAGATGAGGAGACGGTCGCTACATTTAGTAAGGCCATCCACCCAGATGTACAAATGGAAGATAATATATGGGCAATGTTACCGGAAGACCTTTTGAATGAAATCTTAGCTAGGGTTCCTCCATTCATGATTTTCCGGCTCAGATCTGTTTGCAAACGATGGAATTCCATTTTACAGGATAATAGCTTCCTTAAGTTTCATTCACAAGTTCCATCTCATGGGCCTTGTCTTCTTACATTCTGGAAGAATTCGCAGACCTTACAATGCTCAGTTTTTAGCTTGCCATTAAAACAGTGGTATCGAATCCCATTCACATTTTTACCTCACTGGGCTTTCTGGTTGGTTGGTTCCTCAGGAGGTCTTGTTAGCTTCTCTGGAGTTGATGGGTCGACTTTCAAAACTTTAGTGTGTAACCCCCTTACACAAACTTGGAGGACATTGCCAAGTATGCATTATAATCAGCAAAGGCAGTTGATGCTGGTTGTTGATAGGATGGATCGGTCGTTTAAAATTATAGCCACTAGCGATATTTATGGTGACAAGACGTTGCCGACGGAAGTATATGATTCGAAGCTTGACTGTTGGTCACTTCACCAGATCATGCCTGCTGTGAATCTTTGTTCCTCAAAGATGGCATTTTGTGACTCAAGGTTGTATCTGGAGACGCTTTCGCCTCTCGGTTTAATGATGTATCGGCTGGATACTGGATACTGGGAACACATTCCAGCCAAATTTCCCAGGTCTATGCTGGATGGGTATCTGGTTGCTGGTACTCAGAAACGTCTGTTTCTAGTTGGAAGGATTGGTCTCTATTGTACTCTTCAAAGCATGAGGATTTGGGAGTTGGATCATGCAAAGGTTTTGTGGGTTGAAATAAGCAGGATGCCACCTAGGTACTTTCGGTCTCTATTGAGGTTGGCAGCTGAGAGATTTGAGTGCTTTGGGCAGGATAACTTGATATGCTTCACTTCCTGGAACCAAGGGAAAGCCCTCCTTTATGATGTGGATAAGAAGGTTTGGTCTTGGATTGCTGGCTGTGCTCTTCAGTCCTGCAACAGCCAAGCTTGTTTCTATGAGCCAAGATTTGATGCGTCAATCCATTAAGCAGGGGATTTTAGCTTCATTTTTCCCATTAGAGGTTGCTAAGGATTTACAACATTTGTTTTGCATTTTCTCCTTCATTCTCAATCCCTCCATTTTTGAATCTTATCCATGAGCTAAATCTTGAAATTGGGCCAGTCTGGTGTCCTCCTTTTACCTGGCTAGTTCTTGGGATTTTTCTGCGGATACAGCATAGGGTGGGCACGAGCACCAAATTTGACAGGAAGACTTTTGCGATGGAGGGTTTACTCTGTATCTTTATTGGTTATCTTCCTTATTTGGAACCCGATACACCTCTAGGGCTTGTAATTTTCTTGCAATTGGACAAATGTGGTGATGCTCCATCGATCATGACATTGGGAATAATTGTAAGATAATTTTTTCGTCCGTTCATGTACATTAGCTATTAATTATATAGAA
This sequence comes from Vaccinium vitis-idaea, assembly GCA_963854785.1. Classification (NCBI taxonomy): domain Eukaryota; kingdom Viridiplantae; phylum Streptophyta; class Magnoliopsida; order Ericales; family Ericaceae; genus Vaccinium; species Vaccinium vitis-idaea. Next base: position 32,802,933 of record OY978222.1, read on the forward strand.
CATTTAAGGTGCCTTCTCTCAAGTGTCGAATACTTTTATGCTTACCTATTAATTGCTTTTATGAGTGCAGCATCTCTGGAATGTACTCTCTTTTTTTTGGTACTTCGGAAATTCTCTGATGTGTATTCCGTAGTATGTGGATGCGATTTCTATGTGTATGATTAGAAGTGTAAATTCTTTGTACATTTGAGGTTGCTGAATTGTATTTCTGCTACTATCAGTACTGTTAATATTTTTCATTTCTTGTGGTCTAATTTTGCTGTTGGGCCTTTGGCTTGTGGCATGTGCGGAATTCGGCCGCAAGATTATTCAGTTTTTGACTTCAGCTTACTATCATTACTGAGTTGTGACACAATTAACATCTTTGTGATGCGTGAATCTAGTTTCCTTCCAATAAATCTAGCGAAAAGCTTTTTCCCATCGAACTGATTTGTTTTTTTTTTTTTTTGGAGTCAATTGTGAAGAGTGGCCATCTTCTCGAGTGTTGGATTATAAGTTTCGTGCTTTTGTCGTTGTGCTGCATACATGGTTCATGCTGGTGATCACAATGGAGAGACTGTCATTCTGGTAAGCGGCAATGCTTTCTCAGCTGGAAGAACCTTTATCCGTATCTGTCCCTTGCGAGTTTAACTCATTTCTGTCTGCATTTTTTGTCCATTTAACCACCATGGTTGAGTGGAATGTCAATTCCTGTCGCAACGAAAATGAGGGTGTGCTGTCAAGGTTGGTTTGTTACTCATCGACTGGTAGTGCCTGCATCTCTTGGATGATGACACTCAACTACTCCAGTGAGTTTTGACTTATGTCTGACTTCTGCAAGTGTCCGTGACAGCATAAGTAGGATACTAGGTTCTGCATCCCATCAATAAACGGCTTTTTTTTGGTTGGTGTTAGCCAGTCAATGCTGCGTCTTGTATTAGATGGCCGTTCTTTCTTGGAGTACATATGAATTTCTGGTTCCTCCTCCCCGTCCTTTTTCTCTGAAATCTTGAGTACATTTACACCTGAGTTGCGTTCTACAGAGAGAGCTCTGTAATTTCTTCTTGGTTTCACTTAGCGGTTACTATTCTGATTGGCCTAGGGTCTTTTATCTAAGAAGCATGGGTGCGATGTGGGTACATTGCTATGGCAAAACCTAAAAAATGTAGGGTATGGAATATGGATACGGCTGCAGTACAACTAGGCTACGACAATAATCAAATATAAAAATTTTGATACGTGTTTCGTGTACCCGGTACATGTTCAGAATTACCATGCAAAATACCGGTTCTTGTTATGTTACGGGTTGAGTATGCCGAGGTTTTAGAAGTACCCGTTCTTTATAGGTCTTCATTCTCCTGCTCTGAGGAAAACCCAAGAATTTTAATTTCATTGATTGTTTCGGGTTGCATTATTAGGAGGTGGAATTCAATTCACTGTAAAAACTGATGTATTGGAAACTTTTTTTTTTTGTTTTTTTTTTACATCAATGCCATTTTATCTATATTGAAGGACTTTTGACACATTTTAATACACTTTTTAAGCCTTATAATGGGCTGATTTTAAAATTTTTCATATTGAATAAGCCCTGTGGGCGTAAATAAAGGATGCGGCAAAACACTCAGAACATGAATTAAGATTCTTTCATGTGAGAATTCCTCGCGTGATGCAAAATGAGACCGATCATGAGTTCCGAGTCCATTTGACGAGCCAAATAATTCCTTTCATAAGTCTTGATGCGTTAAATGTCCATGCAAGAATTCAATTTCATTGGATGTCTGAATCATATTTGTCACAAGGGAAATACGTCTCGACCAATCTCTTACCACTCTTCGAAATTTTGGCATGGAAGCTAAACACATTGAGACCCACTACAGGAGCGTTTTGGATTATGATGATTTCCATTTTACGTCACATGAGAGACCACATGAGAGATGATCACATGAGAGGATCTTGACTCCTCAAAAACACATGGCAAGTTGTGAGTTTAAACCCAATCCTTTCTTATCATGACGCCCAAAACACCCTGAATTGAATGGATATATAGCATGGGGGTACTGGTAAGAGGAGATGGGGGTGTACTGGTAAGAGGAGAAATGGTTGGTGGAACAATGTGACCAAATTGTTGTTCAGTTCATAAATCTTTTTTTTTTTTGAACTGAAAAAGGAGGGTGGGAGCAACCAACGTAGCAACCTTCTTTGAGCGTGATCATAGGGGCTCCTGACCCATTGTGGAATGTCCGGTTTGAGCCATAGCTATTGTCCAGAAGGATAGACCGTCACCACAGCATCATAGCACCACCTAGGTACTAGATGGACAAAGGGCCCTTCACGCTAGTCCTGCAGTTAGCGGAACTCGAACCTTGTCGGATCGTGTACGGGAGGGAGAAGCACGTAAGCCCATTCACCCTTGCCATCTAGGCTAACCACCTTCGGTGATCAGTTCATAAATCTTAGGTCTCAGCTTCATGAATCAAATATTTGTTTCATATCAACTATCAATTTTGGCTTTAATTTTGGCCTGGAGAATCATGAAAGAACTGGACTCACTTCCTGCTTCGGTGTTTCTTGGTTAGCACTGTCATACGAAAGGTTTGCTTGAGACTTTGTGCATCTGTGCTCCAAGGAGTGTTTTGTGGGTCAAGGAGCTGCTGCTTAAAGGTTTAAAATGGGAAACTGGAAATGGGTTGGGAACTAGAGTCTTCAAAGATCAATGGATATCAAAAGCCAACAACCCGTGCCTTGAGCGTGATTTCGACCATGTCTTCTCAGATTTCAGAGCGAATAATCTATTTGATCCTTCCACGAAACAATGGAGGGCTTCTCTAGTCTCAGCACTATTTCCCGCGGACATTCCGTATAGTATTTTGGCTCTTTATGTCCCGTTCAAGGATACTTCAGGTGAAATGTATTGGGAACCAATAAAGGTCGAAAAATTTTCAGTCAAAACAGCGTATTTTCTCCAGTTCTATAGTAAGTATTCTGATGAACTACAAGGTAGGCAACTGGTGTTTGATTGATTGTTAGAGCATCCCAACAGATGACCCAAATTTTTCTCTAAAAAAAGTAGTGAACAGTGCACATTTTTCATTTTACCAATTCACATCTCCAACAATTCCTCTCTATTATCCTCTCTATTATAATTAAATAATAATATATAACATACATATATATATATATATATACTCCTATTATATAATGAAGAAAAAGAGAGAGAGAGAGAGAGAGAGAAAGAATGAATAAACAATTGGGGAGGATTTAAAAGTGGGGGTGGCCATCCAATCAGAGAGAGGCAGAGGGAAAGAGAACGGATAAAAAATGGGATGAATCTCACGCGGATTGAGGCGAGCTGGAGACCGGCTGGGGAAAACAATAAAAAATTCTTTTGGGAGTGAACAGTGCCTCCCCAAATGGGGGGTGATTTGGGGAGCTACTGTGGACTTTGCTAATTTGTTCACCTATTTAGGGAGTCTCTTGGAGGCTGTTTTTGAGGTTTGGGTGAACAAAATAGAGATAGGGAGGGATTTGTTGAGTCTGTTGTGGTTGCCGTTACAATGTTAAAATATCCACACAAAAGGAAAAAAAGAGGGAGAGAAAGCAATGCTGCTTTATTAGTGCAAGACCATTTTTGGTCAACCATCTATTTTCCACTGTCACATATGAAGATCTTCAAGATCAAAAGTGACATGTGAATAAGCGAAAGCAATGTAGGTTCTAGAGGAGGGTGAAGAGAACTCACGAATTTAAAAATTAACTATTCCAATTTCAAGGTGATCCAATTAAATTCACAACCAAACCAAAAATAGCAATAATTGAAAAAACACAAACACAAGGATTAGAACTTGGAAACAACTTACAGACAACGAAAATCTTGAAGGGACCGATCAACCTTATACAGATGGGGTATAGACGGGCCTCGGGGCCTACTTACGGGTCCCGCACAAATGATCCGAACTGTTCAAAAAATTTAAATATTTTTCTGAGGGGCTCCGCGAGAAATCAGCTTAAAAAGACATCTGCAACTAGTTGATCCGATGTACCAATTCCTCATTCAGATTACAACGGATAATTTGTGCGGGAGCCGTAAATGGGCCCTGCGGCCCGTCTGTACCCCATCGGTACAAGGTTGATCTGTACCTCTAGTGGGGTTCTATGGACAAATATCCTTACAAGCTATGAAGCACAAATACTCTATTTTGGCCTCCGTATCACATGTCGTACGCGTATCGGATACGGATACGCTTGGATACACTCCGGATACGTATCCGATACGTTTTTTTAAAGTATCCAGAATTTAAATTTATTTTTGGTATTCGGATACGTTTTGGATACGCTCGGATATGTTTCGGATTCGCTCGTATACGTTTCGGATACGCGTGGGGGTAATATGTTATTACTTGAAATATATGGGGTAAAATTGCAATTAGATCTAGCATTGTGTTGTTTTGTACTCCACCTCTAATGAGCTAAATTACACTGGAAGCCCCCCAATTTAAGTTCCTATCATTTTATATGCTCTAGTATTTGTTATTATATCAAGACCCCAGCTTTTGTATATTTTATTTTCTATATCTAATGAAGCATGATCAAACTATAATATCTATATATCTATAATGTTTTTTATTTACTTTTGTATAATGTATATTTCATTTTTTAGGAATTAAAAATTATATATACAAAATATATTTTTTATTTACTTTTATATTCTACGTATCCCCCAACGTATGGTATCCTACTTTTTGGAAAAAATCACGTATCTGCGTATCCGTATCGTATCGTATCCGTATTGCGTATCTGTATCCGTGCTTCATAGCTTACAAGAAAAAGATAAACCACCGCCTAATCTGCTTAAATCCTATAAATCATAAGGTTTACAAAGTGCCTACATGATAGAAATTACCTACTAACCCAATTTACACCTAACTCTGTACTTTGATGTGACTCCCCGAGCCACTTCTTAAATCCACAGTCACCATGAGTTCACCAACTCGATCAACGTCTTCGGATTCACCCGACCAAGTGCAATTAAAGACATGAGTGAATCAGACAAATGTGATGAATGTTTTTGTGACTTGATTAGATGACCTTGGAATTAACTAATTATGAATTTATAGATTGCACCATAGATCACCTTGGATTAAAGTACGCTTGCCTCGCGCGTACGAGAATTGTATGATTAAAGTACGCTTGCTCCAGGCGTACCAGCGCTCGTGCGCCTCAAGTGCCCTCCGCGAGCGCTCTTCAAACTTCACCATATAAATTACATTGAGATTGAAGAACATAGGAAGAACGCGCGCCAAGGGCGCCTGCGCGCTCCACGAACTCTACAAGCGCGGCCGAAGACAAACCAAAAACACTATGCCTTGGATATTAAACATAAGATATCCTTACAAATGTTTTGACAATGAGAACAAATGATGCATGTAAAATCCTTCGTATGAATGTATGTAAAATGCATATACCTTTCTTTTTTTGTTGGTACTTTGGAATATTAAATAAAAGACCATAAGGTTCAAGTTACAGACATAGGAAATAAAGAGAACAAGGAAAACAAAGCTCAAGCTAAAACTAGAGAAAATGACGGAATTAGTCCCCAAAATGGCTCCTTCCAAGCCAGTCGTCTCACACAAATATGCGGACAGATTCAGGCGATTCCTTAGTCACAACCAAGTTTTCTTATTGCTCAGCACCCAACCTAGCCGAATAGGATGCACTGGTGTTAGCTTCTCTAAATATGTGCAAGAGTTGTGACTGTGTTCGCCTAAGGAGCAGACGGGAATCACCAATCAAAGTGCTTTGAGGGCGATTGTTTGGGTGGTCTCCATTGATCAATTGGACAGCCGTGAGAGAATCCTATTCAATGTGAATTTCGCTGCACCCTCTCTCCAACATTATGGTGAGTCCTCTATAGATTCCCTAAAGTTCCGTCTCCAAACTTGAATCTGAGTTAAGTTTCCATAGAATCCTAGCAACCACTTGCCTTCATGATCCCTAAATAAGCCACCAAAGCCAGCCTTTCCATTACTTTCATACAAGCATCCATCCGTATTGAGCTTCACACTCGCTGTCAAAGGAGAAAACCATCTAATTAGAATAGAATTGGTATTGCCATTGTAGAGGGGAAGTAAAACCTTCCGTGATTTCATTGGCGTAGGCAAGGATGTTTTTGTGGCTTACAAGGGGTTCCACATTGATATTATCAAAACTTTTTTAATTTGAATCTTTCTAAAGTTGCCATAATATCACAATAAAAAGAGTTTTCCATGAAACATCATTGCCTACACCTGCTTTTCCTTCTAGATTGAGGTTAGATTTTACCCAATTTAAGGTTTGGCATTACGAGATTCCCCTTCTCTAATGGCGGTCAGAGAAGTAGTTCTAGATGTCCTTGGCTTTAGTACAACTCCTAAGGAGATGTGTTAAAAAGTTTTGAATTGCATCTGGGATAAAGGTTAGAGGTGCCAATGCCTCTATGAGCATGCATCTTGTTGGTCGGCAATCTGTCATGAAGTATAAGCCACAAAAAAGTTTTAAGTTTTTGGGGATTTTTGGTTTTCCAAATCCATTGTCAATCATTGATGTCATTCTCCTCTTGGTTCAAATGATTATAGGCAGTTGCAACTGAGAAATTACCATTCTGATTCCCAACCCAGTGTGTAGTATCAGGCACTTGAGAATACCTAGGAATGTGGATTTTAGAGATATCCTCCAAGGTTTGATTGTTAACAAGAGAGGTAAGATAAGAGAGATCCCAATTACCATTAGGATCCATGATGGCATTGACTTTCAGCTCTGGGTCGATATAAGGCCCATGATATTGATCGATAAAAGGGCCATTCCCACACCACCAGTGAAGCCAAAGATTGACAGTCACCATTACCAATAGTCCATTTCTTCCCTTTTCTGAGAATAGGTCTCGTGTTTACAATGCTTTCCCAAATGTGAGAGGCAGGCCTGTTTGTAGGCCAGTTAAAGAGGTTATGGTTTTGGAGATACTTATCTTTAAGGACATTAGACCAAAGACTATCAGGATTAGACACCATTTTGTAGCCCAACTTAGTAAAGAGAGTCTTATTCTAGGATTTGGCTTTTTTAAGACCAAGGCCACCTCTATCTTTGCTCTTGCAAACCTGATTCCAATTTATGAGATGAAAATGCATATACAATTTCGCTTATGAATACCCAACACTTGCACGGCACAGATGTCTCAAATGATCTGGATTTAACGGGCGGTGCATCTAATCTTGACACTGTAAAAACACCTCCCATACCCAAATAAAAAAAGAACAAATACAGACTTTAATGGTTTGTCAATATCTGAAAATCGCTAATAAACCTAACAACATGATAAATTTATCAAAGCAAACTTAATGCGAATTTTGGCAAGAGTTTTGCCCATCAATTGAACATGCTTTTGACCTCTCATACTTAAATTTAACAATGACAAAAGTTTTGTCCAACCAATAGAGATGTTTTAGATCAAGCAAGTCAACCAATTGGTGTTATAATAACTTTCCAAAGACTTTTTTTTGGACTTGTGACAGTGTTAAAAATAAAAAAAGAACAATGTTGGTGCACTAATTTGGTGTCATTTTGGTACCACCTCAAATCTAGAGCATTCGGTTTAACTCATCTCATTTTTTCGACGCAGGTCAATTAGTTTGAGTTGTTACAAAATTGATAAAGTTGATGTTGCCACCTAATTTGACACCAAAGATTACTTTGGTATTTCTCTACAGCAATTTTGACTCGAACAAGTCTATAACCACACCTAATTTGCATGCCCAAATACGCAAATACTCACATTCATATGTGAGGCTCACACAGACTATACACTCGGTGTGTGTGGTCCCACATATATGTATTTGAGTGTATGTTTTAAGTGTGGTTGTGGACTTATTTATTTTGACTCATCATGAGTCATAGATTTTGTATGTCAACTAGTGACTTTTGTGTGTGTACGTGTAGATGCAAGAAAGCTATTTATTCTAACCTAATCTAAGCATAGGGAATAAGACCCGCTCGAATACAGAACCGTGTCCTAAGTATATGGAGCACCTTATCACCTGGAGTATCCTTGTGACTTTGATAGCCAATATAGCAACTTGCTCTTGGAGGTGAACAAGAAAAAAGATATAGGAGCAAAAAGGCCACCTAGATCGACTCAAATTTTCATTTTTTCCATGAAAAATTAGAGGCTGTAACTAGAGAGGGGGATCTTGTCAAATTGCTTCTTGATTGTATCACAAATCAAAAACTTAATTTCTAAGTGGAATTTTGGTGACCACAATATAACAGTGAGTGGCATCCACGTGATGATTTCCTATAAAGGCAAACAAACTTTTGAATTCTAAAAAAACTCAACTTCAAATTCGAATTCTAAAAAAACTCAACTTCAAATTCGAATTCTAAAAAAACTCAACTTCAAATTCGAATTCTAAAAAAACTCAACTTCAAATTCCCAAAAGCAGCATACCGTCTTCATTGACAATCCAAAGTGATTCCAAACACAACTAAAAAATCTTAATCATAATTTAATCCACATTGAACTTAGAATCTCTATGTCCAGACAACCTCAAAACCTCCACCCCGTACAGATTTAGCCATTTAGGACATACCTATGCGTTTGGATTCTTCACCCTAGTTTTCTAGCATGCCTAGAATTTTTTTTTTAATTTTTTTTTTAAAATTCGCCATCTAATGGACGATGGAGTGGAGTTATGATTATAATTATGATTAGTCGAGGTGTGCGTAAGTTGATCTAGGTAAGAGAATTTAGTTGGGATTAGCCTCCAATGATTAGCCGAGATGTGTATAAACTAATGTAGGTACGTAAGCGGGTTGAGTTGGAATTAGCCCTCAATGATTCGTCTTGACAAGTGGAACCGAAAAAATTTGAAATTATGAGAATTGCCCAAAATTTCTTTGGATTAGCTTTTCCAAAAAAATTGTGTTTTGGTCATAATTTTTTTTACTTTTCCGATTCCTTTTATCAAGATATATTAATAATCCACCAAAATAATTTGACGCAAAACTAACAAAGCAAAAAAATATGAATAAAGACAAAACCCAAAAAGCAAAGTTTATAGAACGACCCCTTAAATATGCCTAAATCAAACACCGTAACCGCATATTATTTTCTAACTACTGCTTTTGTGAAAATGACAAACTATTTAGTACTCATGGGCAGTGTTTTCAAATTGAGATACGTATCGTATATTGTTTTTTTATTATATAAATCATATCGGGGTACGTATCGCGTACCTTAAGATAAGTTTGTTGAAAGAGGAGGAGTTTCTAAAATTTAGTTGGACAAGATTTTGGAGGAGGGAGAAACACTCAAGACAAGAGTGGGAAAAGAGAGTATTTGTTGGCTTGGTATAAAATTGGTAGAATCGATCCCTATTTATACTACTCCATGGAAATTAGTCCAAAGATATTTTCATACAAGATAAACTTTTAGGTCGATTATAGAATTACACATATCCGTATATGACTAATTCTTACAAAAAAATCTTGATATTTCACAAGGAAATTCTAGAGTTTTTAGAAGCTATATATTCTAGAGTTTTTATAAACTAGATATTTATATTTCCTTTGATAATATATTCATCTTTGGGCTTTGTTAATTGGGATTGTTTGAACCTTACTTTCTTGTCCCAAAATACTAAATCTGGTTTATTCTTCAACAACGTTAACCCTAATTAATATACAATAAAAAGTAGTTATACCTAGTAACACCAACAAACTACGCTTATATTTAAAAAATAAGTTTCTAAGATGCAAAATTTCGAGTCTCTCAGCTGGGTCTATCACATTTAATCAACGCTTTTTGCTGCCTTAGAAACTGTCATTTTTGGTAAACTGTCTTTTACTGTTTTTTACGCTTTGCGAGATAAGTCATTCTCTCACAATACATCAACTCAAAAAGGGACTTGAGGTTCTCGTAGTGACCTCAATTGTGGGTCCTCTGAAATCTTTATTTAGGATCAGAACCATTTATTTTTTTTCAGGAATATTGAACACATTGTGGGTACAAGAAAATATGATCATCGGAGATTTGTAGACACACAATTGAGACAAATTTGTCCTACAATTTATTCTCTAAATGATATTGGTCATCCCTTTTTGTCAAATAAATGGTATCCGACCATATGGCTTCCAATATCTAATTAATTTGATTTTTTTCATGAATGATTTACTCAACTTTGCCGACAAATTGAACGGTTTCGATCCCAAATACAGATTATAGAGGGCCCACAATTGAGATCACTAAGGGAGTGTAGTGACTTAGGTCACTACGGGAACCCCAAATCCCCCCAAGAATCCAAAAAAGACCGCAAAAGATAGTTACAGTAAAAAAGATAGGTTGTGTAAGAGCATCTCCAACCCACTCATCAAATATTATTTTTCATGTTTTTTGAATGGATAAGTGATTGAATAATGTACGTATATCCTCTAGATAATTTTATACTTGTGCTAATAATAGTTTTTGAAAAATTTTAGTAGATAAAGTGGTTGCATGTCTATGTATTGTAAATCAAGGGTACAATAGCAAAAACATTTTAAAAAATAATAAGTTAATAGAGTTGTTGACGGACCGTTTTTTCCACCATCTCTCCTAAAACCAATTGGTGTTAGGAAGGGTTTCACTTAAGTCTTTTATGGCATTCCACATCGAACCTGCAAGTCTGTTTTTAGAGCGGTTGCAGGGGGTGCATTGTTTAACCAAATCCATGGGGGCACTCCGGGCCCAAAAATCCCACCCTCACGAGGATGCTCCCGCGACTCAACCCATGACTTTCTGGCTCTGATACCACTTGTCAGACTGTTTTTTCCACCATTTCTCCTAAAACCAATTGATGTTAGAAGGGTTTCAATTAAGTCTTTTATGGCATTCAACATCGCACCCGCAAGTCTATTTTTAGAGCAGTTGGAGTTACAGGGAGTGACATTGTGTAACCAAATCCATGGAGAAACTCTGGGCCAAATAGTTGTTTTTTTTTTGTGTGTGGAGGAAATTAATAGAGTTTATAGGGTGGATTGTAGTCACAACTTTGAAAACTACAAAAATAACTCATCAAATTGCCACTTGGGCCATCAAAACCAAAATTTAATGAAAAAAATTAGATGAGTTGCTTAGAGATGCTCTAATAACCCCTTAGTTCTTGTGAAAAAAGATCACACCTCGTGCACAAGACATGTCAGGGCATATCTTAGCATGCACGTTGATACAGACTTGATTGCTTGTGTGTAATGGATCATCATGAAAGACAAAGGGGAAAGTAATAATAAGATTTTGGTGAATTTTTCTAGAATCGAAATATTCTTGAAATCTTCCAAATCTTAACATTCTTTCCATCATAGGAAAGATCTGCTTTGCTAGTATCTTTTATTAGGCAATTTCTTTCCAATGCCGCTTGTTTTGGCATGTTTATTTGCTAGCATCTTTTGATTAGGAGGTTTCCTTTCAATGCCGCTTGTTTTGGCATGCTTTAAGAATTTATAGCTCTAAGTTGTATTGCTTAGTTTTGGTAACGGTTTTGCTTGGTTAGTAAGTATTAGCTTTTGTCACTTATTTCTTAACATGTTTGGGTTCTAGTAGCCTATAAATAAACGTTGTAAGCCTTAGGACAAATCAATTGATTATTATTGAATGAAAAGATTCTAGAGTGTGTTACTCTAAACCTATCAAGTTTGTGATCGATTGTTGCACGACCTTTTCTGTAGTTCATAAAGCGCCCTGCATCAATCGGTATCAGAGCATCAAGTTACAATCCTTACTATGCCGGAGGATGTGCTGGACGTCGAGGGGGTCGTATCGCTAGTATGGAGGACATCCATGAAAGAGATGACGTAGTGCAAAAGGCACGAACAGATTGCTGCCGCTTTAACCAACCAGATTGCTGCCCTAAGTGTTGGGGGGAATCCACCTTGCCATCATCTGTATAATCGGCAACCAAGGGGAAGAGGCTAGGAGATCATGGTTGATCACTGTGATTTCTGTCAATGGGAGGCTAGTTTAAAGATAGACCTCCCTGAGTTCCAGGTGGTTGGTGCCAGAAGATTTCCTTGATTGGGTTATAACTACTAAAGAAGTCTTGAAGTTTAAGCAGGTGCTAGAGGAAAGACGAGTGTCGTTAGTGGTTACCAGATTGCAGGGTAAGGCTGCGGCATGGTGGCAACAACTAAAGATGACTCGATCGAGGCAAGGAAAAGAAAAAATTAGCTTGTGGGAAAAATTGAAGAAAAAGATGCGGGTGGCTTTTCTTCCCCACAACTATTCATGTCTGATGTATCAACAGCTGCAGAACTTCTTCAAAATATGCGTTTTGTGGATGACTACACCACAAAATTCCATCAGTTAGTAGCCCAAAACAATCTTGCAGAAACAGAGGAGCAGTTGGTATCGAGGTATGTGGGAGGGTTGCGTGAACAATTTCATTTTACTTTGAATATCTTCAAATTATATTCTGTCTCAGATGCCTACCAGAGGGCATTACAGTTCGAGAAACAAGCCATTCGCAGACTTTTAGTGACTCCTTGGGGTGTTGTTGCCCGACCCACGGCCAATACCCCCCCAGTGAAACCAATTAATAGCCTAACTCCCACCAATCCATCAACAATTAAAGTAGTTGGTGTCATTTCCAAGTTTTTTAAGTGCGGTGAACTTGGTTATCGTGCCTTTGAGTGCATAAAAAGGCGATCAACTAGGAAAGGCATTGTTTGTGGATGTTGAGGGAGTTTTTGAATGATCCGTATGAACCGTATGAACAAGATGTAGTTATGATGATTCCCGTCAGGATGAAGTAGTGGAAGAGGTTGTTGGGGATACTGGGCCATTGTTGGTGGTTAGGCGGCTGTGTTATGACCCACGTGTGGCAAAGGGTGATTTGTGGCTTTGTGGCATTGTGTTTTAGTCAACTTGTACCATTGGAGGCAAAGTGTGTCAATTTGTGATCGACTTAGGGAGTTACGAAAACATGGTGGCAGAAGAGGCAGTCCAGAAGCTTGTGTTGAAGACAGAGGCACATCTGAGTCCTTACAAACTTTCATGGCTAAAGAAAGATAACGAAGTTAAAGTTTCTAAGAGATGTTTAGTTGTTTTCTCTATTGGTTCTAAGTATAGGGACAAAATTTGGTGTGATGTTGTGGCAATGGATGCTTGCCACCTTCTACTGGGGTGACTATGGCAATATGATCGCAAGGTGACACATGACGGGGGTGCCAACACGTATGCCCTGTCGTTTAATGGTACAAAAATTGTGTTGTCTTCCAAGGAGGTTGGGCTCAAACCACAAATTGGGGAGGGTACCACTTTTTGACGAAAGTACAGTTTGAGGAAGAGCTCTCGATAACAAAGTGGTATTTGTGCTGATCACAAAGGAGGGTTCACTGGTTTTGACGGAGCATGGTATTCCAACATCTATTCTGCCTCTTTTGGAGGAATTTTAGGACGTGTTTCTGTTGAATTACCAGATGGGTTACAAACATTGCGAGATATTAAGCATCAGATTGATTTGGTGCCAAATTGTAGTTTACCGAATCGGCCTCAATCAAATGAGTCCGAAAGAGCATGAAGAGTTATGATGCCAAGTGGAGGAGCTATTATCTAAAGGTTTTATTCGAGAAAGCCTTAGTCCTTGTGCGGTTCCAGAATTGTTAACCCCAAAAAAAGATGGTTCGTGAGAATGTGTATTGACAGCAGTGCAATCAATAACATAACAGTTAAGTATCATTTTCCGATTCCAAGGTTGAATGATCTGTTAGACTAGATGGGGGCTGCACAGGTTTTTACAAAACTTGATATGAAGAGTGGGTACCATTAGCTTTGAATTAGTCTCGGGGATGAGTGGAAAATAGCATTCAAAATCAGGGAGGCTTTTTATGAGTGGATGGTTATGCCTTTCGGCCTATCTAATGCGCCGAGTACTTTTATGTAAGTGATGAATCAGGCACTTCATCCATTTGTTGGTAAATTTGTTGTAGTTTATTTTGATGATATCTTAATAGATAGTGCTACTCATGACCAACACTTGTAGCATTTGTGGAAGGTTTTCACTGAATTGCATAAGGAAAAATTATTTGGAGCAATCAAGAAGTGTGTTTTCTTGACAGATTTATTATTTTTCTTAGGTATGTTGTATCTAAGGATGGGATCTCAATAGATGAGTTTAAGGTTAAGGCTATACGTAGCTGGCCCCAACCGCGGACTTTGTTTGATATTTTCATGAGCTTGCGGTGTTCCATCGCCGTTTTATTCCGCATTTTAGCACTATTATGGCTCCAATAGCAGATTGTATGAAGGATGGTAGGTTTGCGTGGAGTGACATAACAACTAAAGCATTTCAATTGATCAAGCAGTAATTGACGTCAGCCCCTGTTCTGATCTTGCAGACTTCTCGCAATCTTTTGAGTTACATTGTGATGCATCTAAGGGATTGGGGATGTCCTTAGCCAAAACTCCAAGCCAATTGCCTATTTTAGTGAGCAGCTGAATGGGGCAAAGTTGAATTACAACATTTATGATGTGGAGTTCTATGCCTTGGTCCAAACATTAGAACACTAGTATCACTATCTCATTCATAGTGATTTTATATTGTATTTCAAGGACGAGGCGTTGAAGCATCTCAATACACAACATAAACTGTCCAATTGGCATGCTAAATGGGTAGCATACATCTAGCAGTTCTCTTTCTCTATCATGCACAAGTCTAGTGCTTTGAATCAAGCAGCTGATGTCCTCTGTCGTTGGGCTAATTTCCTCACTCTGATGCGAACCAAGATAACAGATTTTGATGCTTTCGTGAATTATTGACGGCTGAACCGTATTTTTCTATTGTACTTGATATAGCATGGGGCGGTCAATTTGAATTCCATGTGCAAGGTGGATTCTTATTTATAGGCAATGTGTTGTGTGTATTGGATTCTAGACTGCGTTTGAAAATAATCAAGTGGTTACATGACGAGGGGCACGTGGGCCACGCTAAGACCTATGCGTTAGTGTCTGCCTCTTATATTTGGCCAACCTTGCGACGTGATGTTTACAAGTTTGTGGCGGGATGTCATATTCGCCAAGTTTCCAAGGGTACAACCACTAATGCCGGATTATACTTGCCGTTTCCAATTCCATCTCAGCCATGGACCGACATCAGTGTGGGTTTTATATTGGGCTTACCACGTACACAATGCGACAACGGTTCTGTTTACGTGGTGGTTGATCGATTTTCCAAGATGGCTCACTTTATTGCTTGCAAGAAGACAACGGATGTTGTCAAAGGTGGTGCAATTGTATTTTTCAGAGGTTTATCGCTTACACGGGTTGCCCACATCCATTGTTTCCGATCGTGACACTCGGTTTCTGAGTCACTTTTGGTCGTGCTTGTGGAGGTTGACCAACACTTAGTTGGACACAACTTAGCATCCTCAAACGAATGACTAGACTGAGGTGGTGAACCGTTTTTTGGGCAATTTACTTCGCAGTTTGGTTGAAGATCATCTCAAGAGCTGGGATAAAAAATTGTGCCAGGCGGAGTTTGCATATTACCATTCCATAAACCGTAGCACTGGACTCTCTCCTTTCCAGTTTGTCTATGTTTTCAACTCGTGCACATCAGTTGATTTGGCACTTGTTCCTAATCTAAAGCGAGATAATGGCAAGGCTGAGGATTTTATGAAGAATCTACAACAAATTCACAAGGATACTGAGCTGCGTTTGCAGCGTAGTGCTTTAAAGTATAAAGAAGTGGCGGACAAGAAGCGCAGGTTTGTGGAGTTTGAGGTTGGTGACTTTGTGTATGCGGTCCTCAGTAAAGACCTTTATACTACTCATGAATACAAGAAACTTGCTGCCTGAAAGGTTGGACCATTTGAGATTTTCGAGAAGATCAATCCGAATGCCTACCGTTTGAAGCTTCCTAGCCATGGATAATAGTTCGTCGGATGATGATGCAAATTCAAGGGCGAATTTCTTTCTAGATGGGGATGATGATGCAGACTTGATTGCTTGTGTGTACATGGATCATCATGAAAGACAAATGGGAAACTAATAATTAGATTCTGGTGGATCATCATGAAAGACAAATGGGAAAGTAATAATTAGATTCTGGTGGATTTTTTAGAATTGAAATATTCTTGTTATCTTCCAAATCTTAACATATTGTCCATGATAGGAAAGATTTGCTTTGCTAGTATATTTTATTATGATGTTTCTTGTCAATGTTGCTTGTTTTGGCATGTTTATTTGCTTCTCCCACCGTCCCAATTTAAGTGTCCCCTTGGGGAACGTGTATTTTCTTGGACGTAAAAAAAATGTATTCCCATATAATTTTTTTTAATTTTTTTTGCGTCGATGAGGACTTTAATTTGGTGCAAAGAATATAAAAAATTATATAGCGGAACATCTTTTTTTGGGGTTTGAAAATGCATAAATTCCCATAGTGGACACTTAAAATGAGACAGAGGGAGTAGTATCTTTTCATGAGGAAGTTTCCTTTCAATGCCACCTGTTTTGGCATTCTTTAAGAATCTATAGCTCTAAGTCGTATTTCTTAGTTTTGCTAATGGTTTTGCTTGGTTAACCGTTAGCAAGTATTACCTTTTGGTCATTTATTTCCTAACATATTTGGGTCCTAGTAGCCTATAAATAAACGTTGTGAGCCTTAGGGCAAATCAATTGATTATTATTGAATGAAAAGAGTCTAGAATGTGATGCTCTAAATCTATTAAGTTTGTGATCGATTGTTGCACGTCTTTCTCTGTAGTTCATAATGCGCCCTGTATCACACGTGAATAGGGAGGTCACACACCCCGGGATTATGAATCTTGCACTACTACCCTTTAAATTGATGGTGTCTTATCATTTTTACTCCCTAAAGAATCACACTAGTGCTTCGAAGTATTGAAGTATCAAACAAACAAGTCTTATAAGCCCAAAATTAATTTCTCTATTTTCTCTCTTTCAAAAACACCACTCCATGTTGTTACATAGGATTACTTGGTTGATCAAGTTTTGTGTTAAATCTGTTGACCATTACGTTGTGTTCTTAGAAACTATGGCTTTGATTCCTAAATTTATCGTCAAGAGTTCACATTATATATGCCTTTAATTGTTTCAGTTATTTCATGTGCAGATAGAATTTGTGCTTTTCATTTTGAAGCAAACCCGCTCTTAAATCAAAAGGACTCGGACCGAAAACAGCATTGTGCTTGATTGTGAAAAATATTTTCCAGCTTATGATTAGATTAGGACGGAGGGACACAAGGGTAAAGGGGGTCACGTGCCCCCCTCAATTTCAGGGTTTTTTTTTTAATTTTAAATAATGAAAATCAAATCTAAACAAAAAAATAGAGGAGAAGTTGGTGTTTGTGACTAAAATCAAATCTAAATCCAATCTAAACAAATCTGAATTTCACGTTTCCCACATTTGCTACTTTGAATGTTAAGTTGGTGTTTGTGACTTTTGTCCCATTCTATATTGTTTATATGGAAAATTACTTGTAGACATTTTGGAAATTTAATTTTCGCTGGGTCTAGGCCCTAGGGTTGAAACTTAATTCCCACTAGGGTTTAGGTACTTTGAATTTAAGCACTCTGAAAGAGAAAAAACAAAATCCAAAATGCCCCGGTGGGAATTATTTTCTCAAAAGTGGACTTAGTGGTAATTGTCCCGGATCCTGTTTGAATCCGGGGGAGGTGTTGTGCGGTACATATTGTGCGCCGTGTTGTGCGGCAAAACGACGTAGTTTTGTTCATTTTCTTGGTACACTTCAATAGACCCTGTTTGGAGAGTTAATTTTGAGGTTCAATTTTAGGGTTCAATTTTAGGAGATTTAGGCTCTTTGGGGTAGAATATAGTAGTTTTAGGCACTTGGATTTAGGCACTTTGGGTGTAGGCGCTTTGAGTTTAGGCACTTTGGATTTAGGGTTTAAGCACTTTGTAGTGGCTTTTTCCTTCTTCCAAACAAGGTCTTTCGAAGCTTCAGAGGTGTGCCGAAAACTACGTTGTTTTACCGCACAACACCCACCCCGGATCCCGTTTATATACAGCCAAAGTTCCTTAACAGATTCTTCCAAATTCCAAGTAGTTAAAATCATTTATTTGAATAATAGGTTGGGCTTTTTAATTAGTGCTTTTTTATTAGAGTTTTGATTAGGGCTTTTTGATTGAGAGTTTAGGGTTTTTCAGATACATATGCTGATATACAATATGCTAATATTGAATAAGGTGAAAAATTGCATAAAGTGAAAACTAGTTTTGTATTGTCGTGCTACGCTTTAAATTTTTGTTAAATTTAGTAGAAATTGGTGCCCCCACTATGGGATTTCCTAGATCCGTCCCTGAATTTAGATAAGTGTCTCTTATACAGAATTTTTGTCGATCTGTGGACGTGGGCTTACAACATGATCTCAAAAGATGCAAGTAGTCAGTTTAAGATTTTCATGCTAGTCAAGCTACCGAAAGACTAACCCCAAACAAGCAAACTGCATACTCTCTCCGTTCGGCAAAAATGGTCTAGTATTTTATTTTGGAATGTCTCAAAAAAATTGTCTGTTTTGAAAATTTCCAAGAAAGTAATGCAATATTTCCATTTTGCCCCTCCTTTTATCTTCGTTTCAATAAGTTAGGATTTCAACAAACATCCTACGAGGGCAAAATTAGAAAGTTAAAAAAAGTACAACGTAATAATTATGTCTTCTTAAATAGTTGGTTTTTTTTATGAGGGCCCAACAAAATGGGACTAATTAAGGGGGTGTTTGAGAGCTGCATTTTTAGCTTCATTTTTAACTTCTTGGCTTTTTGAGTTTTTAAATTATGGTCAGAATGTATTTTGCATCTGATAGCATTGTTTGATAGAAATGTGCAAAATACATTTCAGAAGAGGAGTAGTGTTTTGGAAGTAGAAGAAGAAGAAGTTGAAAAGCTCCTCTAGCGCTACTTTCACTTTTGGCCTCTAATGTCAAAAATTGAAAACACATTCTAACCGAACGTGTTTTGGGGATGAGCTCCCAAACACTCAAATTAAGCTAAAAATAAGAAGTAGAAAATGCAAAAACACGTCTGTCAAACACCCCCTAATACTCCCTTTATCCCAATTTGTCTGTCTATTATCGATGTTCGTACTAATTTTCAATTGCTTTTATCCTTTAATCTATAATGATTTTCATGATTTTGAAATTTCGTACAACAAAACTAACCAAGAACTATAAAACATGATCCGTATTACTTACTTTTTGAAATTCATATTAAAAGATGTAAGCGATTGAAAGTGGCACGAAATATAAAAATGAACAAACAAATTAGGACGGAGGCTAATCATGGTCTAATCAAAGGATTAACCCAATTGTATATGGCTTAACTGCCAAGTGGTGTTTACTGTTAAGTAATGGGAAATGTTGAGCAAATCTTTGTGCTGTTTTTTTTTGAGATTCCCATTATCAAAAAACACTAAACACATAGAACCGACGTAGTTGGACTTCACACTATTCTCAAGAGAGAACCCACAGGGATCAAGTAAATGGAGGACAAGCCCTCGGGTCCTAAACTCTTTACAATTTAGTACCCCAACCTTCACATTTTTATGTGTGTAAAATATGTTAAACAACTGGCAGGTTTAGTCCTTCTATGTACCAACTACCAACACTTGGTAGTGTCCCCTCAAAGCTCTTCGTTTGATGCTTGTGACTCATTGTACCACTATCATTAATAGCTAGTCACCATCATTAAGCATTAATAAATTAAAGCATTGATAAATTACCCTCAAGGCACATGTTAATGCACATGTTAGTGGTATATTAATGACGCCAACTAACCCCATTTGTATAGTAAATAGTGAAAGTAATTGCAATATTGGGTTAAGAGAAAGTTGTTCTAATGGGACTAAACTACCCTCTACTCTTTAGTCTCCCTCCATTATGTTTTTTCCCCTTTATAATTCTTTGCCTGCTCAATTTTCCTAGCTAACCTTTTGTTTACCCAAAAGAACTTTCGCAACCTTTTCAACAGCATAGGCAGTTCCATAGACAATTTTTTTTCTTCTTTGTGTTAAGTTTTTGCTTTCGTTGGAATCACTAGATATATCTCATTCATTTTGAGATAAATTAAGAAGGTAAATAGGAATTTTGTTAATAAGCACTTGCAACTATTCTTTTACAACCAAGTTTTCTAAAAATTCCTTCTCTCTTTCTAAAATTTTTGGTTAGATACTTTTTGGTATTGTTATATTTTCCGTTTTTTTGTTTAATTTTTTGTCAATTGGTTTAGGATTAATCATTTGTTTCAACAACAAGAATTAGATGTATTAAAAACGAACCAAAGTTAAAAGAATTCAGATAAAACGATATAAAAGACAAAAGTACCAATTTTGTTTTAAAAAAAAATCGTCTTTAATAAACTTTTTTTTTGCTTATGATCATTTTTTTTAATTTTTGACCTTCTGCTTCTTGATAATAAAAGAAAAAAACACAAGAACACGCACAGGTTACTTAAGGTTGTGTATTGAATGCTAAAGTTGGGGCTATTGTTGGGGCTATTGTTGCCTAATCATTAAAAAGTTCAGCTTTTCAAACAGAACATTTATGACTCTACTTGTACATTTGCAATTCCCATAAAAATAGAGTCAATTAAATGAGCTAATCCATTATAATCATTTGCCCTAGGGGCATATGTTAACAAGACCCTTAATAAATTAAAGCATTGATAAATTAGTAGTTAAGAGTAATTGGATATGACTCTTAGCCCATCTGATTGTATCCATTGACTTCCAAAGAAAAGGTCTAGGTTTGAGTTTATGGAGAGACGTCAAACTGTTTTCAGTTGTTAACTCATTAATTCTCCTCTAACCATCTACTCATGGATATTGAAAAAAAATAAAAAAATTAAGAATTGATGCCTGTGACTCATTGAACCACTATCATTAATAGCTAATCACCACCATTAAGAATTGATAAATTAAAAGCATTGATAAATTAGTCATTAAGAGTAATTGGATATGACTCTTAGTCCATCTGGTTGTACCCATTTACTTTTAAAGAAAAGGTCTGTGTTCGAGTCAATGGAGAGACATCAAACTGTCTTCAGTTGTTAACTCATTAATTCTCCTCTAACCCTCCACTGAAGCATATTGACCAAAAAGTAAAAAAAAAAAAAAAGAGTAATGCCTTTTGCACTCCTTATTTAATTAGCATCTGCATTCCTCTTTTTGTTTTTCTTATTCATATGAATCACATCCACTTTTCCATTTTGAATCTACTGAATTATCCTTTCATGAGTAGAAAGGTGAATTAATAAAAGGGTAATGGTGTAATTCATATGAATAAGAATAGAAATGGGAGCGTAGATGATAAAAAAAAAAATAGTGCAAAAATCAATTCTCTAGTGAGTTTTCAACCCAGATTTTAGCACCTGGTGAACTCATTTGCTAAAATTAGGGTTGATTTTAGTAATTGGGTTGCTAAAATCAAACGGAAAACTCAGCCACGTTTATATGACATTTCACTACCGGCTGTCTACCTATGATTTGTTTTTGCTATACATCAAATATTGTCGAAAGCACGAACACCTTGTTCGGTTTGAGTCTCAAGACCCACCATGCACGGTCTCCAATAAAATTTTCTTTGTATCTCTCTCTATTCATTACCCCCCAAACCTCCCTTAAAACCCAAACCGAACAATTGATTTTTCGTATTTTATTTTTCTATGGTATTAAACTTTTTCGTACGTAGCTTCTTGTGTATTGATTTTGATCATTTAGCTTGTTCCACACCCCTATATTTTTAATTTTGTTCAAACGGCTCCCAACAAGTAGTCAATCAGAACTTTTCCTGGTAGGCTCTTTTGTCAACCTGTTCACTCCTCAAGTAAAGCTGCTCCGATGATTCAGAATCAAATCCCACATAGTTATACTCAATTTCAGAAAGTGAAAAATTTCATAAAATAAGAGGCCTAGCTAATTTAAGTACCTCTAGGGTATCCAAGGGATTGATGAATCAGTTTCTTTTATCATATTCTTAAACTACTTATTCAACAGAATCTCTGACTCACTCAGACTTTAGTGATGATTGACCTATTAATGTTTCTTATTTTGGAGTATTAATTAGAGTTTGCAAACTGAGCAAGTCCAACCTCCTTTTAGTGTCAAAAAAGCAATAGCAAAGATACTTTTTGGCTTGTTAATGCGTCAAAAAGGAAAGAGGATAGCGGTGTTGGTGCATCGTTTCAGTGCTATTTTGGCACAATCTCAAACCCAGGCCATGAGATTAAACTCATCTCATTGTTTAAAGCAAATTAAATGACTTAGATTATGTGGAAGAAATAGCATTGCCATTTTTTGGCATCAACAAATGACAATGGCTGGACTTAGATTTTGTCAAAAAATAAGCTAAATTGTGGCAAGGGAAATGGGTATGGTTAGACTTGCACTAAGCACATAAGAAACCTTAGAGCATCTCAAAACACTAATTATAGCCTAATGAAAGTGTCGAAGTTTGAACATCTACGTATAGCTAGTGAGGGAATTTTCATTGGTTAAATAAATTTGCCTAGCTAGAGTGACAGACAAACTACTAGTCTTTTAAAGAGCTTGTTGGACTTGAAAAAGTGTATTTGATTAGGCATTTCCCCCAATAGACAAAAAAAACTGAATCAATACTATATTTGTGACCTACATCACGTTTCAATATGATGATCAAAACTGTTTATTTTGTAAGACTTCAGCTTTTAGTTTGTACTATACTTTCTACCTCAGTTCAACACAAGAAATCCCATTCAAACTTTTGAAATCATGGAAGGTATATATTACTAGTTTTCTTTCTTCCCTTTAATATATTAACACAACTTGTTTTTTTTTATTTGGTTCTTTGTAGTTTCCCAAAGTCTTGCATATACCCAGGAGTCAAAATGTAATAAATATAGGCCTAGTGTTTGAACCCTAGCTAGGTCTGACTTAGACTAATTTGAGCTCTTTATAAACCACATTGTGTTCCATAAAGAGCTTCCCTTCCCATTGTTGAACAACCATAACCTAGGAAAAAAAGATACTCAAAAATGGTGCTAATAAGGTTTGCAAGTTTAGTACTAGGTCTACTTTATCTTTTGCATGCCCTAAGAGATTCTTCTGCTTATGCTCAAGGTAGATAGTTTCTTTCTTCCTTTTATACCCTTTTTTTCTCTTTCTTTTCCTTGTTCTCTTGCATAATAACTTACAAACCGTGAAGGATTGAGATGAATAACTTCTACTTTTTCAACTCTTTTTACAGGAAGTGGAATGCATGGAAACAGGCTGATGGAGGTTGATGATATTCCGACTACTCCCGCTAGGAAAATGATGCTCGAAGGAAGGAAAATGTTGGCGGATGAAGCGCCGAGGAGAGAGGTTGAGAAAGAGGAGGATCAGCAGAATGGAGGAACTTCCAAAATTTCAGGTGCAAGTGCAACCCATTCTGCCAGAAAGTGTCATGGAAAGAAGGACTTGAATGTGAAATATCGTGTACTTTTGGGTAGAAGTGCTAAAATCCCCAAGAAGTCGAAAGGGACTGGTTTTGTAGCTTTTACTACTGATTACCATGATCCAATAAATCACCCTCCTAGGAATAACTGATCCATGAGGAAGATGCACTTCATGTTTTAAGGTCCCCTCTTGTTTCTCATGAGTACATAAGTGAAATCTATCAAACTTTTTCTTGTGCAAAAGATGATTGTATAAAGAAATGACTTATCTTTCTTTGCAATGCTATACAGAAAGATTTTGTAGGCAGTATTTATCCATATGGAATGATGTGATAGCCTTCCCTTCCTTCCTGTAATGCTATACAGACAAAGATTTCATATGCGTTTTTGTATTCATACATAACGATGTGATATTTTGTAGTATATTTACACATTTCAAACGGAACCACCTCCTATTGTGGCCCACTATTTCAAAGTGTGAACGAAACCACCTCCTATTGTGGCCCACTATTTCAAAGTGTGAACGAAACCACCTCCTATTGTGGCTCACCTCCTATTGTAACTGCGCAACGTTTAGGTATCTTTTTGGTAAAACTTTTTTTTGTAAATCATTTTCTTGTTCATGGTGTTGAGGTTGCTTGTGGTTTACATATTTGTATTTCACCATATATACTTAGATTGAGTTGTGAAACTACTAGTTATAGGAGCTGAGCACTGGGACAAGGTTATTTTGGTAATTTATGATTTGGTTTCATATATTTGGCCTCTTTTGAATGCAGGAAAGGATCCAAATGCTTCAAAGAGAACTGCAAAATCACAAGATCACTTCAATAATAAGGTCTCTCTCTCTCTCTCTCTCTCTCTCTCTCTCTCTCTCTCTCTCTCTCTCACACACACACACACACACACACACACACACACACACACACACACACACATCAAGATTTACCATATGATGATCACAATATTCTAAATGTTGTTCAATTACAGATCAACTATAGCCCCATGTTGAAGCCAAACACAAAGAAGGAGCCAGTCCATTTTCCAAGTACCAAAACACATGACTACTACCACTTGCCAGATTCCAGGGCATTTTCGACTAAATCCACCACTTCAAAATATGAATCAGAAGGACATTTCGATGATCGGGCGATTACTGAGATCGCGAATCTGATGGGAAAAGACTACATGGATACTCGCCGCAGTCCACCAATCAACAACCAAGAGCCTAATGATTAAGAATGTATATTTGGTGCATGGCCAGTAGTTAGGTTTAGGCTCACAATTTTGCCCCCACCACCCCCTACTTCAATATAGGAGTGAAGTCTCCCAACAGTTTTTATTACTATTTTGGTTTGTTTTTTTATGGGTTATTAAACAATAAGCATATATATATATTTGTAGGGTGCTGTTTGTTTTGTGTTAGCTTATTAATATCAAGAGGTAGAAAACAAAGTTGATGTTGTAGATTATGTATATCTTCATATGGCTTTACTCATGGAAGTTTCTGGAATAATGTGTGTAGGTATGTATCTAAACCATAAGGTACTAAAAGTTGGGAGCATTTTTTTGTTTGCACTGAAAATGCTTTCTTTAATTTCATTGCCTGAACACCGCTTTGAAGAAACTATTTTTTTTGATAACTCGGTATCTGGCGCAATAGACCAACTAACCATCAAACAGTTTCATCGTCTACTAGCTAGTATGGAGTCCAATTACATTTATTTCCTGATTTAATTTGATTATAATTTTCTTTCTATTGGTAACAATAAATCTATGATTTAAACACTGTCCTGGAAATTGTCGAATGACAAGAAAATTAAACCAACTCCCCCAATTCTGAAGAGGAAGGTACAGAAATTTATCAGTGCAAAATGTTTACAGTACAAGGTTGGATCATTCATGTCCTAAACAATGGTGGTACTCTAACCTAAGAACAACCTATATGTCCATGGGACTATAGTTGGCCAAAATTGAAGTGTTGAGCAATTTGGAATCACTTTGTAATGAAAACCCATGTATCCATTCCACCTGCCTAAAGTGAAGCGGCCCAGTTGGTAATTCACACAGAGCCTATCTATTAGGCTATGTTTGGAAGTTGAGGAAAGAAATGGAAAAGAAGAGAAAATTAAAAAAATTTCCTCTCATTTGTTTGGTTTCCATATAGAAGGAGAAAGGAAAAGGAAGAGAAAAGAGAAGAATGGGAAAATTAACTACTTTTTTTCTCTCCTTCTCTCTTCCATGAGTGCAAATTTTCCTCTCTCTTTCACAAACCAAACAAAAGAAAAAAAAGAGGTTTCTTTCCCATTTCTTTCCTATTTCTCTTCTTTTATTTTCCCTTCTCTTTCTCTTCTCTTCCACAACTTCCAAACACAGCCTTAGGAACAAAGAGAAAAGAAGATATAAGATGAATGCAAGATAGTGATGGATTTCATAATGTGATAGCATCCCATGAGGAATCATAGGAGGGTTTTCACACGAGAGTGGACCAATGTCTCGTAAAAATCAACAGACAACAATGGGAACTCATAAGTTATAACGATCCCCCGTATAGTTCTTCACGCGGTGTAAAATAAGACCAATCACAGTTTTATTTGGCAGTCTAAGCTATTCATTTTGTAAGTTTCAGTGTGCTACTATCAATATTGAATATCAGGATGATCGGATATCAATAAATGGTTAGGTGAATTATATTTGAGAAGAAAAATAAACAACTAGGGTTTGAATTCACATTACTCATGTGACAAATATGTTTCATTTAGACATATGCCATTGTCCAATCAACTTAATTGAGGTTTTGCATGGAGAACAAATATGTTAAGACATACAAAATGAACACTTGGATCTTCAAGTAGTCACTACGGTCCATTTGTTATCCATGCATCCATCTGAACAAAACATGTTTGTCACAAAAGTAATGTGCAGTCACACTCAGATGGTTCATTTCTCTTTAGAAAAATATGATTTGACATCCGATATCGGCAACCATACAAACAAAACATGTTTGTCGCAAGAGAACGTGCAGTGAGACTTTGACAATCCATTTTTTTTAGACAAATATGTTAAGACATACAAAATGAACACGTCGGATTGTCAAATAAGACTGAGGTGAGTAATATTTTTAAATTAAGATCCTCTTATGTGTTCCCCAAGCGACGTAAAATGAGACTCACTGCGGTACCACTTGATGATCCGATTTGTTCATTTTGTAAATCTCAATAAATTTGTCATCCATGAAAAAAACTCAAGTTGATAAGACACGAACATTCATCCAATCAAAACATGTTTGTCACAAGAGTAATGTGAAGTTAAACTCTGATCATTCATTTCTCTTTAGACAAATATGATTCGATCAAGTCCTAATTGATTTCCGATCATCATTACTTTTGGCTTGAACGATAATTAATCACGTTGAGTCTTGTGGTTTAGATTGTCAATAGAATTGTAGTGAATTTAATAATATATATAATATTTTTCTTGGAGTTTTTTTCCCTACTAATAATTTTCAAACTTTCTTCACTCTCCTAGATTTTTTTTTTAATCCCAAAACGAGTTCTTTGAAAATTGCAAAAAATAATTTTTATATTTCAAAAATACCTTTTTCTATGTGTTGATGGATAATCTCAATAACCACATACTCCCTCCATCCCAAATTGCTAGACCCTCTTTCCATTTTGGGATGTTCCAAAATATATATATGTCAAATTTCTAGAAACATCCATCAAAACAGTGTCACTTTCCAGTTTTACTCTTAAAAAAGTATTTTTTTCCATCTCAATTGGCTTGTCCATTATCTTTTATTTTATGACAGTTTTTATGATTTTGAAAAATTTGTATAATAAAACTAATTGATATCTATCAAATAAGATCCATATTCCACATATTTTGAGTTATATATAAAAAAATTAAACCCACAAAATTTGTCTCATTAATACTAATTGGACTTGGGTGCAAAAGGGAATACAAAGTTTTCACATCCCTTAATAAGTTGGATTCCCCAAAAGAGTCAAGCAAATTAGGACGGAGGGATTACATATTATGTGAATAATTCATTAGAAAGTTTAAGGGTAGAAAAACAAGATGTAAAATGATTAAAATAATCAGAATTTGTGGAGTCTGATGTGCACACTTCTAATCCACCCTTCAAATTATGTAGAAAGATAGCAAAGTACAATTTTAAAAGTAAATTTTGTATCACTCTGCTGGGATGCTCTAAGAGATCACACTAGAATCATCCCATAAGAGAGAGTCCTTGGTATTTCCCAACTGTTGATAACTGATAATCCAAAGGGCCTGTTTATTTCCTAACTGTTGATAACACATGAGAGTCAATCACATGGGAGAATTTTCTTTTGTTGTTGTGTTTTTTTTTTTTTTAAACATGGGAGGATTCTGATTTCAACAACCGGTACCGTGGAATACGTCCAAGTCTCCTCGACCTGCACGGCCGGTTTAAGTCAATGAGGATCTGCTTTTATGCAAAATTCCAATTCATTCATTCCTCCTACTACACTTCCTTCACCAAATCCAAATGCCGTCTGCTTTTTCTTGTTCCCCCCTATTCCGTCAAAGGGTCCAACTCGGCCTGCATCTATTTTCTACCCTTCTCCCTTGGACCTTTTCTCACATCTGCAGTTCATCACAGCCACTTTTCTTTAACCAGCCAGTACAACGAAATAGACCAGATATGTGCAGAATTCACCAATCAAGCTGGTTAAGGTATGGGCTTCTGATGAAGAATCATGGGTCTTTGTTAGTTTTAAGAAATTTTTGATAAGTTGTTAATTTTTTATTTTTGTTTTGGTTGTGATTCTTGGCTTTACTGTATGATGTTGTTTGAATTCTTGTTTTAGGTTTATGTAAGTGCTGTCTTTTGGTGATCTTGTTTATCAGTAGACTAGTTGAATTGGTTCATGTTGTTGGGCCGGAGCCGGCGAGATGCTCTTTTGGGTTTTTGCTTATTGACTAGTATTAGCTGATTATCCATTAGCTGATTATCCATATCCATAGGTGCTTGTTGGTTTTGCTGCGCCTTTGACCCAAAAGCGGCACACACAATCACATGAAGAATAATCAAGCAAGAAACAAAGAACACATGGAATAAAGATTGAAGTGGTTTCCCAATTGGGTAATTAGGTACATCCACGGCTCCCATCATTTTCACTGTGTATCAAGTGAAGAGGATATATCATAGGTTTTTTACATCATCAATCACCATATAGTTAGCAAAGTGGCAAATCAAGTCCATATCAGACTTCACAAAATCCAATGGGTTACGGAAAATTTTGTGTTTAATGATGATAACAGCTGCTGCATAGAGCAGGGTATATATCATAGGTTTTTTACATCATCAATCACCATATAGTCAGCAAAGTGGCAAATCAAGTCCATATCAGACTTCACAAAATCCAATGGGTTATGGAAAATTTTGTGTTTAATGATGATCTTTTTTCCGGTTTTGAATGCTGGTTCTTGGTATCTTCTTGTTCTTTAGGTGGGTTAGGCTCTTTTTGTCTTGTAATTTTTGTATCGATTGAGTTTTGTGCCTATTTGCTCATTTTGGTAAATTTTGTTTTTTCTCGGCTTTATTCTATTGTTGATCTTTTGGTTTTGTTTTGGGAGTACTGATAATGTAAAAAATCTATTTTGGTTTGCGGAGCCTTCTTATTAGCTTGGTTGCTATATTGATCATCTTTTTCAGTGGCTTTTGTTGGGGGAACATAGACCGAATCAAATCAAACCAAACAAAACCAAGCCTTATGTCCCAAACAATTGTGGTCGGCTACATGAAACTTGATTTAGAAAGAGCCTAGGATAGGATAGGATAGAGTAGAAGATCATTATCAAATTCTTTAGAGCCTTTGGGTGAAACTTAGTGTAAATTTATTTATTTATTTTTGCTATTTTATTTATTTGTCTGATAGGGGAATTAGACAAGGTCTGGTATTAGAAGTTATGGGAAAGAGTATAAAATAGCATTTCTAAGAGTAGGAACCAACGAGTCATCCGAAAGCAAAAAATTCTGCCTGGGCGCGGATGACTGATTCCCTTTCCGACCATCAGTCTTCATATGACCAGCGGGAAAAAAAAAATGCATGTCAGAATCTCCAGGGTGGCCACCTCGACCTGCTTCACTTCAGGCAATATATTCTGCATAGCGAAAGCAACAAGTTGTTGTACTTGCCATAGCTATTGCTAGCGTAACAAGGGTCATTTTGTATCAACCTTTTTTTTTGAAATTCTATACAAAACGTATTGAAGTCTCCCTAGAGTTTTCTTCGCCTTAATCTGTCTATTAGGAGTAAGCATATGAGTTGGGTGACCCTTCATTAAGGCATTTTCCTTTTTGCTTTAGACATGAAGATACAGTGATACATATGTGCAATAGTGCTGCAAAGCTCTGAGATACTTACATTCCTTGATTGGAACGCTCATAATCACTTGTTTGTTTGCTTCCAAATGCATTCAATTATATGTAATCTGTATTTCCTGGTTCGTCATTTTCTTCTTAAATTTATTCTTGCAGTTGATGTATTGTATGTGCTCATTTGTGACACCATTTTGCCTTCAGCATTGCCCTTCAGGATGTTCTCTCTACCTAATTCTAAATATATACCTGAGAATGGTTCATAAAGGCGATTTCGTCGTTATTGGCATCTCCGTTGGTCTCACTATTGGGATTTTTATAGCATCTCTGGTGTTTTTTGGCATACGATGGTACAAAAAACGTGCTTGTCTCCGGCGATGCTCAAATGTACATAGTGCATCTACTCTTCCAATACGCTCAAATGGCCTCAGATCAACCATTGACTCTAGTGCAGATACCACAGATTCTGTATCGGTTAATGGATTAGATAACCTTGTCAAAAATTCTCAGATTTCTTGGTGGAGCAATCGTGGTAAAGATCGGTTTGCTTCAGCTTCTGGCATTCCAAGATACTCCCACAAGTATGTAATTTCCAACACTTCTCATCTTTTTGGAGACTATAGCAGACTTATATTACTCTTTGCACTTCTAAAATCTTCCCCTTCTTGATCATCCATCCCTTTGACATTTTCGTACTTAGGATGAATGTGAAATAATTGGACTACTATAAACGAGGATGCTGATGATAAAAATAAAAATAAAAATAAAAATAAAAATAAAAATAAAAATAAACGAGGATGCTCTCAGCTTTCTCACATATTGGCAAATGTTATCTAAAATGAAACATGTTTGCTTTAATGCTTTTTAATTTATTTAAACATAGAAACCAACTGGGTTTAGTTCAATTGGCTAGCGTTGTACACTTCTATAGGGAAGGTCAGGGGATGAATCCTTGCCAAGAGTAAAGCTTGATTATTTCTTCCCCTAAATGGGGTTATCTATTCACTAATGGGCCAATTGTTGGGTTTAGTATGATTGTTGGCTTATGTCCCATTTTATGTAATTCAGATCTTTCTATCACCGCTTGTTATAGAAAGGAAAAACTTATGTAAGATAGAGAACATTAGGAGCAGAACTACAGAAGAATAAAATAAAGCCTGAGCTTCTAAATTATGATCGCAAGCGTTTTATTCATACTTCCCTGCTCTCATCTTCATGCATCACAAGCTAAGGTTACTAAAAGACAATTACACATTTAGCTAAGGAAATTAAAAAAGTTCTTCATTAGAAGTTGTTATTCTCAGGGGCAGTTGCACCTACCGTAGGTGGAAAGCATCAGATGGTTACCAATGCGAAACCTGCCACAAGCATTTTGTTGTGCAGATAAAAAATCCCTATGTTCCATGGATTTGGTGGAGAATTTACTCCGTATTGAAGGATAATATCAAGCAATTCCCAGGCAACAGAAGAATTGTCTTGGGAATAACGGTTCCCATGTGTCCACCTTAGGTCCCAATATGTAGAGGGCCGTTGGCAATCGTGTAAACAATTACTAAACATCTCAAATATTTTTCTGCAATAGCCTTGTGTTTCTCATGAAATTGAATCTAATATTTTCTTTGTTCCATGTTCATTGTTTCTTGTCCTTCTAAGTTATTTCCTTGAAAAGAAGTAACCTGAATTGTGCTGTTGGTAAGTGTTCTCTATTGGATTTCATACTTGGAACGGGAGATGGCTCGTTAAAATGTGAATCCTTTCCTCTGCATGCCAGAGGTTGATAGAAAATTGTGATTATCATTGTGTTGCTTCCACACACTCTCAATTACGATCATTGTGTAACTTGTGGCAGGCTTTTGCCCTCGGAATGACGCTTGAAAACTACTTTGACTTGTAAAATGTGTGTAGCCATAGACATGATGGATTTGTGGTAACATGAATATAAAATTTGGGGGAGATGTTAATGTAGTCCTATGGAAACACCAATATCCTGCGACTTTGCAAAGCCAACTGTCATTATCTGTTCATAACTAATCTGCTGCAGAAAGTTCATTGCAATTTGTATCAGATTTGATAGGCATACTAGGAGCTATGGCGTGCAAGATCTAATCCCTTGCGTGTTCCCAGGGACATTCAGAAAGCAACACAAAACTTCACAACTATTTTGGGACATGGAGCTTTTGGTCCCGTGTATAAAGCTACCATGGCAACAGGTGAAGTGGTTGCAGTTAAGGTTCTTTCTTCTGATTCACAACAGGGGGAAAGAGAGTTCCAAACAGAGGTAATAACTGAAGTAATATGATGTGTAGGAGGATGGAAAGCTCTTTAGTTACAATTCCCTCCTAAATCATCTTGCCAGGTTAGACAAGCGTAGAGTACCATGGAGACATCACCCATTGTTTTCTAAACATGGACTACTATTTTCTTACATAACTATCAACTGTTGAGTAGTATTCAAGTTGTCAGTGTCTAAAGGTGTCCAAATTTATGTTCGTGAATTATCTTAGGAAATGCCCTTCAAATTTGGAAAACGTGATCGTTTTTTATTTTTATTTTTTATGTACCAATAATAGTAAGGATTCATTAGGTGATGCATTACGGTCTTCTTGGTATCTATGACTTTTTGTCATCATTTTTTAGATTGTAATGGACATCTGATAGTTTTAGAAATGGCTATGCTGTACTGCTAGAGTCAAATTAATGTGTCCCATTCTTTTTGTAGGTATTGCTGCTAGGTAGGCTTCATCACCGTAATCTGGTGAATTTGGTAGGATACTGTGTAGATAAAGGTCAGCACATGTTAATTTATGAGTTCATGAGTAACGGAAGCCTGGCGAGCGTTTTATATGGTAAGTTCGTGACTCCTTTTTTCCCAGTAGTCATCAGAACGCTTGCAATGAAAATGTATTCATAGGAGGACTTTAGACATTACAGTTCAACTTGAGGTCCTTTCACATTGGCACAAGTAGTGAAGTAGGTTGCAAGTTTATTGTCCATTCAAAAGCTGCTTACTATTTCTATGAACTGGTATTGTAACCTGGACCAAAAAAATTCCAATGCAAGAACTAACACTTGGTTTGAACATTGACCCTTGGTAGCATTGTGCTAAAGAAATATGCCTTTAGGTAGGGAAATAAATGAGCATATATCATTACTTAACTGAGTTTAAGAGTTTTCATACCAATCTGATAATACGGAAACGGACTTTCACTTTCGTTGTGTTTTGTTCTAAGGTCAAATTTGATAAATGATCATACTGTGACATTCGCATAGGTCAAGAGGACCGCGTATTGAGTTGGGATGAACGGCTACAAATTGCTCTTGATATCTCACATGGAATTGAGTATCTTCACGATGGGGTATGCAGGTTTTCTTTTAATTCTTTACACCTGGTAACCATTGTTTAATTCTTTCTCTCATGAAAAGTTTCGTGGAACAGGCTGTGCCACCTGTCATTCATAGGGACTTGAAGTCGGCGAACATATTGCTAGACAGATCAATGAGAGCTAAGGTAGGCCTGGTTTGCTTGAAGAATTTTGTTTCCATTTTTATTTACCAATCATTTCATAGCAATGGTATGGGAGTAAATTATCATCACAAGATAAACCAACACTATACCCATGATTTTCGAACTCGGGGACTCTGCCGTCCCTTAGGGAGGGCAGGGCTTGCCAACTCAATCTCCGCCGTCCAAATGTGTTTTGGACGGCCCAGATTTGAGGGGTGCCGAAGGGTGTTTTGGATCCGGGGATGGCAGAGTCTCCGGATCCATGATTTTCACGGCATGTGCATAAATAACAGGAATCGTAACATGAAGTTTTTACCCTTTCCCCCTCTTTCTTTAACTTCATTAACTTGCACTTATATCTGTTATAATCTTCACTACCTCTTCTCTCAATAGGTGGCTGATTTCGGACTGTCGAGGGAACAGGCCCTTGATGGCAGCAAGTCAAGCCTTAAAGGTACATACGGCTACATGGACCCTGCATATATATCCACAAACCAGTTCACGACGAAGAGTGACATCTTCAGTTTTGGTGTTATCCTATTTGAACTTATTACAGCCATACACCCAAACCAAAACTTAATGGAGTACATCAATCTTGTAAGTTCTTTTTTCATCACATCCGAATTCCTCGTTCCACGACTTCTTAAAGTTTGTATTGAGAATTAGAACTTCTTTCGTCATTTCTAAGGCAAGTATGAGCCCGGATGGTGTGGATGATATTCTTGACAAACGACTCGTTGGAGAGAGTAACCTTGTTGTAGAAGCAAGGAGCCTAGCTGTCATCGCTCACAAATGCTTGCACAAAACACCCAGAAAACGACCTTCGATTGGAGAAGTTTCACAGGCAATTTCGAAGGTAAAACAGAAACGCCTTTCGAAAGAAGTTACCATGTCTTTTGCAGAAGAAGATATATCGCAGGTGGTTAACCGAATTGGCTTTCAACAAGTCGAGTTGAGCAAAATGGCAGCGAAAAATGTGCCGATTACTGTATGACACCATTTGTATCCTTAGCAAACTATTTTTGACCGTTGCTTACGTGAGATAGAGAGGAATGCATTACTGATCTGCTTCTTCAAGGTAAGAGACTTGGATATCATGAAAGCTTCATTGTAGTCAATTTGTGTGTTATATGGATCATTGGAGCATGTCTAACATATTTATAGAGCTGTGTCGCACGGTGTACCATCTTATTTGATATCAATGAAATTTCCCATTTCTCAAAAAGAAATAGAGGCGAGCATGCCATTTTACGCGGCTCTAAATGCCATGCCTTTCCTCCGGTCCAAAATGGCCTCGGCCATTTCTGTATCCAAATTTGGCAGAGAAAATGGCCCTTGGTCTCTCCATTCTCAACTCCCAAATCAAGAATAAGTGATTACTAAAAATAAAATAAAAAAATTGCAGATTCCTGAGAGAATCCAGAATAGATCTTGAGTGGAAACCCAGAAATTTTTGAGAGAAAACAGATCCTTGCCATACCATCGAGATCTCACTTCATGGGTCTAGATTGCTTGAGACTAATCCAAAGGTCACAAGCAATCTAAATTCCAATTGTTTCAACCTCCAAGGATACGCAAGCGGTGGTTAGCTCATGCGGTAGAGCTCTTGAATGCCCCACACTGCATCCCGGGATCGAGTCTCACTCCCCCTCCCCCCATGTAATAGATTAGGATTGACGAATGACAGAAAAAAAAAACCTCCAAGGATACAAAAAAAAAAAAAAGAAGTCGTTTGTTCCTTTTTTGTTATATACAAAAAAAAGTTTGTTCCTAAAACTTAGCTACTAAAATCGTGTCTTGAAGGTGGTTAAACAAGAGTTAAAATATATAAAATATTAGTTGGTAATTCAAAAGTTAGTTGAGATAAGAGTGGTTGGAAAGTACTTGAGGAAGGCAAGCATGGACACCAATAAAGCAGTTTGACTAAATTATGATTAAAAAACAAAATTTGGCTTTGACATTCTCCAACCATTGGTGATGCTCCAACAAATACTACATATCTATAGAAAACGAGTCTTTTAGGTCAAAGAAATAGTATAAGAAACTTAAAGAGGCAGTTGTAACTTGTAGTGCACCAATTTTATGCTACATACAAGAGATATGTGATGATCCCTAATGTGATACAAAATGAGACTGTTTTGGCTAATTAATTAAGTCGGAATATTTTTTTGGCCTTTATTTAAATTTTTTCCGCATTTAGTAGTTAGTGTCGATTTTTTGTGGATTATTATTTCGTTTTGATAAGAGGAATCTAAAAAATAAAAAATTATGATCAAGTCTTAAAAAGTTCATTGAAGACAAATAATCCAAAACAGATGGACTTTTGGATTATTTTTGTCTTTATTCATAAAAAATTTAGTTTGTTTATAATTTTTTAGTTTTTTAGATTTCTCTTGTTGAGATGAAGCAATAATCTACAAAAAATTAACATAAAACTAATAAATGCGAAAAAATTCAAGTAATTAAGGACCGGAAAATAATTCGACTTAATTATGTTCACATCAAGGGGTAAATCACCCATGCAAAAATCACGTTGATTAGATATCACGTCGGTAAAGTCTTGGTTGAGTCATATGTATACAGTCATCCATTAATCTCAGGATTTTGTGCAAATTTATATCCATTGCCAACAATCTAAAAATTAGTCTTGAATCCCACATAGGCTAACCATCCCAAACCTTGATGCCATTGAAGCTTATTTCCAGATGCCATTGAAGCTTATGCCCAGTCATTACCTTCAGGGCCCCAGAATTAATCAATGTGCGTGCAAACTAGCTCGGATTTCTGGTTATAAAGAAAAATAAAAAAATAGAACTCATTAGTCAAAGCATAAATGCCTGTGCTGTGAACATAATAGCAGTCGTAAGTTTATCAATCGTCTAATATACCAAGGACCCCTTTGGAATAATGTTTTGGTATTGTAGGCCGCGTATTTTTGGTAATTTTTCTCACGTTTTATTAGATTCAGATCATTTTTTTGGATTAATTGTTCGTTTCAACGACAAGAATAGGAAAATTATAAACATATATATCAAAGTTGAAAAAAAACCATTAATGATGCAAATGCCATTCTTTTAGTGTCTTTAGCGAAGTCTTATTTGAATTTTTTTCAATTGTTTATATTTTTCTGATTCACCTTGTGGTGACAAATGATTTTTTTTTTTTTACTAGAGAGAAAAGGTGCATTTAAGTTTGGAATTTCAAATTAGCCCCTCAAAGACAAAATTGGACTCGACTAGACACTAAAATAGCCTTCTTGGTTCTAAATATGGAGCCAAGTATACAACTTTGTTATTTTTCTACTAGTTTTGCATCAGCATTGGAGCATCAAGTTCTATAAATTGTGCCAAATTATAGATATCTCACCTCTTTTCCATTCCCATTGGATATGCTCTAATATTGTATGTGCGTTGTACGCTGACCACAATTACCTCGGGAAGAAAGATATCTAATTAAAAAGAAAAGTTTGATGAAGAAGAGATGAGAGAAAATGAGAGTGTTCAGAGGTGATTAAGATTTTCATTTTTTTAAAGTGTCGAGTAAACTACATGTACTTGTAATAGAACTTGATTTCATTCAAGAAAATGCCCGAGGGCAGTACATATTTTCATCACAAACAACATGAACGAACCAAAACTATACTGGAGGATTATGAATATAAAACAATAGATGATTTTTTAGTCATTCACAATTCTGGATGTAAGATTAGTTTTAAATAGATAAAATAGCGAGGGAAGATAAAATAGTAGGAGAACATTATTTATAGATTGTGGACCCATGTGACATTTATGAAAGGGATTAAATGATAATTGGTTTGAAAGATTTTGGTAATAAGGGGATAAAATAGAGTATTTGGTTTGTTTTGTATTCAAATGCGGGATAAAAATAAATAAAAGGGCTTGGGGTGGATTATTAGGGAGGAATTATCCGTCTGGATTATAAATGGAAGGAAGATTAAATAGTTCGGGTTGCAAATAGGCTCCCAAATCAAACCATTTGGAGACCCAGGGTGGGTGCTGTTCCTTCGGGGATAGCATGGATGCTGGCCGATCACGGCCATCGATGGTCGGTCATGAACGGCTTAGATCACATCTTGTACAAACAAATTTGAAGCGTTCGTTGCCGAACAATTCTGAACAGTCCCTGGCCGACCTTGAACGACCGTGATCGGCCCAACACTCATGCTGTCCTCGAAGGAACAACACCATCCTTCATTCCATCCGCGTAGGCCCGAGATTAAAAATAATCCAAGATTCTTTATCCAGCTGCCCAATAGCATTAAAACAGCCCTTACGCTATACTTGTAACTGCTTCCTGTAATGCCCAAAACCATGCAATTATTAAATGTTCCACCAACTTTTTAAAATGCATTTACCCTTTCACAGCCTTTCACATCTGTCAACTCTTGCCAAAAACAAGCAAATACAAAATATAATCCTGCAAAAAATCTACTTTGCCTCATGTTCAGATTCTCTTTATATCTTTTAAACTATAGTAATTCAATTATTGGGGCCAATACCTTTTCTTTTTCCATTTATGGGTTATTTTATGTATGGCCCCCTATCTATTACTCCTCCCAGATTTTTATATTTTCCAAAACCACATTAGAATTCAGAAGAATATAAAAAATCACAAACCCATTGGAGACCGGTAGCGGATCTGCTGTCCCAATCTCCGTGTCCCAACTCCCTGTCCCGTCCATCCGAGCAATCAACGGCTCAGATTCTCAAATGAATATGGATGGCTCAGATTTGTTTGGGGTAAGATGGAATCCGAGCCGTTGATTGCTTGGATAGACGGCTTGGATGGATAGGACAGAAAGTTGGGACACGAAAATTGGGACAGCGGATCCGCTCTCTTGGAGACCATACCCAAATTGGTCTCACCACGTGGCAAAAGGATCAACCTCACGTGACTAGCCCCAGTAATATAATGCTACACAGAACATGCACGCGCCCTTCTTTTGAGGGGCTCGGCTCTGGACAGTGTCAGGAGAGTTTTTTAAATATTTAGACACTAATGAAAATTTGGTTCAGAAGTTAGAGTTTTAAGTCTTTAAAAACTCTTTCGAAATTGATATGGGTTATGGGTACGGCATTACGAATACTCCAAATGTACACCAACACATAACGATTATCCAAAAATATTTTTTAACGTTCCGGATTTGAAATGAATTCATTTCAAAATTCGGACTATTGATTTCTGAGATGAATGATAGGGATGTGTTGGTGTACATTTAGAGTTCCCGTGTGTGATACTCATAGCATTGTTGAAACTCTTTATTCCTAAACATACTACTAACACCGACAATACATGGTAGACCTTATTTTTGGTCCTTATACAGGTGTGATAGAAAAAAGGAAAAAAAAAATCTTTTACAGATAGCAGTATAATATAACGAGAAAATACTCTTGGGTAAATTACACTGACCTCCCCTGAGGTTTCTGACTTGTACACTGACCACCCCTACTTTATCTGAAATAGCACTGACCTCCCCTGAGGTTTATATTTTCGTATCAAAAGCACCTTCTACCATTCCGACGAGTACCGACAGCGCCGGGGACCCCCTTGTGGGTCCCCAATGGTCGATCCGAGCCGTCCATTCATTCCAGAATCGAATTCCGAGTGGGTCTATGCGGGAATCACCTCAATCGGACGGTCCTAAGTGCTCGATCCAAAATTTTGAACTAAATGGGGTGATTTTGGATCGAGCACTTAGGACCGTCCGATTGAGGTGATTCCCACATAGACCCACTCGGAATTCGATTCTGGAATGAATGGACGGCTCGGAT